>CM060840.1:10065000-11265000 GCA_030762175.1 Metallyticus violacea | reverse complement strand
CTTGATAATGTGGCAGTATGCAGTGCGCTTAGTGGCAATTGTGGGAAGTCGGGACCCATGAGGGTCATTTTAAAAGTTTTAGCAACTTAATGGTACATTTTACAGTCTTTTGATTACTTTCACTTGAAAGAGGAATGTTTTGAAACTGTGAACTTTGTCTGCCAACTGGGGAAAGAGCTTATTGTTAGAGGGGCTTGTGGCAGAAATGGTTAACTTGCTTGCCAGCAGGCATTTTTGTGTTGTTATTTACATATAATGATAAAAGAGAATGAACTGTCAAGCAATGTTGTGATTCTGAGTGCTGTTGGTGACATTGTATCATCCATAGGCACCATTGGAAATTGGTTTTTGGAGTTTCAAAGACCTGAGCATAACTTCTCTCATGCTACCCCCTTATACACATAACTCCAGAAACAACTTAAGCTGTGTAAAAGTTGTTTATGAAGTATTTCCGCATCCCCTATGCTCAGATTTAGATAAACCTTGCCATTGGATCAATAGCCAGTAGTCAATTTAATCCTAAAGGATCATCTTCAAATAAGCAAGTATTATGATCAATTATAAAACTAAAATAAAAAAATTCTAGTTATAATTAACAGCAAAATTATATAAAGCCCTGTAATAAGAAAATTAGTACTCCCCTTATCATTTGTGTAATGAATCAAGCAGATGTACTTCCTAATAAGTTAAAGTACTCAGTAATGAAACTTCTATTCAAAAAGGGAGAAAAAGAAAATGTTTCCTACTAAAGATTCACATCCATCTTACCAACATTTTCAAATATGTTTAAGAAAGTATTGTATAATAGACTTTATCCTTATCTGGAAAGTAACAATATTCTTAATCTCTTCTGAGTCGAAATATTTAGAACACTCTTTAGTCATATAACAGCAGATGAAATGGACAAATGTTCCATGAAACATGTCCTGAGTAAATCTCATGTAAGTGAAACCACAAAGAGTGTTCTAAATACTTCGTCTCAGAAGGGATTATTAATGGTGTTTCACTGTATATTCGATTCCAAATTGAATTAATATTGAAACAATATTCTTGTTAAAGATTAATTTGATTTAGGAAAGGAATTTCAATGGAAAATGGAGTTTTTGATACTTCATGTATTAGTTTTGTATGTAATTTATATAATTCAGTATGTAATAATGTACATAGGCATATACTGTTCTTATATATGTACAACATATTAATATCTGATGTAAGAGACAAATTCTGTGTTCATAAGTCTTAATGACTATAGCATGAACATACAGAATGCTCCAAAAAACTAAACTACTTGGATGTGCCATATTCCTTAATATGATAGCATTATTATTGATTTTATTTATGAATGCTCTTTAACATATCAGGTCATCAGCGTCCCATTCAACTTGGGGCGTGAAACGGCCGACAAATTTTGCTCAGAGGCCTCTCTTTCAGAGGCTTGAGGTTCTTTTTCGTGCCGTAAATGTATGACATGGGACCCACGGCTTTACTTCGCTTCCGAAGGAAGCCATACTTAGGATTTTTACGCCTGAAAAAATCCATTGGTCCTGGCTGAGTTCAAACCCGCGATCTTGGGTTTAGGAGGCAAGTACGGTAACCACTACACCACCAGGACCAACAATAGAATAGTAGAAAGAACATCATATGGAATGATGATGTTTCATACTCAAAAAGTTTGACAATGAAATAAGCAGGGACACTTAAAATATTATAAAATGTGACGTTGTAAGTATATATCTCTGTGACTCACAGACAAAATGACAGCATTGTGCTACCCCATGATGACTGGCATCTTTGTTCACAAAACTCACCAAATGATAACTTTAACGTTCGATTTACAGAAAATTAACTGCAGATTGGTATGAGTCATTCACAGCTCTTAATAGAAAGGAAGGAAAGCATCAGATATCATTTGCTGATGCACCATGACAATGCGTCAGCTCAGAACTTTAAATTTCCTTTAACACCCTGTATATGAACAAAATTGTTTCAGATTTAATGCCCACAATTAAAACAGCAAAGGGAATGATGACAAAGTGATCTATGTGGCTAAAACTTTGTCTTTCTCTTATGCATGTAAAGATTTCCATTGCAGCCATGCTCTAGTGCTATGTTGAAGACTTTGGTATTCTGTTTTCTTAATGTTTCATCTAACTGATAAAATTACAATGTATGTCTTAAAATGTTTTTCATATGATGTACTTGACTTTTCATTCCCTTTCCATTGCTATAAACTGGTTTATCTGATAAGGCTGGATATGGCAGGATGGCAGCTTTTGTTTTTGTATAAAATTTTTATAAAATGTAAATTAATTTTAATTTCTTAAAGCTGATGGTCCATAATCTGGAGTTTACTTTTCAAATCTTTATCTGCATATGGCCCAGCATGGGATAAAACCTCTTAAGAATAAGTGATTCTTATAGACTGCATTTGGCTGGCCAGGGCAGTCTTGCTCATGGCAGGCCATTTGTGTCTATGCCCCTAAAGAGGCACTTTCAGGAGGAAGGGATGAGGTAAGAGAGATACTAGGTGGCCAGGATCCACAGGCAGGGACTGGGTAGATGCAGATAGGATCCCTAACATGTTTCCAGATAGAACACCCAATCCACCCTCCAAGGAGTTTGAGCTCCTCAGTTTTGGTTCCATAAAAGTTGCTGGGACAGAAACCTTTTCAAAGTGCTAACCCCACCTTTACTCTGGCCTTTCCCCCCCCCTTCTTAATAGATTGGATAGAACGAAATGAAATCGGAGAGCAGAAAGTTTGTGGAATGCAAAATCAATTTCAGCATTTGCCTAAGTCACCAGGGAGAACCATGAAAAAACCTAAGATCGGAATGACTTGAACCCAGGACCCCCCAAATGTGATTCTCAACAACCTGAACTGCCCCACTTGGTAATTGTTTTAGAACTAATTACAGAGTGTTGCAAGTAACCAATAAATAAATTATGTTAAAGTACAGAAGCTATTGAAACATCATAAAAGCTGCTGAAAGTGACTATCTTCTGCTGCTACACACATTTAGATGCAATATGTCATGTTTTGCTTAACCCATCCTAAAATTGCACCATCATTCTTTCTGATTTCCCTCATGATATTGTCATCTAGCTGTTGCTGGGTTTGGGATCTATTATGGAACACTCTTTAAGACAGCTCCACAAGAAGAAGTAAGATTGATTGATTTTCTGCAGATATAACTCTGTTGTCAAAATAACTAGAGAATATTTTTATTGACTCATTGGATGTATAAGTTGCCCCATCTTGCTGGAAATAACCTTGGGTTACATCATCAAGTTGCTCCACAAACTCTATGAACATCCTCTTGTAATAAGTATGTTAACTGCATCCATTAAAAATATTGGCTCAACAATTCTTAACCCCTTAACTTACCTTTTTTTATCAGTTAATGTATATGAAAGTGATCTATTTATTTTATAATAGTTTTATATTTGAAAAGATAGCCAACTTAAAACTATATTTTGAGGAGAAATTTGGGGTGAAACTTGTGTATTATCTGGATTATTTGGGCAAGTCAAAAATAATATATTTACTTCAGCAAAATCGTTTTATTATTTGCTCAAAACAATGTCATGTTTACAAACATATCAAACTATTGTCATTAATGATACTTTTTTTTTATCTCAGTATTCTTATTTGATGCTTGAGAAAGACTATAGACACTTCTTTCTAAGAATGAACAATCCAAAGAATTGCTTCCAAATTCTGAAAATGAAATGTCTCCATAATTTTTACTTTGAAAATTTCTGTTATTTTCATATTCAAATGCTTTTACTACAGTGATGTATTACATGGGTCATAATTATAGTAAGAATGGCTATTTTAATGCCACTGCATTAGAAACTATAACAGCTGCCAACCTAACAGAAAAAACCAAGAAAACACCACATACATAATATAGTGCTATAAGAATGTACTACGTCAAGTATACTTAGGATAACAGCTCAGTAAAAATGTAAAAAACTTGAGGTCCAGTTAACTTGGGGCAGTAATTTGTAAAATTATTTAATGTGAATTTTCCCTAAAATAAATTATTATTTTCACAATTGTGTGTGCTCTCAATCTTCTTGTTTATTTTCTTTATTCTTATATTTGACATTTTAATTCCCACTATATCTTGTAGATTGTTCCATTTTCCATCCCAGATACTATCCCTCACATAATACATCCTTCTTGAAAATTACTTCTTAATCCTTTTAGAAATAATACTCCAGTATGCATCCAGCAAGATGTATTCTTCCTAATTGATCACAGTTACCTAAGCCCAGGGCATTTCCACTCGATTATAGGCTCTAAATTTAGTTAAAACCTGTGAAACAAGTAAGACACCAGCAAAACTCCCTGATGTTTGAAAATGCCAACACTGTAGAAGAAGAAGGCTAAATCATGATGGATATTCGCAGCAGTTGCATTTTTGCTGTGAAAAAACAAATGATTGCAGCAATTTACTACTGAATATGCTTTGTAGTGGCATTCTAATGATGGCTAACTACTGCTAAAAAAATGTGTGCCATTCAATGAAATTGCTTCAAGATTACCAACAAAATCTAATAAAATGTTTTATCAAAAAAACTTCATTTGCTGTTTGTTTTTCAAAGATAAAAAATTGAGACTTACTTATTGGAGACCTTCATACTTAAACATGAAATAGCCAGAAATTTTATCCAGGGACCTCATTTTTCAAGTATGAAGTTTTAATGTGCTGTAAATCTATTACATGCAATTCAAAGCTTTAAGTCCTCCAGAGGATCTAACAATCTGCATTAGCAGAAGGAAAAACGGTTAGAAAGAGTATATAGTTCAATTGTAGAGAGCAGAATGATGTATGAAATTGAAATTTGGGGGCCAGATGAGGATGGAAAGCAATACATGTAATAAATAGTGTATTTTGTAGAATTGTATAGGCTTATTAGATCTTCACCTAACAAGGTTGCTCTAATGGAATTAGGAAGATTGGGCAAGGCAATAGAAAGAGTATTGGAATGTTGGTATAGAATAGGGGGACTAGAACAGGAGAATATCAAAAAACTGTTTGTAAGCACAAGGAAAAATTAAGGGGAGAGAAACTTGGATATCTAAAATCCAAAATATTCTACAAGAAATGGGCATGGGATCATATGGTATGAGGAGGGAAAGAATGGGAAATGGGTTATGGAGAGATAAAAACAAGAATTGAGGCTATTGAAAAACAGGAAATATGGGCTAGTCTTAATATAAAAAAATCTCTGAAAGTATATATCACACTTCAAAATGATTAGGGAAGAGAAAGGTACATTGAAACCTAGGATAAGGCAGGGAGGGAAGTACTGGCATGATTTAAAGCAGGAGCAATATATTTAAGCTGGATAAAAAATGCCCAATATGTGAAGAACCAGACAGTACTTGGCATTGTATTTTAGAATGTAAGAAAACTTAAGTTTTCCTTTTACGAAAATGGAAAAACTTATCAAATGAAATAAGTGGCAGAAGAACTTAAATCTAAAATCAGACAAAAAAATATAAAAAAAACTTGGAAAATACATCAAGAAGGTATGCAAGACAAATGGGAACAACAATATTGGCAATGGCGCTATTTAGGAGTGAATATATATCCTAGTATATACTCAAACTCGCATTAATCATAATGAGATAAAGAAGAAATGCAACTCACATAAACTGAGGGTGATCTATAATCTAAATTTTTACTACCTTCCGAAAAATGCACCTCAGCCAATCAAATCTGCAAAACTTGGGTTTTGAAGCAAGTGAATCCCAAGATGACTAAGGCTGACTTAACAATCTCTTTAGTTTTAGAAAAAATTTTGAAAGTTAGTTTTCCTCTAAATATTGTGTATACCCTAGAGTAAAAAAAAGATTTACAATTTAAGGGGACTAATGTATTAAATATGTTCATACTAACTCCACTTACTTGCATAACACTAGGACATGTTTCAGCAGCACTTGCTTCCATCAGGTAGTGACTGACTTTTCAAATTAGTGACTGGATCCCAAGATTTTTCTGTGAAGGTCTCTTGACGGTTTCAGTAGGAAATTGCTAAGTTTGTCCCTGGGTAGAAAATCAAAATTCATTAAGTTTTTCTTATTTTTGAAGATAAAAATATTTTTGCCATGTAGATAGCTCCATTGGGCTGTGAAGTTATTTCAGCAGCTTAGCCTCTGGTTTAATTTCATGATTTTTTATCCAAAAGCGAGCTGCTGCTACTGATTTATCAACATGCTTAAAATGATTAAAACAATTAAATTCTCCCGGGCTGTTTTGTCATGGTCCATGGTTTGAATTACTACCATAGCTTTCACCAACTACTCCGGTTGGCATCTTCAGTGGACGAAGAATAAACCTAACTGTTAACACGATGATAGTATTGATCCGCCTCTCAATACTGTCGTGTTAACAGTTAGGTGTTATTCTTCGTCCACTGAAGATGCCAACCGGAGTAGTTGGTGAAAGCTATGGTAGTAATTCAAACCATGGACCATGACAAAACAGCCCGGGAGAATTTAATTGTTTTAATGACAACACCGGCTGTGAAAGCCTAAGAAGTACTATGCTTAAAATGAATATTTTCTGTTCAGTTGATATGGTGTTTTTCAGTTTTGATATATTTGTTCTTTGGGGCTAACATTATGCCATGTTCTTTGAATGTTCTCTGAAACTTGTTATGGCAAGTTGGATGGTATATAGAACTTTTGAATTTATCTGGAAACCTTTCTTACAGATTTTTATATTTTAAATTTATTGATAATGTTTATTACTGTGTCTTTGTTGAAACCATTGGTTATAGCTGTTTTAATTATGTTGGTATTCCATTTTGTACTCTGTTTCTGTGATTGGATATTAATTAATTCATCTATATGCCAAGCTGTGAAATAACTGGATATTTATCTGATATGGGATTATAACTATTATTTTTATGTAATTTTCTGTGTATGTCTCTTTTCTATGAATTCCAAAGTTCAGTTTATCTCCATTTCTTATAATCCAACTTGCCACAATAATTTAAGAGGATATTATAAGAACATGGAATACTATTAGCCCCAATAAACAAATATATCAAAAATTTACTAGGAAGCACAGTAAAAGACACCGTACCAACAAAACCGAAATCAGGGATTTATGAAATCAAATGTGCAGACTGTGATCAGAGATACACAGGAAAAAAACAAAGAGAAATTTGGAAATTCAGAGAAAAGAACATTTTAGGAATATTCATTTTAAGTAGGTTGAAAAAACAGCAATAGCAGCTCACTTTTGGATCAAAAATCATGAAATTAAACCAGAAGCTAAGCTATTGAAAGAACTTCACAGCCCAATGGAGCTATCCACTTGGGAAAAGATTTTCATCTTTAAAAATTAGAAAAACTTAATGAATTTTGTTTTTCCACCCATGGGCGAACTTAGCAAGTTTCTACTAGAACCATCAGAGACTGCTACAGAAGCACTTGGAATCTAGTCACCAATTCCAGTATCAGTCAATAGCTGATGATGGAAGAGAGTGTTTTCGAAACATGTTGTCTTACTTTTATGTAAGTGGAATTAGTGTGAATGTGCTGAATACATTAGGGTAGGATATATTACCACACCATTGTCTATGTAGCAAAAACGGGCATTAAACACTATTCACTCATACCATTGTCTATAGCTTTGTAAGTACAATTTATTTATTTAATTTAGGAGGAATTAGTGAAATGTTTCAATTAGGTGTTGTTACATACATAAACATGCTCAATTTTATTTTTATTTTAATTCCATAAGTTTTATAAATGTTCAGACTTCTAAATAATCTCACATGTGTACAACCTAAATTAACTGTTGAATATTTTCTAATTCAGTGGGGAGAAAAATTGAGAATGTTTACTATTTTAGTAAGTCTGTTCAAGTTCAGTACATTTATTTTTATTTCACTAATTTACAAGAGTAAACTTTACATTGTTCTATAGAAAGAAAGATCTAAAAAACATACTGCTTATGTCATTTTATAATAAGTTAAACACATGCACACACACTGAGCATCATAACTGCATGAGAAAATTCATTTCCAAACCACACTTACATAATAAAATTTACATAAGTCAAAGACAAAAGAGGTAACTCATTGCTGCTCTGTTCATATAACAGAAGTGATTTTCACACTTTTTTCATATGGCCAGTTTCTGCTTGAAGGAGATTATAATTTGATAAACTAAAATCAATACTTAAAGAATAAATGCATATAATGTATGTTTAATTAGTAGCAAAATGTTGTGACAGATATCTTCAAGGCTATGAACACATAAATAGCTTTTGTCAATTAGAATAAATCTTGGAAAACAGAATATGTAGCTTCAAATTGAGCCATGCATCTACAATCATTCTGGCTCTATGTTCCATTATTTCTTAGCCGTAGTTTCCTGAAATGTGATTTACATAACTGCAGTTTTATTGCTCACATATTGCACATATCATAATCAATTTAATGTTTGTGGAGACACAGTAATAGTGCAGGATCATTAAAATATTAACTATATTTTTCAAACAATGTGCAGCACAATAAATGGAAGTTTTGGAAAGAAGGACTTGCAAAGAAATAAAATTTACATCTTTAAACTGCTCCCATGGTCTAGTGGTAGCGCTTGCAACTACAATTGGACTCCTGGTCAAGTTAAGCTGTCTGAGTAAGGTTTTTTTTTTAGTTTTTCCTTACCCTAAGAAAGCCAATAGCTTTAAGGCATCATCATTAATTTATTTCATTTCATTTATCCATAGATTTAAGGACTTCCCTGATATACCTTAACCCTATCACTTTCACCATAATCTCCACAGGGACAACATCCCAGCCTCATAAGTCTGCTACAATACTATGCCAAGGAGAATTCCACCAAGTTCATGAACAAGAGACTGGCATTGACAAAAATTATATTTATATGGAAATTAAAATGACATATTAGAACAAATGAAAGAAAAAAAAAAACATTATATTCTTTGTTTGAAATTGCAGAGAAAAATTTAACAACACAAACAAATAATGGGCAATATGGAGGTTATAGTAACAAGTTAAGAAATTTACAGTTGTGTTACATTTGAATCTATGGAAGCAAATCTAATTTTGGCAGTGTAGAGAACTGTTCAGCTGCTAGAACTCAATGCAGACACGCATTCAAATGCTAGGAAAATTATTGGCATGAATACCCTGATTTTGTTACACTGCTGAAAATTAATTTTCGCATGTTAGTAGTTCAGGAAGTAAGAAGCTGCTATCCAAATGTAGACTTTACGTAAATTCCTACATATTAGTGACATTTTTTTTCCCTTTTCTTTTTTTATCTAGCTGGAAAAACTAATGGAAATTTGCATGGGATATTAAAAAGCTTCTCAGAAATTACTGGGTCTGATTAGTAAAAAGCTTGATAAAAGTGTGCATTTAACTGCATAATGTTCAGATTAATTTGTCCATATATATTGTTTGAAATCTTCAGATGTAATCAATAGGATATTTTACTTATATTAAGATTTATAGTTCAGTTTCTTTTATTGTATAGCTAATATAACTTGTGCAGTTTAATTGCTCTTTTCATAAGCATCAATCACTGTTTTAAGCCAGGACAAAATCAAGCTGTATCATATAAGATATTTCAATGCCAGAAATACTAAAGTAGATATTAAGTATGGAAAAAATTACGAGATTTTTTGGAAACATGCCTGTCCTAATTCAGAAACATTATGTTAAATAATTTGACAAATAATGCATATCCTCTTGTATAAAATATGGGCATATATTACATTAAGTTAAATTTTGCCTGTCGTACTGCATGGGTACCAAAAGAGTTATGTGGCTGGTAAAACTAATTTTAACATAAACTTGCTACCTCTTTTAATGGTTTTAACATGGCAGGATGCACCTCAAACCAAATCCAGGTCTTTGCAAGAATTCTTCCAGAGAGCCAAGGATTGAAGTCAGGCCATCTGTCATAGCAACCAGATAAATAATGAAAACTCTTTATTCCTTCTTTTTTAACAGCTTGTACCCTTACTGTGATAGGAATGTAGATTAAACCATATGAATGTCGCCTTTGGAATAATAAGACTCTCACAACAATTACCACCATCAGAATATGCATAGCCAACAGAAATGCACATTATAAAAGTTCTAATATGTCAAATATGATAATCATGATGCATTTAACAGAATATTAAAGATTTCTAATTCACTCAGATCTCTAAGCATTTGTCTCAGCATGCTTTAAGCATACTAAATGCAAGTGGCACTTAATATGTCAGTTATTATGATCTTCCTGGTTTCTCTTCCTTCAAGCAGATACCACAGTGCTAATTTCACAAAGGTATGGGTATTATTTATAGCCACTACACTTCTTTTATTCCTGTATCTTTCACTACCAAACCAGTGTTACCTACAGATTTCTAAAATCAACTAGTAAACAACATGCTCAAAGATAAACAACATTAGGAATATTTTAAAGCCAAAATATTAGAAAAAAGCATGGATGGTATTTTGAGAGCACAGCTGCATATCAGAAATCATTGTGTCAAATCAAATCATGTTCTTCAGCCTTTCAAAGCTAAGATTAATGGCACTAGCCATCTAGTATCATCAACAAAACTTCTGCTCTTTGTCAATCAAAATCATTCAGTTCTGTATATAATTAAAAATCACATAATTTTAAGAATGCCAAAAGACATATAAATTATAGGAATGTTAAAAAAAAATCCAAACTTAAAAAACTCTACTCTACATTGCAATACTGTGCACTTTGGCAGTAAAACTTCAATGTCCAAAGTGCTAAAAGTATCTGAAAAATTCATGTTTTAACCTAAGTTTTTATTGTTCATATATTATGCCATGCTATTTTCCTAAAATGCACAATCAAAATAACCTAAAATGAATTTTCAGATCAATGCAATGAAGTAAATGATTACAGAAATCAATTTACTTTCCAAAATTCCTGCTAGACATGGAAGTTACTATACTAGCAACATACAAGCTATTCAGACAATATCCTGCTACTTTGATCATTAAGCTATATATTGACTAGCTCTCTAAACAGTAACTTTACTTATAACTGTGCTAACTTTATTTAAAGTGCATCTAAATGCTTGATAGCAAATTGTCCTTCAGATTTCAAACATCTCTGTGTACAATTACCAAATGAAATATGTGATAGTTGCCAATGCAACACCAAGCTCACATGTCATGATTTGGCTTTAGATATCATTAATGACTTTACACATTTTTTTTACAATTCTGGATCTGATAATTTTATAATTTATGAGTTCATTCTTTGCAAAAATAACTATACGTGCCTACTTATTCCTTAACTAAGTGATGTATTCCTTCCTAAAAGAAACGGTTGGGGTATCGTTCAGATTGTTGCGTGTGTAGATTTCTTATTGTTTGTACATGACATAGATGGGCTATTGTCAATATTATGTGCTTTCAAAGCTCTTGGACCACATTTTTATTCAGTTGAAACAGCAAACTTTAGTTTATTTAGTTTAGTTTACTAAAATACTATATTTCATACTGAAAAGTTAAACTCATCAATGTTTAACACTATTTTTATAGTACTTCATAAAAGTTTGTAATATGTCAGACCAGCACAAAAATAATAAACCTAAACAATTCTCTCTGTCTGTTAAAACCAGAGCAGAAAGATCATTGCTTTGGTCACGGAAAATGTTACATAAATGCAGAAATGTAAGGGTGAATTTCTGTAACATCTGTGTGTGACCAGCCCTACCCTCCTCTTAGTAAATTTTTTTTTTATTCTGTTATTTGCCAAGACTTAACCATAACTATATTTAAAATTTTCTTTTACTCAATGCTTAGTAATTTTGACTTCAAAGTTAATATTTTGATTGTAATAATTTATTCTACTATTGCATTGCATGCAAATGAATTTTGACATGCTAACTTAGGAAAATGTTAATTTAACTCATTATTTTGAAAATTTAACAACTGAAAGTAGTAAGAAAATGAATTTATCCATAAAATATAGTAAGAAGACTGCATCCTTTTCTGAAAAAAGTGGAGAATGGCATCCATTCATGTTTCCTTTTAACTATGGCCTCTATGGCCTGCCTTAACTTAATTAATCAATTTATGTAATTATTTCCCACATGAAAGCACAATTAACCATAGAAATGGCAGTAAAATTGTAATCTATTTCTCTTATCCACTGCTTACTGACCATTTAATCTAGGATTTCATTTTAAGCAGCAAGCATAAAGACCAATCTATATTATGCAGGCTATTATATTAATAGAAGGCACTGGATAATTAAATATAAAATATAAATTACAGCAACTCAGAAGGTAATGAACCTATAAACTAAAACTTCCAAAAAGAGAATTAAAAAAAAATAAATAAATTGTAGGTCTACTACTCCTTAAGCACATCAAAAGGCAAAGGTATGAGTTTTACTGTTTAATATAAAACAGAAATAAATATAGGTACGATTCCAATGCCTTTTAGCCCTCCTTCCAGTCTGTGATAGCAACCTGGGGGAATTTTAATGCTGAATCCAAAGTCCACGATAAATGTCCTGATTAAATTTTGAGTAAATAAAGCTAGGAAGAGTGTTTATTAAATTGTTTGACTCACAAAAGAGAATTATAAAAAGTTAATATTTTATTATATATCCATAAAATTAGTTAGCATTTAAAATAAGAGAATGTTTGAATTAACATTGCCAAAAATAAAGAAATCGAATGCAGAAGCTAAACTTTGATTCCAAAAACATATTGTTATGGAACTAAACAATGAAAATGCTAGAGGGTTTGTGTCACTTCATGTAGGCAATTTTTAACCTACCATTAATTGAGATATTATGAGCTTTTGAGTGGAAGATTACAGCGGCTGAGGTTGGCCCATTCGATACCTGTTCCCAGATATGACATTTTATTTTTTTATTTTTTTTTTGCCAGGACAGGCTCTGACTTTTAACACAAAAAAAAGTTCATAGCAAGATTGTTTAAATTAGAAAATTATGTTAAGTCAAGGAATTTGTAAAAATATGTATCTAGGTCAATAGCAGGTATTTCTGAACACTTTGTTATACTTAACATTAAATAAAAATAATTCCATTAGTTTTTTGTAACTGGTGACATATAAGTTATAATAATTATTTATGTCTGTTAATACTGTAACAATAATCTCAGTTCTTCACATCAAAATGCTTATATGAACATCCCTTCATGTCTGCAAAAATATCTACTCTCGTCTCCTGGCTCCCTGAATATTAAGATAACTGAACATCAAAGAATACTTGATATTCTGCATTCCTTCACTTGAGTTTCTACTTGCATATATTATGATTTGTAAATTTTTGGAACAAAATATCAGTATTCAATTATGCCTTTTACAGTAATTCTGCTAAATATGTATTAATGCTTTTAAGGTTCATGAAAGGTTTAACAGATTTTTCTCAAGCTTAAAGGCAATGCTCAAAGAATTTAGGTCATTAACCAAAACTATATTTGGTACCCATTCATGAACATTTTAAACACTTGTAGCAAAATCTGAGGACAAATTGCTATGCATTTCAAGCACATGGTCTTATACAGCTAAACAGAGAGAGCTATTAAACAAAAAAGGAACAAATATATCTTCTGATGTCATGGAAAATGTCAAGGCTGAAGAATGAAACTAGCATAAATGTACATGAACTATTATTACTATATCTGTCATTCATACTAAGCTGATAAGTCAGTAAAATATCAACTTATTTAGCTACTAATGCTCTGATGAAATCAAATGATGCATTACATTTCCCATTACAGATATACTGAATGCCATTTTTTAACTCCAAATCCGTTAGGTACAGCCTTTAAAGGTTTTTTTAATGCTTTATTTTTTTCATTCTTTTCTTTAAACTATATTATAAATTTCAGTTAACTACTTTTTGTTTTCTTTTTCCTTTCTTTTGTGCATCCATTTTGTGTAACATCTCTTGAAAATTGGTTGACATTAAATATTTTGTGCACTTATTAATACAAATTATCTGAAATGTTTTATAGAAGAAGCAACACAAGCTAAAATATTGTCAAACTGTTAGTTAATGCACAATATTTTAAAAATAACAATTGAGCAATGAATACCTTTAATTTCAACATTTTTCCAAAATAATCACAAGCCTTGAAATTATTATATTTGTGGTATATATCAGGAAGGTGTAATATTTTGCATTTGTCGTTGCTCTTGATATATTACATGATTGACACTGATAAAATATCAAGTTATATATAAAATAAAGCTCTTTTCAGATAAATGTATTAGGATGCTTTTTTTGTTGAGGTCCCATGCCCCAATGCCCAATGAGGTTTCAAAAACTGTTCAAATCTTAGTGCTCTAAATTTTTTAAAATTTGTGCATGATATGTAGGTAGAGTATTTAATTATTTCCTGGATGACGTCCTGTCCTTCAACATTCAGTCTTACGTAATGCAGTATCACCATGTTCCCGCTGTTCTCGCACCAGTCTGTCCAGTGCATTCACAGCACCTTGTACTTGGAACAAGCCTTCCATCAGTCTAGAGAACACATCCATTAATTCTTGCTCTGTTCGAGTTACAACATATACATCTGGGGGGGAAAAAAAGAAAGAAAAAAAATGGTAAATGCTGCATTTATAGGTAGACTTGTCAGGTTTTCAGAAGAGACACATCATTGGTTACATTATATATGGATGAATTAGCAAGAAACAACAGTTTAGGATTAGGAATAACATGCATTGTTCTCATTCTAACAACCAGGTACATTAAATACAACAAATTTTTATACTAAAACAGTTATTTGTACATAAATTCTCCAACTTTTATAAGTTATAGCAAGTTGTTATTTTTTCAGACTCCAAAGCAGCAATCTAAGCTATAAATTCAAATAAAATTATTTCTATCAAATTAAAGAATGCCACCAAATAATTCTTCATTTTCAAAAACTTCAAAAAAAATTACTATTACAGCTGCTACCAGTACATTGTGGAATTTTTGCAAAGAAAGGCTCCCACATAATCCAAATCAAGACTAAAATTTACCCTTCAGATCCATTAGTGGAACAATTAAAAATAAATATAATAATATACGAGGGTAATTCCAAGTTTCTGGTCTAACCATTTTCAAGGTATGATAAAGACAAAATTATATTTTACTTTTCAATATAGTTACCATTTATTGCAATGACACTTCTCATATCTTTGAATTAACATCTAACCCCCCCCCCCAATTACAAGTTTTGTCTGCAAAATGGGCATAAGCAGCATCCATCACTTCTTCGTCTCACTTAAATTTCCTTCCTCGAAGGTCCTTCTTGAGTTTTGAGAAGAGGAAATACTTGCTGTGAGCTAGATCTGAGCTGTAGGGTGGATGGTCAATCTCTCTGAAGTCACATTTCTTCACAGCTTCCTTTGCAACAAGAGATGTGTGCACAGGAGCATTATCGTGAAGAAGGCGCACACCACCACTCAGCTTTCCTCGTCTTTTCTCTTTGATGGAAGCACGTAGTCTGTGCAGTAGGCCAGCACAGTACTCCCCATTTACTGTGGTATTACTCTCCTTGAAGTCAATGAAGAGTATTCCTTCACAGTCCTAAAAGATTGTGGCCATGATCATCTCGGTTGGCTTGAGTGACCTTGGCCTTTAGAAGCGGTGCTTTGCCAGTTTCATCTCCTGTAACAATGGTTTGCAGAACTTCTCTCTCGTTGCCTCGGCAGAGCTCCAAAAATGCCTGACAACAGATGACTCGTTGTTGCTTTTGGACTAAGAAAGAAGTCTAGACACCCACCCATCTTACACTAACCTTTTTCATGTTTTAATGTTCACAAATAATTCAAAGGACTGTTGTTTTAGAAAGGCCCAACCTTGCTGCTATTTCTGTAACTCCATCGCCTGTCTTCCATAATTTCTCCTTGCACAACAGCGATATTTTCAGGAGTAAACACCTCCAAGGGTTGACCTGCATGTTCTTCATCTTCAATGCCTTCTTGACCCACTCGAAAAAGTTTGGCCCATTCTTTATACATTATCCAATTGCTGTTTCATTTCATTTGGAGTAAGTCCTTCTCTTGTGAAGAACTTAATAACAGGTCGATACTCCATTTTGAACATATCACAATCTTCTACACATAGTCTTCTTTATACAACTATATATGAACAACTGAACACAGCAGAGCAGAAGTTACAGCTACAATTATTTATTTAACAGATAAGTTATGACACCAGATAAGGATTTTGTGAAGGCAATAATCCTTATTGGCCAGGCCTGAAACTTATAGACTTACCCTCATACAAGGAATGTTCATAATTTTTTTACACACATGTGTACATAATTTTGATGAAATTTCTCAAAGTGGTACCTGCTGGATGCAATGCAATAAATTGCAACTGCATGCAAACCTGCACATGAACATCGTTTAGTTCCAGAATCAGCAGTCCTGGAATCCACCATGCACAAATACATCTCATGTATAACTATTATATTACCAGAACGTCAGCGGCATCCAAAGAAATTTTCTGAGTTTCTGAAAGTGTTCTTAATATTTAATGATCCTCTCTCACAATATAGCAGTAGTGTTAAAATTTTCTTTCATTAGAGCACAAACTGGAGTGCCAGGTCTACCTTTATTTGAAATTGATTGCCTCCTATCTTTAAACATTTTTAACCCTCTTCAAGCTGTGCTACAGGAAAGAACAAACTATCCATAGGCCTCAGCTGAAGATTTGTTAACATAATTTCAGAGCAGCATATTGTTCATCACTTGTCACCTCCATTTTGCTGTAGGTGTACCTGAAGAAATACCTTCATGGGAGATATTTTCAATCAGAAGCAGTGATGAAGGCTGCAGAGGCGATTCTTAAGGATCTGTCAAAAATTATTTCCAGCATATTTTTAAGAAATGCTGAGACAAGTGCAGAATCCAACGAGTACCTCTTTTAGAAATATCATTAAAATTTTCTGAATGAGTAAAGGTATGTTACCAAAAAAAATTCAATTTATTCTTTTTTGAACAGTCCTCATATATGCATTGCTTCAGTCACAAGCAAACTACCATTCTGTATTGCACACTACGTGTTGCCCAGTACAGCACATAGTTATTCCCATTTCCAGGCTAAACAGTGATGTTATCTCAATGCTGTTTGCCTGAGAGTTTAAATGCTAGAGCCTATGAAATGTAATACACATAAATATGACCACCCTATGAATTAAATAAAAGATAATGAAGTACAGACCTAGTTTTAGTCATCAGAATGTCAATGAGCTGGTATTTTTTTGTTTTGTTTTATAGGGACAACTGTAGTAGCTGCTATGATAATACAAGTATGGGTATAACTTTCTGTTACACACCCTCCAGGAGATAAATGAAATAAAATGATAATTTGTATCCTACACTAATGTATTCAACATTTTCATACTAACTCCATTTACTTACATAATGTTTCTAGCAGATTTATTCATGAGTTCCTTTGCCTTTAATTTTCAAGACATGTATAGGTATGTGGACAACACATATGCAATAATACCAAAAAACATTCAATGCATGCTCTGAAATTTCTTAAACTACAACATAAATCTATACAGTTTATCATAAAAGAAGAGACAAATGGTTGGCTCCCATTCCTAAATTTAAAAATCTAAGAATGGAGATAGTCTGAACTTTGAAATTCATAGAAAAGAAACACATTTAGAATTACATAAAAAAATAATAGTTATAACCTTATTCCACACAGAGAAACAAAGACAAAATAGAATACCAACATATAATTAAAACAGCAACTAATGGTTTCAACAAAGACACAGTAATGAAAATTATCAACAGATTTAAAAGGCAAAAATCTATAAGAGAGGTTGCCACACTGAAGAACATCAAGGAAAGATACAAATTCAAAAGCTTCACATACCATCCAACTACAAATTCTAATGTGCAGATTGTTATCAGAGATATATTGGAAACAAAGAGAAATTTGAAAATTCTGGGAAAAAAACAATTTTGGAATATTCGTTTACAACAGATTGATAAATCAGTAGTATCAGCTAATTTTTGGGCCAAAAATCATGAAATTAAACCAGAGACTAAGCTGTTAAAAGAACTTCACAAACCAATAGAGCTATCTACTTGGTAAAAGATTTTTTGTCTCAAAAAATAAGAAAAACTTAATGGACTTAATTTTCCACCCATGGATGAACTCAGCAAGTTCCTACTAGAACCATCAGAGACAGCCACTAAAGCATCTTGGGATCCAACTACCAATTCCAGTAGTTGGTCAACAGCTGATGATGCAAGCAAGGGCTTCCGAAACATGTCCTAGTTTTAATAAGTGGAGTAATTGTGAACATGTTCAATACATTAGTGTAGGATATATTACCACTTCATTGTCTACAGCATCGTAAGTACAATTTATTCACTTAATGATGATGTGTATGAGGCTAAAAGTCTATGGATGAAGAAATTACTTATTAGGTACCTTGGTTGATCTTATATCACCTATTTAATATTAATTTAGCTATGAATATGTTTGAAGTACTTTTCCAGTTTATAGTGTAATAAAAAATAATACTTTTGCAACATTTAAGATACTTAAAAGCAATAAAAAGAATATAAATATAGAAAATTTATCTTTCACATGGTTTATTAGAAGTTAAAGTCATTTGATTATGTATAGAGGAAGAATCTTCTAAAAATCACCAAAATTATCTGGTTTCTGGGGAAATGTTCAAAATATGGGCTTGATATTGAGTGTGCGAAGGATATTTAGAGTCAAAACATAATAAAAAAAATTTAAAGTAATGTATAACAACAAAACTTACCAGACTTATCATGGGCTAAGTGTTTACAAAATACATTAAGAATTACTGTAACATCATCCTCTTCTGGGAAGATATCAGTTGCCCATACTCCTCTGCAACATAAGGAATAATCAAACAGCATTAAAACTCATTTAATAAAGTGTCCAATTAGGCTTGTATTTATTGTTTGTTTATATAGAAAGTCCCAATGAGCTGGCAGCTCTAAGGGGAGGCTGTCCTTTACAAAGATATTAGGCAGCTAAAAATTAACTAGTATGCATATGTATATGTGTATATACATAAATTAAAAACTTAAATCTTAATTTAGGTTACAATTAATTTCAATAAGGTATTTAAAACTCTTCTTTTTAAACTGGTGCAAATTTCAAAACCTCTTAATAAAGGAATGTTGTTATAGGTTTTGGCAGCACTTTATTATTTCCCTATGGAAATTTGATCATCTGACCTAGTTTTGTAGGAATGTACAAATTTCTTGTATCTAATAGTGGAGTTGGTATGTAGGAGATTATTTTCATACTTAGACATAATTATTGATTCATTTTTTAAGTGAAATATACAGAGTGGTAAGATATTTCCTTCCTTAAATCTATTGAGGGTTTATAAACATTAAATTCAAATATTATTTTGATAGCTCTTTTTTGCAAGATTTCTAAAGAACTAAGTTATTTTCTAGTGCTGTTACACCATATTGCATTCATATAAAATATATTAGAATGTATCAAAACAAAATACAAACTTTTTAGATGACCTCTACACAAATCAATCTCTTTTATATATAGGATGCGAATGAGTGTGTTGATCTGTTTTACAATACATTATGTTACACAGGAATCTAATGTAGGTTTAGATATGTATAACTATTCACTCTTTCAATATCAAAATTAATGATTTTTATTAAAACATTAACTATTGATCCTGAAAGCTTATGAAACAGTGTGTACTTCGTTTTCTCAGTGACGCTTAAGTTTTTATTTAAAAACCGATTCTGTAGAGTTATTAGTATTTTTCATTACCTGTAATGTACACTGTTCAAGTTGTTAGTTTTTCTGTATTTATTTTTAGGCAGCATTTTACCACATAAAATCAGCCTAACTTTACCTGAAATAATAATAATAAGATGAAGAAAGGATCATGCCATTTATTTTAGTATCAGTATTAATTATTATTCGGTAGAACATTTTTCAATGCTTTTAATGTTTCCCAGTAGTGAAAAACTATGAACTCTAAACTTTCAGGGTCATTTTATCAGAATTTTTCAGAGGAATTCGAATCTGCATCACATTTTATATTACTGCTGTAACCTATGCAACCAGAAAATTATGCACAAGCTTTAATTCATGGAAGAGGGTAGTGCTAACATAATCACGTGCCCATTGTGAGGCCATGTACTAACCTGGTGACTTCAACTATAGTGTCAATAGTAAATATATTAGAATGCTTAAATTCTGCAATAATCTAGGGTTTCTATTGCATACATAGGCCTGATATTAATTAAAAAAGTAGTAATAAATGTTATTAGTTTATCTTCAATTAATCTATCCCTTTATTTATGCAGAGCAATCTGAAGGAGAATTCAAGTAGTAATAGCCAATTTTGTGACATGCTTACTTAGAATTTGATCCTATAAAATACCAAGCCATCCCTACTATATATACTGTGATAGCAATGGCCCCTGAGATGAACGTATTTAGAAGATTCATTTCAGAGTGCTTAGATAAAACTTTGAACTGAGGGCTTTTTATCATAGTACCAGAAAATTTTTAACTGTAGAATTGAAACAGCAGAGAATAACGATATACAAATGACTGCTACAGCATTACACTAACAATATCCACTAGAAAATTCTTTTTACCAGCGAAAAAGTATACAATATTGAAGAAAGCTACAACTCCCAAAATGACAGATTGTATGTCTCAATTTCATGAGAAGCATGGGAGAGAGCCCCAAAGATCCAGATAAGTCATCCTGCCTTAATAATGATTAAGTGGGGAGTGAGCTGTGTCTCCAAGCTTCATTTCCATAAAAAGGGTTCAAGACAGCCACCAAAGTGATAAAAACACTCTGATGGTACCTATAATGATGAACCTAACACAACTGGAGCTTCCAGTCCAGATGTGGGCTTGAGAGAAATGTTTTTATTAGAGCTCAATTCTAGCAGTCCGAACCTTAAAAAAACCCAAGGATATGGTATACAAGAAAAGTCACCTGATATTGAGAATCTTCAGTGGTCCATGGAACAGATTTCCTAATGGGAGTAGTGCCCTTCTATAGATGAATGACTAAAAAAAACTTCAGTCATGTGTGAGGGCAAATTCTGAACTGACTGGTGCTAAATGTTTGGAGTACTCAAGAGAACAACATATCAAAAGCAAATGAAATAATATTAAAACATCCTGCAGTTACTTAACTAAAACCTTGTAACAGGCAAGATTAGGTGTATAGGGGTCATTATAAATTAGTTATATGAAAATAAGCTGCCCAAGCTGTTGAAATGAGGATAGTGGCACGGTCTAATATGTTTAAAAAGTTCTACCATATCCTCAAGTTTACTATAAATCTGCTAGAGCATGTAGAGTCAGGTGCCATGCTGCAATGCAATAATATTCTCATCACCATCAGTCAGCACAGAGACATATATAGGTGCGAGCGTGCTCATTGTTGCCTGCTGTTTCATGAATTATGATCAACCACATCTGTTCAAAAGAAATTCAGGACCGTATATCACAAGGAACCACATAAAGACCAACAATTATTGCATGGTATAACTGGTTTATTGAAACAGGTTGTGTAGGACACAGGGCAGAAGATCAGAGTAGACCTTGAGTCGTAGATGAAACAGTTGAACAAGTGTGTGAAAGAAATCAATGAAACATGCAAGCTTAGAACTAACAGAGAGAAAATTTTTAAGAACATTCCTCAATTCAAACCATACAAATTACAGATGCTGCAAGCTTTAAGTGAAATGGATAAAGAAACACAACTTGCATTTTGTATTGAAATGTTGGACAGAATGACAAAGATAATTTTCTTAATCAAATTATGTTTAGTGACAAGGCTACTTTTCATTTAAATGGAACATGTAAGAGATTTGCCAAAGTTAAATGTCTTTTGTGCATTAAGTTCTATCAAAGTGTATGATCCATTCTTTTTTATGAAGAAAACTATAACGGGAATAAATTGCCTTAATATGTCGCAAAATTATCTAATGTAACAATTATAAGAAGATATGAAGAGAGTGTTTTTTTTTCCAACAGGATGATGCACCTTCACATTTTCATCACAAGGTTACTTCTTACCTCAATTCCACCATGACATGGATTAGATATGGGGGAACATTAAAGACGAAGTGTTTATTCCTCCTCTTCCTGAAAGTCTAAACAAATTGCGAGTTATAAGAGAAACAGTAGCTACCATTGACTATGATATGAATTGTAAGATTTGGGCCAAACTTATAGATTAGATATATATGCCATGTTACAAAAGGAAGTCTTACTGAACATCTATGTTACTTGTATATGAAACTTAAAGGTGTATGATGTTTTCTTCATTGTTCAATTAAATTTGTTATACTTTCTTCAGAATTTAAGTTCCATTTTGCATAATAAATTATAATGATGTAGTAATGTATTTTTCAATTTCTCCCTGCATATGCTACTACACTCAAAACCAACCTGATAGTGGTATTGTAAAAAATATAACAAGGCTTTCAAATATACTTTATATCAGATAGCAATGTTCCATACATTCTTCAAAAAGAGCATATTTTCCATGATTAATCAAATAACCTTTATAAATCACTTTGTACGTAAACTTGATGCATTTTCTAGATGTGTAAATGTGAATAACATCTTCTTTCAAACTTTCCTTTCTATAGATGCAATAAATTGACATCACGTGATTGCTTTTTTTCTTGTGGAAGGTATTGACATTATGAGGAAAATTTAGCCACAACATTGGATTATTTTATACTTTATTATATGTGCATTAAATAACATATAAAAAAATAAGAGAAAACAAAGAACTGATAAGCACACCTATTATGACGAACATGACGAAGGGCTGCAGCCCATTTCTCTGCCTGCACGAATTCCAGCAGGGCAGTCTCCACCTCCTCACAACCTGGGACAGGTGTGGGGGCAGGTGATGGGGTGGGGGTGGGAGTGCCATGGTCAGAGTCTCCTCCTTCCTCCACTACCCTTGTCAAGCTTGCTTTCACTGCTGCCACTTCAGCAGATACATCCTGCAACTGCACCCCAACAAAAAAACAACCAAACTAAAACATAACATTACTGAAACAACTTAGGGAAAATAAATTAAATACCTCATTATTTTACAGAGTTTTTCTGACATTTTTAATTTATACATTGTACCTTTTTATTTTGGCCATCATTATTAGTCAACTTCGAGCCATTTTCTATTTATAAAGAAAATACATTAATTGAATAACCTCTAGAGTAAAGCAATGCACCCTATTTTCTAAACACTGCTGGTCAGTTTACAGATATACACAAATTTATTCAAGATCAAAACTATCTTACATGAAACAATTTCAAAGTCAAATGCAAATAAATGCGCCTTTTAAGCTTTTGGTTTGTAAATAGCTCCCTCTGCTAAAACATATAACCAGATTGAATATTTTCATAAATGTATTTTGGAAAGAAGACATACAAAATAAGGATATTGTGTAACATTGTTGCATCTCTCAGCAGCAGTCTCCTGCTGGTGCCATGCAACATTAATATGTGGAAGATGTTAAGAAACATGCCGACAAGAAAAACCCCCAGGATGCTGTTGTGGAAAGATTTATGTACCATATCATTGCAGAATACCAACAGATTTTCAATACAAAGCTCCAGACTTTATTTAAAAAATATTCCATCCACCTGAAATATAGTGAACCTTGGCTTCTGGGTGCTGCCGCATTTTAGTGATAAAATTTATCATTGTTGACATTTTGTACAGGCTGAGCTGTAAAAGCACTGGTACCTGACAGAGATCCACTTGCTGTTTCAGTCAGAATCTTGCTATTGATTACTGCTGCTACCTCCTGATATATACTGATGAATTGTGAGGTTGCTCTCTCCCATTTCTCCTGATTGGCTGTGGCTTTACATTAGTAAAGGCTTGCTTTCTAATAAAGGTTTCAAGATATTGCTAAGGTCTGTGAGTCTCTGTTCATGTTATTTTATTTATATAAATTTCTATTGCCTCCAGAATGGTTCCATAACCTAAATGTTCCGCTCTTGCTAGCAAGACTGTGTTGTCAAGGTCAATATGGTGTCTAGTATTGATGGTAGTTGTGGCAATTTTATCACTAAGACACAGCAGCATCCAGAAGCCAAAATTTTAATTATGGACATGAACTGCTGAAGCTTATGTTTCCACATCTGAAATATGACAGCCTTGTTATGATTTGTTTAACTTTTTTTTCTTCTGAAGCTTTTAATTGGTCATCTCTTAGCTGAATGGGTTCTTCCTTTTTCCAAACAATACAAATCTGCTTTGTGAGCATCATTTTTCTATTGATTAGGACCTGAAAAGTAAACTGTAAATGTAGTTTGGGACTTAGAAAAAGCAATTCACAATTACAGCATCAGGAAGGTGAAGGGGAAGTGGGAGAAGTAGAGTGAATATGTAAAGAAAGACTAGAGTTCATACAAATTTTCTGGTGTCTTAACTTGTTCATATTAAATCACAAAAAAATGTTGACCATCCCTTATAAATCATTTCAAATACTTGCACACAGAATTGACAGTTGAAGATCCTAACTCTGCCATGTTTATACATCTACAAAACCATTCTTTACTTAATGAAATATAATTTCCCTATGTAAACAAACTCTGATGTATACAAATACAACACAAGGAATAAAAATGACTTCTCCATCCCAAACCATAGACTCTGCCTTATGAAAAAATGCTTAGCTACATGACAATAAAATTCTACAATGCTCTTCCTAAAGAAATCAAATTTCTGTAACAACCATATTAGATTGGAACATTATTTAATAGATAAAGTATACTATAACATTGACGAATATTTATTGTAATTTAGATTTTAATTTTATTGCACATAAATGAATAGAGGTTACTGTTCTTATCTATTTTTTATGTCTGAATATTACAATCTGTATTTGTATTTTTTATCCTACAACCCTAATGTAATGTATATCTGATTAATTATTGTTCATATTTGTTAATTAATCTGTTTTAACTGTATAAAATTGTCCTATACTGTAGCTTCATACTGACATGATTCAATCAAGTATCACACCATACTGAACTGCAATAAATTGAAATTGAAATGTATTAATAAATTTTATAAACGTACATGGTTGCCATTAAAGTAATGCAGAGACCAGATGTTAATATTAAAATCTGCTTCACCTCATGGAGAAGTTTCAAATCAATAATTGACCATGCCTTAATGATGGTTACTTGAATATTTCAATTTAAAATCAAAATATGCACCTGATTACTGTGAGCCATGGAGGTCAAAGCTGACACCATCTTATTGGAAGCCTCTATTAGCAACAAGAGTTGAAAATGGAGTTTGTACAGAGCTCTCCCCAGGTCCAGAACTAGTTCATCATTTCCCATTTCCTGTTGGCTCTCTCCCAACATCTGTAGTTTCATTGTTGTTTTCACTGCATCAATACACTGTACAGATAATGAGAAGCCATTCAAAGTTATAAGCCAATGCTATATTTAAAGTATCTTATATTTCAATGTTTGGATTCATATTTACTTTAATTCTGGAAACATAAATACATAAACTTTCACAATAAGATAAATTAAACAACAAAATTTATAGACTCATACAGTTATTATTATGGTCAGAGTCTTTAGCAGTTTCATAAGGTAGTGACCCCACACCTGTTTATTCAATCCTGTATTAATATCAGGAAGATCCCCATCTATGAATTAGAGAAGACAGAGCTCTACCCAATATATTTCAAAACAAGTTTCAAAGTATGAGAATAGCAGTCACCAGTAGCAACACTGTATGTTTCACTTACTTGCTTAAAATATAGGACACGTTTAAAGTGCATTTGCTCATATCATCAGCTACAGGCCAATTGATGTCATCTGACAGCAGTAGAATAAGCCTTTCCAAACAACCCACTGGAAAAATCTACAAGCTAATGATGATGCATTTGTTTTTTAGAATAAAAATCTAGACTTTTGGCTGTCTTTAATACTTAGGTTTTTTTTTTTTAGTGTTGTGATTCTTAGACTGGAAATATGCCGTAGGCCTACTGAATTTGTCATCTACTTACATTTATTCCTGAAATCTCTTTCATTGAAATTCCCAAATTTCTCTTCATTTTTAGCAAATTCTGAAGCTATTACAGTTGTACCCATGAAAAATTTTTTGAAAAGTTTCTTTAAGTCTCCATCGATCCTACCTACTAGTGTGTATGCGTGTATCTATTAATGCTCTTGTAGTTGCAGTTTTTGTTTATTCTCAACAAAACTTGGCATATGACCATCAATTAACAAGCAATTCAATGATTTCATTAACCAGCAAAATTGGATCATTGAGGGTAGGGGTTAATCTAAAGCAAAAATTTAAAAATTGCTTTAGTGGCCATAATTTTGTTTTCTCAATAAAACTTGGTATATGCTATTAAAATAAATTAATAAAACTAGTTTCCAAAAATCAGAAAAATCAGAATATTTGGAGTGGAGGTTTACCTGAAACCCAAAATTTAAAAATTGCTCTAGTAGTAGCAATATTTGTTTTTTCACAACAATACACAGGATATATATAATTTAAATAAACTAAGAAAAACAGTTTCTGAAAATTAGGGAAATTGACCTTTAGGAGTAGGGCTAGTTTATCTGGAAACCGAAATTTAAAAAATGCTCTAGCATTTAATTTTCTCCCAAATGTTTCAAAATAAAATTACAAATTAACTCAGCATATAAACTGTATTTACAGTGATGCATGTTTTATACTAAACAAAAGTATTATTGTGAAGACATAAATGCAAAATATTAATCTAATTTATTATGAATTATGTTTGTATGTAAGAGCACTCTGTAATAACATTCAGAACATGCTTGCATTGCATATTATTACTACAATAAAATTTAAATTAAATTTCAAGCCATTGAAAGTAGATGAAACTTTTGATTGTATATTGTTGATTGTGTATATTTGCTTATTACATTGTACTTGTTTTTAAATAGTAACATATTTTTGTTTTATTAAAACATATGACATCATTTCTTAAATAAACAATGTAACTTGAAACTTTATCTTATTTCTCTATTTTAATGAATGTAAATATGATATCAAGGACTCAGTTCATAAAATGTTTACATTTAAAAATGTTTAAAAATACTCACACAATTTCACTTTGTCTATCAATGGTCATATATTTCATTTATTAATATTACACCTCTAATTTTTGGTTTAATCTCAATAGTAAGAATAATTCTAAAAATGTGGTTTCTCTTTTGTAATACTTATAGATTGCAAGAATTTTAATTTTGTTCCTCTAATATTATAACTTATTTTATTTCTTTAATTAATAAGGCCTAATTGGATTTTATTTTCTTTTTTAAAGTTATTCAACTTGCTGAGCAATTACACAGCTCCTGCGTGACAAACTTTTTTCCTAAATATATTTGATTACAGTCCTCACAATTCATTTGATAAATTACGGCTTTCTTGCATTTTGTAACTAATCTTTTTGGAGATGGATTTAACCAATTCTTAATGTTAAATTTATTTTTAGAAACAATCCTTATGTTATATTGTTTAAAAATTTTTCTAAATCTATTACCTACATTTGGATGGTAAGTGAATTTCTTGCACTTCCCATTTTCAATTATTTTTGTAAGGATAATGTTATTTGTTTACTGTGATTCACTGTTGAAACCAATCTGAAAGACTGTGGTGAAAATGGGTTGATATTAATACAGAACCTAAATTATTAAAGACAGCCAAAGGTCCATAAGAATTATCTACGTGGAAAAACATTTTTTATTCTAAAGAAGCAAGACAACATTATGAACTTAGGAAAAATTATTTTGCTCCAGCCAGATGACATCAGTCAGTGCAGCTGATGATGGGATTGAATGCTTTTGAAATAAGCCTCACATTCTAAACAAGTAAGTGAAGTATGAGGGCTGTTCAATAAATGATCTAATTTGACATTTATGTAAAATGAATTTTAAAAAAATTTGCTAAGATACCTATTCTACTGTACTCTTGAGAAACATAAGAGTATGGTAACACTTATAATGTAGCATGGGATTTCAAGCAATATTACCTTTATTATTATTATTATTTTTTTTTTTAATAATGTTTAACACCATTTTTTACTACTGAGGCACCACAAGCGGTGGACACTGATGAGATGAAATGATAAATTGGGAAAGGATTATTTTTTTAGGAAAGAAACGTTCCAGGCCTAAATTTAGGGTACTCTCCGACATTTGTCATTTATGAAAACTGAGGAAAACCTAGAATAACCCTCAGTCAGGGAGGACAGTCCTGGCTGGAATCGAACTCCAGACACCAGCTCACAAGTCTTACTTTAACAACCTCGCCCACCCGCGGTAATCATTATTACCTGATTTGACAGCATCTACAGATGAACTACAAATCGTGATTATCAAAGTACCTGAACACTCACAATCTACCTTACTTTCTAAAACCTTTTTCCACAAATCATACCTCTGCAGTATGATCCTTCCTATCTAGGAAAGTTTCCCAATGCTCTTGTATTTCCAACATGCCAAATCTGAGTGCTTCAGTGAGTCGTGGACTGGTGACTGCGTTAGGACCAATCCAAACATGTGGAGGATCTGCCTGAGTGGCAAGTAGCTCTGCTACAACAAGAAGCCTTGAACCAAGCAATGTTGCTCCTTGTGAAGCCATTATAGCAGAACTTCCAGTCAAATACTGGCATGCTTCATGTGTCAGGGTAACTGTTTTACTGCTCACGTCCTAGAAGAGAATAAAAGTATGAGGGCTGTCCAATAAAGAATGATTATAATATATGTACAAGCATTATTTTTCACTCTAAAATTTAACTGTACAATATTTTGTTAGCTTAATGTGTACTAATGTACACTTTTGACCACAAAAAAAAGGGGGGAGGGGAAGAAAGAAAAAAAAACACCAAATTCTACATGTTGATTGGAGAACTTTAGGAACACTCGTAAATGCTGTATTCACAAGTGAAAACTGAAGAAATTTGAATGATTTCTTGTCAAATTTAATTTGTGGAAACACAAGGAGGAGAAAAATCCTAGCTTTAAAGAACTACAAACAAATTTAGTCTTAACACTAGAATGCCCAAGCTTCAAGTACCCCCTAAAATGCCCATTTGCTAATATTTTCTTATGCATTTTAAATCTTTTTCTCACTGAAAACTATGGAATTTTTCCCTTATCACTTTCTAGCCTACTTTGATGGTATAGATTAAATGATTTTGCTTCTAAATTACAAGCCATGTTTGAATCCAGTTTGCGTTTAGCTTCCTGAATGAGTTTATATTTACTTGGTATCAGAAATTTAAGTGCTCTTCTGACTCAGGCCAATGAAATTTCTTACTTCCGAGATGAGTGCAGTGATGCAGAGGGAAGAAATTGGCTTCTGAGCTGCGTACCAGGTTTGTATCCAGCTTGAAGCAAACTTCTGGTTTCACATATTTTCATGTTCATTGTTTTTGTTCAATTATCATGTATGTTTAGCACTTTATGTCTCCAGGGCCCTTTGCCTATTCATTTTATTTGTTGGTAATTCAATTTGCATTTACACATTTGTTCACTCATATATTCTTTTGTTTATATTTTATAGATCATCTCTGGCTAAATGGTTTTTATTTAAAAAAAAAAAAAAAAAAAAAAAGGTTATCTATTTATTATTTCAAATATAAGTACATGTTTTCTCGAAAATAAGAAATATTTTATTATATGAATTTGGTTTGCTCTATGTAACGTAGTAACAAATTATTTGTATAAAAAGGGGGGAAGGGGACAAGTTATACAAATATGGGTTATCTCTATACAGAAAAGTGTTACATTGAAATATTCTCACAGATATTGGTATCATACTTTTTGCAGAGTTTTTTGTTTATACAAAAACCACATACAAATGTTTTACATGCTGAACAACTTTCTTTGTTTTTTTTTTTTTTTTCTATAATCCTATTTGACATTTCTTGCATTTAGCAGCTTTAGATGTCCCTTCACCCTTATAATCAGCCATGAGTGATGGTGACAGTAGTCCATGAAAGCTATGTGCAAATGTAAAGCTAAGCAAAATTTTAGACACAGATACAAAAGCTGATAAACAATGACTCACACACTACACTATAATGAGTTTGAAACATGTTTGTTATGCAGTGATGATTATTGTCGGTTACAACTATGCAATAAACCACATAAAAACATAAATGGAAGTGGTCAATTGATTGCCTCTGGGAACCAAAAGTAAATTTACTATTATTTTAAAAAGTTACGTCTGAAATGCAAAAAAAAATATATTAGTGAGCTAAATGTCATCGAAGGGGATTAAAAGTCACAAAAACATATAAAAATACTTCCAAAAACAATGAAAATATGAGCATTTGAAAATCAAAAGTGGTCAATTGACTGCCAATGGGTGTTCTAGTGTTGATGCAATTAGTGCACAAAGGATTTTGTGGATAAAGGAAACTCCATACGCTTTTAGATATTTGCAATTGCCATATTATTCCATTTTCTGGAGGATAAACAAATAGAATGTTTGTTTTTATTTGTTAAATCTATCAACACTACTATCTCATAAATTAAGTGACATACTCGAATGAGTCTATGCAGCAACTGAAACAATTCCATTGGTGACGTTGGGATCTGATTGAGAAGAGACTGGATTTGAAGTCTCCATGCTTCTTCTGTATCATCTCGCATAATTGGCCGAAATGCCATCAGAGCTGATAAGTTTGGAGATGCATTACATGGGGTTACATCTCCCAAATCACCTGCACTTGAACCCCTGAAACAGTCATTTTCATTTCTTTTCAAAAAGTCAACATACTTATGCTTAGAAGCTATTGATAGTGAAGCAATGAAATCTTCAAAATTGAATGTTTTCAAGTGTGACATAAATTTCATTTATATGTTTTTTTATTTACAACATATTTTGGGAATCCCAGTTGTTGACTGTGCTTGGTAGTTTAGGGCTATTGTATGGTCATGGCTGCATCTAAGTTGCTTCTCTGTCGAAATTTGAATAGTGGTAATGTCTAACACTCTAAATGCCATTTTTAAATTTAATTGCTTTATCTCAAAAGTACATTCTATGTGCCCAGATGCATATTACTAGTTATGTTCTAAGTGCCTATACAAGGATAAAGTAGTTTAAATACTTGTTAACATATAGTGCAGTTCTAAATCCCGTGCTATGCTGCCAACTGGCATCCTAAGTCCCATGCAAATGCAATACTAGTTTTTAAGGAAAAATATTTATAGTACAGAAATATTTAGTAAGTCATCATAGCTTTTTGAGTGGTGATAGAGATTTTGCTATTATAGATTAAAGAAGAATGACAAATAAGGCCTTCATTCCCCAAGATTTATATAGGATTGTTGATTAAGATAAAACTATAAATTCATTAACATGTAGTTCCAATGGAATCAAGTGTTTCTTTCATTTTGTTGCTGATTTACTATTAACATTAAATAAGTGCAACATTACAAAATGCACAATGCTTAAAGTATCTCAATCTCATCCATCTCAAATAGCTATTAAAAGAACTTACAATTAGAAAGGTAGGTTTTGGAAGTTTTAAAGAGAGGAAAATAAGTGATGTACAGCAACAGGTGCTTCGTCTGAAAGATAAACCCTGTTTATTGGTTTAATAAAAGAAAGACTCCTGTCCATGTTACTATTCCTTCCGGAAGAGTACAGAGAGTGTCATGGGGCATCAATTTCAACCCCTGTATAAGAATTGAAAAACTAAATTCTTCCTGTCAACTGTGAGGAGAAAATATGATTCCTATTCTTGTACATGTTTCAAATACATTTTTATATTTTTGCCCTTAGTAACATATTTGGTGCATAATAACATTATAATGTATGTCCCTGCTAATCATTGCCATTTTTGTAATTATTTTCCTCTAAAACCTGAAATAAAATGTAATAAAAGTATTTCAATGGCATTTGTAACCAAATCTCTATCATTTGGTACATAGAACCTTCTTATTGTTATCAATTTTTTCTCCCTCATTCTTGATTTGTTATAGAAACTAATTTAATAGTACAAATATCTTCATAATGATTTTGGATGTGATAAGTTTTTTTTCTTTCTTTTTATAGTGGTGTTTAATGCCAGTTTTACTATTGAGGCACCACACATATACACTACTGATATACAAGATGAAATGATATATTGGTAAAGGATTTTTTTTTTGGAAGGAAACAATCCAGGCCTAAGTTAAGGGTACCTCCTGGACATTTGCAATTTATGACTGAGGAAAACCTGGAGAAAACCTCAGTCAGGGAGGATGGTGCTGGTGGGATTCGAACCTCAGGCCTCCCACTCACAAGTCTGTGCCTTAACAACCTCAGTCATCCCTGGCGATAAGTAATAATAATAATAATAATAATAATAATAATAATAATAATAATAATAGTTAAATGCTAACAGAGATGGGCATCATTCTGTAAAATTCAGAAAACTATACTCAGAACATTTGACATTTCCACATTTAATTTTTTTTTTTGTATTTTGTTTTAAGTGAGATATGAACTAGTCTGTGTATACTAAACTACTGCATACAGCATATTAATGTGGAGCTAGGTTGTAGCTTTTGTTTTATTATGTAGTTATACATTTTGTTAAAATTAAAAACTTTCAGGCTGTTCTGCCATGACCTTTGTTTTAAAAATTAAAACAACTGTGTCTTTTCTGCACATATCAAAATTGAGTTTGCATTTCTATTGGTATTTAAGTCTAACAATGAGAGTTCTCCATTTTCTTCAGTTTCTAAGGGGAATTTTATGATTTTTCTCTTGTAATTGAGGAGTTTTAAAGCATCTGATGAATATTTCTTTGGTATTATTGCAAATATCATTTATATATCTGTACCACATTTTTAAAATTAATGGAAACACATTTATGTGTATTTTAAAAAACTTGTGAATAAATCTGCTATAAAAATGGAGAAAATGAGTTTACTATAGTCAGTCCTGACACTTGTTGGTAATGTTTTGGTTGGGTACAACAAAAATCCTACTGTATACATAGGTTTGTGAGTTTTATTAACACGTCTATAAGTATAAATATTGTTGAATAAGTATAAATACGTTGAACTTTAGCCTGGCTAAAGATGGGAACTAAATGTTCTCGAAACCGATTCCATACATTTATGAAAAGTAAGTGAAGCTTTAAGAGTGTGTAGTTTAACTGAATCATACAATGATATCAATTAATAAATATTGTACTTACAAAGCTGTTGACAATGGAGTGGTAATATATCCTAAACTCAGGTATTCATTTTTTACACTAAACTCTACTGAGAGCAACTGAAGATGGGAGAGATTCTCCCGAAACGCATCTTATTTTACGTAAGTAAATGGAGTTTAGTATAAAAAATGAATAACTATGTTTAGGAGGTCTATAAGTTTTTCTGGGGAAAAGTTGGGGAATAAGGCTTACTATTTCTGCCAACAGGCGTCAACAGAGGAGTGATTCAGAGATTGAATTATGATCACACTAAAGATTCTCAAAACATGTTCTAATTTAAACACTTGTAAATGAATTTTAATATCAATGAAATAAGCATCAATAATCTCTTCTTCTGAATGTAAATATTTAGAACACTCTTTATGGTTTCACTCATTGGAGATTTACTCAGAACATGTTTCTGGACACTCATCTACATCCTCAGCTGTTAAAAGACTGTTGGTTCATCAGTAGAAGTTGGGCAAGTAGGTATCTGGGATGGTATTGTGATAAACTAAATAATATGCAATCTGTTTCCGGGATGACGAAATTTATTAAGTATTGCTCAAGTTTTTTTATATAAATCCTTTCTCACGTGTTTAATGTTTTTGGTTGTTGAACAGTTTTTATTAACTTGAGTAAGATCATTGTATGGTTGAGTTGAACTGACACTCTTTTGCTCCACTTACTTGCTTAAAATATGCCAGACCGATTTCACCAACCCTTAATTTGTATCGTCAGCTCATTGTTGACTGGAGGATAAACCCTTATGCTGTGGAAATGTGTAATCTGCTCTGGTGGAGGTGTGATGAATTTAAAGGCTATGTTTTTATCACTGGAAGTTCGAAGTTCATTAAACTGTCTTTGTACTTGTAAATGTAGATTTTCTCTCATGTTGTTAATTCTGTAGTCCTTGCAGCAGCGACAATGGGCTCATGATGAGAATCAAGGGTTTGTGGAATCGGTCCTACATATTTTAAACAAGTGAAGCAAAAGAGCGTTAGCTTAACTTGATCATGTTCTTAATATATGATTAGCTTCGCTGAACAATATTCCAATTAAAAATTTTAACTCACTTGAGTAAATCTCCAATAAATGAAACCATAAAGAGTGTTCTAAATAGTTTGACTCAGGAGAGATTATACTTGTAAGAGAAGTTTGTGTCAACATTAGAAAACATTCACTTTTGAAAAAAATACTTATTACCACTAAGAAATAACTTTTGGCATTACCCTCAAAATGTATTAAGGGAATGTACTTATAATGAAAGTTACAACTGAAAAATTAATGAACTTTATTCTTTGTTGCATTTATTTATAATCTAATAAAGAATGTGAATTCTGTTCTCTAAATAATTATTCTTTTTTCTGAATAAATAACTCTGACTATAGCCACTGAAATCTTCTGTTTGCAACATTGTAAGAAGTAACACATGTTAATACTGAAGAAATGTATACACAGCAAATCTAATACTTTCATGCACTTACGATGTGTCAGAGCGAGTCCCAGAATCATGACGAGTACGATGTTCTCTCAAGCTGAGAGAAGATGGGGGATATACCCCACTTCCACCTGCTGAACTGCCTCCAAATTCTGGTGCAACTGCCACCTCATCCAACGGGGACTCAGAACCCACTTCATCATCTGATGATTCTTCTGCGGCTCCTCTCTGCTAAATTAATAATTTAAAAATATAAACACTTCAATATCCACATTTACTGTCTTATACTTATCCTACAAATTCTTTACATTGCATATTAAACATAATTTTAGTTTAATTAAGTTTGGTGCATTTTGAAAAACATTAGCAGTAATATTATTCTAATATGCGGTACCTGAAATCTATACTTTTCTTAACAGTTATAAAAACAACCTGTATGCTTTAAACAAATAACAAATATTTGTTTAGCTAAATTATAAAAAAAAGTTACTAATACATGAGCTTTAGTTTTGGAAATGGTTTAAAATAAAGAATTTTAATTTAATTATATTGATATTAGTTATGTTTATTATTTATATAATTTGGTTTATTCATGCAATTATTAATAGTTAATATTTTACTTTTATGTAAGTAACGGGAGTTTAGTCTAAAAAATGAATACCTAAGTTTAGGAAATACAAACTCAGTTACACCATCCAAATGGGCAATAGCTCATGTACTTCAGTTCGAAAGAAATATTAAGAAATTACAGTGACAATATATAGGGTTCCAATTCTAATATATTCAGGAATCAACATAGTGAAAACAAGTATAAAATCTCCAGTAGATAAAGTATTTAAAATGCTTAAAAAACACTTCCAAAACAGATTGAGTTAAAAAAAAAAACATTTAATATATTAATATAATAATAAAACACTCTTAACGTAAGACCCCCATAAATTAATAAATTCAGGACATGTTTCTTGAGACTTTTGCTCACTTGCCAACAAATGACCATCTCTTATTTGAAAACTAATGCCATAGTAATGGCGCTAGAGGAGCATCTTCATTACTTAGTGGCATACTGACACTTTAGAAACTTATAGCCATAGCTTAGAAATTTGAACCGATAGGCAACATGTTTAATATCCTAAGTTGTTTATATACGACATCTCTACACTCTCTAAATTGTTTTGGTGTAGTTCATTAATACTCTGTATAACATCTTATGGGCTGTGTCTACAGGCAGCACTTGAACCTCAATGACTGTGACTGTGGTTTTTGTTCCTCTAGTGTATTTCTTGCTGCCGGTATAGCTGTGACTTCAGCTATAAAAGCAGAGGCAGGTGGGTTAGGATACTAGCTTTTAAGAGTCACACCATCTCCTATTAATATTTTTAATTCACTCTTCTGATATTTCTGTTACTTACCCATATTTAAGTTTCACCTTAATTTTACGTTTATTTTCTCAGACTGTCTTGGGAATAAAACCTATTCAATGGCATACAATTAATTATTATACTCTAACTAATGACTGATATAGAACTGATTGTATTTATATTGTCTAGAATCAGAAAAATTCAATGCAACATGATCCAATGACTCGATGTAATATAAATTCCAAATTATATAATCCAAAAAGAAGGGAATAGGCATATACTACAAATGCTTAAACATATTAATGAAGTTTCTCTTCAAAGTTTCTTACCCTTCTTTTGCTTAACACTGGTGTCTTTTCACTCAAACTTTCCTCCAGTTGCCGAAGACTTGGCTCTCTTTCAGTTTCTCCATCACTCAAAGGTCTACGCCTTACTCCCCAGTTGAAATTGTCTGTGCTCTCTCCCTAAACAAAATAAAACAAGAAAATGTAGAACACAAAGCTTAGGAGATGTTCATAATTTATATATGACACATATATTTTACATTTCTATCATAAGTATTGAATATTTCTCATCTGAAATGCTTTACATTTTGGAATATTTGTATGAACTTAAAGTGACATCTTACAGACAAGTCCCAAATTTTTTTAATACAATCCTAGAGCATGTATGCCATAAAGAGCCCATCATGAATGATTTTACAATCATAATAGCTTATTTATAATGAAATGTTATAAATGCCTGAATATTCTGTCGAAGGTCACCTTCTGCCAGTTCTACACCTTTGTGTCTACAAAGCAAAGTTGGTCTCATTTTCCAATGCATATTGCTCTTCTAATAATAAGAAAAATGTAATTGAAAGATGTAAGATAGGCTAAGGCAATAGAAAAAAAGTAAAAATGCATGGCAGGGCAAAATATGCTGGGCTGCTTTGTATTTGCTGTACACTTCAAGCTGTAAATCAACACACTATATGTATGTAATTGGTAACTCCATGGTGTTCTTGCTTTGCATACAAAATTTAAGGAAAAAATCTTCATTACTTTAACTTTTATGAATATTTGTTCTTTGTACAAAAGTACCACTATCAAAGAACTTTAAAGGCACCATTACAAACTTTGGCAGTCCTGAGTAATGATGTTTCAGAGGTCCATGAGATCTCTGGACAGAGAAGAAACAACATAAATGTGGTCTTTCAAAAAAATTTTTTGTTGATTTGGTTTATTTATGGATGCTCTTTAACATCTCAGATCATCAGCGTCCCATTCAATTCAGGGCATGAAATGGCCAGTAAATTTTGCTCACAGACCTCTTCTTTCAGGCTTGAGGTTCTATTACATGCCATAAATCTATGACATGGGACCCACAGCTTTACTTATGTTCCAAGGGAAGCCATACTTAGGATTTTTATCCAAATTAAAATCCATCAACCCTGGCTGGGATTGAACCTGAGATCTTGGTCTTTTACAAAGCCCCACAAGAAGTCACAAGGTGTAATAATGAGTGACCTTCAAGGTTGTATCACCATTTTCACTTAATCTGCTTTCACACAGTGCAAATGAGAACCGAAGTGTGCTGAAACTCAAGCAGGAAACTTATAAGAGATGCCGATTGCATTTTTTCTCATACTTGCATACATACATCCTTTTAAATACAATGGGTGGAAGAAGGACAGATGTCATTCTTTCATCCAGAAAGAGATCTGAATGAGGACAATGAAAAAGGTTTGTGCACTGTTCTTTGTTCTTTTAAAGATTTGTAGAAAATCATGTTTGAAAAAGAGAGAGAGAGAGATTTGGCAATGACACCTTTCTCTTTAAGTTACTGGAATGATGCTACTGTAAAGGTAAATGCTAAGCATAGAAGGTTTTCATTTGGAAGGGGAAATGTGACTGCTACTTGTTGAGCACTGAATGTTGGAAAGCAGCCATCTTACAATGCAAAATTGCATTATGAGATTGAAATGTTCGATATTTCCTAGAGAGTTGGTGTCTTTGCAGTGAATGTTTCAGTGTTTGATGAAAGTATCTAAAAACTAAACATATCTTTCTTTTAGCTTTTAATGAAAGAGCTAAGAAAAATAATTTCTTTGCACTTAAACATTTACTCAAATGCACTTACAGTAAACCCAAATAGGTACAACACTTTTTAGTAACTATTCATGTTTTGATGTAGCCATTAATTAAAACAAAATAAAAGCAAAATCATTTATCTAATAATTTAGAAAATGCAATAAAAATGAAATAATGCATTTATTTAAATATTTAGTGAATGCTGCAATGATTGTATGTGCATGTGCAAAAATAAAATTGTAACTGAATAATGAACCACTGTGTTAAAAAGTGCAACAGCTCATTCCCCATTCTTGATCATCTCCTTATACCAAACTGTATGACATCAGGCAGCACGTGTAAAACCCTGTACTGTCAGGCACTGTCGCAACATCGAACTCCAGTTTAAAATTATGATTACACAAAATAAAAGTGCAAGTTGTGGCAAAATGAAACACTTAAGTAAAAAAGTGAAGAGAACAAACCATGCTGACCAGCCCTGTTCTGTCATGTCTTTCAATATGCCTTTCTGCATTCATTCCATATTTGAATTATAAGGTCGTAAAAGTATGCCAAACTTATTTTATTTCACTGAATTTTTTTTCAAGGTCTAAAATGTATTATATTTTCTCCTTAGCTAATGATATCTATATCCCTTCCATTGGTATATTCTTGATATTGGAACATTCTTTTATGCTCACCAAATATTATCTCCTTTTTTTAACTCAAATGTACTTTTATGAATGTACTTTTTTTAATTAATGTTACAATTTTAAAAGAAAATTAAGGGTTTAAACAATTTTCAACATAAAAATTTTCTATTCATCTAAAATGAACTTCATATTTGGAAACCAATATGCTGTTGCCAATGACATATCTTATAGCTTTTAAGACTTTATTACTTACCTCAACACTTTCACTCTCATACTCAAGGAAGTCAAAGTCCTTGAAGACGCCAAACTGCTCTGTTGCACCTTCGTCACGCCGAGACCCACCGGAGAGATCGTTCATAGCCCCCGACACTTCTTCGGTTGATGAAGCCATACTGGATTGTCGTTCCATTAGGTCTGAGCTTTGGCTGAAGATAACCTGTTGTATAAACAGGAATTTTAATTCTAAAGTAATTCAAAACATTTACTTTCTTCTATATCAAATAAACAATATTAATTGCATTTTATTCTAATGTTTATAGAAAAATGTTTAACATAATTCTGTTTATAACTGTTAACAACAACATTTTTAAAAAAAATTTACTCTCTTGGTTTTCTGATCAACAAACAAATATACTGCATATCTGAGGTACTTAATTTAAAATCCTGATGCACAAATAGGTTTAGCTAGAAGAAGAGATGGCAATAGAATGAAGATCATTTAACAACAATATAGTCATCATTTCCTCTCTCAAATTTAGCTATTCTATTCAAGAGAAAAAGTATGCTTATTGTCATTCTAGCTGTTTCATTTTTTGCTATTAGTTTACAACATTGAAATAAGCAATTAAAGAAATATTTTTCACAGAGATAAACATGTGAGGTTCACTCCAAAAGATTTTAGCAGTAAATAAATTATAAATCTGGCCATAATGAAACTATTTAATCAGAAAGAATTTAAAAGAACTGTAGCCATAAAGAGACTGCCTCTCTCTCTGCTATGTGTGTTTAGTGAGCCACATGATTGTTATGAGAGTAGTTTGATAAGTGCCTTTGCTTCTCCAGTTTTGTTATTTTATTATTTCCTCAAGAGGTGGATTTCCTCGAGGTCCTTAAAGTACTTGTTTACCCCCTTTATTATCTTTTCATTTGACTTAAATTTATGTCCAGTCAGAAAAGTTTTGAGTTTAGGGAACAGATGTAACCTAGGAAGTAAAATCAGTGAACAGGGTGAATGCTGAGGCAGTTCTATTTGTAATTTGGTCAATTTGCAGTTTGAATGCACTGGTACATTGTCATGGTATAACATTTTATTTTTATTTATTTATTTTTTTTTTTTTTTTTTTGAGGGGAACATTCCTCGACATTTTGCCTTGATGGCTGTCTTCAGTCTCTCCAAAAGTGATGTGTAGTACTCTCCAATAATGTTTTTCCCCTGCTCCAAATAACCAATCAAGTGAACTATTTCTACATTCAAAAAAACTGAAGTCATCATCTTTCCAGTGGATGGAAAAAGCATTTCTTCTTTTTGGAGCCAGTTTGCTTTATGTAGTTCACTGTTTAGACTGCTTGTTTTGTTTCCCGTGTATAATAATGAATTCATGTTTTGTCCATAGTCACAAAATGCCATAAAATATCAGTTTGATTATTTTCTAAAACATTTCCAAACAGTCAACCAATGTTTATATGCAATTTGCTTTGGTTCCAGAGTGAGCAAAGTTTTTCAAGTATAATTCATTATATAAAATAAAATGAAACCATTCACTGTTAACTCATACACTTTTACTTGTCTGTCTATCATGGATTTTATCGATGATTTCTGACTTCACAGCTGATTTTGGAGCTCCAGGACAAGGAGTATTTTCAATGCTTGTTCTTCCCACCTGTACTCATTTACCCAAAGTCGGATGGTTTCATAGGAAGGGCATGCATTACCCAATGTGGGCAAAATTCTCTCATGAATTTCCTTTTCTGTTTTCCCTTCTAGGAAAAAGAACTGAATCACACTACAAATTCCAATCTTATCTATTTTTCACTGTGACTCAAAATGCTAATGTTTAAATAACTGGCAAACATTGAATTAACATCATTTTGACTTGTGACCATAGAAGATTGATACATAGAAAGCACACTTTATGACCTTATATACAGATGTTGCTGTTGCTCTTTATTAGTACCAAGTTACATATCAAGACTTGTAATTTTAGTTATTGACATTCTAGATGCTTGTGATCTATATTCAGCAATAGCAATAGCAAAAATTGTGCACTCCAGCTTCATGCTGCTGTGAGTCACTACAGTGCTGCTCAGTTTTACAGAGAATGCTCCTACTATGCTAGAGCATCAGTGACCTTCAAACTTTTATCAGCAGCCATCCACTCTTGAATTCAGCTGACAAATCACAATTTTCATAACCTGGTAATCTATTCACTAAATATGCCAATGGTAAATCTTCTTCCTAACCAAGAATAAAGCATATTGTTTGTCAACAGGCTGAAGATGGGAGGGATCGCTCCCAAAACATATGTTCCAAATTTTATGCAAGTGAATGGAGTTAGTGTGAAAAAAACTGTATTACTTTGTTTATATATATATACCACTCCATTGTCAACAGCTTCGTAAGTACACTTAATTGAGATTAAGCTTTCACAGCCAGTGTTCATAATGTTAAAATTAAAAACTTCCAGGCTGTTGTGCCATGGTCTTTGTTTTAAAAACCAAAACAGCTCATGAATAAATCTGCCATAAATGGAGAAAATGAGTTCTGATACTTGGTAAATGTTTAATCCACACTTTAAACAGCAGCCTTTGTTTTGGAATGCTAATGAATAAAGATGTAACATCATAAGAGACAAGGGAATCATTTCGCAAAATCACTGCATTATTAATTTTTTTCCTTCAATTTATAGGAATTTGTGATGCTTCCAATTTCAAGTTATTCCAAATTTATTTACCAAGCATTTAGCCAAATTGTTGGTCAGAATCAACTTCACTTTTCTATTACGTTTACAAAGATTTAAAAAATCTGCTAAAATCTTTAAGAGTGACCCATGCATATATAGAACTCATCTTTTTCAGGTAATTTTGAAAATTCTTTTTCTGAATCACACCTGTTCTGTTTAACTTTATTACTATGTTATTCCTCAAAGTCTTAGTACTAAATCCATAACTGAACAACAGTTAAAAGTTATTGTTATCCGAACATTTTTAACACATAAAATAAGAGTAATAAAAGCATAGTACATACTCTGGAACTTTGCTGTCCCCAGTATTTGCTTGTGACAGACAAAGAAACAAACTGAAACATGCAATGAAAGACTGCTTCATGCAATTACATTCCCTTTCATTCCAATCTCATCCAAAGAAAAACTGCAAATTCCAAGCACCCAATTTTTGCAACAGCAATGCAAACATACCAAGCATCAAAATATTCTTAGAAATTAGTGTGGAATAAATGAAATAAAAAGTAATTTTCATTTTAAATTAATAAACCTATGAATATCAATGTCCATAACATGGATTCTGACAAAAGTTTTTATATATAACTCACAAAAGTTCAATTTATTTTAAATACCCTAATGACACATTAAATATCTCATATAAGAACTGATATTTCTTGTGTTTTTAATTAGATATGAAATGATATATGAGTAAGCTTAAAATTAAAAAATCATACAATGGCACTACTTGTAACAAAGGTGACAGAATTTAATATTAATTTTTGCTGTATATAAAGGACAACTTTTTTATTTAAAATACATATGAGGTTTTACTACAAGGAATTACTCCAATGACATGGCATCATGGCAACCGGAAGCAGAAGGGAAATGAGTGGTATGAAGAGAATATGGTATAGTCTAAATGAAGAACACAAAATTCAGAGAAATCAATATTTTACTCCATTTATAAAATTATAAGTCGTATGCTTTGGGATTGACCTGTTCAGTGTATTGCGAATAAAGACAATTTTTTCTTTATGTAATCATTTTTATTATGTAAAATGGAAGAACTAGTCCCAACTTAATCTAACCTAAACTGTTTATGTAACTTAAAACCTAACCTTACTTTAGTGTTACATTTCTGAAACAACATATGCATGTAGGCAGGAACAACCTAAAAATACAGGGTATACTGTAGTAATTTCCAACATGCAACCCTACACTGTCACTTATTTTTCTTCCTTGAAAACTGTATTTTTACCTGCTATACAAGTTCCTAGGTTGGTATGATAGGAGTTTTGAAATGTGTATTCAACTATATTTGCACAATGTATATTGCATATACTAGGATTAATATGTATTTATTATTTTATGCAATATACAGTAGAGCTAAAAGATGCAATTCCCAATATTCATTCTTAGGTTTCATATTTGAACACATATACAGATGTCATAACTGGAATAAATGAATAGCTATGTGTTAGTGGTGAATTACAACCATGTACATTGAGAAACAGGGAAGGAATGTGTATTAAGTGTACATTAAATGTAAGAAACTATTGAGGACAATGATTTTTCAGCCACCCTGTAATATACATTTCAAACATGCTAATTATAATTCCCAGTTTTGCACTAATAATTGCGTGGCCAATGTATTTATGCTGAAAGAAGGATGCAGAGGTAAGTAATAATTTAATTGTTTGTGTACCTTGTTACTCTAGTTCAGATTAGGTTAGCTTTGTTCTTTAGGTTAGGCATCATATTATGTTAGCTTAACTTTATTTAATTGATGATGGATTTGTATAAATTCACATTACTTCTGTGTGTGCACCAATGTATTGATGACATTCAACTTCTTTATCCTGGAGAATTCCCTAGATTGTTAATGTCATATGTTGCAGAAATGCTATGGGTTGCCAGTGCTGCTACCTTATCGATTATTTTGTGTATAATTTAATATTACAGCATTTTCTCATTTTTTCCTTCCCATTTTTCTTGTTGCATTCTACATTTTGAACAAGTTTTAACTTATTTTATTACTGCATGTAACGCTTTCCTTTGCTTATTTAACAAATACAGAACAGTACAAACTCTCATGCATATGCTTTTAGGTTAACTTGTCCCATCTTATTCACATCTTTCCTATCCATTTTCTATGTTTGCTCTTCACAAATAAAAAGCTACATTTTTCATTACCCACCCTTATAATTTCATGAATTTCTGCCAATTTTTATATTATAAAAGGTGTCACTGAACATTACTAAAGGATCCCTAAAATATAACCCCCTATCAAGGGTTTACAAGATACGGTCCATAAGTTTCTAACCTGGACATGTCAGGTACGTGATATTGTTAAATTACAGGTACCATTATTCATCATAATCTCCATTTACTTCAATGCGTTTCTCATATCTTTGGATTAACATTTCAATTCCCAAGAAAATATTAGTCTGAAGCTTATCTACAAAAATCTTTCTTCAATTCATTATTGTATAAATCTCCACCCTCAAAGTTTTGAAAACATGTAATAGTTGCTGGGGACAAAGTTTGGGCTGTATGGTATATGATGTATTTCCTGGAGGTCATATGAATTGGTGCATTATCATGCAGCAGATGAACTCAACTCTACATGCCTCTAACTGCACAATTGATGCAGCAGTTCAGTGAAGTACTTCCCAGTCGTCGTGTTCCAATTCATTAGAATGCCTCTTTTCCAAAAAATTGTCGCCATTATCTTCATGAAATTTGTGATCTTGACTATTTCTAGGGAGTGTTCGCTCCTCTTCTATTGATTCTCTTTTGAAAGAACGGTCATAGTAGAGGTCCATAATTTCATCTCCTGTGATTATGGATTCCAATATTGCCCTCTTGTTACCATGACAAAGGTTCAAAAACTTCTGCAATACCCATATGCCCTTGTACTCGAACCAATGAAAGAATTCTGGGCACCTATTTTGCATTGACTTTATGTACACCCTTTGACAAAAAATGAGTCAACTCTTGAATGAAAAATTTTTCTAATTAGCTTTGTGGCAGAGTGTGTAGTGATGCCGTAGTTATCCGCCAGCATGAAGCACTCTTTTTAAATAAACCTTTGTAGCATATGACAAACTAATTTGTAATAATGTTTCTCATACACAGCAAGCTTGAACATTAACACATATTATAATGAGTATTATAATTATTTCCTTCAGTATTTTTTCTGTCAAAATGCAATATATTGCACATACACAAAGGACAAAAGATGGTTTATGGGCACAAATTCAAGAAGCCTGGGATGTTGTAGCCTCATCCACATTAGTGTAGAAATCTGATATCATCTATATCCTAAAGATTGAAGGCAGTTGTACATGGTGAGGTTTCATACACAATATTAATTTGCATTTATTTAGTTATTTGTAAATAATACATTAGGTTGTGATTACAATTGTGTACTTAGGAAATGTCACAAAACTCAAATGATATGTTAAAATATAAGATGATATTAAGGCAACATGATGTTCTTCATGTACAGTTATAAAACCAATAATAAAAAATGAAACAAAAATGTGATGAATTGAACTAAAAAAGTTTATGCAAAAGTGCAATTCCTTCTAAAGCGCTCAGCCACCACTACTCTACCCTTAATGTCTTCTTTTCAGATGCTTATGATTGTGACCTTATGTTTACAGGCAAAGCACCCACTGTGTTGTGCAAGTTGCTGTATGCATGTTTTGAATACAGTATTTACCAGTGCCCCCAAAGTTCTCTGATCAATATGTAGAATCTGGGGAAGGCTCTTTGTCGAAGGGTGTACATGCAAATGTTGATGAGGAACATGAAACACAGCTGTTTTAGAAAGCCCCAATCTTAGACTTCACATACCTGTCATTACAGCTTTCTCATTAACAAGGGAGATGTTTCCTTGTGTGAACACACCCATTACTCTACCTCATATGAGTATCTCTCAGCCTAAACAAAATAACTGAATAAAGCTTCCCCATGGATATCATCAAGACATTGTTTAATATCATTGGGTGAAAGTTAAAAATACAATTTAATGTTCTGTATTCAAGTTTAAACACCATGCTGTGCTATACAATATGTCCGACTTCAGCTTCTCCAAATAAATGAATGACTTGGAGCAGAAAGGAAATGAACATGTGAATATAATGTGAAGATGTGCATGAACTACATAACAAACATTGGCCTTCCATATCAGGCCAGAAACTTTAGGCTGCACCTTGTTAAGTTAAAAAGTTGATTTGATATCTGAACAACAATAGGAGTAAATAATCATTTTGACTGCATTGCTTATGTGAAACCTAACACGGGGCTTTGGAGATACTAGCAGAGCAAAAACTCTCAATTTTAGCATTTGGTTTTTATTTCTATAGGGAAATAATACATATAATATAAAATAAATGTTTTTATATGCAATACACTTATTCATCAATCCCTCCTAACATTTTGAGATAGAATGGACAAACATTTAAAAAATTTATAATATAGGAGAACAAGGCAACATTTCTTTTTTAAGGACTCTTTTTACAACTTCTTTAATCCTTTTATGTTCATCACAACTTGGAAGATGAATATAATACAAAAAAAAAATGGAGCAAAAATTGCATCAAGATATTTTCAAGACACTTGAATGCATGCATAATCAAGTACATACACATACATACATAAAAAGCCTGCAAAAAGGGTGGTTCTATTAAATGCTATGCTCAAATTGAGCAAATGCTCTGCCTTCTTCAGTAAGTTTTTGTCTACATGTAAGAGAGGTCATGATTTAAAAATGTCAGCACACATAACATAAACATGACTTCCAGATTGTACCATGTATAACTGTGTCATCTAAAGTAATTTAATGAAGCACATTAACCTTTATAGGTTATATGCATTGCTCCAAATGCAGAGGCTTATTGAAATGCAGTATTTCAAGCAAATGCAAAAGTTAGATTTCTAAAATGTTTATTTACGATTTTATAAGTTTTATTTTTACATCCTTACTAATGTAACAATATGCACCATAAAATGTAATTCAGTGAAACCACCTAATCTATTGTTCCTACAAGCACATTTTTTTTCTTCCATTAGAGAGCAAAATGGAATACCAGGTTCACCTTCCTTTGAAATTAATTGTCTTCCCTCTTTAAACTTTTTAAATACTATATTCAAGTTATGCTACTGGGAAGAAAAAACACTCCATAGGACTCTTGTAACATTACATAGTCTTCGGCTGAAGATTTATTGAGACAAAAGCAGAATTTCAGAGCATCATATTGTTACTTGTGTATCACTTCCATTTTGCAGTAGGCAGAACTGAACATGTCTCAACTAGTATATCTATATCAGATGGGAACTGGAAGTGACAACAATGAAACTATCATGTGTACATTATGCATTAAGTTAACAAAATATTACGAAGTTAAATTTTAGTGCAAGAAAATATGCCTATAAAAATTATGATCATACTTCATTGAACAACCCTCAAATATTGCTTTCCTTGCATAAATTACCAAAAGAGTTTGTAGGTATTAATTTTAAAAGCAAATACTAAAGAGAAAAATATTTCCCTAAAATGTCTTAGATTTCCATTCCTAATTAGTATATTTTCATATAAGTTCCTGTTACAATTGTTAAAGGATTAGAAGTATTTAATTGAATTATCTTCTTTTGTATTTATGTTTTATTATGATACAATTAACTAATATCAATACATATTTCTTCTTGTTAAAGCAAAATTAGTGTTTACTATCAGCATGAGAGAGTAAACAAATTTGGTGAGTGCATACTAACCACTACATGGTGAATAATTCTATTAAGCATGTGATTTGTTAATATCATCTGTGTAGTCCTAAAGACCTACAAACTGTGATCTGGTGATGCAATTATACCTATTGTGTGTTATGCAGCTTGTGATATGAGCTTTTATTCTTGCTAAAAAGCATTTAGGATTTGAATAGCAAAGCCTTATTGAATATAAATTTTTATTTCTTATACCATAAATATAAACATAAAAGCACTCTATTTTATGGGACTTCCAGGAAATATTTTGGTAACAGAAACAAATTAAAATGGGTTTCAGAATGATTCAGTCCCCTGACTTAAACTCTTATGACTTTGTCTCTGGTGTAAATAAAAAAATATTTTATACAAGACAACCTATATATCATTGAAGAATTAAAACAAAATATCTGCCAGGAAATAGTCAGCAATACTCAATATAAACTTCAGTGATGGTGGATGGTATTTTAAAGAGGTATCAAAAAAGGTATGGACAACAGTGGTGGTGGTAGTGGTGGCAACTCCTTTCAAAAAGCTTATAAGTAAAATCTTTTAAAGTAGTTAAGAAAACTGTTATATGGTTGTGTCAGTACCACTTTATGATGCATGAAGCAAAACACCACAAGTTGGTTGGTTCATAGTTCATTGGGTTGCTATTTAGTTTTAATTTAATAATTTCATATACAAATCTTGCAATGTTATTGATTATACATGTTTGAATGACAGTATTACCAATATACAAACTAAATCCATAAAGAGAAATTTTAACATTAGTTATATAAATAATTTTTTTATTTTTATGTGTTTGGGGTTAATTTAGATGCAGAGTTTTCTTGCATATGATGAAGAAAAAAAGGATAGAACTTTGTGGTCAACTGTATGCAATATGCATGTGGGAAGAAGTCAAAGAGAACCGTATCAATATAAACATACAAGTAGAGTAAGACACCATTGAAGATTTTTAATTTATTAAAATGCTACAAATAACAAAAAATATTGTGCATCAAGCCATGATGACAACAGAGAAAAGCTAGAACAATGTCCAAAGAAATTGACAGAACACATCTAATTATATCACCTAAATCTATAAACCTCGGTTTGGAATATCACCAAATTTTTAAAACTAAAACCCTATAAGATAGCTGCAGTTAGGAATAGCAATCACATATGAGCAGAGTTAATTTCTGCAATTAGGTGTTGGATAACATTAATTTTCACTGTATTGACCCATGTTTATTTTATTTTATTTTTTTTTAATGGATAATCCATGATTTTATTTATGTGGCCATGTAGCAACACAAAACAATAAACAATAGATATTGGAGTGCAGAAAAACCCAATTTGTACACAAAACGTCATTGTATGACTAAAAATTTGGTGTGCTGTATATATAGACATCCTCCTTGCTCTACTGGTTAGTGTTGCTAACTGCTGGCCGGGAGGACCTGGGTTCGATTTCAAGTACCTGTTTAGGAATTTTTAAGTTAAGGAGGTCTGCAATAGGGTCTACCCAGCCACATGCTGACTGCATGCCTCCTTGCAACACTTTCCTCTAACAATTAAATTGTAAGATGGAGGTAGAGGAAGTAGAGGCTGCTGTGGCAGGCAATGGCCCTATTTCGGGTTGTGTTGCCATAAAGGAGGAAATGATATATAAATAATATGTATAAGCCTATATCTAAGTGAATATTTAGTGTTCTCTTTTAACCTATCTCTATCTCTGGTCAGCCTAATTAAAATGTGAAAGGTTTATTTCTGTTATCTCAAGAAATTAGACTATAAACTTTTGAAATTTTATAAGTGCAGATAAGATTAAAGAACTCTTTTAAATTTAAAGAAAAAGAAATGGAATAAATTAAATATTATGACACACTATTCAAATCCAAAGTGCTCATGTATATTAGTCATACAGTTCTTGATACAAATTGTGCTAAAACTGTTCTAAAACTTCCTTATTGGTTAATAAAACATTTCTTTTTCTCTTAATCTGCCCCAATTAAGTATGATTTATAAGCTATTTTTAAAAAAGTGAAAAATAAGCACTCTTGAAGTACTGAAATATATACTTGAAAACTTGAGAAGAATGTGTTTTGTGAAACTTGCTTGCAAAGCAATCATGAAAAACTGCTTTTGAAGTATAAGTGGTCCTTTTTAACTCATGTGTTGTACAATCAAGGAGTCATGCATATTCCACCACCAAAAGCTGTTATTCTGCATAATAACATAATAAAATAAATATTTCACAGCTTAGAGATAAGCAAATGAGAAATTTTACCTTATGAATTGTGTTAATAAAACCATCCTAGATACAGGTGACAATCACCATCAGATATGGAAAACAAACCAGAAGATTAAACATTAAAAATAACTACTGCACTTTCATGTTAACAGTGATGGAAATAGGAAAAGTTAGTAAACCCATGAAAAGAAGCTTAACTAAATGATGAGCCTCTTAGAGTCCTAAACCATTCAGCATATGCTCATGCTTTTAACTGATTGTTTCCAGCTAACACCTTCCAGTCATTTCCATCACTGAATCTTAATACGAAAATTCAGAACTGTTAACGAAATATGATAACTATAGTTAATTCTTACTTTGCACTATCATTTTTAATTACAATGACCTCCTTCTGGAAGTAAAACAATGTCATATCATGCAAATTTAAACTACCCACTGATTTTTAATGTATTTCTAAAATATAAAGAAACACTAGTAAGAAAAAACTGTGCAATGCAATTCATGTGCATTTAACTTTTAATGTAAGTGATGTACAATAAAATCATGCTCATTGAATCATCAACACATTCCAATAGCTAAAATACATTAATGTTGACCAACTGAATACAAAAGTCTCTTTTGATCTGTTAGCAGAGTATCTTTAGAATGATAACCAAAAAATTAAATTTGGTTTATTGATAACATGTGCAGCATATTTTGAATAAACAGTTTTGACCTTACCCGGGGATATGAATGCTAGCAAGAGGTGTGCAAATAGTTTTATATATTACATGAGAATAGCATTTTAGTAACATTTTTCCATGCTTTAAAGTCTGAGAATGATTGCTAATGCCATCTCATTTGCCATGCCTGCAGACATAGGTTTAATCCTCATGACAGCAAAGTTCCATTAGGGAGCAGGACAAAACCATAATTATTTTTTTTTCTCTGGTTTTTCCACTCATAAAATCATGGGAAGAAATGTACAAGACCCAGTAGGCAGTTGCTGATGAACCTGGGAATAGGGACTGATGCAATCAAAGTGGAAATTCTGTAGCTTCTTTAATTAACCTAAACTTAGGTATTCATTTTTACACTAAACTCCACTTACTTTTGGAGTTTAGTGTAAAAATGAATACCTAAGTTTAGGTTATATTGCCACTCCATTGTCAACAGCTTCATAAGTATAATATTCTTCAATTACATTAGATTTTAAATAAAGGTGATTATATAAAACCAATTATTGTATTAGATTTTCTTTAATATTGAGGGGTCATACCTAAAATGGCCTGCGTCATTAGTGAAGGCCTCTTTGTTGTATTTGTATCTTGTATTTTTTTAGCATTCATAAATTCAAATTATTATTAAATTTACATATGCAAGACCAACAATATAAATGGCAAATTTAAATCTTTCTTAAATACTTTTATAAGGGTCCACAACTCAAGTTTTCTAACTCATGTAAAATAAATTATTAATATTTCCAGAAAAGACTGGCTAACACAAGGTATCAAAATACTAGCAAACACAAAAGAAAACTTTACATAGATACTAGAGAAAACAACTGTTGTACCATAGACATCACAATAAAAATTTCTGCAAAATTCTAAAAAAAACTTTTCTATGAAAAACAAATACAGTCCTCACTTAACAAACCTAAGGCCATCTGGAATATTATAAAAAAAATAGACTGGTAAATATAACTCAAAAAATGAAATAAAAGATGTTACAGTAAATCAAATTACCACAAAAGATCTGCAACAAATAGAAACTTCATTTAATAAACATTTCATTTCAGCGTAGAAAATATACTGATAAAGAAACAAAAGAAAGACCCAATTTCACATCTAAATGTAATACAACTGAAAAATTTTACTATCCATAATTGCAACTGAAAGAAATAAAGTAATACAGTCTCTCAAAAACAAGAATTCATGGAGATATGATGAAATAACTAAAAAAATACTAAAAATAAGTGCTGACAATATTAGCAAATCTTTAAGTCATATATGTAGTTTCACCTTTTTAACAGGACATTTCTGGACAGGTTGAAATATTTTTATGTTAAACCATTACATTAGGAATGATAAAAATCACTAATGTTCAACTACAAACCAGTATTATCACTAACATTTTTCTCCAAAGTATTTGAAAAACTAATGTTCAAAAAAATATACCACCATCTAGATAAAAATAATATTTTAGTAAGGGAAGAGTTTGTATTTAAAAAAACCTGTCAACCAATGATGCCACTTTCAAATTAACTAATGAAATTCTCACATCCCTTGATAATATATTTAATATTCTAGGAATATTGTGTGATCTGTCAAAAGCTTTTGACTGTGTAAGGCGTAACATACTCTTATCAAAGTTTTATGGTGTTAAAGGCAAAGGTTATCAATAGATTGCACCATACTTATCAAACAGAAAGCAAAAAGTTATAATACATTTTAAAAATAATTAAATGTGTACTTGGAATGGTCAGTAGTAAAGCATGGTGTTCCTACAGGAGTATTTTGGGTCCATTATTATTTTAACTACATGTCAATGATCTCCCCTCTAATAAGCATGCTTATTTCTAGTTCTATTTACAGATGACTGTACTGAAAAAAGTACAAAAAAGCATAGAAGTTCAAGAAGCAAAAACTTACTAAAGAAACCACAACACTTTTCAACACGAAAAGATGAGACAATTTTAAAAAATTAACATATCATCCAAGGGCTATGCACAAATTTCAAAATATTCTAAAAGATTTTAATATTAGATGGCATCAATAAACAGATTTAATATTAAAAATCTCCTGAATGGCAATATCAATGAAGGTATTCCACCGGAGAAAAACAGTAGGTATTTACCTATAAAATATGCAAAATACACAATAAATATATATTAGAAAAACTATGAGAAAGATAGGCACATGGTTAAAAGAACACTTCAGGAGATAAAATACAAACAAATGGAGAAATCAGCAGTGGCATCTCATTTCTGGGCAGAGGATGACAACATAGTTAAAAAAGCAAAATTATTAAAGGAGAATACAAGAATGAATATCTATACAAGCTGCTAAATCGAATGGGTTCAGCAAATAGATGATTAACAAAAAAATTTTAAAAATTCCAGAAACATAAAGAATTAAACAAATAAGATCAATTTAGCAGGAGAAAAAAATTGAAAAAGTTCCTTACCACCCGTCAGCCAATAAGAAGTTTCAAAAATTTTCAAGAAGTACAATATCTTAGCACCTCAAAACCAATTTAGTGTAAAAAATGTATTCAGCCTAGGCCCAAAGAGAAAAATCTGGTTTTTACCAGATTAATTGTACAGATTGCAAAAAAATCTACATATGAAAATCAAAGAGAAATATAGACATTAGGTTGAAGGAGCATTGGAGAAACATCCATTAGAAACAAACAGAAAAATCAGCTCTGACAGCACATTTTTGAAATGAAAACCATGAAATAGATCTAGGCATTAAGTTATTAAAAAATGTTCAACAACCAAAAGATTAAACATATGAGAAAGGATTTATATAAAAAAAATATGAGCAAAATGAATTTAAACATTCCAGAGGTAGACAGTTCTTTATTCAAGCTTATCACAAGACCACTGAGTCAACCCAGATACCTATCAACCCAACTTCTACAAATTATCCAACAATTTATACTACATTAATGTGTTCAGTTGTTTACACTAACTCCACTACTGAACACATTAATGTAGTATATATTACCACTCCATTGTCTACAGCTTCGTAAGTACAATTTTTACTTAATTATCCAACAATTGTTTGACAGCTGAGGATATAGATGAGTGACCATGAAACATGTCCTGAGTTAATCTCCAATAACCGAAACCATAAAGAGCATTCTAAATATTTCAACTCACAAGAGATTAGGAATATAGTGGTTAAGAAGCTTAAGAAAAGTATTCCACAATATGGTGGAAAAGAAGATGTTGAACACACAATATTAAAGTACAAAGGAACAGAAATTCGGAGTAAAGAGTTTAATAAAAATAAATAGTTTAAGATAGGTAGAAATATAGGGCAATATTTAAGCAAAGTGAAGAACAAATGGATTAGGATAGTGAATAGAGACAAATACTAGTGATATAATTCATTACTGATTAGAATTAAGGAACTAAGAAATAAAATATTATTATAAGAACGGAATTGTAAATCATGAATATAACTGGTACAGAGCCAGAGCTGAATGGCAATCAAATTCACTTCTACATTGCTTAGCACAAACAAATAAATAAATAAAATAAAATATATGACTTCTGGAACTTCAATCTTTATCCAAATTTGCTGTTCTGTCTTGAAAACATCCCGATTACAGTACAGCTGACTGGCAGCTAACAAAAGATTGTCTTGTCCTGCACAGGCACAATCAGTTTATGTTTGAGATAAGTTAATTACATAACCATGTGATATAAGTAACATTTTCTGGTTTCATTGCATGGCATCTCTAGAACAATGTTGCACTATTAAAATCCCAACCCTTACTTGATTGGATAGATTAAGTAATAAAGGTGGCACCATGGCCAAGTAGATTACTAGTCTCCTACTGAGATGACAGAAACTTGAATCCAGCAATCCTAAATGAGATTTCTGTCCAAAAAGCTGTACCTGGGCAGGTTTCTCTGGGTACTCTGGTTTTACTTGTCACTCATTGCTCCATAATCATCATTATCATCATACTGCCACGGGTGAGGTCATTAAGATGCAGACTCGTGAGCGCGATGTCTGGGTTCGAATGCCACCAAGACCATCCTCCCTGACTGAGGTTTTTTGCAGGTTTTCCTGAATCCTCATAAATGGCAAATGCCGGGGAGGTACCCTAAACTTAGGCCTGGAACAATTTCTTCCTTAAAAATAAAATTCCTTTCCCAATATACCATTTCATTTCATGTATCATCACTGTCCATCACCTGTGGTGCCTCTGTAGCAAAAACAGGCATTAAACACTACTCATTCATTTCATCATTATCATCATCATGATCTTCTTCATCTTCACCTTGATTATTAAGCATAATGTAGTCTGGCAATTCTCAGTATACACACATTTCAAACGGATTATACTAATACCCTCTGCCACCCATAATGTCTGGCTGGCAAGAGATTTAGCATTAAAACTCACTCAGATTAAGCAATATATGTATACCAAAATACTTGTGCAATATAAAAGAATATAAATACAATTTAGAAAAATAGATTTCTTAATTTACAAATAATGAGGCAGGAAAAATGAGGACAGACAATTAGCTTGAAGCACATGACTTTCAAAAACATAGCCAGATATAAAAGTTAAGAGTTTGCACACCTTCAACTATGCAAATAAGACTGTAACTTTAGGAATATAAAACAACAAATTGACCTACAACTGAAAATGATATTTTTGTTCATAAAATAAAACTATTTGCTATTAAAGCTTGATTAATAAGACCAATCTGGAAGCTATATAACAGCAGGAGAAAATGCACCAAATTGATACTATTTAACCTCTTTACATTCATTTCTATTGCAGCTCCACATAGCGGAATTAACATATCAATCGAAAAGTACAATAATTTAGAATGGTTAATAGTCAAGAAAACTTGCTGCACAGGTTTTGAGCAATTTTCCTCTAAAGTACAAAAGTTATTCCAGCATGGAATGTTAAAAGGACATGTCTAGTGTACATTGCCCCAATTTAAATAGAATATAAAAATTAAATGTAATATCTCATTCCATCTCTACGTACAGGTTAAATGACATACAAAACATCAACAATGTTTCATGCATGTCAAAGAAACTTTTTCCCTATCAATATAAGTTTCATAATCAAAGAGACCTCATGGATGAAACATAATGCAGAATATACAATACTTACAGATGGGCTCTTAGGCAGACCTACTCTCTGTCCACAAGTTGTAAGCAGATTCACCAAACATTCCCGTACACGACCCTATGCAATAAACAATTTAATGTTGTTACAATGTGTATCAGTCATTACCACATTTAATCACATATAAACACACGCTCTAAAACATGAAAGTTTACAAATTCACATATTAGACCCCAAAAATAATCCAGACTTCTAAATGACAGATTTCATTAATTGTAAGTGTTACTTTATGATTGCTGCCCTTTGTAGTGCCTAGTTGATAACACCACAATCAATGAGGATTATATAATACAGATAATAAAAGAAAATGGATAGATATTAGTTTCAATGCAATTAGCGTTGATAGACCATCTGAAAGCAGTAATTTGAAAAAGAATGAAATAAGAATTTATTTTTATTTATAAGCATGTCTAGTAATATATCTATTTTACCAAACTATTTTCATTTCAAATTAGGAGAAACTCAAGGATAAAGACTGGAAGAAATGGTATAATTTTAATTTTAAAACCCCTTTATTATTTTACAGGCTAAAATACAGTCAAAAAGCATTATTTATTATAGCTACAAGTTAAATGTACATTTAACATAGTCCAACTATACAATAACTCAATGAGAGGTTAGGGATGCAAATTGAGTCCAACATAGTTTAATTTCATATGAACTTTCTCAAGGGTGTATGGCCTAACCAAAATCCATAAAAAAAAACAATAGTAATAGACCGATTATAAACAACATTGTCTCACCAACCTACAAGATAGCAAAATGGCTTTTTCAGAAATTCTATTCATTAATAAAATTTAGAAGTTTAGGAATAAAAAAGTTTTTAATTTAATTGAAAAGGTAAGAATGTACATATTTTTCCTGAATACCTTCTTGTATCAATTAATGTCTTTGCATTATTCCCCAGCATTCATACAGAAAGAATATCTAAAATGTTAAAGAACTGGCTTATATACATATTATACACTTGCTGAAGAAATAAGATGAATATATCAGTTTGACTGAACTATGCATCAACCGCCATTATTTTAAACGGTAAATTTTACCAACAATTTCCAAATTAGTTTATGGATAACTCTCATTCATCTTTCTTGCCAGATTTGTTTACGAGTGATTTTGAAATTTGCCTGACGCTTTTACTTTAATTTTTAAGACTTGACACAGTTACATGGACAACATATATGCCATTATACCTAAACATCTGTTAACAATGCCTTAAAATTATTAAATTTATAGGAAATATTAATACAGTTTACATTAGAAATGGAAAAGAATGAATGGATCTCCCTTTTCAGATTTGAAGATTATAAAAGACAATAACAGTTTGGCCTTTGGAATAGATAGGAAACCTACCCAGTGGTAAATTCATTGAATAAAATAACTTTAATCTCAGAACACATCACCATGCCATCCTAAATAACCTTACATTCAGATTAGTGAATATTCCAATCAGTAAAAAAAGAATACAAAGAATCCCAATACATCATCCACACAGCACTACACAACAGTATCTATAAAAAATTAGTAGATAAAAATGATTAAAAAGTTTAAAAGGAATAAAGATATCAAAGACATAGGTTTGCTATCACAAATAAAAGAATTCAATTCAAAAAATTTACATACCACCCTAGCATGTTCCTAATTGAAAAAAAAAGGGGGAGGCTTCTCTAAACATCCTCAGAATTAAAAACTTATTACAATCTTCCTGTAAAGAACCCATATCTTCTTACAAGAAATCAAGTATCTATCCTGTGATCAGGTATATATATTGGAAAAACAAAAGACTTTTGGAAACCCGTAAGAAAGAACATTTCAAAAGTATACATTACAAACAGAGAAATCAGAAATAGTAGCCCACTTTTGGGGGGGAACCAGAATTATTTAAGCACAATTGCAAACTTTTGGAACTAATGACATGGGAAAAAATTTACATCATAAAAATAAATAAATAAAAAATCATGAACTTTAAGAAACCATTATTGGATATATTTGGTACAGTTCTCTTACTGCCTACAGAGTATGCTCCTGCCAGTTGATCTTCTGCTGATGATGACAGCGAATTTTCCAGAACCATGTTGAATTAAAAAATCAAGTAATGAAGTATAAGGGTCACCAAACCAAATATACGAGGGTAGGTCCGTAAGTTTCCCCGCCTAACCATTTTCTAGATATGATAAACACAAAAACTATACTTCACTTTTCAATATAGTTTCTCTTTATTGCAATATACTTATCACAGCTTTTTAAATTATGTGAAGCACAAAATGAGAAATGCCAATCTAAAATCAGATTTATCATTATACAAAAATAAACCTGTGACATCCATGGTCGTTTCCAGCCAGCTATACTGGCATTGTCTGCAGGTGACAGTGACACTGAACGCCGTGGAGATGCAGTTCCCCCTGCATCATTTGTTTTCTCATCTGGTTTGACTAGGAACCTTCTACCTATTACTGGAGTTTGAGACAAATCAAATGTGAAGTCCATTGTACGACCTGAAATTTACATAACACAATATTATAAAACTAATCTGACAGATAAGAGAAATGTTTAATGAACAAAAAATAGTCATTTAATTTTCAGGTTCCATGGTAGGTACCTCCTAATTAAAAAAATTATTCCCTATACTGATATTTTGCAAATAACAAATAGAAAGTAATATCTCCCATTTGGTACAATTCCCTTAACTCTTTTACATTCCTTGGCAATAATTACTTGTTTAGCTAACAAATGCCCAGCATTGTATGAGGGCAGATCAGAAAGTCCTCAGCCTGAGAAAGAAAGCACAAGATTGTTAACCAATTTTCTTTTTATTTTTCAACATTGTCACCTTTGAACTCTATGCACTTAAAACTAATGATATTCTTTATACCTTCAGTATAAAATGATATTTCCAACTCTGTAAAATTATGGTCTTAAGATCACATAATTAGGGGAGTCAAAAAGTAATGCCTCCTCTCTGGTATAATTTCTCAATTCTCTTTTACATTCCTTGGCAATAATTGCTTTTTAGCCAACAAATACTCAGTATTATACGAAGATAGGTTAGAAAGCCCACAGCCTGAAAAAGAAAACACAGGATTTTTGACCTAATTTTTTTTTCTTCTCCAACATAAGCTTTTGTTTGAGATATGTCTCCTTATCTGAAGTAAATCTCTGTCAAATCGCCATTTCTTCTGATTTGGGAAAAGGGAAAACGTCACTCTGAGCCAAATCCGATGAATATGGTACATGTGACAGCAGTTCAAAGTGCAGGTCATGCAACTTTGCAATCGCAATTGAAGAAGTGTGCACTGGTGCATTGTAATAATGGAAAAAGTCCTTTATATTTAACAGCTACGAATATGTGGCCTTAACAGCATCCTGCAACTGCTCCAGCAATGCTGTATATTACTCCCCATTGGTGGTTTTGCTGTTTTCTAGGTAGTACTACCTACACCATACCCTGAGCATCCCAGAATAGTGATCATCACCCTTCCTGCTGAAGGAACACACCTCACCTTCTATGGACCCATTGTTTGGACTCTGTCTCTGCAGTATGATGGTAAATTCACGTTTTGTTCAGAATGATGTAACATCGCAAAAAGTGTGCTAAATTGCAGCTAAACATTTTCAAGTACTCCTGAAAAATGTTCATTTGAATGCACTTCTCACCAATGGTTAGCAAAATACAGCACACCTTGCACTGCCAGCTTTGCATTTGCAAATGCCCATGCATAATGTTTCAGACATCTATTGAGATCTTGCAATCTTAGCAAGCTCAGACACCTTGATTTGTCCATCCTTTAACAAGGTATTGTACATTTTTTCAACGATTTCTTTCAGTCATTGTGGTAATTGGAAGTCCTGAATGTTCATCATTAAAAATGGAAGAACAACCACATCTAAACTCAGTACTTATTTCTTTACTATAGAAAATTATGATGAGTTTTTCAAAGTGGAATTCAGTTCCTTTTTTATCAGGTTGGCATTAAACCTTTTAAAACAAAATATTTTATCACTGCTCAGTATTCAATTTTGTCCATTTTGCTCAACAAGCCTGAACTTGTTTACTTTGCTGAACTACAGCAACCAAATAAATAAAAGCACGTGTATGAAAATGTACCATCTAAAAGGATTGCACTTGAGAGCTTTCCTTAATATTGGTACTGCCAGGATAATCTCTGTGTTAGGCCTATAACTCTTTGAACTGACCTCATATATTCTTTAAAAACCACTGGCACTGAATTAATACAACAAGCTGCGACAAATCTTCTCAATGCAGCAAACAAAACAATGATTTTATTCATGATTGGCTGAAGAATGTTTCTGTGGATGGCAGCACTGTTAGATATTGATTTGGCATTGTAACGAACTAAATAACTATAGCAGATTGGCTACTTATGCATAGCATTAAATCTATACATTCAACAAATTAATGAAGACAATTTGCATTTAAACAGAGTCAGATAGAAAAAATTGAAGATCATGGCTGGGATTCCAACAGCCTACTGTGCTACTGCACTAAGTACATGAACTATTACACCCTGTCTGGCCACAACTGTAATCTCTCTGATCTTTATACTCTGGAGAATTCAAAAGTTTATCTCATAACAGAAGTTTTATCACAAGAGGTGATTTGAAACATTGACATACTTTCTGAACAGCTTTTAATGAACACTTTTCAAAAATGTAAAAATATATTGAGTGTGCCATTTAAAAATGAAGCCACAGTATTACTACCAATTAAACCAGGGGTGGAAAAACATTAATACAATTTTTGTATTCTCAATTTTCATTCATCGAGTTTCATATTCATGAACCATATGTTTCATAAATTATTCAGCTGTGCAGGATTTTTAACTTGTCTTCTGCCTATGAAGAAAAACATGAAATGTTTGAAATATAGCTAAAATTGTATGACTATTTAAGCATTTTTTTCTACTTCTGCTCTCTAGTTCTTTTTATTCAAGTATTGGATGAGAAGGTTAAAAGATTCAGTTTCTTAAATAAGAATTTGCGTAAATTTTATGTTTTTCTAGTTTCCTTATTATTCTAATAGCATTTTTTCTTATCTAAATATGAAGATTTACTTGGAATGACCCACAAATTGAAGCAACTGTTTGAAACAGTTTTTTATGAAACCCACCATCTTCCATGGAAACTTTTGTGCAATAATATATGGATTGGTCAAGAATTGCAGTAGTCCTAGCTGATTGTTGCAGTACAGACATATAGGCAAAATCGAATATCCTGCAGTTATTAAGTACTTGGTACTTATTAAGTACCATATTCAGAGAAATCCCGCTGACTTATGCTTCAATTTGTGACAAATGATGAAACATGGGTGCACACACACCTGAAACAAAATAGCAGTCTAAACAATGGAAGCAACATGATTCTTTTCCGCCAAAGAAGGCTTAGTGTGTGAAATCAGTCAGGAAGACCGTGGTGTTAGTTTTCAGGGATGCCAAAGGTGTACTGCTAATTGATTATCTTCTCATTGTAGCATATTCAGCTAATCTTTTAGACCAATTGAAAACAAAAGTACATGAGAAAAGGTTAGATTTATCAAAGAAGTAAGTTATCTTACATCAAGACAATGCTTGCCCTCACACATATGCAGTTGCAACAACTAAAGTTGAAGTTGATTACTGCCACATCCACCTTATTCCCCTGAGTTGGTTTCATCAGGCTTCCATCTGTTCCCTAAACTGAGAAAATTCCTTAGTGGAAAGAAATTTTCATTTGATGAAAGCTTAAATCATCAGTTGAAGCATATTTTGCAGGCCTCAAGGAATCTGACTTTCATGATGGAATAAAGACATTGGATTATCGCTGGAAAAAAGTGCATTAGTGTCTAGGGAGATTAAGCCAAAAAATAAAAATAATTTCAAAAGCTACTTTATACTGAATTCCAAGTATTTTTCAAATAGCCTCATACCCTCATATTTTCAGTACTTTTATTACGTGATGTAATATAATGCTGACTATTTTATATGTGAATATATGAATGCATAGTATACTTGCTTCATTGTATTATCTTGCATTCACCTTGAAAGTTCCTGACTTTTCATTAATTTGCGGGTTACCCATCTTTAACAATGTGTTCAATTATAGGTATTGACAAAGAATGGTAAAATGCTTCTAACTTAATCTTTAAGAGACTGTTGTTGTCTCTTTAACTCTTTGAACCATTACAAAATCTTGACTTAAAATAGTCTTTTCTGATGTCCATTGCTAGCTTTATTCAGACATAAGCACATCATAAACTTCAAATATCTGCACATTCAATAATGAGGGCAAAGATTTCTAAGCCCACAACATGCAAGAATGGATAATTTCCACTATGCAACAATTTCTAGTTCAGGAATGCCCTGGATCTCACGTCTCAAAACTTATCTAGTAGCCCTTGCATAACCTCTAATTTAATCAATGTACTATTTATTCCTCAAAAGACTGTATACAAATTTTAGCATACAGTTTCTCACCTGGAAGCTCTTTCTTAGTAAATATCTCACACTCTGTGAAGGAAGGATGAGGTGAAGATGCTGATGTTTCCCAGTGAGGTGGATGCAATGAAGTTGGAGGTGCAACCAGAGTGGAAGAACGTGTAACAACCAACTTCAATATTTTGAGTGCTTCTTTATAATGCACACCCTAAAATATACAACATATATGTAGGTAAATAAACAATGATGGTAAATTATTACACTGCAAATGGAACATATACTTTCATCAAAATTTTTTAAAAATTGTAAATCTTTAAAAAAGTTTTCATATGGAACTAACACAGTGAAGCTCATGTGAATTGAATCTGTCGTCTTAACACTCTTCATGCTTCACTAACCTTAAAATTATACGGAATCGGTTTCAAAGATATGTTATCTCCATCTTCGGCCGTGGATGACTGGTGTGAACGGTTGTTGTTGCAATAGTATCGCTCTGGCGAAACTTTTATGAACTTAAAATTTATATTTTCCTCTTTCAATGTCAAAATTCATCAAATGATCCTTATGTTTGTACATGTAAATCTTTTCCCAAATATCCAATTCTACTGGTCCCTGTGCAGCTCTCAATAATTCAACCTTTTTCTTTATATCATGATTTTCGGTCCAAAAGTGATATGCCACCGCTGATTTTTCTATTTGTTTGTATTTTAAATTCCTCATATGTTCTTTAAGACGTATCCTCACATTCCTCTTGGTTTTTCCTATGTACATCTTATCACATTCAGCACATGAAATCTTGTAAATTCCTGATTTTTTCTCCTTTGGAGTATTATCTATAGTATTGTCTTTCAAAACGTTGTTTAGACTAAATTTATTAGTGGGAGCCAATTTTATATCAACATCTTTAAATATTTGTTGAAATTTATACATCACTGTTGGGTTATATGTGAATTTTTAAAGGACATTTTTTCTTTAACTGTTGATAATGTAGTGCAATTTTCAATTCTTTTCTTCTTCTAGAATTTTTTAATCTTATTATGTATTAAGTCTTCATTAAAACCATTTAAAATTGCTATTTCTTTAATTTTCTTATATTCCATGTTATATTCTTCTTTACTGATTGGCAAATTGATCATTCTGCATATCAGACTATTAAAAATTGCATGTTTGTGAGCCATAGGATTAAAACCATTTTCTTTGATATAATTATCTGCCTGTGTGTCCTTTCTATAATTTTAAGGTTAGTTAAGGTTAGTGAAGCATGAAGAGTGTTAAGACGACAGATTCAATATACTTTCATTTTTGTACTTTCCCACCAATATATTTGAATAGCATAACATGATATCTAATAGGCAAGTATTGCTAGATAGGACAGGCAGGGCAGGAGTCAAAGAAGCTTTTGCCCTCTGCATATCTTCTCTCTCTATCTCTTTTGAATGGAGTTTAATGCCTGTTTTTACTATTCAGGCATCACAGACAGTACATATATTCTCTGGTTAGATGTAGGCAGGGAGACAGAGCTGAAATAGCTCTCTAGGTACAGTTAGTACTTAACCCTGCTAATGATGGCCATCTTTCAAACATGTTTTGAACCCATGTACAATGAGAACTATGAGTGTTTATCTTATAAACATGACACTGAACTTAAGCAGCTAGGCTTACTCCTCAGTCACTCAAAGATTTTCAACGAATTAAAATGAACTATGCACGTCTTACTTACAAGGATGAATGCTATTTTTGACAGGTATTAGAATTGGGCAAGAATGTCATTACATCAGCAAATGCATGAATGAATTTATTATGAAACATCCTCATTTTGAACAGATTCTGCAAAGTACAATCAAGATAAACGTTTACAAGTTAGTAACAAAGCAAATTTCACTTCATTCAGTATCTCATCAGTAATACATTGGTGACGACTTAAGCTTTCAATGGATTTTAGTGTTGTTTATTTATTTGCTCTTTTTCAAGAAACTGGGTCAGTTTACTGTAAAAGGAAAGTAATTGGATGCAATAAACTAACAAAGCCATCCATCTATGCAAAGAATATGGGACATACTGAGTGTAATGACTTTTGTCACTCCAGCGATGCTGGAAAACACATATGATAATATGTTAGAAGGAATAAGAAAATATTTGGAAGTAAATGGCACATATATTGAACAATTGTTTTAAATAACATCAAACTTTTCTTTCAGCAGTTCCAATTTTCTTGCTTTCATGTAAAAAAAAAAAAACTTTTATTTAGTATATTCCTAGCTATTATTTACTTTTTAATTGTAAACATTGTTAGATGTAAAAATACATTCATATCAAAGAAGCAGCTGAACAAGGCATTGATAACATTTCTCCTTCCAGCCCTTTCCAGTTGCACCATTCTCAGTTGAAAGACTGCTATGCCTGAAGCGTGCACACTTGTGGTAACATTGTGCATTTAGGATTTGTGAATGCATAAGAGTTGGTCAAAAGGCCTGAATAAATACTGTTCATAATTTTAAGGAAAGAAGTGTTGTTAGTACCTTTGCTATATTACCAAGATTTATGAAACCTACTTTACTAACAGTGATATCAATACATTCAAATCCTTGCCTGTGAAATTATAAAAATAAATGAACACCCAGTGTTAAGGTAATTCAAACAGTTTGATAAATGGTTAAACAAATTTTTAAAAGTAAATTATATTTCTCAACTTAGTTTTCATCAAGAACTTTACACAAATTGGTCTGATGAATTTCTAATTTGTTTTCATTTTAGAAAAATTGGAGCAAAATAATCACACTGGTTTAAATGATATACTCATTCTTCCCACAAAGTCCAATAGTAAATTTTGGAACAGCAGAAACTGACACTAAGTCTGAAGAGCATACTGAATAGGAATCAATTTGGAGTATTTGACTCCTTTATTTCAGTAGTTGCACTAGGTGTCTGCTCCCAAAAAGTGGAATCCCAAATTTATTTCTAACAACTGAGCAACCAATGCAGTCGCATGCAATCATGTGTTTAGCCTGAAATTTTGCAGATTATTTTTTGAAGTTAAATTGTGAAAACGCTGCTCATTGGTTATTATAAGGGATGTTCAATAAAGACCGACACTGTCTGAGTTTCTCGCATGTTATCTTGTGGCATACATGACAACTATATACTGAAGTCTATTTTTCCCTCTAGTTTCATAATAACAGTTCTGTCAGTTCAGCTAAGGCAGCTGTTAAAAGCAGGTGTGCATACTCCTGCCTCTAAATATCTACAAAGACTGTGAGAAGCATTTTGCAATAAAGTTTTGTGTTCACTTTCAGAAAAAATACTTTGGCAATATATTAAGAGTTGAAGAGAGCTTATTGGGACTCGGTAAAGACTCAATGAGATGTGTTTCGGGTGGCATAAGACATTCAAAGGTGGCAGAGAAAGTGGCTGAACTGCAGGGAGGAGAAGGAGCATGTGCGATTGCTTAACAGAGACAACAATTAATGCTGGGACTATCATTATTTGTACTGACCCACATCTTACTGTTAGGCAACTTACACACATTCTTGAAATATTAATTGGAAGCACTCACAAACTCTTAACTGATCATTACCACATGCCCCGTATTTGTGCATGATGGATATCGTGATGACTTACTCCTTTGCAGAAGCAGGCTTGCATAGAAGTGTGCTATCACAGGAAAGAATTCATTGAAAATGAACATGATGCTTGGTGGCAGAATATAGTCACTGCAGATGAAACTTGGGTGTATTGTTACAATAATGAGATCAAGCTAAACAGCATCAAATGGGTGGAATATGGCCATCCAGCAGCAAAAAAGGCATGCATACAGAAGTCAGCAAATAAGCCATGTTAATCACTTTCTTTGATTACCAGGGAATGATGTACACTTACATGGTTCCAAGACACTACAGTCACCATAGAGTATTGATGAAGGATTATATCCTCAAAAATAGGAGGAACCTTGCTGGATGATGGAAGCTCCATCATGATAACACTAGACCTTATGTCACTAATGCAGTTACTGAATTCCTGACCTTACAGCCAGGAATGGCCCCTTGCAACCTTTTTTTTGAACCCAATGGCCAAAAATGAACTTAAGGGACATCAGTTTGACAGTGAAACCCAGGCAGTGAAAGTTTTCAAGGCGGTTCTGTTTTTGGTTTGCTGCAGTCTTTCAGGAATGGCAAAAAAGATGGGACAAATGGACTATTGGCTGGGGAATATTTTGAAGGAGGCAAAAATTTGAATTTTGTAATCTTTGAAAATAAAGTATTGAGAATAATAGTGCCAGTCTTTACTGAATAACTCTCATAACAACAAACTTTATTTTGATTATTAAGGAGGCAAGAAGCCATTCTAATACAAATGTTAATGCAATTTAGCTTTAGAATAAATTTCTATGCACCAAATCTCTTCACCAGCCCATAACTTTGACATTTTACGTCGGTGATCCTTGGTTTCCTACCTCAAATCACTTGTAAAGATTCCTCTATATACAGTAAAAATATTTTGGTGTTGTTCATCAAGACCCTCATATGCAATAGATTATTGCAAGGTCAACCAAGACATGAAGCAACTCCATAAAAGATATGGATATAGAACAGTTCAGTTTAAAATCCGTATAAAATTTTATATCAAATTATTCTGCAATTTTAAGAATACATAAATTGAGGACTATAATACATGAAATAGCAGTTTATATCCTTGACAGGAACTGAACCACATTTTTATTATGCAAGAACTTACCTCAATATATTTTGCTATAACTCTCAACAGATCTGCATTTATTGGTTGCGCGGCTGCAGAGGCAAGGTCCACATAATGCAGCATACAGTGTATAATACTCAGTACTGGAAGTTGAACTGAAGTTGGTCCTTTTTCTAGCACCTAATAAAAAATACATACAGCATTATCTGCTTATCAGCTTTAAAAAGTTTAAGATAAGATGATGCTTTCTGTTTAAGTCACAGATATTTTCTTCTCTCAATTATTTCTGACAGAGATAACATATTGAAAACTTAGTCACATCCAGTATATTACAATTATATTTGCATTATTCACTGTGTGGCCTAAACCTGTTAACAGTATGCATATATAGGATGTAATAAGAAAAAAAAAAGACAGTTTGCAAAGACAGCACTTATGTACTGTCATAATTAATTCTTTTGGGGCTTTTTTTCTTAATTTCCTAAAAAAGGAGGGGGACAGCCTTTAAAGGTTATGGCAAGAAGTTGCTTTTTTCACATCTGTTCTCCAATAGCTCCCAGCCCAATGCTTTTAATACATTTGTTCCCATGTCCTTTCTTTAACAAATTCTACAGACCTGTGCTGCATTTTCTCTAGTGATCTCATTTGATATGCCCTATAGCAACACAGTAGCTGGGCCTGTATGGGCCAGCATGTCATATGGGAATAAATAAAACATGTAGTTAGCATACTGGAAAAAGAATTACAGAATTAAAAACACTCTTTCCATCTTTATTAAAAATTGAAGTTATCTGTTAGCTGTTTGTAAACTTTCATAATTATACTAAAGCTTTTATAATTACTATTTACATTTTTTCAGTACTTAAATAAATTCGTACTCTGTCTTGCCTATTGGTAGATTTGTTAATCTGAATGTGAGGCTACTGATTATTGCAAGGTTATGTTGTTTTAGGTAAGCAAGACAGAATAAGAATCGGAGCACCCAAAAATCATAGATATAGCACAGAAAAATGGCTATGAAACAGATCTGGTCTACAAGAAAATAGAAAATTCAAAAAACAACAACAAATAAAAGACATCACCATGCTGAAAGACTATAAAAGAGATCACATATATAAGTAATTTACTTTCCATCAATAGGCACATCTAAAATTCCAAAGGTTTTTAAAGATGCCAACATTATTTTTATTCAAGTGAAAAAATGCAGTTTAAAAACCTTCCTAAAACCTGGACAAAATTCTGCCAAGAAAACAATCAGGCATTTACGAAATCAGTTGCAAAGGCTACAATTTGAAATATATAAGTAAAACAAAAAGAAAGGAACATTACTTTATGGTCTAAGGAACACATGAGAACTGTAAAATATATACACATTGAAAAATCAGCAGTAGCACGCCATTTCTGGGGGGGAAAAAAACACACACACACACACACAAATTCCAAATTGAACCTAAACTCTTAAAAGTTCTTCAAAAATCCATAGAATTATTAGTGAGGAAAATAATTCATAAAAAAAGACAAGAAAATGTGGTTAATTATGATCCTCCAAACAACAGTAGCCCCATCACAAAGTTCATAAAATCCACAGAGCAACACCTTAATGCCATGCTGGGAACATGGCAGTGGAACAGTGCTGATGATGAAGGCAACAATCTTCAAAACATGTCCAAGTAAGTGGAACAAAACTAGTGAAATTTGAGTGAATTCCTCATAAATAATTTGTTATATTATACTACATTTCACTGTGAAAATCCCTGCTATTTAAATAGCCATTCAATGGTTAATATTAACCATTTTTCTGTACGCATATGTCTGCACTGCTACAAACAGCTATAGGTACTACAGTTCTTGACCATTCCATGTATTAATGCACAAATATTTCTATGTAAGATGGCAGGTTTCGATAACAAAACTACTTTGGAACTACTGCTGCTGCAACCTGTCAGCCATTCCAAGAACTTTTGAAATGACCTTCATACATAGTATTATCCAAAAGACAAACTATAAAAGTTTGAAATGATACGTTTAATGCCCTTCAATGTGGGCTGGTACCTTTGGTCACACAGCATGCATTCTGAATAATCTCACACACTGCACATATTAGTAGTGATTGGTTCCACAGCCTGAGTGGAGTGGAATGGAGTTCATGAGACCAATGGGCAGAGGTAGAACATAAATTTGATTTTTCACGAGGAAGAAGTCACATATTGTGATATCAAAGGGCCCTGGTGTCCATGATAGTGTGACTGAGGCAGCGTTTCCATTTTCACTCTTTCTGCCCTCATGGGATGCAGATGTTAACAATAAACATTATTGATCACAAGCAGGAAACTTTGATAGAGCTGATTAGATTACACCTTGTCTGCACACTACTGTATGTTTATCCCATTATTTGCATATTCTTGAAATTAGAACATTCTTTTGTGCTCACCTTGTACAGTATTAGATTCAGTCAATACTAAACAAGTCATGTATGGATACATTCCTAGGAATATTTTTTTCCAAACAAAATTAAACAGATTCCTTTACCTACCTCTACAAGGAATGCCAACATGTTTAAGCTAAGGTGGGCATATGTGTCGTATAGATATTTTACAACACACTTAGTCCACTGGAAGCTCTCTTTGCTGAATGTGCGTCGACTATATAAGGTCATCACTGTGGCCAAATTTTCAAGTTTCTTGCTTTTTTCAGTACTGGCCTAAAAATTAGAAAGAAGAGCTCACATCTACAAACAATAAAACAAATGACGGATAATAATAACTTATGTGCTCTACCATCTAATTATATCTATAGGATGTTTCATTTGCTCTCAGCCTCTGGTTTTGTTTTATAGCTTGCAAACTAATGGATGCAATTTATTGAAATTATTTTGGGCTTGTACATACCTTGGTGTATTAGAAGCATTCTTCTTAAGGTGCAGACTCGTGATTGTAAGTTTGGGATTGGATTCGATTCCCTACAATCGACCTACAATCACGAGTCTGCACCTTAACGACCTTAGCCACTCATGATGGTACATAAATTGGAATTGGATTCATAATGTCTATAAATGAATAAAGTGTTCAGTTTATAATTAAGAAATATTAAAACTAGCATTAAGCCCATTGTTTTAAGTTTTATAAAGCCATAAAAAATTATTCATTATACAATTAAAGTCTTTAAAATATCAAAAACAAAAATGTTGTTATTAAAGACATCTTGATTATTATAAACCAAGGAAATGACAGGAAAAAATTATTACTTTATAGTAGGAACAGCAAATGCTTAATATACACAAATCACTTTATTCTTAATTAGCTAGTAATTTGATTTAATCCTATTAAGCTCCACTTACCATTGCTTCACTATTAATTCCAACACCAAATTAATTTCAAATTTATCAATCACTATGCTTAACACGCACGCACGCGCACACACACACACACAGAGAAGGATATTTAGCTATCTGAAATATCATGTGAATTGTGTGCCTAATTTCATTGTTACTGTTTCATGTGTACTTCATAATTTTTTAATCAATCTTTTACATATATTGCCTGTTAGAAGTATATAATGTTCTTAGAGAACAAATAAATGTAACTAACCTGAGTAGTAGAAGTATATAATGTTCTTTAAAGAACAAAACTAATGCAACTAACCTGAGCTATGTTTTCTGCACTTCTAATGCACAGTTCATTGGCATCTTCATAGTTGAGCAACATATATGGAAGCAAAGCCACAACATTCATGGGGAATGCCAAACTTTGGCTTGGATCTACCACTGGTAAATCCAGCAGAAGGGTAAACTGTGACAGCAGTGTTACAACTGGTTCATATGTATTTGGACTTGTACATCCCTGGAAATACACACAAAACCAAAAGTTAGAACTGCACAAAATCCATTTGCCATGCATGCCAAATAATCAAAGAAAAGTTACTATAATTTACATATTTATTAATTTCAAGCAGTCCCTGGGTTACAGATATCCAGTTTGCAAATAAGGATTCCTTTGTCTTAGGACCATTCCTAAGCACTTAATTAGTTAATACCAAATAGCCCTCCTGTGCTATCTTTTAAATGAAGGTACATTTCCTTGCAGGTTCTTCAAGCAAATTGTTTCCTTCTAATGTAGAACATGCGATTTTATTGGTTTATATCAATATACTGCAGGGAAATCTACCTTCATTTGAGATGGTGCAGGAGGTCTACCAAGTATTGAAACATGTACATAATCTAATCCAAAATACTAGATAAAACAGAGTAAAATATAGATAATAAGTACCTTCAGTAAGAGGGCATGTACCCCAGGAAAAGCAGTCCATTTCAGCTGAGTCTGCAATTTTTCTACTTTATCACGAGCATCAGGACGGTCGAGTGGAAGGCGATGCATTACTCGACTCAGCAAACGCAGAGCTAAAAGGAACTCATGTTCATAATCAGACTCAAGGAGGGATACTGCAAGCCAAAACAATTGTGCCAAAATTGTCATCTTGTCATCTTGTGTGGCTGAGTCCCCCAGAAGCTTCAGAGACTGTGCAGATCTTGAGCGTGATAGATTTGTGGAGTATTTATTCAGACTGCAACCTGAGCGTGCTTCCAATTCTGATGATGTGCGTCCTCTCATATCTATAAAAAAGTATGAAAGAAATGCCTCTGTACTTTTACACAGAAGTATTCACATAAAAATGTAAAACAAGGGTGTATTTAAAAAAAAAAACTCTTAGCTTGCTGAGTGCATAATCTGCTTCCAATGAAATATACATGCTTAATTGATATCATTGTATGATTCAGTTGAACTACACACTCTCAAAGCTTCACTTACTTTTTATAAATGTATGGAACTGGTTTCGAGAACATTTTGTTCCCATCTTCAGGCTAAAGTTCAACTGTTGGATCATTCGTTGAGCTGTGGGAATGTATATTCTGCTCTGGTGGTGGTGTGATAAACTTGTAGTTTATGTTTTCATCCCCGACAATGTCGAAGTTCATTATGCTGTCTTTGTATTTGTAGATGTAGATTTCTCCCAGGTTGCTAATTCCGTAGGTCCTTGTACTGATTTTAATAGTTTTGTTTTATTTATTATGTCAAGCAAATAGAGAAATCAGCAGTTGCATATCATTTTTGGACACAAAATCACGACATAATAAATAAAACAAAATTATTAAAATCAGTACAAGGACCTACGGAATTAGCAACCTGGGAGAAAATCTACATCTACAAATACAAAGACAGCATAATGAACTTCCACATTGTCGGGGATGAAAACATAAACTACAAGTTTATCACACCGCCACCAGAGGAGAATATACATTCCCATAGCTCAACGAATGATCCGACAGTTGAACTTTAGCCTGGCTGAAGATGGGAACAAAATGTTCTCGAAACCGGTTCCATACATTTATGAAAAGTAAGTGAAGCTTTGAGAGTGTGTAGTTCAACTGAATCATACAATGATATCAATTAATATGATTGGCTTCACTGTGCAAGTTCCAATTTACATTTAAGTAATATACATGCTTGTTAAATTTTAAATTTCAAATCCTAAAATATTTTAAAATCAATAATCTTATATGTAATGTGGATAGAACTAAATTAATGACATTTGATCTATTTAAAGAAATAATTAGAGGACATATTTATGATTAAAAATAAAAATTGTGAGCAAGTAGATACATTTTCATTTTTAGGGATATGGGTAGTTAGCAGAGAAACATATGCAAAACAAATAGATGTATTTGTAAATTAGTAACTCAACTTATGATTTGAGATTTTTTTTTTAAAGATTTACATACTTGGCACCAAAGAGTTAAAAAGAACTTATTGTGGAATAATTATCCACATCGGAATCATATATTAAGTCCAGGGAAGTGCAGCAAAATATTATTTATATTGCAAAAAAAGTATATTAGGTTAATTTCTATATTAGAATATAAACAATCTTATATAGATGCATTTAGGAACAGGAATTGTTAACTGTTTGTTCTTTATATATACATTTGCATGTGTGATGTGTGTGTAAGCCTATACTATATTATGAAATGAACTATAAAAAAAGAATTATATCCATAGCTATAACAGAAGAAATAGCAAATATTATCATAGGTTTGCTTATAATAAACAAATAGTATGTAAGAACATAAATATATTTAATAAATTATCAGCAGAGAAAAAAATTGTAGAAAAATCTATATTTAAATATCATTTATAGTCACATGCCAGAGTCAAAAATTTCATAAAATGGAAATTTGCAATAAGTAAAAGATTTTCTTCTGAATGCCATTGAAATAAAATATGTAATTTTCTCCCCAAGTCCATATACTCACTTTAATAATTTTGCTTCTTAAGCGATGTATTGCAGTTATACCCATGAAAACATTTTAAAAAATTGCTTCAAATCTCCATTGTTAATACTTACTAGGCTGTTAAAAGTACATAATGTTCTTTAAAGAACAAAATGAAGCAGCTAACCTGAGCTATGTTTTCTGCACTTTGAATGCACAGTTCATTCTAGGTTTCCTTGTGTTTTATTATTTTAATGTCCAGGAAAAACATGTTATGTGTTAGCCTTGATTCAATCGAATACTCTAACTTTCCATTGAATTATACAGAGGAACTAATACGGTGAAGCAATTAATTATTCTTTATTAGCATTCCAGTTGATTAAATACTCCTATGCTCCCCTTACCATTGAATTACACACTGTGTTAGTTCGGACAAGAAATTAATTTTAAATTTAATGTTTTCTGTGTTGTTTGTACGTTTAAATGCACAAATCAGCAATAGCATCTCATTTCTGGAAAGAAAAGCACAATGTAGTGAATAAAGCAAAATAATTAAAATCAGTGCCAGGGCCTACAGAGTTAGCAACATGGGAGGAAATCTACATAGAAACAGATTAATGAACTTCAACACTTCCGGAACGAAAACAAACGTTTTAAGTTCATCACACCTCCACCAGAGCAGAATATACATCCCAAAGCATAACAAATTATCCAGCAGTCCACAGTTAGCTGATGATGCTGACAATTGTCTACAAAACATGTACTAAATTTAAAAAGTAATGGAGCCAATAAGAGTGTATATTTCGACTCAATATATAATGATCTTAATTAAATGATTAGCTTCACTATACAAGTTCCAATTAGCATTTCAAGTTTATATTTGTTTATTGACGATGATTATTATAATTATTTTTATCATTATCATTTTCAATTCACAAAATCATTGTATTCAAAAATGCATATGCACCAATGCAGAGTGATTCATTTCAATCTTAAGCATATGAATGGCAGGCAGTAAAAATTCTATTATATGGAAAGTTAATAGAAAAACTCAAAAACATAATGGAGTAAAACAGCCTACCCTTGTTATCTGCAGCAGGTGAACCAGAAGCTTTGCGCATGCAATAGGACACTGAATAGCTGGTGCTCCGTGTGTGACCAGCCTGGTTCAGGTGCTGAGCAAGTGGTCCTGCATTACAGGCATATCCACAACCTGGACTTCTTTTGCCACCCACCACAGCTCCTGGTCCTACAGATTCCTTGTTGTTCAAATTTGGAGTTGACTTGAAGATCTCCTTCATGAAATCTAAAGGCCGAAAGTCCGACTCCAAGGAATCTACTGCAGCTTCAAGAGTTAGTAGTAGTTCTGTTACATAACCCTATTATGAGCGAAGGGAAAAAAATTCACATTTTGTAGTACAATAAATTATGCTAATAATCATAAAAATCAGTGTATTTACTTTAAATTTCATGCAGCTGTTACAAATCAGCTTAACATATACAGCAAGGTTATTTGAGTTACAGGCCAGTAAAGCACAGCTGCATACTGGCAGAAGTCAGCTAAGGCCAACAGTACATATGCAGATAGCAGTTGGTAGTGGTGATGGTGGCGGTAGTAGTAGTTTATTGATCCAGTTGATCACTTTAGGACATAGTAATACAATTGATGTTGGTTATGTCTTAATAAAGTACAATGAATTATATACAAGAATATCAAAAGTAAAAAACATAATACAATTACACGTATATAATAATATCAAGTACAAAGATAAAATACATGGTCTTTCTCATACTACTAGGACATAGTGCAGTTATCAAATAGTTATTTATCATTATTTTCAAGGAAACCTTTAATGGAGCAGAAGCAGTGGTTAATTAGATGTACCTTTATGGACAGTTTGAAACTTTTATCTCGTTGTATTTCCTTTAAGTAGTTCAGAAGGTTGCCGTATATCTTTGTTCCAGAGTGCAATATTATGCTTATATACATCGAGGTTTGAATTTTGTCTTGTATTGTATTGATGGACTGCTTCATTCTTAATCAAGGGTAAATTTCTATTATGGATAGTTTTACGTTAAACTATAAAATAAACTATAATAATAAACGTTGTTATTTCAAAAAATGTAGATAGAAGGAAGAAGAAGAAAGCCTAATTTCTTAAAAAATGGTTTACATGTTATTCTTAGATTCGCTCATATCATGGCTCAAATTATTTCCTTTTGCATTATGAAACATATCTTGCTTGCAATTAATTCCCCCCAGAGTATTATACCATACCTCAACAAAGTGTGGACATATACAAAGTACATCATTCTAACAGTCTCCGACATTGTACATCCTGCTAGTATTCTTATCATATAGCATGCAGTACTGTTTTTTAATTAAAAATGTTTAAAAAGTAGCCCATTTTTTTAAAATTATATATGGAATAACACAGTGAGGCTCATATTATAAAATCATTTAAATATATCATTTATTCAGTCATCAATTTGGCCGAGGATGAAGATGATGTATCTTCAAAACCGGTTCCATACTTCAAAAAGTAAATGAAGCATAAAGAGTGTGTAGATGACATATTCAAATGATTTTATACTGAGATTTTTGTTCATGTGATTTACATGGGTTTCAAATTTTAAATTGCTTTGAACCCATAGGCCAAGAAATTTGGTGAATTCAACTTCTGCATTAGGGGTTTTATTTGTGGAGCTATATATTCTTTTTTTTTTTTAATGAAGTCCATTGTTACTGTCTTATTGACATTTATTATGACATTGTTTACTATGAAATAGCAATTTGGTTTGTTACTTGGCAAATTGATTTTAAGAAGTGTTCTTTGTTTGCTTAGTGAAGAATTCTCTCAATATACGCCTTTGGGACAGTATGCTAACAATTTTGATGGCAAAATAATGGCCATTAGAGCAGCATAGAAAATCTACTGTATAGATAGTACCTAACATAAATAAAAGAATTGTTATCTTAAGCAACCCTAAAGCACCACTACCAAGTATAATAAATTACAGATACCCACCAACATACACTATGCATGAAATAAGAAAACTATATCACACAATCCAGATCAGATATACAGAAAAGGTTTTACAATGGATCCTGAGCCATGTGGGATTTAAGGGAATGAGACTGCTGATACTAAAAGTAGCCACCATAAAATTAAAACCATATTTTAAATTAGAACTTCCTCCTATATTGAAACTCATAAAAAGATTAATAACAAGAAAAATAAAATATCCAACAAAATTTAAAAGGAAAACCACATACAGATATAAAAACTTTCAAAAATCTTTTATTGAAACCAAAAAAATGGAGTTGCTCAATTACGCTTAATTGTTGGGCATGATTGTCAGAACATCTATTTAGGATAAAATTAGAAAAGGAAAGCCACTACTTATCATGCAAGGACATGAATACTATCTTAAACAATGAACATCTATTGAAATGCAGTCAACTTGATAGCAACAAACAAATAAAAAATAATTTGGAAGCTCTTTATTGTGTAGTTAGGGAAAAAATGATAAAAAAATATCAGCATCCCCAATGGCCATTAGCAACCAACTAACCATAGCAGCTTAGTTAATATGAGGAGGGTTTTATCATGATTGTGCATTCAAGGCTATCTGGTGCTTTCATTGTGTGGTAATTATTCTTTGTTAGTTCACCTTGAGGAATACATTTTTAATTATGATACAAAGGTCACTCTGAATGTTTAAAATGAAAGCAAAACATTTTTAAAAATACAATCTGATCATTGCATCTTTTCAAATTATTCTCTATTACATTCTATAAACAACTCATACGTTTTGTCAAATGCTGAACACCATGCTTTTTGGATAGGGTGAAAATACATTCTTCCTATGCAGCCACTGCAGTTTCAGTGATTCAAATAATTAATCACTAATTTTTCCTTTTATTTTAGGGAATAAAAAGAGTAACAGGGATCAGATGGGGAAAACATTTGACTCCTGACTCCAGAAGAAATTATGTTTATATAATGCAATGTGAACATAGATGTTGTCATGGTGCAATAGGATTCCCTGCAGATGAGTCTTAGGACTTCATTCTCATTTTATTTATTTTTTTGTTTATATATGGATGCTCTTTTAACTCTCAGCTCATCAACGTCCTATTCAGGGTGTGAAGTGGCCAATAAATTCTGCTCAGAGGCCTCTTCTAAAAGCCTTGAGGTTCTTTTACATGCTGTAAATCTATAACATGAGACCCATGGCTTTACTTCCCTTCAAAAGGAAGCTCATACTTAGGATTTATAACCCAAAAAATCCATCAACCCTGGCCAGAATTGAACCTGCGATCTTGGGTCTGCGAGACGAGTATGGTTGCCACTTGACCACCATGTGCTATGACACTATGAAGTTTTACTTCCCTTCCAAAGGAAGCCATATACATTTTTACATGCAAAAAGTTTATTAACCCTGGCCAGGATTGAACCCACAATCTTGGGTCTATGAGGCAAGTATGGCTACCACTAGACTAGCAGGACCAGCTCATTCTTAGTATATTGCAGATTTGGGATAGGCATTTTGTGTACACCATCTGACAGTGGCAGTTTTTTATCTCTCAAGTGGAAGTGACATATGCAAGAGAGACTTGAGCTGCAGATTGTTTTGGGGTAGGAGACAGCGTTGTGAATAGTGTTTCATGTCTGTTTTTACTACTGAGGCACCACAGGCAGTGGACACTGATGATACATGAAAAAAAAATTATATATTAGGAAAGGACTTTTTTTTAAGGAAGGAAACATTCCAGGTCTAAGTTTAGGGTATCTCCCCAGCATTTACCACTTATGAAGACTGAGGAAAACCTGGAAAAAACCTCAATCAGGGAGAACGATCCTGGCAGGATTCGAACCCCAGACCTCCTGCTCATAAGTCTGCACCTTAACGACCTCGGGCACCCATGGCAGTTAGGAGACAGCATGAAAACCTGTTAACACTGAGATGTATTTTGCACACAGCATGTGCCACACTAAAATAACCTCCCTTTATTGTACTCACGACAAAAAATTCTAAAGTAATGTTCTTGCCTTCTGCTAGATAATCACCTGCATGTCTTCTCCCTGCTCGGCTACTGTTTCCACAAGCCTTGATAAAATATCTGATAACATCCTGGAGGTTATAGGAACTCGCAATGCCCGGAACACCTATAAGTACATTCCATTATTATTCAATTTAATGTGCTTTCATTTCTGTAATTGTTCAAAATATATTATGCATCACTGTGAAGCAAAACAAGGTAAAGAAGTTTACCTGCAAGGAACGACCAGCATAATGGCGTGAGGAACATGACAATCCTAGCTGCAGTGCTGTCTGGGCCCAACGTTCACTAATGAGGGCATGTGGTAAGGAATCCCTGAACACTCTTAGAACATGTTGCAAGAACACATCCAGTTGTTCAACACTCCTCACAGACCACACTTTGGCAGTAATGTCTTCATAGTTCCACAAAGGTTGATTCTGCCTGCAGTTCAAAAAAAGTACATTTATTGTAGAGTGAACCGTGCTGATGATGAAGGCAACAGCCTTTGAAATATGTTCAAATAAGTGGAACAAAACTAGTGAAATTTGAGTGTATAAATATTTTACTGTGTTGTTCATTTATTGTTGTTCTTAATTGCTGCTAATATGATCTGCATTAAAAAATGTAGGCTATATTGACAATAGATAAATATATTAATACAACTACATTTTCTCATTTAGTGAACATACTTCAGGAAAAAAAAATACTACTGTTTTTAACAATTAAATATAAGCAAGTGTTTAACAGTTAAATTATAAAATATTTATTTTAAAAATAACATAGTATATTTTATTTCCAAGTGCTTTTAACACTAGATAAGTTATTAGTTACAGAAATGGATTTTCAAAGCAAGTTGCTACAAAGTATTTAAGAGCTGTTGGTGATATTATAGAACCTAGAAAATATATTATTTATGCAAAATACCAAAGATGAAAGTGAGATGAATATGTTGTTGGAAAAAGGAACAGAGAAAGTACAATGAACAGTGGACAAGTGAAGCAAGAGGTGGCAGAACTGGCAAAGAGGATGCAGAAGGTAAAAGGAGATAACAGATCTCTGAGATACTGGTCGAGTATGATAACAACATCTTCACCTTTGTCAAAGAATAATTCTAAATCATCTAATAATGTTTAATGCCCATTTTTACTGCTGAGCCATAACAGGCAGAGGACGCTGCCGATACAAGAGATGAAATGATAAATTGAGAAAGGATTTTTTGGGTGAGCGGAGATGTCCCAGCATTAAGTTTAGGTTACCTCTCCAGCATTTATAAGGACTGAGGAGAACTTGCAGAAAAACTTCAGTCAGGGAGGACAGTCCTGGTGGGAAATGAACCCCAGACCTCCCACTCATGAGTCCACACCTTAACAATCTTGGCCACCTGTGGGTTATGTGTTATACCTAAACAATCCACAGATATGAAAACTAAATTAAATGAATATATTTATATTCTAGTTATGAGAGTGAATATTGTATATATATATTGTAAATTTTATATTATTATGTGAGTATTACGAAGACACATCAGTAAGTTGTTATGCATGGGGGTCTCAGAAGTAGCAGGGAAAAGCTAGTTTACCTTGCACAACCATTTCATTTGTCAGCAGTATCATGTCTAAGCTATACATATCCATTGCACAATACATTATTAGTATTGAGTTTTTGATGATGGATGGCATAAAACCAGCTGACATTTTGCAAAGATTAAGGGCACAGTTTGGGGATAAGATGCACTCTAAGACTCAAGTGTATGAGTGATATGAAAACTTTACAGAAGGATGAGAAGCTGTAGAAAATGAGTCATGAATGACAACTTTGGATATGCATAATGGAAAGAAACATTTGGGTTCTTATTAAGTGACTTACATTTGACAGTTTGTGAAATCACTTCTGGGGTCCATTATTTTAGATGATTTGGATTAATGAAGAGTCTGGGCAAGATGGGTTCCTCAAATTCTAATTGAAGATCAAAAGGTTGCACGTGTGGGAGTGTGTCAGAGGCTTTTGGCTCAATATTGGGATCAAGAAGAATTGCATCTACATCAAATCATAACCTGTGATGAAACATGGACTCCAGAGTCAAAGCAAGTGAGCTTGAAGTGGAAGGAAAGAAAGGAATCTGCTCCTGTCAAGTAAAAACTTATCTGTCAGATACAAAGGTTCTCTTGACAGCTTTCTGGAATTCATTTGGCATTTCATTCATTGATTTTCCTCATGAACATTAAACAGTCGATACAACTTATTTACTGCCATCTTCAGACTGAGGTATTTTATGTGCATACTGGCAAATAAAATACTCAACAACTGATTCATAAAATTATTCCCCTCTAAGATAATGCACACCTGCTCATAACTGCTTTCATAAAGGAAAAATTTGAAAAAATTCACTGGATAGCATCGAAACACCTTTTAGACATAATTCTTTGTAGTTACCATATATTTGGATCATTCAAAGAAGCACTAACAGATTTGAGATTTGACACTGATGGTGTGGAAGCATCCATATGGAACTGGCTGTTAACCCAACCCCTCTCTTTCTTTTGATAATTCATTAAGCTTCCCATTTCTATCCAATGGGAAAAATGTGTTTGTAAATCAGGGAATATCCAGTTATTGGAGGAGGTATAAAAGACATTAAATTACCTTAAAGGACAATCAAATAAGTAAAGCAGTTGAAATATTTGAGATCAGTAATCTGGAATCAGGAAGCTGCTATGTGGATATAGATCACAGAATATTTTAGGGAAGAGGTTCAATAAAAATGCTGATGGACCAGAAATATTAATGAACAAACAAAGAAGAGACTTTTCCAGTCATAAAGAGTATATTAACTTTTGGCACTGAAGAGTTGATGTTAGTAGAAAAGGCATAAAAGTAAAATTAAGGCAGTGGAGATGGATAGAATTTGAAAAAGATATTTAGGTTTGAAAAGAGGACGAATGAAGAGGTGAAACAGTTAATAGAAATGGAAGAATATGTTAATGAGAGGAATGAAAGGCAAAATGTATAGTGGCTCAAATAGAATGACTGGGAAGAGCTGGTCTAAGGTTTTTCTTGAATGGCCAACTTCTGGAAGGAGAAAGCATAGACCACCAAGAGCATCATGGGAATTCTATGTATCCCAAATGATGATATAGCATAATCTCCAGGCAGGAGACTAGCAAAATCATGATGTATGGTGCTGGCAAGTGAAAAATCCTCAAAAGTAAAAGTTAAGTAAATGAGGGAATTATATAGAAACCTGACATGTATCCCATTTTTTATTTAATTTGGTTTCAATAAATTCAACAAAAAATCCCAGTTGATATTTGATTGACTCTTGTATGTTCTAAAACATACCTTGATGCCAGAAATAGGATTAAGGATTTGACTACATCCTGGATGGCCATGTTGGGTCCAGGCTGAGGTCCAGTCCAGCTGCAGCCATCTTCTGGTGTGATTATTACTGGAGGTGCAGGAGATGTTACAGCTACAGCATTTCCTTCACCTGAACACATTTACATGACTTTTATGATTGCAGGAGCATTATGAGCATTCTATTTAAATTTCCAGATTCAGAGGAACATGTATTGTTTGTTGGCACTACTGGAAAGGTATATTTAGATTATCTAAATATATGAATAGATACAATTCACAAAGCATTAATTGTTATTGTATGCTTAATGTCTGCTGTTCTAAGATTATTTTCATTCTATGATTTCTTATGATTTTAAATGCAGCCTCACTCAGGAAGAATGCTCTACAAACTATGCCAGACTAGCAAACTTATTCCTAAGTTAGTTGCAGTCCCTACATTCATTAGTACAGCATAACTTCAGGTTTTTGCCTGCATTGATAAAGTCATAGTACCCTTGTCTTTAAACTTATATTTGTCTGAATCATCCAACCAATAAGCCCCCAACCTCGCTTTAGTTATTCATAATTAGTAAATTCTTCAAATTTATAACATCTTGCCTTTCTCATACATTTGTCTCTTAATCTTTCCAAATATTCTCCTACCATTTTTATGTTATTTTTAATCCCATAATTAATATTCATAATGCCTCTTCCCTAAAACATCCAATTTTATTTGACATGTTTTCTTTTTACCCCAACTTTTTGCCTCTCCACAATGTAAAAAAATAATGAAAGCTACTACTATTTCTTCAAACATACAACAAATAACTAGCTTTCCACCACCTTTTTATTTATTACTACTTTTCTGGCCCAAAAATCCCTCTCCACCCATTTTATCATATAAATTTATATATTTTTCTTTTCTCCATTCTTGTTTCATAACTTGATAAGAACTTAAAAGAATTTCTTTCTCTCAGGCTATCAAATATCTCTTATTTATCTGTATCTTTGATACTAAGACTTAACTCTTTCCAAAAACATCTAATATTATATTCTTTTGCCTCCCATACATCACTCATTCCAATTCTTTGCAAAATTTCCATCACTTATGACAATCCAAGAACTTTTCCAAATGCATTCTTCATGAATATTAAAACATTATTTTACTATAACATACTTGCATATCCTACAATTATGTATTTAACTTGTTTACACTAAACTCCACTTACATACAACTAAGACATGTTTCGGGAGTAATCACTCACATCCCAGTAAAGATTTCTTTATGCTGTGGGAATGTGTCCTCTGCTCTGGTGGAGGTGTGATGAACTAAAAGTTTATGTTTTTTAAGTGTTAAATTCATTAAACTGTTAACATTTTTAAACAATTTCGACTCAATTTTTTAAAAATGTTAATATTTGACACCACTGTTACAAAAGTTCACTTTATTTTATATCATTAAACTGTCTCTGTATCTGTAAATGAACATTTTTTCTAATGTTAATCCTTTAGGTCCTTGTACTAATTTTAATAATTTTGCTTTATTCACTATGTCCTACTTATCTTTTCCTGCTGAAATCTAAGCTTTCTAAGTTAATTTTTAAAAAATTCACATGCCATCCATGGGCTATGAAAAAACTTCACGACATAATAAATAAAGCAAAATTATTAAAATCAGTACAAGGACCTACGGAATTAGCAATCTGGGAGAAAATCTACATCTCAAATACAAAGACAGCATAATGAACTTTGACATTGCCGGGGATGAAAACATAAACTACAAGTTTATCACACTGCCACCAGAGCAGAATATACATTCCCACAGCTCAACGAATGATCCGACAGTTGAACTTAAGCCTGGCTGAAGATGGGAACTAAATGTTCTCGAAACCGGTTCCATACATTCATGAAAAGTAAGTAAAGCTTTAAGAGTGTGTAGTTAACTGAATCATACAATGATATCAATTAAACTTCAAAATATTCTAAAAGAGTTTAATACTAGGCAACTGCAAACAAATTTAATGTTAAAAATCTCCTGAGAGACAATGTTAATGACAGTATTTCACAAAAGAAAAAAAGCAGGTATTTACAAAAAAATTGTGCAAAATGTGAAAAAAATGTACAATGGAAAAGCAAAGAGAAACATAAGCACATAGTTAAAATAATATTTCAGGAACATAAAATAAAAGCAGATGGAGAAATCAGCAGTAGCATCTCATTTCTGGACATAAAACCACGACAAAGTGGCAAAGAGAAGCATAGGCACATGGTTAAAATAATATTTCAGAAACATAAAATAAAAGCAGATGGAGAAATCAGCAGTAGCATCTCTTTTCTGGACATAAAACCACAACAAAGTGAATAAAGCAATATTATTAAAAGCAGTACTATGACCTACATAATTAGCAACATGGGAGAAAATCTGTATTTACAAATGTAGAGACAGTTTAATGAACTTCATCATTTCCAGGGATGAAAACATAAACTTTAGCTTCATCACACCTCCACCACAGCAGGATACACATTTCCACAGCATAATGAATTTACCAGCAGTCGACGATTAACTGATGATGTGAACAAAGGGTTCGTGAAACTAGTTCTACATATTATAAACAAGTGAAGCAATAAGAGTGTGTAGTTCGACTCAATCATACAATCATCTTAATTATATGATTAACTTCATTGTACAATAGCCAATTAACATTTTTAGATAAAACATATGCTGTCAAATTTCACCCTTAGCATTGCTGATATCTAAAAGCTACTGACCAACACTTGAGACTGCAATGCCTGGAGTAGAGCCTTGCTGGAGGGCCACAGTTGTGGTTGTCACATTTGTTGGTACAGGTCCTTGCAAGTAGCTGTCAAACTCTGGATTAGGCTCTGGAAGTAATTCATTGTATTTACAAAAATTGCACAGATCTTTAGTATGATGGGTTTCTGAGAATGGAAAATGAATGACCAGATCTTGTAACATATTTTACATAGAAGAAAAATTCCAAAATATACTCAGTATGAAACCTGATTCCCCAGTTATCAATTATGACTAACTGAGGGCCCTCAATAAAAAAATGATCACAATTTTTTATTCAATTTTGATAACCTTTATCAATATAGTCCCTGTTGGATGCAATGCACCTGTTTCAGTATTTCTGCCAGTCTTTCAAGACCTCCCGAAAAAAATTGTTTTTGACAGAAATCCTTTATAATCACTTATGCAGCCTTTATCACTGCTTCTGATCATGAAAATGCATTCCATAAAGGTGTTTCTTCAATTTTGGGGGGGGGGAAGTCACAAAGACTAAAACTGGACTACAGGGAAGGGTGAGAACACACTTTACTACACTCATTTTTGTGAAATATTCATCATCAACATTTGAGATGTGCAGCTGTGCATTATAATAGTGTAGCATCCAGCTTATTGCATAAAAATGTAGGCTTTTGCAAAGTTTTCAGGACATCTCTGTAGTAATGCCCAGTACAGTTGTGAGTGCAGGTATGAAAAATTGGTAGTATTGCCTCAACCTTCTCCTAAAAGACTCATACCGTGCCACTGAAGATGTTCTCTGCAGGTGGGAACGAAACATTTGGACACCTTAGCTTCAACAGACCACAGCTCCCAGGCCCGGAAAAAACTTTTAGTTATAAGTTGGAAAACTATTTCTTGAATATCAAAAAATGAGATAACCACAATTTCTCCAGCAGAAGTATTCAATTTTGCTTTTTGGGGGTTGGTGATGATCACAGAGCTTTGCTGTTTGCTCTCAGGAACAAAATGAACTAACCAAGTATCAATAGCAGTCATTACATTTGAAAGAAACTCGCATCTTCAATTGCTGTTGATTTTATTTATTTACGGACGCTCTTTAACATCTCAGGTCATCAGTGTCCCATTAAAAGCAGGGCATGAAACAGCCAACAAATTTTGCTTACAGGCCTCTTCTTTCCAGCTTGAGGTTCTGTATTGTGCTGTAAATGTATGACATGGGACCGATGGCTTTACTTCCCTTCCGAAGGAAGTCATACTTAGAATTTTTACACCCAAAAAAATTCATTGATCCTGGTCAGGTTTGAACCCGAGATCTTGGGTTTAGAAGGTAAGTATGGTTACCACTATACCACCAGGACTGACATCTGCATGCACACAAATCTTCTTTTATTTGGGAATGAACAGTGCTTTGAACCCACCATGCATAAACATGTCTCATGTGCAACATTTTTGTTACCAAGTGGTGGGTGGCACCAGTGAAATTTTCAGAATTTCTGCAAGTATTCTTAATGTTATTCAATAATCCACTCCCAGAATGACAGCAGCAATGTTAATGTTTTCTTCAGTTTAGAGTGGAAACTGGATAGTCAAGTTCACCTTACTTTGAAATTGATTGCCTCCCCATTTTTTAGCACTTTAAACCATCTTTAAGCTGTGTTGTAGGGAAGAACAAATCTCCATATGCCTTCTGTAATTTTGTGTAGGCCCCAGCTGAAGATTTGTTGAGACAAAAGCATACACACCTCTCACAGGCATGAACCAGTAGTGACTGAAACTATTACCACTGTATATTATGCAGTAAGCTCACAAAATATTGTAAAGTTAAGTCATGCCTGTAAAAAAATTATGATCATTCTTTACTGAACAGCTCTTGTACAAGGAACTAGCTTACTTTAGGAAACTATAATACGAATCATATAAACTTAAGGATCAAGATTTATGATACTTACCAGTAAACACATGGGAAAGCACTGGAAGTGCAGGTGTAGTTAGGCCTAGACCCAATTGTGATGTTTTACAGTTGAGCAGAATATGTGCAACTGTGAGGTGATCATTGTGGTCTGCCAATACCACTAACAGATTCAGCAGCAACTGTTTGCAATGTTCATGCACCAGAGGACGATTGTGATCTAAACCCAGGAACAAAATGTGCAGCATAAGAGGCACATGGATAGACCAATCCAGATCCACGCCATCTACTACCACGTCAGTTAGCAACATTACTGCTACATTGCATCTGTAACACATAAAACAAAAGAATACTTTAAAAACTATGGTATACATTAAAAGTAAAAGTAAGAAAATAATTTCATTTTCATCTGTGCTTTCCATTAGTTTCATCCTAAAGATTAAAAAATTCCCATTCTCCCCATCTTCAACTTGAACACCAAAGCTGAACTTGTAATATATTGGGGTGTGTATGTGTGACTGCTTGGGTGTAAAAGTTCTCTTGTAGTAGACCTTGGAATTTTAGGAATGAAGAATTGATGTTTTAAGCACCTAAAATGTGTTAATTTAATTTAATTAGGCACTATTTGTTACTTTTAGGTAAGAAAATGTTTATGTTTTCAGCATCTAAAATGGGCTACAAAATGATTAAATTAGGTACTACTTTTTTAATTATGCAAAAAGTATTTTTAAATCTTTATGAGTATGACTATTAACACCACGTTATTTGTTCTCATAATTTGCAGCACAATATATTATCAAGATTTTCTCCAAATTTTCAACAGTTAGGCTATGTTTTTTGTCTATTAAAATTATTTTAAAAGCTGGGAATGACATTTTCATTGATACACATGTTATAGGAGCAAATTTAAATTTTATTACATTTTTCATGCCCACTTCTCCTAGAATTTCTCCACTTTCCTGAACCAAAACATTTATAACATGGACAATTACAGCATATTAGGATTTTTTTTTTTTCATTATACTGTCTCCCACTTGCACCTTACTTTGTCTCCAACTTCTTCCTTAGCAGAATTAAGGTTCATTTTAGCTTCTTGCACCTCTGACACCTGATCGGACAAAGGGTTTCCTTTGGTTCCGGCTTCACTACTGTTGAGAGCAAGAATGAAAAATTGGCCTTTATGTAAACAAGATCTCACTTCAATGTTGAATTTTTCAACAGTTACTTTCCAGACTAAACACAAGCTGTACTCTCCGTAGGAAGCTATTTTACCACAGCACCAATGTCATCCCAATGTTCCACATAATATAGAGCTGTCTCTATTCAGATGTGTGTAAAATAGGTTGAGAAAGAGGAGGAGTTTCTAAAACATTTCCCTGAAGAATGTAATTCGGGATGGAGCTTTGCAGAAAGCTTTCTCCATATCTGAGATTAGGGTATTGGCGTATGGAAATTCATTCCTTATGGTTTCTGAGATCTGGTGAAAGAAATGGGCTAAACAGGTAATGTATATACAGTTGTTATTTCAACCTGGAAATAACAACTATAAACTTTTGTTACAATGAAGGCAAAAGACTGGCCATTGACTTTAGAGTTCTCTGGTTGCAACAAGATGTGGAGGGGAAAGCCTATCATTGAGTTTACCAACTATAATATTTGCAATATATCTGTTGAGAGCATCCGTTGTCTCGTCGACACCTAGCCAGATGCAGATATCTCCTATATCCTCCCTAATTGCAGAAAATGTTTTCTGATACTCAATATGCAAATTTGTCTTTCTGAGTATGAACTCAGATGGAATGGATCAGGTAGTATTTTTACAAAAATTTACAAAATATGTGATTTGTAGCATAATGTAGAATATTAACTGGTGTCAATGCCCTGCAAAATTCTGAATTAAAATCATCAGTTGTTGCCAAACTCATGGAAGTTTGATTCAGTTGTGTATAATTCAGCAAATTCTTTTCTTTAGCTTTTCCTGTATATCCTGTGCCATCTATATGCTGCTTAATGGAGATTTTCTCTGGTGTAAGATGTGAAAGAAAGAATGAATGATGATGATGACGATGATAATAGTAATAAATTTATTATTATTATTATTATTATTATTATTATTATTATTATTATTATTATTATTAATGACTCTAAAGAAGAACAGGTATATAAGTTTACATTTCTTAAAATTAGTTACTGGCTTGCAAACTGCAACAAAGAAAATGTCGAATTTTTACCTGTTTGTTACATAAATGACATGAAATATTTTCCCATTGTCAATAAGATAATTATAATCCACCAGCCAGGAATGAAATAAACAAGCTTTAAAATACTTGTTTTTTGACATTGTTTCTCTTCATACTGCTATGGAATACAACTGACACAATACAGGCAGGATATGAGCACCAAACAATACACACAGAGAAGAAAACTGAAATTAAATTTAAACACATTGTCATTGAAGCATTTAACAAGAGTGATAGTTAAAACGTTAATTAGGAACATGTCAATTATTGGCACATCCAGCAGTAATGGTTAGCTTTACGAGAAGAATTTGCCTATAGAATTCGCATGGCAAGGTGGTGGCATTTCCTACATAAGACAAATTTAATAACTATGTTAATTCTTAAAAAATGACTTATTTAGGCAGTTTTAGGCACAAAAGGCAGTAATGGGCACTGACCCTCATTTTAGACATTATAAAAGCACTCCTAATGAGTTTAATTTTCCATAAATTGCAAACATTTGCAATCATTTTGCACATTTTCCCACAGGAACAAAAATCCAAGGTTTAATCATAAGAAATGATACAATTAAATGCCCCTACTTTGTCATCTATAGAGTATCTTCAGCTATTTTCTGTGATCTAGTTTATGTTTCAGCACCACCATCTTCCTACCTTGAGAATTTCTGTCCATTTTCATTTCTACATTACAAATCACACATATGGAGCATGTATCTACTAAAAGTGAGAAAATAGAGATTGACACATTTCCTGAATTGGATAGGAGCGATCTAGTATTTAGTTTATTTTTGGATTTATCTATGGCATTTGACATGGTGGATCATTAAATTCTGTTTATAAGTTATCCACAACTGGTGTCAGCTTATAATCATACCTATAAAAAAGAGAACAGATAGTTGAAGCTGATTTTGTAGACAGCAAAAAATGAAATTCTCTCAAAAATGAACAGTAGTACTGGGATCACCATCTCCACTTTTCCATTTGTAAATTGGCCTAAATGATTGCCACCCTGAAGTTTTTTGATAGACTCTTCCTATTCCTTATTGTATTCAGAAGCCTAGACACCTCCTGCTACACTTCAACTAGAGATTCCTCATTGCATAAAGATTAGGAATGTAAGGATAATTAATTTGTTCTCGACAATTACTTAATATACAATCCATTACTTTATAGGTAATTAAATGATTTACATACCTGTGAAACCCACTTATAGGCTGCGAGCTGTCAGGAAGATATTCTGTAAGAGGAGCAAAATATCCACCATATTCAGGCATTGGCAAAGGGTGCGGTTGTGGTATATCAAACTTATCAATAGGAGCTGTGCGTAGGCAGTAACCTTCCTCAGCTGGTGGAAGCTGCAACAAATAGAATAAAAATTATCACTTTCGTGATTTTTTTCATATATTCTTCAGATGATGCCTATGAAGGTGAATTGAATATAAACCGGAATGGAAGAAATGATCTCCAAAAACAACTAAGACAGTTTTTGGTGATATTTTTTAGCTAATATGCAAATGCAAAGCAGTTTGCATTCATTTGAGTTTCTGTAATAATAAGTTCATTTTTCTTCTAGTGACAACAGAATATTTCAAAATCGAATTCAGTAATTTCCAATTTTTGTAAATGAAGTACATAAAAGAGTGTTGCAACTGATAAAAAATGTTAAAATACCTTTATAATAATAACTACATTGTTATTATATTTTTCCATTTAACACTTAATTCGCATATCTTTTATTTATATAACAGGAAAATGTAAAAATGTTATAACTAACATGTAACAAGTTAACACTGAATTGAACATTTACAAAAAGTATAACAAATGATTATATACATTTCTTACAACTGATGACTTCCTGGTCGTCGATGAATTACGAGACCTGTTTCGCCTACTTTTTCTCTTTTTCTCTCTTCACCTTCCTAATACAATTGTCACTTACTTTTCCCAAATATTCATTCATACTACTTCTTTTCCAAACTCTGGCTGTCAACATTTTTATTGCTATAATGTTGTTTTTCGTTTTACTTATTTCCTTGCACTGCGTAATGAAACATACCCTCTGTTTCTAAATATTTTACGATACAATGCCCCCGTTCACATCCATGCATATCCCTTCCTCCCGCCCTTGTTTATCACAGCTGTGACACACTTTCTCCCCCACCCTAATATTTCTTTTATATCTTGTACAATTTCAAAGAACTTTGATTATCAAAACGTTACCATATCTCCTGCCTCTCAATATTTTCTATGTTCCTCCTTACTTTCTTCCAGAAACCTATCAGATTATTTTCACCCTTTTCTTTTAGTCTCTTTCACCAATTTGATATTTCATACATGTTTTAACTATTATATCATCAGACTCTCATACCTGTATTTCAGAAATCTTTCAACCACCATTCCTGTTCTAATTTTGCTAATGCCACCGTTCTTGGGAATATTTTTGTTGCCCCCAAAACTCTTTACAAAACTTTCTATAGTTGTTGTCTGACTCCCTGACCCGTTTCTTTATGGGAGGAGACGCAAAGTCATTCGAGTCTTCTGCGCATGTGCGGTTGAAGTGTAAACTACCTGTCCTTCAAGATATTTTCGGTCTGTTGTCTGAGAGTAATTTTTATGATGGTGTGGAGGAATTTTAAATTTCGAAAAGCGTCCTACAGGCTCCCCATAAGAGAATGAGCTCTTTAGTTATCCCAGTGATGGATTAATAAATCATATTTTATTGTGATGTTTTTAAATATGTTGTTCCATTGGCCCTACGGTAAATAGGGGTAGTAGCACTGTGTTTCCAGCACTAATACAGCACCGTGACATCCAGAGAGCATGCGGAGGCGGGTTGAAAACACCACTTGGAACTAGGGATCTCGGGGGCCAGTAAGTCCGACAACAGCTGTATGTATTGCATCAAATCTGTTCACAATCTCTGATAATCCTCAAGTTTCCTCTCCATATAACATCTTTGAATCTACCACTGCTTGAAATAACTTCGCCAACCAATAGGCATTATCTTATATAAACATATTCTCACTCCTTTCATAGCTAATTTTCCCTTCACCTTCTTACCATGTGAATCCCAGCGTTAATTTCACTCCCAAATAACCAAATTATTCCACCATTTCCAACTACTTTCCAATCTAATATAATTTTTCATCTTATCTTAATCCGTTTCCTTTTATAAATACCACCATTTTAGATGTTTAACGTTACTTCTTATGCCCCATTCTCTGCAGAATTTACTGATTTCATTAATTGCTTTATGTAACCTTACAACTATTATATTGCACCTACCATCACATCATACTGGTATCTCTTTGTTTTATATCACTGGACTATGTGAGTTACTTATCACACGATTCATTAAGCTAACAAAATATTGTAAAGTTAACTTTTATTATCATTCTTTAATCGTAGAATTGCAGGATTTCATAAAACGCTAAGTTAAAAATTTTTACGATAAAGAAAATGTTCAATAAACTATTTTAGTTAACACGTACTATATTTTATCCTGAAATATATATTTTAATTATTTCGGAACAATGGAGCAATTACCCACAAGATGGGGGTAATTTCGCCATTTGCATTAACTTCAGATAGTTTAGAAAATAAATATTAATATCAGGTAGTTAGTACTGCCAATTTCTTATTTCATTTGTTGATTACTATCGATGCAAACATAATCTGGCGGTAACAGAAATTGACATTATTTGCAACTAAAGCTAGTACGAAGAAATTCACTGTCCTCGCAAAGGAAGACATCCTGACATTGAAGAAAAAGTTTTGGAATTCGTACAAGAAAGGAAGAAGAACGGGCAACCTGTGACTAGTGACACCATAAGAAATAACTTTTTCTCATTTGACCTACGTCAACTATCCTGACAACAGCATGAGTGATGGATTTTGTCTTACGTGCTTCAAAATGTAACAATCGTTCATCTATAAATTCTACGTACTGATCGTTTTATAAGCGGATGTGCTTATCTCTAAGACTTATGCCAAAATCTTTTTTTATGGTTTTAAGTTTCAAATTTGGAGCGCGCATTACATTCGATGGTGCATTAGATTCGCGTAAATACGGTATAATGATTTCCTTCATAGGTGATTTTAATATATATATAAATTTAGTGAATGCTAAATAAACTAAAATGTTGGAACTCTCTAAAACTTACTCTATAATGAAATGCATCACTCAGTTACACGTTTATGGTAGCGTCACAGTGGTTTATGTTCTTACACGATGCGGGTGATAAAGCGCATTAGCTTGGTGAAACTAATTCGCGTCAAATGGGAAGAGAAGGAGCGAGACGATAATAACGTTTAGCACTAAAAGAGAAACAAGGGGATTTCAAGCCTGTACAGATTACTTAAATTGCTCAGCTTAGTAATGTGGGTCGAGCACAAGTGAAATTAGAGCGAGAATACTCCCATGTGTGTCCAGGCATAACGACCAGTCATTGAAGTGGGGTGGAATTGGCACCGCGTGTTATTTGCCCACCACCCTCCGGGGCCACATAAACCTCGAATTAATGCTTTCTACAGGAGTTTCCTGCGCTATAGGTTCAGTTATAATAACGAAAGAATTGCGCAGTGGCGACTTGTCAGTTTCTGAATCCATTTACTTTTTAGTACTAGGCACTTTTAAGTTTTACCATCAAAGCAGTACTCGCAATGATCTGTTACGGTGTGAAATTTATAAGTTTAACGTATCTAACAACATTGCTTAGATCATCTTTTAATCTTTACATTTGACAAGACAAACTCTCTTCTTCAGCTATAAACCCAACTTTTATTATCTGGGCTAAGAAAAAAGAGGGAAGAGAGATGGGGCCTAACTGGTAGTTAGGTAGAGATGTATGGAGGGAAGCGATTCAACGGATATTTCCCATCGCCAGTAGCGCCATGTCTGAGCAAGGGGTTGCAGCGGACAATCATTCGTTTTCTAACCAAGAAGGAGTAAAATGGAACAAGATTTTGTTGCACCTCGGTCAGAGTTTGGAGAAACTTTCACGGACACGAGAATTCCTCAGCGATGCAGTGAATGACAGCAACAAACGAGCGTGACTAGGACAACATTCAGACCGTTTGTGTCCTTGTGGAAGGTGATCGATGCCGAAGTGTGTGAAATCGCTTTAGAGGCGGGCATAAGTCGTGGAAATACACACATTCTCTATGCGGAACGACGATTTGGAAAGTGTTGGTGAGGTGGGTCCCTCGTCTCCTCAATAATTTTTGATCTGAATTATGACCTGCGATGAGACGTGGGCATACCGAAAACAAAAGAACGAGCATGGATTGCAGGAGCGGAGAGGGGAGGGTGCTCCGGTCAAAGCTCGCCGTTTTCTTCTTCTTCTTCTTCTTCTTCTTCTTCTTCTTCTGCTCTACAGCCCAAGGCGAGCCTTGGCCTGCCGCAGGGGCCTCTGCATCCCCTACCTCCGTCTTACGACTTCATTTGATAGAGGGCAGTATGCCGGCACCCCGCCGGCTTTCGTGATCGAAGAACGCCACCTCTTCACCAGGTAGTTTACCAACTGTCCTGACGAGACTGAGTAGACCCCGTTCAAGACCTTCCTCGCTTAGAAAAATTCCCAAGCAGTGCCGGGAATAGAACCCAGGCATTCCGGATAGCAATCAACAACGCTAACTATTAGACCAAGAACATGGTCCCAAACCTCACGCATCACCCGGAAAAGGTCTTGCGGCCGTGTTCTGGAATTCTAAAGACGTGTTGCTCATCGATTTCCTTCACGAATGTAGGCGTATTGATGCAAACTGCTGCACGACGTGAGTGCAGCCTGTAATAACAAAAGACGCCGACAATCCTTTCGTGATGTCTTGCTTCTGCATTACAATGCGAAGCCACCCACAGGTCCATAGGCCGGGATCGATTAAGGACACCCTCACAACACCTTCCTTACAGTCAGGATGTATCGCCTTGTGATTACCACGTGTTCAGGTTACTGAAGGAGACATTGGGGGGGAAAAGATTCGGAGAAAACGAAGAACTTGACTGTTGGTGCGCCTTTTTCCTTCTTTGATGAGGCAATAAAGAAAATGCTCATCCGGTAGAGAAAATGCATTTGTGTAGAAAAGTAATATAATTTGTTTTGTAAATTACTAAACTCAATCTTCTGTAAGAATTGTTCATCTTTGCCCATCTCATCAAGCATTTGTACAGTAAAATCATATCGTTTGGGATTATCAGTTGCAGTTTGTAACCAGTAAATTGGAGACGTTTCTTTAGAAATTTATGAACTGTAGACTTCTTCAGGCCTAGATTTCGAGCACAGGTATGCACCGACTTCTTTGAGCACCTTAGGTAGCCATCCCATAGAACTTGAACACACCTGTCACTAACAGAAGGCCTACCTGAACGTTTTTGACCCAGCTGCTTATGTGAATGTTATTTCTAAGTGGCGGCTCTTCATTGTACCAGATGGACACGAGTCAGAATTCAAAATATGCAAGCCACAGGAAGCATTGAACTTTTCTTTGCACCGTCCACATCTTGATTCGCTTCTCTGTTGTGTTGCGTCATTATCTGTGCGCGCACAAAGCTGAAATTTATGTTTCAGAAACTCTTTGACATACTCTTCAATGTATCTTAGGTTTCGTTTCGTTTAGCCATAATAAGTGTTCAAAACTGCACCATGACTTTACGGACACACTGTATATACTTTTTATCTCCCTGTACAAGTAAATAGCTGCCAGATCGAGCAAGGGGTAAGTTCCAGGGGTGTTAGTCGTACAAAGGGAGGGTAAATACAATGAAAGAAGAGGGTTTTTCATGGCGTGGTTTGCATCACCACTACGTGACTATCTGCGCGCGCCAATAAGTATTCTCTGTGAAACTCCTTGGGATGCTCTTCAACAAATGTCAATATCATAACTTTATTTTGTTTTGTTTGGATGCTGTAGGTAGTATGAAAATGACTTTGCTTCATTCCTAAGTTCTACCACCAGCATATAAATTTGACTATACCAGAAAATAATGCCGTATTCAAATGTCAACGCTGAATTCAGTAAGATGGAAAGCTAGCGCGGTTACTGAACCAAAGGAGTCAAATACCCCCACTTATGTGGACAAGGATTGTTACAAATTAGATAAATGTTGCAGGGTGTGACTGCCATTTGTTTGTTTGTTTCCGCTGCTATCTTATACCAAGCTCACTCAAGTTAACAAACTTCACTCCATGAATAAACAACGCCACTCCCAAGTAGAACTGTACAATATGCATGACTTACCTCTTGTTCCGTGGTGGGGGTGGACATGTCATCTGATAACATAGGGGGACCGCTGGCGGTGCGGGTCTTTTCTGTGCGGGGAGGAGCGAAGTTTCCCGTCAGAGCCCTTAAAGCAGAATCTGACTTGGAGGTCCTGTAACACAATTCAATAGTAAAGTTTGTTAGCTGGACATAGTTGAGAGATAGCCTTATTATAATTTACACATAGTAAACACTTGTTAAATGTTCAACTTCTCTTTTAGCGATATATAAGTTGTGGGTAATACCTTATACAGACATTTAGGCGTAAAAATGCCAATTTAATTGCTTATTGTTTAAGACAGAGGTTCCCAAATTTTCTTTGACCACAATATGAACTCAAAGTTCAAAATTTAAAATTTACATCGTATATTTTTTAAAGTTTTGGTTTACACCTTTTAAATATATAAATGAGTGCACATTTTTTTTTAAATATTTCGTTATTATGTACCTTTGAAGTTTTTACAAAAACTGGAAAAGAAAAAAAAAATTTTTTTGGGAACAAACTGTTTTATTCCTTTTCAAAATATTCATTCGCCTTTAATATTTATACACTTTTGCATTTGTTCTAACCAATTCTCGAAATGTTTTTTCAATTCTAAAGTTAAAGTTGGTATCTCAAAAACATGGTTTTTAAAGGCTTGAGGTAATGAAAATTGTAATTCACGCATTTTTTGTTTCGCATTCGGGAACAAAAAAGAGGTCGTTAGGCGATAAATCAGATGAATGCGAGCAATGAGACATATTTCCATGTTTTTTTTTTTTCTCCTTCAAATAATTCAATTGATTAACGAGATGTGTATGAGCTGGCATTGTCATGATAAAGAATGACGAGCGTTTCCAGTTGTTTTTTCTGACTTCGTCGATGACTTTTGGCAAACAAATTGTTGTATACCATTCAGCATTAACAGTTCTTCGATCCTCTAAAGGAAGTGTTGCGACATGTCCCGTACAACCGAAGAAACAAACGATCATATTCTTGAAAGTGCTTTGTGAACGAACAACTTTTGTGGGATTCGCTTCATCTGGAACACCCAAACATTGGATTGTAGCTTAGTTTCCAGTTCATGCGCATATATCCAAGTTTCGTCACCTGTTACGACGTTCTATAGGATTTTGAAGATCTAGGTGGAATTCTTGAGCATTCCATTACACCAATTATCATGAGATCAGATTATGCGCAATCCATCGGGAACAGATCTGTTTTACTCATGCAAAATCGATTGTACTGCAGTCTTCGACATCCTAAAGGATGTCTCTATCTCACTGTAAGTCACATGCTGATCTTCTTCAGTCATGTTACTGGTCTTTTTTTGGAATGACGGCCGGTTTTGGTCCACCTTTACGAAATTCATCACTGACGGACGCACGATCACGACAGAATTCTGCATACCAATTGTAAACAGTCTTTTCTGATGGTGCTTCATTGCAAAAAGTTGATGGAAGTGAATTTGTGCATTGCTTTTGAGTTGGGCCTTTACTGAAATAGTAAAAAAATCATCCAAAGAAAATCTTCGCGCGAAATTTCCATTTTTGGGGAGGCAAAATTTCTTTGTTTTAACGCTCACTTCTGTCAATTTCTAAGCTGCAATTGTTTTCACAATAACAAGTGTCAATTGTTCCGAAAAGTATAATGATATATTTCAATAGAGTCACCTAGTGGTCATTTATAACAGCCTAAAAGGTAATCCTCGTGTGTATATTTACACATCCCATATCGTAGATTTACGGCACGTAAAAAAACCTCAAGTCTGAAAGAAGAGGCCTCTGAGCAAAATTTCATGGAACGCTGATGACCTAAGATATTAAAACGTCCATAGATAAACCTAAGTAAATAGATAAATAATCTTTACATGATAGCGAGCGGGGTTATTCGGGCGGAAACTTGAAACTTAAAAGTTGTATTTGAGGGGTACTGGGTTGAATCAAGACCATCTACACAGGTATCACACCTTAATGCAACTATCGATACTGAACAAAATGGCGGCGCTTTCGGTTATACCGCAGTATATACCAGTATGGACGGCTTGGGTATTTTGCGGGATCGATTTTTTTTAAAGGACGCTCTTTAATGGTCATAATTCAAATAAGGGGGTGAAAAGGCAGATAAATTTTGTTCAGAGTCTCTTCTTACAGAGTCAAGTTTTTTTCCCCCTTCCCCTTCCCATGCGTAAATGTGCAACACGGGAGCCACAGCTTTACTTTCCTTCCGAAGGAAACCATACTTAGCATTTTTTGACCCGCAAAAAATTCATCGGCCCTGGCCGGGAATGAACCTGCGATCGGGTCTACAAACAAAAATGTTATCACTAAACCACCAGGACGGACAATTTAGTTAAAAATTACCGCGCTCCTTGTGTATTTCATAAGAGAAATAATCCATTCCTAAAATTGAATTTGTTTATTTTTAAATAAGTTTCCTCATATTTCAATTGTAGAAGTAAGATTTTTCTTAACATTTGTGCATATTTATTAATGAATAGTGCGCATTAAGTAAAATGATAATATAGCACAGAATGGCTTACATACACCCTATATGGTGGCGGTCACATTTGTTTTGTATAAAGACCTGATATAGGTATTGTTGATGGTCTTTATTGAATTCGCGTTGGACGGCTGATTTTTTTTTTTTTTTTTTTTTTTTTTGATATTATCCTTTAATGACTTATACCATTATTGTCCATAGCCTGTAATTTCACAGTGATAATGACGGACATTAAACATTGTTAAAATGGCAAAAAAAAAAAATCATAATAATGTAAAATAAATGTCACTATAAAACAAATTATAAGAGTAATGTTGATTAGAGGTCGTACACATTATATGGAGGGGGGGAAAAAGCAAAAACAAACAAAATAAAACAGCATATCTTGTTGCCAATTTCTGAATGAAAACACCATGCTCCTTATAAATGTCCTTTCCTAACGGCTACCAAAGTCACTGCTATGGTATGCGCTTCACAGCTTTAGAACCGCCGACTTGGAGCGACAACTACCACATTACGTACATACACAGAGAGAGGCGACGGTGCGGTATTACTAGTCAATTATTAGCGGTTCACCAGACTATGAAATCTCTATAGGCAATGCCCCAAACAAATAAAACACATTATCCGGTAATTAAATACAGAGCTACTGGAGTTGTTGCTTATTTAAAAATTTTACATAGCAAACATACTTAATTATTTTAATTACATATAGAAAAAATGCTTAAAAAGAGAGAAGCAAAAAAAAAAAAAAAAAGTAATGTGTTTTATGAGCATAAGCTAATTCTAGATGTGGTTATTGCTTGCAATTAACGTGAAAATAAAAATATATCATGTAATGATGCTGGCGATGTTCAAGTTTTTCTCCCCTCTTGGCGGCGGTTACCATAGCTACCCGCTTTGTGTTTATTTAGGTTACTGCAAGATGTGGCATACTAGTTTGTGCTATTATACAAAGCATTAGAGTGCGTTCAGAATACTGCAGCAGACAAAGTATTCTATTTTTCAGAGTAACTAGCGGGTGATTATTTAAAACGAGCTGTTTCTGACACAAAATAACTTGTGTATTTCGATTACTGCTAATAAAGCTACGTTTAAACAAGGAGGAAAATGTAGAATTTTTGTATATGAGTTAAGTTTTAAAGCTATCCTTATGATGTCGCCACCGTCAGAAATGTTAATCTTCCCACCCCGTTCGTTTATTGTTGCTATAAATAATGATATTGTATACGCTACCTTAACGTTCGGGGGGGGGTAGGAAATGAATTACAATACTAGGTAGTTTTGTACCTCATTTATTATGGTTCAATGCACTGGGGGTCTCAATATGCTCTCCACCAACTGAAATCACCATTGCAATCTTCCTAGTAACTTCGTCATGTCGTTTCACAAACATTCTTTGGGAGTACTATGCCAGCACTCGTGGACAACTGCCTGAATTTCCTCGTTGTCGAATTTTTTGCCTCGCAGCGAGTCCTTCATGTTGTCGAATATGATATAATCAGATTTAACGAGATCCGGTAAATATGGTAGATGTGACACAACAATAAATTTCAGAGATGCTGTCGTATTGTTGCTGGTGTTGGGCTGCGTATTGTCATAGTGTCTACCACTTCCCTTTTCGCCGTTGCTGAAATCTTCTTCAGAGCCGTGTAAGGGACAGGCAGTACACCTCGCTGTTGTGGAAACCTGTTCATTAGCAGTATGCCCGGAAGTGTCCCAAATCATCTGTTGTCCGCAAATGGAGCAGCAGAGATTTCTTCAGTACGAGCACTCCCTGAATGTTTCCACTGCACTTTCTTCTCTGGTGCGTGGTAGAGACACAATGACCCATCACCAGTCACCTGCTTCCCCAATAATCCGGATCTTCATTATGCATTTCCGGTAGCCGGCAACCTATTTCAACTTTTGTCCTTCTCTGTGTCAAGACCCGTGTGCGCAAATCTTTTTAATATTTAAATCGTCGCGAATAATTATGCAGAATTGCATGGCCGAGGCCTGTCTGACATTCCCTCCGTAAAAGACATGCGCACATCAGGCATAATTAATTCAGATACAACCTCAATGTGCTGGGAGGCCGCGATGTTGACATAAGACCAATACTAGATTCTCATGTCGCTGGCGAACAGTTTGACCCATTTGTAAACGGCCTCTTGTGCACGAGTTTCTTGATCACATACTGCAGTTAAATCTATGAATTTCTCCAGTTTTGACGCCCTTTTTTCTAAAAAACCATGCAATCCACCTTTGCCCATGATAGTCGGCTTCCATCTTGTCCACGTCTTTCTCTACATTACAACAAACTAACATTGCTCATAAATTGTAGGGTATTCGTAAAACATTACTATTTTAAATAATTTCCAAAAGCCCGTCGTATTTTTTATATTACTATAACAAAGGTAAGAATGTTTTTTGTAAAGTATGTCATTCCTATATCTAATATTTTTATACAAAAATTTTGTTTTTAAAGCTTTGTCCCTAGAAAGTGGAATATTTTTTTTTTCCTTTCAAAAAAACGGAATTTGATGCATTGCATGTGTTTGGCAACAATGCAACTTGAACCGATGCCTTTGCCGCAGAAAGAACACCTTAAACAGAAATGGTGAACTAAACTGCAATTTACTAAAGAGATTTTCACAATATGTCTTATTTGCAGAATAAAGAATTAAATTGTAAATTTAATAATTTGAAATTATTAAATTACTACTATACTACCGTATCATAATGTAGCCAATATGTGCCTAAATTTACAACTTAAAAAGTAGCAGTCTAGCGGCTTTGGAATAAAACAATTGAAGTAACTTTGCACCTTATTTCATAAATGACAACTGAAAGTAGCAGTCTTGCTATATCACACAATTTAATAGAATAAATTATTCTATTAAATTACGAAATTATTCAAGCAATAAATAAACCATAATGTTGAAGATTTCATTACCTTAGATTTCTCCAGAATATACGCCAACTTAACATCCTAGCTTATACCGTTTTATAGATTTCTCAGGCAGAAAATACTTAATTATACTAATCGCTGTTTTAACCACCTCAGGTGGATCGAGCTACTAAGGGCCAGTTGCATAAAGGTTTAGCTTGAGTTTAGAGCATAAAATCAACCATCAGTTATACTTAACTTGGAAATTTGGTTAAATGGTATTGTAATAAAAACATATGACGCAAACCTATTCTAAAGGTTTTTAAAAAGCGCTCTTACATACAAATATAATTCTCAAACACTTATTAGGTTCATGTTTCACAATTACTATCTTCAAGACGATGTTTTTGTTAAATATAAAACACATGCATCGTTATAAATACAGTTTATATGATGAATTTATTTGTCCTTTTATTTTAAAACAATATACAGAAAAATAAACGCAAGAGCACGTTTTAAATTTCGATATTTCTAATGGTCTAATTTCTCTAATTTTCAGCAACTATTTTCCTTGTTTTATTAAAATGGTATATAGTGAGTTTTATGGTGAAGAACCAAATATTGGTGCCGCTAGAGAGATTTTTAAATTTTGGATTTCCACTCCTAATGGTCCGATTTCCCTGATTTTCAGTAAATTTGTCTTATTTTATTTAAATGATATAAAGAAAGTTGCGAAGAGTAAATGTTAGTGCCGCTAAAGTAATTTATAAATTTTGAGTTTGAGGAAAACTTTCCCTCCTAATAATTTGATTTCAATGATTTACAGAAACTATTTTCCTTATTTTATTTAAATGGTACATATGGAGTTTCGTTGCGAAAAAATAAAGTTAATGCGACAGAAGAATGTTTCAATTTTGCGTTTCAGGCAACTCTCCCCCGTTCCTAACAATCTGGTTTCACTAATTTTCAGAAACTATTTTTCGATTTCAATGCATATAACGAGTTTCCTGTTATAAACTTTAAAATTACGACCGCTAGTGCGATTATTAAATTTCGCTTTAACCCCCACTTGTTTTTTAGGTATATTCCTCCTCCTAATGGCCCGATTGCCCTGATTTTCAGAAACTCCTTTTATAAATTTATTTTAAAGAAATGTGCCTTTTTTAGTTTAGAAAAAACAGAAAATGGCGGCCAATAGAGATGTTTTTCAACATTTTCAAAACTTTTCGCTTTAGATTAACTACCGCTCCAATTTTACAATTTTGCTGATTTATTGCGAAGACATTTTCGGTGCCTAATGGGTAGGGATCGAAGGAGATTTGAGGAAAAGTTTCAAAAATCGTTTCATGGATTCAACTGCAATAGCTTTCTTCATTTCTTCGGAACTCGCTTAAAAGTAAGTTACATTACGATACGGTTGTATAAAAATGTATGTAAATACATGCTGAAAGCCTCATTGCGATCCTTGCGTAAAATACAACCAGAGATTTTGCAACTAATCACACTCGGATGTGCAATAGGTACCTTATATTACGATATACTGATGTCCCACTGCAACTTTATACAGGAAAGTATAAAGAGTTCGCCGGTTTTGAATCGCTCGCTATTTTTTTTGTTTTCCGGTTGGGCAGACTGTTTTGTATCATGCTGATATCCTCTAACATTCCGATTGTTGCTTCAGTCTGCATTATTTGCATTTTTTCATTGCATGTGTCGCCATGAAGCAGTTAACAATTGCGCAACGTGTGCTAATTGTGAAAACGTTTCTTCAGGAAAGATATGCAGCAACTATCAGGTGACTTCCCGCGATTCTAGAGCTAATGAAGCCCAAATGAATCAACAGTTAGCAGACTTTTCGAGAAATGAAAATGCACCCACAGCAAGTGACGGTTTGGTGTTGGTTTTGTGCTGGTAGTATCAACGGTTCATATTTTCTTGAAGATGAAACAGGACAAGCTGTGACAGTTAATGGAAACCTATACAGTACGGAGATAAGAAATAATTGTCGTCTCATTTCGTTTAAATCGACATTCAAGGGTTGCGATTTCAACAGGAAAAGGCCACCTGTCACATTTCCCGCAAAACAATTGAGGTGTTTCATGAGCGGTGCTCAGTCGCCTTATAGTGACAAGCATGGACTACCAAGGTCATGTGATCTAACTCCTTGTGATTGGGGGAGGGGGTAATCTTAAATCATTGCTTTACGCCAAAAAAAAAAAAAAAAAAAAAAAAAAACCCCGAAACATCCGGGAGGTAAAGGAAAAATTCTACTAGCAGTCAGCGAAATGGAAATGTAATTTTCTGAGACAGTCATGCTGAGTTTCACGGACAGAGCTCTTGCATGTCAGCGCGGTAGAGGGAAAGCATATGTCCGATATGTTTCATACCTGAAATGGGAAGGTGTGATGATCATGGTTATTTCCTTGCTTGATGTGTTTTGAAAAAATAAAGTTCATAATGTGATATATTATAACCGGCGTGCTTTTAGAACCACCGTTTATTTCTATAATAATCCATTTTTGTGAGTGTCAGTGTACATTACTTTCACATAAAAGTTTAAACCAGCAGCCAAAATGGACAAAAATAGCAGCCTGGTTTTTTAATGATTCCTATTTCAGTGCTAGAAATATTACTAAAAACTTTAGAAGTATTAACAGCAAATGACAGGAACAGAGGTGCCGATCATGTTCTCTGTTGCCGAAGCTTCAAATCGCACGTTGGAACAATCTCATTATTTCGAGTCACCGAGAGTCAAAAGATAAAAAAAAGTTGGGACCATTAGTTTTAACGCAGGAGAGAAAATGTGGAATTTACGGCCTATGTGTCGTCACAGTGGCATGTTCATATTCTCTATCATTTACACGCAAAGTTGCGACATTCCATAAAGCAAATTAATTTCACTGCTCGGTGAGCTTCGTATCTACTTTTGCCAATTCAAATTCCGAGCGAGAAACGGAAAAAGTTAATGAGGCGACAGTGTTTTAATGATATCGTTCGCGTCTGAGATCTGATGACAGATATTTTGTTTGCTGCCTAACCAAATATTCCCGTGCCTTGTGACTAGTGATAGTTCAAATGATATTTTCAAGTATCTCCGAATTACATATAAATGCATGCGCGATTATGTCACAGTTAAATGCAAATATGTAGTTTAAATTGACGCAATTACTGCTGGTTTAATAACAAAATTAAATATTTGAAATCATAGCACCCAAAAAAATAAAATAGCTGTAATAAACAGGGACAGGATTTTAATGCAAATGTATATATCTTCTCAGCTGTCAGAAAATATGTTCACTTCATACATGGGTAAATAACTAAATTTCTAACAACTCAAACAATATTATATTATGCATAATATTTCAGCAGTTTGCAAATTACAGTGCATATATGCTTGTTTTAGCGTACATTTTATAAATATTTTTATTTTATTCATTTTTATGTTCACTTTTCATTTACAAACACATATTTTCGAACAATATGTACTATCGAGTCAGTCATGAAACTTGGCAACACTAATGATAGTTCAGACACAATTAAGTCACTTCGCATTGGTGAATTCCCGCCTTATCTGGTCGTAGCCATTCCCTTACGGTGTGAAGGTGGTTGTTAAGAAGTTCTTGGAATTGAGTTCAAGTGTGGTGGTTATATTTACAAACAGTTAGGGATATAGACGATACCATTTGATCCAAATTACTCTTCATCACTTATAATTGCTCAAAATATAATAAAGAATACACAAGTAGAAACTAACCTTTCTTACATATCTTCACATTTCTCTCATATTTCTTCCGCAATTACTTCTTATCAAACAAACAGTATTACGTTGTGCAGTCGATTAATGTATTTCAAAATCACTGACTCAAAATTCAATTCAGTACCTGGAAGTTTAGACAATGCAGTGAAGGAAAACGTACATAGAATTCTTTAAAAAAAAAAGCCCAGGATATTATCAAATGTGCGAGGTTGAAGAAATCTTAACAGGAAAACGTTTCGAACTGCCTAGTGAAAAACCACTAAAAGCAGATCAATTGCAGCTTTTGTATATGCAACCCCTAAGTTCCTGAGAGGTGGAGAGAAACTTTTCCCGCATATAAGAAGCAATAGAAGAAGGCATACTAAAACCTTTGGTGATCGTAAACAGCAACAGAAAGAAGTTGAGAGTGTGCAAGAACTAAAAAATGCACGTATCAATATTTATGTATATGTGTGTGTGTGGGTTTTTTTTTTTTCCTCCATTTTTAAGGAAATTGTTATAGCCACTCAAAATTAATCATAAATTTTGTTCAGTTAAATAAACCATAAGGTTTCCACAATTCAAGGAGGGATAACATAAAATTGCGTTAAACTTTTATTTTATGTCAATATGTCTTAATACTTTTTATACGGGCACATTACGGAAATGTTCAATACATAAACGCATACATATTAAAGGCATTATTAGAGCATAAAATTCCTGTCCCTAGCAATAAAGACGAAGGCTGTACAATAAACAACGATCACAACGTTTCTTTCACACGCTTCATGTACACCCGGCACTAGTTTCATTATTGCCACTTGCAGTGCCCGCCTGTAAGATGTGTGAAAGTTTTCCGCCTAGAGAAAATACCAGAGAGAGAGACGCGAGGGTAGGTCCATAAGTTTCCGGCCTCGCCGATAAGGATCTTCGCATTCACAAAACCCTTATCTGTCATACCTTATATGTTAAGCAAATAATTGCAGCTGTAACTTCCGTTCCTCTGTGTTCAGTTGTTCAGATATAGTTGCATAAACAAGACAACGTGTAGAAATTTGTGACATTCTCAAAATGAAGTATCCAGCTATTATTAAGTTCTTCACAAAAGGATTTACTCCAAATGAAATTAAACAGCGATTGTACGGTGTATATGGGGAAACATCCCCCTCATATTCTACCGTAAAAGAATGGGCCACACCTTTTCGCTTTGGTTGAGAAAGCATTGCAGACGAAGAGCGCGAAGATCGGCTCTTGGGAGGTGCTCACTCCCGAAAACATCGCTCTTGTGGAAGGAGTAATTATGGAAGACCCAACGCCTTTCTAAAACACAGTCCTTCGAATTATTCATGAACATTTAAACATGAATAAGGTTAGTGCCTAGACTTCTTTCCTCAGTCCAAAAGCAGCTACGAGAGAGGAGTTCTGCAAACCATTGTTACAAGAGATGAAACTGTGGTCCTCTACTATGATTCCTTGTCCAAAAGAGAATCAATGGAGTGGTGTAAACCTGGCGAAGCACCGCCTCTAAATGCCCAGGTCACTCAGTCAACCAAGAAGATCATAGTCACAATCTTTTGGGACTGTGAAGGAATACTCTTCATTGACTTCAAGAAGAGCAATACCACAGTAAATGGGGAGTATTATGCTGGCTTACTGCACAGACTACGTGCTTCCATCAAAGAGAAAAGGCGAAGAAAGCTGAGTGGTGGTGTGCGCATTCTTCTCGACAACGCGCCTTTGCATACAGCTCTTGTTGCAAAGGAAGCTATGAAGAAATGTGACTTCAAGGAGATCGACCATCCACCGTGCAGTTCATATCTACAACCCAGTGACTATTTCCTCTTCTCTAAACTCAAGAAGTACTTAAAAGGAAGGAAAATTAAGTGTGATGAAGAAATGATGAATACTGTTTATGCCCATTTTACAGACAGGACTTCTGACCATTTGGGGAAGGGGGGTTTGAAATGTTAATTCAAAGATGTGAGAAGTGTATTGCAATAAGGGTAACTATATAGAAAAGTGAAATATAGTGTTTGTCTTTATCATACCTAGAAAATGGTTAGGCCGGAAACTTATGGATCTATCCTCGTATATTGTGCACTCTAAAATTCTGCTTTCGTCTCTACACTTCTTCATTGGGGCTTATGTAATGCTACAGGTGGCCTATGGAGAGTCTGTTCTCCGCTACAGCACAGCTCGCAGATGGTTTATAATGCTTAAGGCGGAAGGATTGCAATCATTTGAAAAGCAAGGTGGACTCGGAACTCCAGTTTGTGCTGTACATAAGAAAACCTTAACACAGCTGCTGTTATTGTGAGAGAGGATCGTCGAATAGCATTAAGAACACTTTAGAAATTCTGAAAATTTATTGAATGCCACCCACATTTCGTTTGTGCACTGTGGGATCCAAGACAGCTGATAGCCAAACAAAAGGTCAATTGTGTACAAGTTTACATACAGTTTAAGATGGTGTTACACATACGGAGTATTTTTCAAACGTAATAACCAGAGACCGGAATTTCAGGCATTTATTTCGGTTAAAATAGGCAGCCAAAAGGCATTTAAAATACTAAAAATAGTCAGTACTAGAATTAAAATAGACATTTATTAAAAGTGAAAACAGAAAGGAGTATCACTCATTTTTAATGAACATAGATATTTAAGATACTTCATAATTTCTTCATCACACAATTAAATTACTTAAGCTTACTTTTCTTGGTTACAAGCAATAACAAGATGTTTTTCAAGATATCAACTGTCATAGTCAGCTGTTTGTCGGAGAACTTTTTCATCATAGAAAAAGAACGTTCTATTCCACTGAAGTGATTGGAGCATATTTAAAACAAGGACACATACCAGTTACAACAGAACATTCACATTTCAGCATATCATGGAAAGTTGATCAAGACAAAGTAAAGAATTTTAATAGTCCTGGCGAATGAGCAAAAGATGCGCAGTGGTTTCTGGTCGAGTTCATTTTCTGTTTATGCGTTTATACAGGAATTAGATAAGTATCTCTCATACTTCTGTACTGAACATATTGTAGTAGGGACGGTTTATTGCACGGCTGTACCGCTCTCATCTTTCTCGCCTGCATCTATGCAGCTGAGAAGTTACCCTCACCACGAATTTCCTAGGATTGTCTTGCGCAGATCGATACAAGGCATTTGCCAGGACTATTCAAAACTACAGTACTTCCTTCATTCTCTATTACCTGGTATTGGTAACCGTGCCTCATTAATGAGGGTTCTGCTATTTAGAGAGCTTAAGTGAATGGGTTGAGGAGAAAGATTTTGACTGCTTGAAAAGAAATAAATGTTAACAAGATTCTCAAGAGATGATTTGTGAGTTTAACATGCAATGAAATGTTTATAACTTTTTTTCGTTTCGATATATTAAATTGAAATAGGGGGGAAAAAACTCACCTTACCTACCCCAAATATACGGAAACAAGTTCATTTTTATATGACTCTGAAATATATCCATACATAGAAAAAAAGGCATTTCGCCTAACTTCCGGATTCTGGTAATAACTGTTGAGAAACATCGCTTGGATACTGAGAGCAAACAGCATCATCACCAACACTATATAAAGCAAAAGTGGTTGCTTCTGCTAGAAAGTTATAATCATCTCATTTTTCGATATTCAAGGAATGATATCATACCTGCACACAGAATTGTTAACTGGCCAAGACCATTCCACACTTTGACAGATGTGTTCCTTATTAGTAAATCACATTTTTAAAATGAAGTAACAAAATAATAGCTCAAAACACCTTGACCAGGAAACTGCAGTATATTATTTCTAAATAAGACAGTCTGTTATAAAATCTGAAGGTAAAACGTTAACGGCAATTTGCTGTGGAGGTAAGAAGCGAGTGTATCACAGGCTTTGGGAGTGCAGTAGCTGTTAGTATGCAAATTAATTTTGTCTAGGTTGCGCCGGCACGTGATAAATTGTTACAGCACCGACTTAATGTTGCTCGATAAAAAATACGAACTGAAGGATGCTTCGCAAGGACAGGGAACCAATTAGCCTTTGTCACTCCCTGTGAAGCTTAAGAATTATTTATGTGCAATACTCTTAACAGCGACATTTGGACATATATCTAAACAGTGAACTCGGAAGCATAATGTTTGAAAAGCCGTTCCTGGAGACACTCGCCCATCTGGCAGTAAATTTTCTTCTGCGTTTTTACAGCGAGCTGTGTATTTCTTATTTTGATGTAGCTGAAAATTTCGCCGTTAATTTTATATGAATGCACAGCATTAACACTATATGAACATACTACCGTGCGATCAGTTTTGTTTTGCCTATGGGCGAGCGCACCGCTCGTTTTCCGGTTAGCCGGGTGTCGGTGATTAACGGGAGGGTAAAATGATAAAACAAACCAAATATATAACAATACAGAAACAAATTTAAGATGCTCATTACTTACCATATTATCAAATTAAATGTCAAAACTGTCGATATTCATTCTCCACACATTTTTGGCAACATTTTAGGAAATTAACACCCCGTTGTAGTTGATTTTTAGAAATCCTGACAATTTCCTGACATATTATCTTTGAGTTCTTGTATGGTATGCGGGTTTGTCTTGTATCCGGCATTTTTAATTATCCAAAAGATGATAATCCCAGGCTGCTAAATCGGGTGACCGAGGGGGCCACAAATCAATGCTATTAACTCTGTTTTGTAGATACACATTGTAAATTGCTCTCATAGAATTATTCGTAGTGTGAGCAGTGGCAGAGTTCTGTTGAAAAAATGCACGATCAGCTCCCTGTAAAAAGGGATTGGTAAGGTATTACCATAAGTGACAGAATTAACTGTATTGTTCAAAAATTAGTCCTATGGTTCTTTCACCGAGTTAACACATCTGAATCGTACATAAAGACACGCTGTGTCATTGTAAGCACACGAGACATAATGCACTCGAATTAACAAACGAACAACACAACACACATTCGCGAACAGCTGTGCTACAACTACGACAGTCGGCAAGGTCAACACTTAAACAAGCAGGCTTGCTAATCCCTCCACGGCGCTGTAAATGAGTGGGAGAGTTTCATCTCCTGTAACAATGGTTTGCAGAACTTCTCTCTCGTTGCCATGGCAGAGCTCTAAAAATGTCTGACAACAGATGACTAGTTGTTGCTTCTGGACTGTGGAAAGAAGTCTACACATCCATCTTGCACTAACCACATTCATGTTTAAATGTTCATTACTAATTCGAAGGGCTGTTGTTTTAGAAAGATACAACCTTGTTATTTCTGTAACTTTGAGTAGTCGGTCTTCCATAATTTCTCATTCGATGTTTTCAGGAGTGAGCACCTCCAAGGACCGACCTGTACGCTCTTTGTCTTCAATGCTTTCTTGACCCATTTGAAAAATTGTGGCCCATTCTTTTACGGTAGAATATGAGGGGGGATGCTTCCCCATATACACCGTCCAATCGCTGTTTAATTTCATTTGGAGTAAGTCCTTCTTTTGTGAAGAACTTAATAACAGCTCGAAACTACATTTTGAACATATTACAATCTTCTACACATAGCCTTCTTATGGCAACTATATCTGAACAACTAAAAACAGTGGAGCGGAAGTTATAGCAGCAATTATTTACTTAATAGATAAGTTATGACACCAGATAAGGGTTTTGTGAAGGCGACAACCCTTATCGGCGAGGCCGGAAACTTATGGACCTTTGTATATAGTGAACGGTTAGAATGAAGAAAGTATGTAAATTTTCAAATTTCAGTCAAGAGCAAGCACCATGCACCGGGACTGCAACAATGTAATATACCTTAATCATAAATATTGCTCAATTTACATTGGTTAATTAAATTAAAAGCAAATCGCAATCTTATTGCATTAAGCTCATATAAGACCAATAATTTAGCATTCCAATTACAAACCTAATTTCCAGTTCAATTAAAAAAACTATTATATAAGTTGAGGGGGAGGAAATTGAAAGGAAATGTTCTTTTTTTTTTTTTTTAATTTAGTATTCAAATAATTTCATTTACTCACGTGCCGAACGAAACGAAAAGAGTAAATAAAGTGTTTGAAACTTCTAAAGGACTCCGCGAAGCTGTTTTCTGATTTGACCTTACTTATTAAATCTCTATGTTTAAAAATCACAATACCAACACAACAAATAGATCTCCTAGAAACTTCACTTGATGATTATATTTATTCCAGAACATGTGTATGCTATGAAATCGAAAGCAAGATAACTACAAGAAATCGAATGGAATTCGAGAAAGGAGGTTTAATAGATGAAATTAAGACAAAGGCTCCCAGAAAATGCAGAATCTCTGGAGAAAATTATGAGTTTATCCCCTAAAGAAGTATTTCCAAGAGTATAAAAATCAATTGACCAGCTACCATCATTATTCTTAACTCCTGTTCTGGTGACAAATTTAAAGATCAGTGGAATGTTCTTAATTATGTAAATTGGTGCAATGAAACTGAAGCATTTTGGTGCGAAGTTCTGAATTGCAGAGATTCGGTTGGAAACAATTCTTTCATTGATTTAGCATCCTTTGCTATACCCATTCTCACACTTCCTCATTGTAATGGGAACATAGAACGGGTGTTCAGTGTAACGAATGCAATGTTTTTTTATTTGATTTATTTATGGACGCTCTTCAACAGCTCAGGTCATCAGCGTCCCATTCAAATCAGGGTGTGAAACTTCCGATAAATTTTGCTCAGAGGCCTCTTCTTTCAGGCTTGAGGTTCTTTTTCGTGCCGTAAATGTACGACACGGGACCCACGGCTTTACTTCCCTTCCGAAGGAAGCCATACTTAGGATTTTTACGCCCGAAAAAATTCATCGGTCCTGGCCGGGATCGAACCCGCGATCTTGATAAATAGACTAACCAAGGGCGTTCAAAAAGTATTGAAACCAGCCTTTCCATTGTGTTCTACAAACATATTACTAACGCATTTGGAAACAATGAATTTCAGGCTATCAAAAAATGCGTAAGTGCAAGATTAAACAGTCGTACAGTCTGTTGAGTTCAGTCCTGTGTCAATAGCTGGTGAAAAATCCTGAATATTTCTAAAGAAAACTTTAGACTGTACATTCTCACACGCTATAAGCAGGTGAAAGAGCGAGGACTTGCTAGCTGTTCACGGCGATCAAGTGCGTTCACTGAAAATTGGATTAGTTCATTTGAAGAAGGGCGAGATACTTTGAAAGACCACCCTCGCTCTGGCTGGCATCGGGAAGATGTGAATGAGGGAACAATACAAACAGTGAGGAACTTGGCAATGGGAGATCGACACATTACTGTTGAAATGCTGGGATCAGTGTTGGCAATATTGACAGTACACTCCATTAACATTTAAAGCTGCGAAACATCTAACAAAATGGGTTCCACATTCCTAACCGATGAAGAGAAGAAAAGGAGAAAGAATTGTGCAAGGAAACTGCTGAGCATGTTTCCGTCAAATGGTCATAAATGTTTGACAGATATATGCACGGTGATGAAAGCTGATTTTATTGCATTACCTCCGAATAAAGCTCAGAACTGCGTGTGGGTAAATGAGAATGACTCAAGACCGGTTGTTCTTCGACAAGATTTTCGTTCTCGGAAGCGAATGTTCACTGTTTTCTTCAACTATGAAGGACCATTAGCGGTTGACTGTATGCAAGAAGGAATTACAATGAATGGAGAATACTATGACACTTATATTTTGGATCCTTTATTTGAAAAGCTCAGGCGGCGGTACCCAAAGACAGGAACTTCAACGTTGTTGCTTATGCACGACAATGCGTGTCCTCACAGAACAGCTGCAAATTTGAGGGAAATGGAAGTTGCCAACGTTCAATTGTTTGACCATCCATCCTACAGCTCTAACCTTGCATCTTGCTACTTCTGGTTGTGTCCTTGAGTAAAACCTTGCATTGCTGGAAAATCTTTTAAACGAGTGCAGGACGTTGCTCAAGCTATAAATTCAACTCTGTTGACAATATCTCAGTCAGAGTACCGTAGTGCTTTTGACAGGTGATTGTACCGTCTACAACTGTGTGTGGAGAGAGATGGAGAGTACTTTGAAGGAAGTTTTCGAATTCACTTTTTAGCCTGGACTTTAAGGTGGCACTTGAGAAACATTTTGAATGCCCCTCGTAAGTGAGCTGAGCTTGAATTAGTGATGGGAAGCCATTTTTAAGCTCTTTTGATATTGAATATCACCAACAACTGTTCTCTGTGGCAGGTTATGACGGTATTTTACATACATATGTTTCCTCCCTTGTTGCCTGCAATTACAGCATCTATAAACTACATTCCGGTTATTATTTATTGCACAAACTTTTTCATGTAGCCAGGACGAGAGCAGTTAATTTACGTTGTCTCATTATTCACTGTCAAAAAACAACCTTTATACACAGCAGTAGAGCTCCATCAAAGTAATGTTTCGACCTCATACACTCTGTTCTTGTTCCAACACACCAGCCAGCTTTTTAATTACTTTATTGCTTCCTTTTAAGTCTTTCTCTTGTCTACTTAAAGGGCTTTATGAAGTAAAGGGAGCGCGTGCGGCGTTTCTTTTGCAAACAAAGACACTTTCTTCGTACTTTCCACCTCTGCCTTTTTTTTTAATATTACCAGATTTCTTTACCGCTTTCGACCTCCTGGATGAAAATGTTCGTACGATAAATCTATCGGAGACACAATATTCAAAAAGGCAGAGATGGAAAATACAAAGTATGTAAATAGTATTTTTTTGCAAAAACAAAAATTACTTTCTCAGCATGACCTCCTTTGAGCTCAATAAACGTGTTCCAGCAAGATTCCAATTATTTTGTTCTATCAGTGGTTAAAATAAAATCCAACTGTGCACCATATTCGTTCACAGCACAGATAACTCCTTCATTCTACGAAAATGTGTTCCCCCAAGTCAATATTCGAGGTTAAGAAAGAGAAAATAGTCACATGGGGTCATATCTGGTGAATATGGTGGGTGGGGAAGTATATCGAATCCCATCTCGAGCACTTTGCCATCGCTGCCGACGTGTGAGCCGGCGCATTGTCCTGGATGGAGGAGCACTTTTGCGCGCCAATCTTGGTCGCCTCTGTTTCAACTCTCTATGCAAACTGTCCAAAACTTAGCGTACAATCAGTCAGTCCTATTTAACCCTTTTCCAAATAGTCAATACTTATGATATCTGTAAGCCCCTCTCCCCAAAGGAAAGTTGCCTCACTTTTCCCGTCGACAAAGCTGTTTTAGCTTTTTCGGCGCACTTACACCTTCGCCAACCCACTGTTTTGACTATCGTTTTGTCTCCGGTGTGCAGTGGTGGATCGTCTACAGTCACAAAACAAAGACAGGAGTCGTTCGGATTATGACAACACAAAATCGAATTTTCCAATCCTGGAGTGTTTATGAGCTACAGTCGACAAACTCAGCTTCTTCATATGCAGAACTTCATGCAGGACATTATATGAAACACCTATCATCTCAGCAATCTCATGAATCTTAATGCGACGGCCTTTTATCACAATATCATCACTTTTCTTCAGAAGAAACCTCAATCAGGCGTCTGGAACGTGCAACATCTATAGTGCTCGTACGGCCACGTTTAAATTCACTTATTCAATAATAAGTTGTCTTGATTGCTGACGCATAATGAACTTCCTTCAGCTCGGTTTGTATCTGGGCCGCAGTTCAATTTTTTTTAAATCAGACTGTAGTGTTACTACAGTCTGCCAACCAGTCATGCGGCTTAATCAAATTTTCCGCCTTTTCACTAAAATTTACCACACTTATCAATACGCTCTCGTACATAATGTGTTTACATTAAAGGATTTTAACAAAAAGAAGCTCATATAACAATGAAACACATATGCCATTTAAAATAGTTATTTATGATTTAAGGGTTTAAAGTATCGCTTTATTTTGTGAAAACGATGGCTGAGTACTATACTTTTAGACAGCCACTAGTCACGAAGGAGAGAGCATTTTCACGCTATGGTTCTCTATGTTTTCAGGAGTGGTTTAAATGAGCTCCTTGAGAGTTTGCAACAAACTTTTGTGGACTTTGCTGGTTTGTGAAATTTAAAAGGGGTCGAACTTCGTTGCAAGATGAAGAGAAAACTGGTTGTCCGGCCACGGCAGTGACTGTGGAAAACATTGTTGAGGTGCGGGGGGGGGGGGGGAGGGAGGTGTAAGCGATAACAATCGCATAACATTTAAAATCGTTGATGCAGCCTTTCAGATTGGATCGGCTACAGTATGGAACACCCTGCACGATCATCTTCGCGTCAGGAAGGTTCCCTCCCTTGGGTGCCACATTTTGACAAGAGGCACAAAAGCGCACCCGAGTCCAATGGTGTGAAGAAATGCTACACAGTATGTTCTGACGTCATCACAGAAGATGAAATATGGATTTACCAGTTTGACGCGTGCAAAGTTTTCGACAAGCTCCGAGAACGCCGTTCAAGGAAAGGACTGAGGGAAATCCTGCTTCACCAAGACGTCTCCGCTAACACCACCACCCAGTTCCTGGAGTTCACAGACGCATTCTACCTACAGCCCTGATCTGGCGCCTGGGTGTTCCTCTTCCCAGTGGTAAAAAATCGCACGCGAGGAAAGAGATTTTCTAGTCCTGAAGAGGGTTTTTTTTTTTTTTTTTGATTGATTTATTTATGGACGCTCTTTAACAGCTCAGGTCATCAGCGTCGCATTCAACTCAAGGCGTGAAACGGCCGACAAATTTTGCTCAGAGGCCTCTGTATTTGGCTTGAGGTTATTTTTAGTGCCGTAAATGTACGACACGGGACCCATGGCTTTACCTTCCCTTCCGAAGAAAGCCATACTTAGGATTTTTTACGCCCGAAAAAAAATCCATCGGTCCTGGCCGGGAACGAACCCGCGTTCTTGGGTGTAGGAGGCAAGTATGAGAGTACTTTAAAAAGATGCAAAAGTCGGAGTGAGTCCACCCACTCCCAAATTGACGTGTCTGGAAACTTTCATGGTCAACCTCCTATGGTGTAAAACGTGTAACACTATACGAAATATTTAAAAATATGCCACATTAAATTTGTGGAAAACCTTCCTACCTGAGCATCTCGTCCACATTTGCCTTTTATTTATGCAGAAATGTGTAGCATTAAAATATGTAAGTGCATAATATTCTGGCTCGATTTATAAACGTAGGAACTTGCTTTTAACTACCCGCACGCAGCTTCCCGAACGTGCAGCAAACCCGCACCAGGTCTATGTAATAGCCAATATAATAGCGATTTCACTGTTCAAAGACGCTATTATCTCTCCAGATGCGCACCCTTTTTGCATGTCACATTTTAATTTCCGGCTGTGCCATCACTTGCCTTTAACATTATCTCTAAGCATGAAACATTCCACCACGGCTCTCGACACTGTAGATTCTATTTTTGTTCTGCAGATGGCACAATGAAACCACATGCCGGTGGCAAAGCTCCTGAAATCTCGTTATTTGCTCTAAAGCCTTTGTCATTTTTACATGAATGCTTTTCACTGAATGGAAACAATTTGTAATTACGTGTAGTGTGTGACAGAAGGGTCCAATCTGACAATATTTTGTTAACACAATCACGCACGCAACTTTATTTGCTTGGACCTCTGAAACGTGAAGGACGCCTGTAGGCCAGCAACCTGCAGCATTTGGACAGATTACTGCTTTGGTGAGAAAGGTAGTCTGGGTTCAAACAAAACGCTCTGTGCACGTCAAACTCTGAAGAAGTGGTACTTTGGCGTTTTGAAGAGTTTGACTTTTTCATGGTTTTGTCGCCCGTCTCACGGCAGCTAATAAGTCGGCAGTCCCAGCGGCAACCCCCGACAAAGTGGAGTATGATAGCGATTTTTTTAATGGTGCTTAACGCCCTTTTCAACTACAGAGGTATCACAGACTGTGAACACTGCGAACACTGATACATGAGATGAAATTATGTATTGGGAAAGGATTCCTTTTTAAGGAAAGAAACGTTCCAAGCATAAGTTCAGCGTACCTACCCGCCATTTATTATTTATAAGGACTGAGGAAACTCTTGAAAAAAAAAACTCAGTCCTGGCGGGATTCGGACCCCAGACGTAGCACTCACGAGTCCGTGCCTTATCGACCTCGGCCACCCGTAGCGGTAAAAGGGCGAATTGATAAGTAAGGTCAATTTCAACGAAATACTGTTAAGCGGCATGACCGTTGGTAAGCATGACTTTTGTCACGGTTTTGCACAGATCTTTGATGGTATCTGTATTAAAATGATCGGTGTAACAGTTTCGTAGAACTGGAAAAAGACGAATACCGTGCAGTGACAAAACCTATTCCTTTAAAAAAGTGGACTTTGACCCAGACACAAACTGAGCTGAAGGAAAACCATCGGGTCTATGCACCAGCCTAAGATCATTTATTAGGATAAATTAATTAAACGTGTCCGTACAAGCACTGCAGATGCTGCACGTTCCGGACGCCCGAATGAAGCTTCTACTGATGAAAATTCAGGGCATCATGATAGAAAACTATCGTAGAAATGGTTTTTGTGGAAGGAAGGCATTAAACTGCAGAAATTAATAGATGTTTATTTACGGTATGTGTTCAAGAAGCTCCTACACAGACAACTGGGTCAATGTGTTCACCAGCGACAGGGAATCCGCACACAAGAATGTGAGTACTGGTTGTCCGCAAACACCGTGGTGTCCCAGAAACATTGGAGTTGTGTTTGAATTGGTTATGATTGATAGGCCCATTACCTTTGATGCACAGGAATGTCAGACAGGCCTTGGCCGCGCAACCCTTCACACCATTATTCACCAAGATTGAAATAGGAAAACAGGTGTGAGCACAATGGTCTCCATGGGACATGACAAGCACAGATGGACAAAAGTGTTGAAATCTCGTCAGCTACTGGAAATACATAACGTTCGACTTCTTTGGGTAGCTTGAGACTTGTGGCGAGAGGGAAATCCAAACCATGCAATGGAAACATCACTTACCGTTACCCCTAGAGTGCATTCGAGCTGCTTTACCGCACCAGTAGCGGCAGCATTTCCAACAGTGTCAATGTTGCATGCATAATTGCCTTGTTAAACATAATGTAACCTATGTGTTGTCCTCCGTAACTTCTAAATAAAATTGATAGGGGACTGTGCGCTATTAAGTAGACGTCTAAAATATTGTAACGGAGTTAAATATTCTCTTATTGGAATTCGCAATTAATTCATTTACACACACACCAACCTAAGGCTAACTTCGGGTAAATCCTAGAAACCAGTGCACCCAGTTGTTTGCTGCAGCTCGCTACGACCTGACGGCCTAAACTCACCTCTTTTCGTAAGTATAAAACTGATAGGGGCGTATAAATCACTGTTATGGTGGTAAATCTCCTTTGATTCCAGTAAATATCGATTTACAGCGCATTATGTGCATGGTACTATGTTGGCAAATAAATACATCGTAATGATGGAAAATCTCCTTTAACTCCGGCAGAAAAAAAAAAAAAAAAACATCAATATGTGACGATTCGAAACCACTATCTTCACAACTAAAGCATGACGCTCTAACCGTCTGATCTATCATGCCGTGTGCTTGAGAGCGTTAATATCTAGCTACTATCTCTGAAAGTTACACTACCTTCGGTTTTCTCCGTTATCGCTCGGGAGTGACCGCACTGGAGCTCTAGAAGCTCCGAGATGCACTCTACGAGTAATGATAATTGAAACATCCTGGGAATCCCTGTCCCAAAAACTTTGTGCTGCTCCATTTGCAGGTAAGCATATAATCACCGTTTTTGGGACACTTCGGCCATACTGCTGATAGACTGGCCTCCTCAAGGAACGACTGTCAACAGCGAGACCCTTTCACGGCTTAGAAGCAGAGGTTTCAGCAACGGCGAAAGGGAAAGTGGTACACAGGAGCGTTTCTCCAACATGACAATGAACGGTCCCACACTTGCAACATCACGACCAGCAAGTTGGCGTCGCTGGAGGTTCATTGTTGAGCCGCACCCCTATATTCACTGGATCTCGTCCCGTCCGATTATGCATTATGCCTTATCCGACTCGTCTCGCGTCGGTCCTGGTGCTGTAGTGGTAACCATACTTGCCTTCTAAACCCAAGATCCAGGAGCGATGGATTTTTTCGGGCACAAAATCCTTAGTATGGCTTCCTTCGGAAGGAAAGTAAAGCCGTGAGTCCCGTGTCGTACATTTACGGCACTAAAAAGAATCTCAAGCCTGAAAGAAGAGGCCTCTGAGCAAAATTTGTCGGCCGTTTCACGCTCTGAGTTGAATGGGACGCTGATGACTTGAGATGTTAAAGAGCTTCTGTAAATAAAACAAATAAAAAAAAATGAAAAAAATTCGGCAACGAGCAAATTTAAGCAGCTGACTACTAGGGATGGCGTAGTACGCTCATAAAATGGTTTCGTGAAGCTATAATGAAATTTCCAGTAATATGGCAACGTACATTGACGTTGGTGGGGAGTATATTTACAGATACAATGTGCATTGAACCATAAGTTATATTTATTTGTATAATAAATACGGTCCACAAAACCACTATTGTACATCATTTTCCAACGCCTTTCGTATTTACTGCCTGAATTTTAAATGCCACCTTTTTCTACCTTTTTAATTCTCTCTAATCTTTATTGCCCATTCCCTGTGATATCTTCAGTTTTGAAAACGCGCACGGAACAGTACAAAAAATGCTATTCTATTGTTTACGTAAATATGTGTACATGTTTTTAATCCCAGATAATACCAGTATAGGATTATTTAAATTTTGATTGGAATGGTGACTCTAACCTAATTTATATTAATAGTTAGTGGCTCATCCTATCAGCGATCGTGAGATAACACGTTCTGATAGTTATCGCTTCTCTGGCTGAATACAATTCAATCTCGCAGCACTTAGTGGTGCCATAAACAACATTATGCAAATTGAAACACATATATCTGTTGAGGGCCGTGTTAAATGTTTATATAATTCAGCGTTCAGTTAGTGTGCACAGTTAGAACAATGGAGTACATCCACATATGAGCTAAATTTCGTAAATTATCATCTCAGGATTTTTGTTTTTTATTTATTATTATTTTTTCTCCCTGAATGATGCTTAAAGCCTGTTTGTACCACAGAGGCACCACTGGCGGTGTACACGATACACGAGATGAAATATATTGGGAAAGGATGTTTTAAGGAAGGAAACGTTCCAGGCCTAAGTTTAGGGTACCTTACCGGCATTTGCCATTTATGAAGACTGAGGAAAACCTTGAAAAAAAAAACCTCAGTCAAAGAGGACGGTCCTGGTGGGAATCGAACCCCAGACCTCCCGCTTACGAGTCTGCGCCTTAACGACCTCCTCCACTCGTGGCGGTTAGCGGGCGCATGAAAGACCTAACGTTAAATTTACCAACTTCAGTTCCCATTTTCTCAAGGGCTATTAAAGCTAATGAAATGAAACTTTTACAGCATACAGAGGTATATAATTTAAATATGTTGATATATTTTTCATCACTCAGAAGCAAATTATAAATTATTTTCTATTATTTCCCCTTTTTTTATTTTTCCCCAAAATTTAATTTGTTCACATTGTCACGTTTTGGCCTATAATAGTCCACATCATAACAATAATATCTTGAGTGGTAAAAAATTTAAATTGATAGGTTACACAAATGCTAAAAAAAATGGGAAACTTATACAAAAATAATGTAGTTTATCAATAAATGCAGATAAAATTTTTTTTACAGAAAACTAACTTTTTGAGGGAAACGCCAGCTAAAACCCTCTAATTGTAAAACAACAAAGGATGATGTCATGGAAACAAACGCTGCCAATTTATGAAAAACAACTTTGACAACCCACAGCCTTCTACAGCAAATAGTTCCGGAGATATAGAAATTTAACTGAACAAGTGCTAGGGAAATCATAAAAGTTTTCTGCAGTGACATAATTAAAAATGTATTAAAATACTTATAACCAAGGAACGTTATTGAAATTCATATAAAAATGAACAGAAATATCCAAATGTTAAAATGGTACAAAAATATTTTTGACACCCGCTTTTTTCTTTAATTAAGTTCTGTATCAATTTGTAACTTAGGTAATGATTTACTCTCATAAACTGATTATTGGTTTACACATATACATAAAAAATGACAGGCTTCTCACAAAATTGAGTTACAGAAAAAAATGAAAAACGAGGTATGCTCTCAAGTCCGTAAATAAACAACGACACTAGCATAGTGTAAATAAATATAAACGTAAAAGCTTTTCTTTGTCCTCCAATATACGGAAACATCTTTCAGTTGCAAGTTCTGGTACAGGGTTTGGCCTCGTTCATAATGCAGTAATGTTCAACTTGGCATTTAACGATAACTTGGGTCAGTCTTTGGTTTCGCTGCTGCCAACTTTGGTAACTATCGATGCTTTGTGCAAACTTAGTTCCGTTTGTTCCCCTGAGAATCTTCTACTCCATGCACTCGAAGAACTGAAACGAGCCCCTGCTCTGTGCAAACAAACCAAGAACAATGGTCGACCTGCCTGAAATCTTTCCTTTCAATATATTTGCGGTATCTGCTGTTTTCTCTGTTTCGTCATGAAAACTACACTACGCGTTTTTTTTTTTCTTTCCTTTCCTTGTTTAACGAAAAGAGCAACCCTTCCCCCTTCTTTCGTTTTCCAGCTCACGGCAAACAAAATGGCATTACTCTTTATTAAAATTACGGAAATTTATTATTTTTCCTCCTGCTTTATATTTATATCTGCAGACATACGCGTATAAAAGATGTAAATAGAGCTGCATGTAACACTGACTAAATTAAACACATGTACACCTAAAATATAAACACTAATTATTTAATTTATGTAAATTAGATAAAAATTACGTGCCGTGACAGTTTAATTATTTCTACAGCTTTCCATATTACAGTTTTTGGTTTCTTATTTCCACTCTTCCACAAATAAAAACAAAAATCCAGAATTACGAGTTTTAGCGAATTCAAAAGGAATGAAGCTATTGCGATGGGCGATGTGAAACATCTGATTATTTTTCAGCTATTTTAACTTTCATATTTTTATTTATTTGTTTGTTTTAGGCGAATTCCGAAGTTATGTAAGCTATTGCGGTTGTACCATGGAAAGATTTCTTGCTAATCTATTCAAATCTGCATCAATCCTACCTAATAGGCTCCTACAATTAAAAGAAAAAAAAAAGTCATCTAAAACATGCATGTGTGTGTTTGTGTACCGCACGCGGACGTGGTTTCTCTAGCAGTCGCAATTTTTCTTTTATCTCAACGAAACTCGGCATATAAACGTCAAATAACAAACGATTCGTCGAGTTCGTTAACCAGCAAAATTGGACCATTGGGGGTGAGGGTTAAGCTAAAGCGAAAATTGAAAAATCGCTCTAGCGGCCGAAAATTTTAGTTTGATCTCAACGAAACTCGACAGATTTCTTTAAAATAAATCGATAAAAGTAATTTTTGAAACTCATCGGGTCATTAGGAGTGGAGCCAGCTATACATGAAAACCAGTGGGGTTTAAAGCGAAACTTTAAAATCGCTCTGGCAGGCACGATTTTAACTTTTTTTAAAGGAAAACTTGATGTATGCCATTGAAATAAAATATCGAAAATTGATTAACAAAATCAGTAAAGTGGGACTATTAGCATGGGTGGAGGGTTACACAAAATTTAAAATTAGCTCTTGCGGCATTAATGTTTTTTTTTTTTCGTAACGAAACTCCGTATCTAATATTTAAATAAAATAAAAATAGTTTATAAAAATCAGGAAAATAAGCATATCAGAAGTGGGGTTTACCTGATACCCGCAATTTAAAAATCCCTCTAGAGGCACCAATCTTTATTTTTTCACAAAGAAAATCGGTATATAACATTAAAATAAATAAAAAATATAATTTGCGAAGAATTTGAAATTGGGTAACTAGGCGCAAGTGTATATTTGAAAACCTAAATTTAAAAAGCCCCTTTGCGTTTAATTTTCTCAATATTGTTTTAAAATAAAAGGACAAATTAATTCAGCATATAAACTGTATTTATACCGATACATATGTTGTGTTTGAGAATTACATTTGTATGTAAGAAAGCTCTGCAATAACCTTCAGAAAACGTTTGTTTTACATATTTTTACTACATGAACATTTAAATTAAATTTCAAATCCACTGAAAATCGATGTAACTTTCGATTGTTTTTATTTGCTTAGTACATTGCAATTGTTTTTAAGAAGTGACATGTTTTTGTTTTATTGAAACATATGAACATCATCTTCTTAAATACACAATGTAACTTGAAACTTTCTGTTATTTTTCTGTATTTTAGTCAGTGTAAAGGGCTCAGTGCATAAATATGATTACATTTAAGAATGTTTCAAAATGTGCAAATAGTATAGCTTTGTTTATCAGTGGTCATACATTTCATTTAATTAATAATATACTATTAATTTTTGTGGTTTAATCTCAATAATAATAATAATAATAATAATAATAATAATAATAATTCAAAAACGTAGTTTAATAAATGTATCGATTTCAAAGGTAACTATGTTAAAAAGTATTTATAAAAAGTATCTTAAATTTTGTGTTTTCTTCGTCAGATGAAAAACTTTTAGTAAAACTACAGTGAGTAAGATCACTTCGGATAACTAAATTCCTTAACGAGCTTTACGCGACCGTCAATATATGTACGAGTGGTAGGGTCATCAATCAAAATCCGCCAGCAGCTCACAGCCGACCGTGAAGGCTAACAACAGATACCTTATGACGACGCAATTACACTGGGCTTAAAGGGCCGCCGGAAGCTTCTAGGTCAGTATAATATCCCAACCACCTGTCAGGGAATTGATCACCAAGAAGACTGCTGTCAATAATTGCGCCATAACCCAAATTCTGCTGAACACACACTAGCACAGATTGAGAATTACAGGCAAAACGCGGAAAGAACATAGAAATGAAAGTGTTTCCATAAACGTCCCTATATAAGACATTCTAATGTTACTTTTAACGAAAGATGTTCTCTTTTCAAGGAGTCTTGTACATTGAGAAATGTTAAAAGTTACCGGTGACAAAAGTTTCCGTACCTGAGTAAACTGTTTCAAAAATGCGTAAAGTAATACGATATAGGTGAGGCGCCAGCAGAGCGCGGCTAAGTACTGGAGAACCCAAACGGTATAACACAAGGGCCGTTCGGGAATGATTTACATTTGGGGTTGTAAGCAGAGTGTGTAGCGAAATGACAGTGTTCGTTTCTTGTCAAGTAGATAAAGACATGGACAAATAGAAAGGAAAATAATAGATTTGATATTTTTTTTATGGAAGGAAGGCATCAAAACTGTAGAAATTCATAGATGTTTAAATGAGGTGTTTAGTCAATAAGCTCCTAAACAAAGACCGTTTACAACTGGCTCAACGGGTTTGACAGCAGTGTTTATTTCTACTTACGTGCTTGGATTTGAAAGCATCAGACCTATTTTGAAAGAATGTCACGATACTTAATTAATGCATTCTTTATAAGTGCTTTTTTTTTAATTCGTACCCCGCCTTACTTTTAGAACACTCCTAACCTTAAAACCATATTTCGCCGCAACCTGTCTCCTTTCAATTACCTCATCCCATCGCAGCCTCAAATCCTTGCCAGCGCCCTAAATGTAAAATCTGTGCACTTATTGTGCCATGTCATTCATTCCGCAGCCCTAATTTATCCAGAGAATTTGAAATTTCTTCATTTGCTACCTGTTCTTCTATGAATGACGTATATATCTTATCTTGTAAGCTCTGCAAAGCATTTTATATTGTTTAACTTCTACTGTTGTTTCTCTACGTATGAACAATCATAGACGTTCTGTCAAAATCAAGTCTCCCTTGCCTGGCCTTCTCTCAGTGTAAGGAATTCGATCATGCATTTAATTTAACGCTTATTGATGGGTTATCGACTCATATCTCTGACAGTTTACTGGGAGATAGAGGGATGACAGCTATATTTTTGCATAAAGCGCGTATACCACCTGGTTTAAATCTTAGTGTTAATATTCAGAAGGTGCCAAAAAAATGTATATACACAATTCAAGCAAAGAAAAAACTGTGTTAACATAACAAAGCTGAATTCTCACAAACAGACAATGATGAGCACTAATCATCTTAGACTTTAACAGTTACAACAGTTGCTCAAAATGCCTACTATCGGCGTCGATACACTTCTGAGTACGTTGAACTGCTGATTGAGCAACGTTTGCGAAAGTGTCCTCAGTGATTGCAGCACATGCCGTTTCAGGGCCATTTTCATTTAATGCACGCAAAATTCTTGGGATGAAAACTTTCAACTTTGCTGTTTTAATAATACGACGTACGCTGGTTCTGCTAATCCCAGTCTCACGTGCACATTGCTTTGTAGATTTCTGCGGTGAGTGCTCAAAACGTTCCAAAACCATAGCCGAGGACGCGGGGCTTGTTGCTGTGCGAGGTCTCCCAGATCTGCCCTTGTGAACATCGCACACGCTGCCATGAGTCTCAAATTTGTCTCGAATGCGTGCAATTGTTACTCGCGTTGACGGTTCTGTTTTGTACACACGTCTCCATTGCCTTTGAACTTCAACAACAACGATAATCATGGCTCCATTTTGTTGTAGCAACGCTAGCATAACGTAATGTGAGTCACATCTGTTTACAGAACATCATACGATAATCTTGGCTTCATTTGTTATTGCTCATTTACCTGTTACGTAGCAACGCTATCATAATGTATGTGAGTCACATCTCTTTACAGAACATCATACATTACTGTTGTTTTTCGGTCCAATTTTGGAATATTTTAAATAGTTATCTACTGTCAAGTGTATCTACATTTTTGGCACCCTCGGTATTTTATATTCTCTCTCTCCATCACTCTTGTAGCTTGTTTTATATGTTTGCATGCATTATGTTACCTCCGATATTCAATATTTATTTTTACTACCTTCACTTGTCTTCTTCTCCAGAAGTTCGAAATACAGCGAGAAAATATCTGCGCCTATCTAACTGTTTTATACCCTTTTTTACTTCTTTAGTTATTATTTTAGTTACATTGTTCAGTGCTATTTTATTTTTCATTTATACATGTGTGTGTAGTAGTTTCCGAAAATCGGAACAATCCGACCATAAGGAGTTGGGGTATACATGAAAAAAGAGTGGAGTTTAAAGCGAAATATAAAAATCGCTCTAGCAGCCGTGATTTTAAAATGGTTTTAAAGAAAACTCGTTACATGCCTTTGATATAAAATAAGAAAAACAGTTTCTGAAAAGCAGTGAAACTGGACTATTAGGAGGGCAGGTTACCTGAAACCGAAAATTTAAAAACCGCTGTAGCAACATTAATGCTTGTTTTTTCGCTACAAAACTGTATATACCATTTAAATAAAATAAGAAAAATAGTTTCTGAAAATTGAGGAAATTGGGCCATTAGCAGTAGTGATATACCTTAAAACCGAAATTTTAAAGCGCCTTTGCTTTAATTTTCTGTACATTGATTTAAAATAAAATTACAAATTAATTAAGCATATAAACTATATTTATAACGATGCATATGTTTTATATTTAACAATAGCATTGTCATGAAGATTAAATGTGAAATATTAATGTAATATGTGTTTGAGAATTATATTTATATGTAAGAGAGCTCTGTAATAACCTTCAGAAAACGTTTACGTTACATATTAATAACATTTAAATTAAATTTCAAAGCCACTGAAAATCGATGTAATTTTCGTTTGTTTTTATTTGCTTTATACATTGTACATGTTTTAAATAGTAACATGTTTTTGTTTTATTGAAACATATGAATATCTTCTTAAATGCACAATGTAACTCGAAACTTTCCATTATTATTATTATTATTATTATTATTATTATTATTATGTAATTTCTGTTTTTTAACATTTATAGATTGTAAGAATGCTCATTTTGTTCCCCTAATGTAACACCCTAAAGTCATAACTTATTTCATTTTATTAATTAATATGGCCATAATTTGGATTTGATGTTATTTTTTGAAGTTATTCTACTTGATGAGAGATTCGCTTAGTTTACGCGCCTCTTGCGTGATGGACTTTTATTGATTATCTTCTGAAACAATTGGTTCTTTGATAAGGCGAGTCATAACTTGCATTAAGAAACACGATTATAATCTTTTAAGCGCAGTTTCACGACGTATTTTTTGGTTTTCATATCTTCTATTATAACTCAAATGCAGATATCGTCATCTGTATGCCTTGGAAAGAAAAGCCTTACGGGTTCCCTTGTTATTCAAATGAGAAATGTTACCAGTATTTCAAAGCAAAATCAGAAAGAACGTAGCGGGCTTCATTGTTATGTTATGCAGTTTTTGCTCGTTATCGGGAAGAAACAAATGAAGGCAGCACAATTTGTTTAACCCTAGTGAGGGTTGCCATATAAATCAGGCAAGGTAAAGTGCGAGGTTGAGAAAGAAAAGGCGATAAATTCTTGGGAGAACACTAAGCACTGCTACAAATTAAATAAGTCGCGATGTACAGAACGGAACGGCGCAGCCACAAGCGCAGTTAGCACAAAGGGTTGTATATAATTCCCATTTCAAATATTTCGTGACCTGCAAGAACTGGCGAGAAGATTAACATTATTGAAATAATTTCTTACTAATAATAAAGGGGTTTATGTATTTGCGCGTTACAAAGAAAAACTTACAGGCTCCGTCTAAAAAAAGAAATCTGATTATCTGCACCCGAATTAAAACAATAAAGTCCGTCAAGCAGGATTTGCTTAAACTAAGCGAATTCCTCAGCCACTCTAATTTTTAAGGATATTACAGACTGCTAGAGCTGAGAAATTGGTGCAACTAAAGCGCTTTATAAATTTCGGTTTTTAGGTATACCGATAATGGCCCGATTTCCCTAAACTATTTTTTCTCGTTTTATTTAAATGGTATATACCGAGTTTCATTGCGGAAAAAATATATTGCTGCCGCTAAAGCGATTTTTAAATGTGGGTTGCAGGTAAAGCCCCACTCCTATAGTATCAATTCGCTGATTTTCAGAAACAATTTATCTTACTTCATTTAAATGTTATATAGGCAGTTTCATTCACAACAAAAAGTCAACATTGCGGCCTGTAGAGCGATTTTTAATTTTTTGCTTTATATTAGCCCCTATTCTTTAAATTTCGGTTTCCATGTATACCTCCGCTCATGGTGCTCCGATTTTCCTAATAACTGTTTTCTTATTTTATTTAAATGGTATATACCGAGTTTCGTTGCGAAAAAGCAAATATTGGTGTCACTAGATCGAATTTTAAATTTGCGTTTCAGGTATACTCCTAATAACCTGGTTTTGCTAATTTTCATACATACTTTCATTATTCTATTTTATTGCCATATTACCGAGGTTCCTTGAGGGGAAAAAAATTGCGGCGCTAGAGTGATTTTTAAATTCTCGCTTTAGGTTAACTCCCATCCCCCAATAGTCCAATTTTGATGGATTTTGAACTCGATGAAAGTTGGTTAATTGATCGTTATAAGCCGAGTTCCGTCGAGAAAAACGTAAATTGCTGCCATTAGAGCGTTAACAGACACATACACACCATTATATCATTTTAATCGTTATTTTTAGGCTAGTAAGTAGAATCAATGGAGATTTGAAGAAAAGTTGCAAAAAACTTTTTCATGGGTACAACCGGAATTCCTTGCGAATTTGCTAAAATTGTAATGTAAGGGAAACCGAAGCAGAATAGTGCTGGTTTCGAAAATACCAAACAATGAAAGCAAATCCGGCTAGAGCTAGACCAACAAAGACAACAAAAGTATGTCATCACTATCCCCGAGAATGGAACACATTTCGCCCGTTCGGTCGTGCGTTCCACAATTAGACTGCTGTTTCGTTTTCGCTGTCTAGCAATGAATAGTCACAAAACGCCGTAAAAATCGACAGAGTTTTTCTTACATTTCCCAACAGTCCGCCGATATTCACATGCTATTTCACTTTTTGTTCTGGAGTAAATAGATCTTACAAAAATTTATCATGTGTAATTAATTATGCAAAATAAAATTAACTCGCTCAGTAGTATTTGCGAACTGTCAGCTTAAGCAATATCATTAACGTTATCCACGATTTCTGGCGTCACAGTTGATTTTGGAGCTCCAGGACGTGGTGCGTCTTCGATATATCTTCTGCCACACTTTAACTCATTTACCAAAAGTCGAACGTTTTCATTGGAAGGATATGCATCACCCAAGGTAGGCAAATCCTCTCATGAATTTCCTTTTTTTGTTTTCCCATTCAGAAAAAAAAAACTGAATCACACCATGAACTCCAATCTTATTTATTTTTCCCTTTCACTCGAAATGCTTGTGTTTAAACAACTGCCACACAACAATTTATATCAGAATGACTAGTAACCATAGAATATTGATACCTAGAAAGACATCTTTATGATCACACATATCCTCTATTAGTAGAGGAAAAGGTGGTAATATGGCACCCACCAATGTTTCAGGTTCTTTGAGGAGAGCCCTTAACCGTTATATTTTTAAACATACCATAGTAGATAGTATATTTATGCATGACATACAATCATTTAAAGGATGTATGCTAAATAGTTATTTACATATTTTATTTATAGTAAAAATACGTAACTATTCTCAGATGATCAAATGTGCTGCAAATATGGCCCCCAATGCATTAAGCACAACTGTTAGACAGAAAAGAGAAATAAACAAAGCAAGACTAAATTGAACGAGTTAAACTACATTTCTGTTTTGCTAATGCACAGATTTATCTACAACTGCATAAAAAGATGAAAAAACAGTCTCAAGGAGGAAGTCTATAGACTAATTTCACTATAATTTACAGTTATCTCAAATATAGTCTGCTTCTTTACATACAACACAGGCATATGACACTACATTTTACACATTCTTCTGCTTGGTTGTCTTACAAACATTTTCCATTGCAGAAAAGCACTCTGCGTCCAAGAAAAGAAAACAGTGGGATCCAGAAGCAATGATTAAAGTCGTCAGGGGCAAAAGAAGGTTTCGGGAGTTTTCAGTTCCTAAGGCGTTTGGTTGCAGAAACGGAGACATCTCCAGAGGATGTGTATTAAGATGTTAGGTAGGAAGACAGTTTCCCTGCTTGTTAGAAGTTGAAGAACTGGTCAAGTATCTGCTTGTTATGTAAAGAAAATGTTATGGTTTCACTAGAAAAGAGGTTTATCAACTCTCTGAACGAAATGAGGTCAGTCTTAATGTTTCTTCCACTTCAGCTGTTAAACGGGCATGTTTCTCCATATGTCCTGTTCCTCAGTCAAAGAAGAAGACCTCAAACCGAGGTCGGAAGGCATCTACAGCACCCCTTGTTACAGACTCCCCATATAAGGAGGGTTAGAAGAAACGCAGAATCAAGAAAGAAGACCTGCTCAAACATCACTTCCTGATGCTCAAAATACGGTGAAAACTCCAAGCGGAAGGAAGAAAGAACGCTTCGTGATAAATATGACGAATGTGAAGTTTCTGATGATCATGTGTCCATTGCTACTGACAGCACTGAGGTCGATAGCAGTCGCCAAACGAGGAAGACGCAGAGTGTTTTTTCTACAATGGAACATTGTTGCAAGACAACCCAGGAGAAGAACGTGTAAAATGTGATGTCATATACCTGTGTTGTATGTGAAGAAACAGACTATATTTGAGATAACTGTAAATTATAGTGAAATTGATCTATAGAAATCCTTCTGAAGGACTGATTTTAATCTTTTTATGCAGTTTTAGATAAATCTGTGCGTTAGAAAAACATATAAATATAGTTTAATTTGTTCAAGTTAGTCTTACTTTGTTTATTTCTCTTTCCTGTCCAGTAATTGCACTTAATATTTTGGAGGGCGGTATTTCAAGCACATTTGGTGGTGAAAGAACAGTTACTTATGTTTACTATAAATAACTACTTAACATATATGCTTTAAATGACTGTATGCGATGCAAAAATGTATATCTATCTACTGGTGTATGTTTTGTAAATACAACGGGTAAGGGTTCTCCTCAAACAACTAGAAACTTCGGTGTGTGTCATATTACCACCTTTTCCTCTACTAATGCGCAAGCGTCATGGAACAATGCAGTCCAACAAATGCGCACGAATTGACAGTGGCTACACAAAAGCGATTTATCCGCCCAAGCGTGGAGCTCCAATGTCACTCTCTAGGGAGGTACGTGGACATTAGTTAGCATCTTCGTGTACCAAATCGGTTGACACTATATCGGTGTATCAATCACCGCCCCGAACACAGTGAACCTTAACTGACAGATTAAAAGCTCTTATTTATTTTCAGTTGCTATTCAGTAAGAGCATAAAATTAGGCCTCTCTCTCTCTCTCTCTCTCTCTCTCTCTCTCTCAAACCAAAACGATGCCAGTGGAAAAACTTTTGCTATCTAAGATCAGAAATTTCAGGTTGGTATGTTGTGCTCTTAATATCAAGGAACTTATCAGCTCACAAAGTTTGGTTCTAATGTTAAAATGTTGGGGGGAAAGCCCAAATTTCAGTTGTTACTGGAGTCAGGAATTTTATGTAATATTATATATATAAACGTGTTCTAAAAGTTTTCAGCCTGACTCAGATATCCTGAAGATGAGCTAATTACTTTGAAAATTGTTAAGTATCATCCTTTCGATGGTGCAACATTTTCTATAAAATGAAATGCGAACTGTGACAAAGTACTTCGTTTTGAAGAGTTTAATCCCATCAGAAATATAATTGAAGATAGCTTTCACATTAAAGAATTCTTCTCCTTCGTTTTCGACGATTAAGAAGTGAGCTGGTGAATTTAACCGTTCAAGATGATGAGCGCTCAGAGGGTCCCAAAACTGCTACGACCCACGAGATTGTGGCAAAAATTCACAATGCGATCGCCTATTGAAGGTATGCGAGTTGGTTGACGTTATAGAGACGTATTCACCACATTTTACATGCATTTTTAAGTATGAGAAACTTTCTAGTGCCGCGTTTGTTAACGATGAACCAAAAAGCGCGTTCGAATGAACATATCACAAATGTTTAGACATGTTTAAATGCAATTCCAATAAATTTATTCGAAGTTTCATAGCAGTAGATGGAACATGGATTCATCACTACGCGTCAGAGACGAAGGAGCAATCCAAACAGTGGGTGGCAACAGGTGAAAGTGCACCATAGAAAGCAAAAATGTGGAAGAAAAATAATGGCTACGGTTGTCTAGATATTTTAATGACATGGTGCTGGTAGACTACCTCAAGAAGGGCAAAACCATCGCCGGAGAGTATTACGCTTCACTACTGGACCAACTGAAGGATGTTCATCAGGCTAAACCTTGTGAAAAAGAAAGTTCTCTTAATGGGATAACGTGCCTTCACACACGTCTGGGACTGTTGCTGCAAAATTGCATGAACTTTGCTTCCACATCCTCCAAATTCGCCGGATTTGGCTCCCAGCTATTAATTTATGCTCCCGAAACTGAAGAAATGGCTAGGTGGACGAACATTCACATCAAGTGTTGAGGTTGAACCTCAGATAGGGGCTTATTTTTTAAAGTTGGATAGTCTTGGAGTAAATGTACTGATTTACAATTTTTTTTTTTTTTTTTTTTTTTGGTTAGGCCGAGAACTTTTAGAATGACCCTAGCATGTAACTAAAATCCGAAAAAAAAGTAATATCAGAACTGCACAGGAAATTAAAAATTGTCCCTAAAATTGTTTTATTTAAAATAAATATTATAAAATATTAATTTGACAGAACTGCACATTTAAATATGTCACATTAGCTTTCACGCAATGCTACAGTCAATCAATGTGTAACAAGATATTTCTCCATTTTGCAACTCCATCAGCAATAGGACAGTTCATTTTTATAGTGAAAACAACCCTCCACATCAAACGACGAAACTCATGCTTGCTTAAACATTGGACATGATTGTCTTCTTGTGGGCGTAGGCACGATGAGCAGTTGCAGCCTTCAACATAAAGGTTTCTGCCTCAGGCAATATTACAAAAACGTTTTCTTTTGTACACGTTCATGCTACAACACGTTTTACCATTCCATTAACAATTTGAGGATTTTTGCTCGATCTGTAAGTTCTAGAACTCTGCTCACATATGACTTCGTTGCAAAACACTGGCGAAATCATCTTGAAAGTTTGAGAATGGACAACAAGCCGTTAGCTCTGTGCCAGAGTGTGCACTGATGCTGTGATTAACAACGAAAGTTCGCCTCCCACTATAAAGTACTTTTTTTTTTAAATAAACCTTTGTAACATATGACAAATTAATTTAGTAATATTGCTTCCAATATACAGCAAGCTTTAACATCAACATATTATAATGAATATTATAATATTTGCATCAGTATTTCTTCTATCTAAATGCAATACCCTGCACTGCACAAAGGATAAAAATGACTTATGGACACAACTGAAGAAACTTGGAATGTTGTAGCCTCTCGCCCAAACTACTGTAGAAATCTGACATCATCTATGTCTCTAAGATTGGGGGCAGTTATAAATGCTGAGGCTTCATACACCCGATATTAATTTGTGTTCATTTCTACGTGTTTTCACTTTAGGAAATAAATGTTTCTGTTCATGTATTTATTTAGTTATTTGTAAAGAATACGTTAGTTTATGATTATGTTTGTGTGTGTGCATAGGTAACGTCATAAAACTCAAATGATATGACAAAATATAATATGACATTAAGGCAACATGATGTTCTACATATACACCTATAAAACCAATAATAAAAAATAAAACAAAAATACTGTGTAGGATTTGAACCCAGGAGCTTACATAGAAGAGCAAATCTTCTAAACCGCCCGGTCACCACTACTCTAGCCTAACGTTCTCTTTCCACATGCTTATGATTGTAACGAATGCGTTTACGAACCTCCCGAAGTTTTCCGATTGACACTAAGAATTTGGAGATTACTTGGGGGGGGGGGGGTTTCAAAGAGTGTAAATTTCGGATTATAGTAGCAAATGTTGTAATATTACATTTAATTGAAAGAAATTACACATGTAAAATATTTTAATCATTCTTTATTGAAGAGTCGTCGTATATTTCGAGCAATGAGCCCTTCTCCCGGTTGAAATGCCCCGGAAGTTCGTGTAGTATCTAGTCAACAGAACTGTTTCGCGTGCATGGTTCGCGCTTTTTCAGAGTTTTTCCCCCTCTATCATCCATCTGACACAAACAGTTTCATGTCGCGGTGCCAACAACACTAATGGCATTTGTGACTCTACAAATATTGCCGAAATGTAAAACTTCCAAATGAAGGACTGACAGCTCATGCAACAGGTTCTACTTATCCTAGCACTTACCCTGTCTTGCCGGGGTCCTCGCCGCTGTGTCTTTTAGTGTGTATCGTCCCCTTTTCGACGCCCAAATCGCTGCGATTGCCTGGATCGGTTTGGCCCGCTACTCCCCCGGGACCATCAGAATGACTGGACGCTTTCCTCATGCTGGTGAGGCGATAGAACGGCGGGGTTTCCGTGCGCTCTATCAAACAGTTGAGTGTCTCTACTGTTTGTAGTTCCGTCATCATCTCATCAAGCAGACGATCTGGCCGCGCTCTGGCCAAATACAGCACGACTCTCTTCGCCTGCAACAGCCAAAGATGTCAATTTAGTGAAGGGAGAGCTTAACTCACCATGATCGCAAATAATTGGCATAAAGGAGACTATATCTAATGTGGTAACGAGATTTGAAGAGAACTCAGGAAAATTATGCTTTTTAAAAATACTATTATTTTTATAGGTGGGTTTGCACAGAACCTATCCCAATATGATAAAAATGCCAAACATTCAGGGAAAAGAACTCATTACTATCTAAAATTTAAGCTTCACAACTCGAAACACACCGCCACGGGTGGCCGAGGTCGTTAAGGCACGGACTCGTGAGCGGGAGGTCTGCGGTTCGAATCCCGCCAGGACCGTCCTCCCTGACTGGGGTTTTTTCCAGGTTTTCCTCAGTCTTCATAACTGGCAAATGCCGGGGAGGTATCTAAACTTAGGCCTGGAACGTTTCCTGACTTAAAAAAACATTCTTTCCCAATTTATCATTTCATCTCGTGTATCATTAATGTCCACCGCCTGTGGTGCCTCAGTAGTGAAAACGGGCGTTAAACACTACTAAAAAAAAAAAAAAAAAAAAAAAAAAAAAACTCGAAACACCGCAGCATTTTCTCCTCAATGCTGCTAAAATCAGCCGATCGTTTTTAGAAAGATTCTTGGAAATTTACACGATATATACCTGAAAAACGAGTGGGAGTTAAAGCAAAATTTAAAAATTGTTCTGTCGGCCACAGTTTTAAATGTTTTTTAAAGCAATATTGCGTGCCATTGAAATAACATAAAAAATAAAGTATCCGAAAATCAGTGAAGTCAGACTATTAGGAGGAGATTTACTTGAAACCCAAAATTTAAGAATTGCTCTAGCGGCATCAATATTTATTTCTTCACAACACAATTCAACATACACCATTTAAAAAAATTAAGAAAAATAGTTATTTAAAATTAGGGATATCTGACCATTAAGAGTAATGCCATAACTTATTAATTAATAAGGTCATAATTTGGATTTTATATACATTTTTTAAGTTACTCTACTAGGTGAAGAACTACGAGACAGAACTATTTATTAATTTGTTATGAAGTTAAGAAACTTTAAGCATACTAACTTATGCCTTAAGTGGTCAATATTTTCTAAATGCATTATAACACAAGCACAACGATGTTAAATAAACGTTTACGATACATTCCCTACCCATGAACAATGCGCTACAGAACATTTCTCTCTCGATCCTCGCAGTACCTGCCTCCAACAATATCATACAAGTTCTTACCCCTTCTCTGGCTAAATCTGCTTCCAGTAAACTTCCATACAAAGAGCCTTTGTTACAATTTAGAATCATGTCCGATATGCACATCTGCGAAGTGAACGCCAGGATTACAGTCGGACATGAGCACAGAACAGAATCTGTAACGTTTCCAGATCTATTGAAAAGCCTTGCTCAATTCTAATCTGGGTTGTTATTTCAGACGCGCACGTTGGTTTCAATACATCAGCTGTTAAAGAGACTCTCTAACGGAGTTATGTCCAATCATTCGCTAATTTCGTTAAACCCCAACTCTTGATGTGAAGAGAAAGTAAAGTGACAAGTACTAGTAAAGGGTCTAATTTAGTGACGGCTATAACTTTATTACTAAAATGTCATCTTTACAGACATCCGCGAAGAAGGGACATTTAAGAGTTCAAAAGAACCTCCGTGTTTAAAATATTAACCACATTTTAACTTTAGAACAGCCACAAAATCTTACAATGTTCCAGTAAGTTTAAAATGTTTTCATAAGATCTTTTACTGGTAAAATAAAGTCCATTTTTTTTATCTTAATGTCTCTAATGTTTCAGCCAATTTCCAAAGAATGTAGCTATTGTGATAGTACCCATGAAAAGATTTTTGAAAAATTTCTTCAAATCTTCATCTTACCTACAAGTCAACGATAATAATGAAAATTTTTATATATGTTAAAGCTATAGCAGTCGCAATTTTTATTTTTCTCACGAAACTCAGAATATCAATTAACAAACGATCGCTAACCAAGAAAATGGGAGTGGAGGTTGTTAACCAAAAGCGAAAATTTAAAAATCACTCTGGAAGCTGCAATTTTAATTTTTTTTAAAGGAAACTCGGTATTTGCAAATTAAATAAAATAAGAAAAATACTTTCTGAAATTCCGTGAAATCAGATTATTCGGAGGGGGAGTTACCTGTAACGCAAAATTTAAAAAATAGCTCTAGCGGCATTAATAGTCATTTATATATTTATTTATTTTTGCAATGAAACTCCGTATATACAATTTAAATAAAATAAGGAAAATAGTTTCTGAAAATTAGGGAAATCGGACCATTAGGTGTAGGGGTACACCTGAAAATCGAAATTTGAAAAGTGCTCTAACGTTTAATTTTCTCTCTGTTGTTTCAAAATAAAAGGACATATAAACTGTATTTATAACGATACATATGTTTTATATTTAACAAAAGCATTGTCATGAAGATATCAAATGTGAAATATTAATGTAATAAGTGTGTAAGAATTATATTTGTATGTAAGAGCGCTCTGTAATATCCTTCAGAAAATGTTTTCGTTACATGTTTTTACTATAATAAAATTTAGATTACTTTTCAAAGCCAATGAAAATGGAACTTTTGCTTGTTTATTATTGATTGTGTACACTTGGTTTGTACATTGTAATTGTTTCTGAATAGTCTCATATTTTTGTTTTATTGAAACATGTCGACATTTTTCTTCTTAAATACGCCATGTAATTCGAAACTTTCTGTTATTTCTCTCTATTTTAGTGAATGTAAAGATGATATCAAGGACTCAGTTCATAAATATGGTTACACTTGAAAATGTATAAAAATACCCACACAGTATAGCTTTGTCTATCATATATTTCATTTAATTAATAGTATACCGTTAATTTTTGTGGTTTAATCTCAATAATAATAATAATAATAATAATAATAATAATAATAAATGTTATTTCTCTTTTGTAATACTTAAAAGATTGCAAGAATTCTAATTTTGTTCCCCTAATACCACACAGTAATTGCATAAATTAATTTCATTAATTAATAAGGCCTAATTTTGATTTTATATGCATTTTTAATGAAAGTTATTCAACTCGACAAGGTATGCGTTTAATTTACGCAGCTCTTGCGTGACGCATTTTTATTACCTGCAAATTCTATCCCTGGTTATAAAAGAATTCCAGGGACCGAGAACGAGTGAAACATCCCATATTTTTGCACAAAGATTTTATTGTTGCCAATTGACCTTTTTTTTTTAATTGGTTTATTTATGGACGCTCTTTAACATCTCACATCACCAATGTCCCATTCAATTCAGGGAATGAAACGGACGACAAATTTTGCTCAGAGGCCTCTTCTTTCAGGCTTGAGGTTCTTTATCGTGCCGTAAATCTACGACACGGGACCCACTTTCTTTCCTTCCGAAGGAAACAATAGTTAGGATTTTTACGCCCGAAAAAATCCATCGGTCCTGGCCGGGTTCAATTCCGAAGGAAGTCATACTTAGGATTTTTAAGCCCGAAAAATTCCATCGGTCCAAGCCGGGATTGAATCCTCGATATTGGCCATGCGTTACACAGCAATAAGCTTACATATACTCGTAATGTGCAATACAATATATTGTAATCTTTCTAATATTCCTACTGGATTTTATTCACAGACAGCCAGTTTCGAACTTGAGTTATATAAATACACAGGTGTCAATTTGGTGTGAGCAACGTTTATGTGAGGTGGTTTTTACTGGCGGGAACGTTTGATTGGGTTTTCATTGGTTGATTTATTTCAAGCTGACTGACATTTGACTGTCCCCTCCTTCTGCGGCAATATCTCTCAATTTTAGAGTTTCTAATGTTCCAAAATTTACGAATTTCGAGCATTGTCATCATTTTTAAACACAATTTTAAAGCTTATTTCTTATTTTTCTGATATTCCTACGGAATTTCCTCTCACTTGGTGAAAATCTTTTCCTAGCCGCCTTTCTGGATTCCTGCTGATTGCACGCTTCATTACTTGGAGAATTTTGGAATATCCACTGATATTGTGAGTTTTCCAATAAATAAATAAAAAAAATATATTCACTGCTACAAAAAAATTATGCAACCACGCTATATTCTTTTAAAATTTGACCAGTTTAACAAGTGCACACAAACATGTTATTCTTGAAGCTCGGTAGAGTTAGAAAATGTAAAGGTACTCACATAAGGAAGAAGCTCTTGTGGAGCCATGCCCGAGATGATGAGCAGGTATCTGATGATCACCTTGAGATTGTTTGGCCAGCAGGAACACAACGTAGCCCACAGTTCCTCAGTCTCCTTAGGATGTTCATCTGCGAACTGTAACAGATGTAAAACATCCAGCGATTAGCGAACAATTCCAAATCTCTCTTAAAATGATGATAAAAAAGTTTAAATGAAAGTGTAAACGGTAGCATTAGCTAACAAAGTTTTTCAAGCTCTGACCTCCATGTTACTTCATTTAACTCACATCTCGGACGAGGAATTTTCTCAGTATTGGACACTCTCGTGATTAATGCGCTGCCTTCGTCAAGTTTTGAAACTATACTCGCAAGTTTTATGAAGTATCAATGAATTTCGAGGTTTATAATTTTCCTTAACTTATTTTTAAAATGAGAAGTATCTCATTTAAAAAATTCTGATAACGGAAAGAGTGTTTTTACTTTTAAAAACATTTTCGTAATGGTCTACAACAAAACTGCTTGTTCTTGTAAAAGATTTTTGGCTCGAAATATTGAACGTTTTGGTGTTTTCTTTAAAAATGTCAAATATTTGTAGATTTGCATTTTTGTAAAGAGTTTACTCAAGGGCAGAAATCTTCAGCGTCCTTCATACATTCCAATCTGTATATAATTTTTAAACAATATCTTTTGACATTATGTCATAATTACACACTGAGAGGTGTTAAAAAAAGAGGAGCAAAGCACATAATTTTTAAACACGCTTTAAAATAAAAATCAGTGTTTACTGAAACAACGAAGACATAGATATTAAAAAATAATTTCTTTAAAAATTATTTAACAATTCTTATCATTCAAGTAATTCATAACGAGGATTTTAAAGTGCAATTCTACCCTAGTATTGCTTTTAATGCAGAAAACTCTTAAAACTCTCAAAATAAACAGAAATTATTGAAAATTGTTGGAAAATGACCTTTTAATGGCTGTATGGTTCTCTGGTTGTTTGTGACCATGGTCTCGGTGACGAGATTTCTACCTGTAGCTGTGATCCGGTCACGTCATTGCTGCGTGTGTTTCTGAATTGCTCAATGTGCTTGAGATGAGACGTATGGTATGGCCAGCACAAATGTGCTATGTATTAGCCAGATAATGATGAGTAGAAATATGTATAAAGAAAAAATAAATAATGTATTTGTGTACTATGAAGGAGTTAAGGAGGGTGGAGTAGGGGGTGTTTTAAAATGTTTAGAGCATGCCCCTTGTTGGGCGCCAAAGTTTGAAGGAGTTAAGGAGGGTGGCGTAGGGGGTGTTTTAAAATGTTTAGAGCATGCCCCTTGTTGGGCGCCAAAGTTTGAAGGAGTTAAGGAGGGTGGCGTAGGGGGTGTTTTAAAATGTTTTGAGCATGCCCCTTGTTGGGAGCCAAAGTTTGAAGGAGTTAAGGAGGGTGGCGTAGGGGGTGTTTTAAAATGTTTAGAGCATGCCCCTTGTTGGGCGCCAAAGTTTGAGGCGTAGGTGGTGTTTTAAAATGTTTAGAGCATGCCCCACGTTGGGCGCCAAAGTTTGAAGGAGTTAAGGAGGGGCGTAGGTGGTGTTTTAAAATGTTTTGAGCATGCCCCTTGTTGGGCGCCAAAGTTTGAGGCGTAGGAGGTGTTTTAAAATGTTTTGAGCATGCCCCACGTTGGGCGCCAAAGTTTGAAGGAGTTAAGGAGGTGCGTAGGTGGTGTTTTAAATTGTTTTGAGCATGCCCCTTGTTGGGCGCCAAAGTTTGAAGGAGTTAAGGAGGGGCGTAGGTGGTGTTTTAAATTGTTTTGAGCATGCCCCTTGTTGGGCGCCAAAGTTTGAAGGAGTTAAGGAGGGTGGCGTAGGGGGTGTTTTAAAATGTTTTGAGCATGCCCCTTGTTGGGCGCCAAAGTTTGAAGGAGTTAAGGAGGGTGGCGTAGGGGGTGTTTTAAAATGTTCTGAGCATGCCCCTTGTTGGGCACAAAAGTTTGAAGGAGTTAAGGAGCATGGCGTAGGTGGTGTTTTAAAATGTTTTGAGCATGCCCCACGTTGGGCGCCAAAGTTTGAAGGAGTTAAGGAGGGTGGCGTAGGTGGTGTTTTAAAATGTTTAGTGCATGCCCCACGTTGGGCGCCAAAGTTTGAAGGAGTTAAGGAGGGGCGTAGGTGGTGTTTTAAAATGTTTATAGAGCATGCCCCACATTGGTAGCCACAGTTTGAAGGAGTTATGGGTGGCGGAAGGAATGGTGTTGGAAATTTGATTATTTGCTCAGCACTCAGTACTCTTCTAGTCGATCTCAGGGATGTTGCTGGTTTTTGAGACCTCATTGTGCCGGGTTGAGTGAGGGGAATTAAAGGTAATGTATTGACCAGAGAGAAACCTTGTTATCTGCCAGTTGAGTCGTTTATTCAACAAAGAGTGCATACCAGGGCGTTTCTGTTCGGACCGCAGTAATGAGACGTTTGCCAGACACGCGGAGCTATAATGCTTGACTAGGGTATGTTTTCTGACTGCTGGGAAGACGGGCCGAGCAGAAGTGAAGCTCAAACATTGATGGTCGAATGTTCTCTGACTTCTCTCGTAGCACAACAATGCACAGCAACAATTTTAAACATTAAAACATCGCTTTGCGGTGATTGTTGTAAAAATGCGCCTCACGCGCAAAATTATCGGTATGTTAGAATCCAAATACAGGTTTCGAGGAATGAACTAAAGCTTTTATATCCATTGTTTAGGCATTGGGCTTGTTGTTGTGTTTCTGCAAGGTCGCAAGATTGGTCTTAGGCTTGAAACCAAGCTTAAATGTAAAAATCAAATTAAAATAAAATATCTTACGTAGAGATTATGGTGTTATTACTTCTTACAATGAATAGGGAATGTTACCTATACAAGAACGTTGATATTAGTTTCAAAATTTTGAAAAAAAATCAGTGTTTTAAAATTCCATTTACATTCTGTTAACATGAACTTTAACTGTGATCGAAGTTTCGGCACGAACTGATTAAATTCGCATGGACATGTTTATTTAACTATTGCGTCGTATTTGCATACTCAGGTTCGTTGTCATGCCAATGCAGAATTTCTGCCTTGTGGCGAGTGAAAAGTAAGCTAGAAGCGGCTGCACAATGCTGATTTAAAGAACTTATAGTTCAAATTTTTCTTTTACTCTATAAATTATGTTTACTGTCAATGTAATAATGCAAGGAGAATTCCAAATTATATCCGCAGTGCAATTTATAAGTTTCCGCCCTCACCATATTACATTGGTGATAGAAAAAATATGATCATCATTTTTCAAATTAAACTCTTAAGGTTAAAGCATTCCTTCACAGATCCAAAAGATTGTGGCCATGATCTTCTTGGATGACTGAGTGACCTTGGCCTTTAAAGGCGGTGCTTCGCCACTTTTACGCCACTCCATTGATTCTCTTTTGAACAAGAGATCATAGTAGAGGGTCATAGTTCCATCTCCTGTAACAATGGTTTGCACAGCAGAGCTCTAAAAATGCCTAAATACATATGACCCGTTGCTGTTTTTGGACTAAAGAAAGAAGTCTAGGCACCCATCTTGCATTTACCTTATTCGTGTTTAAATTCTCATGAATAATTCAAAGGACTGTTGTTTTAGAAAGGCCCAAACTTGCTGCTATTTCTGTAACTCTGAGCCGCTGGTATTCCATAATTTCTCCTTCCATAAGAGCGATGCTGTGAGCACCCCCAAGTGCTGACCTGCACGCTCTTCGTCTTCAATGCTTTCTCGACCCATTCGAAAAAGTTTGGCCCATTCTTTTACGGTAGAATATGAGGGGGATGTTTCCCCATATGCACCGTCCAACCGCTGTTTAATTTCATTGGAGTTAAATTCTTCTTTTGTGAAGAAGTTAATAACAGCTCGACACTCCGTTTTGAACATGTCACAATCATCTACACATATCCTTACTTATGCAACTATATCTGAACATCTGGACACAGCGGAATGGTAGTTACAGTTGTAATTATTTACTTAACAGATAAGGATTTTGTGAAGGCCAAGATCCCTTCGGCGAGGCCGGAAACTTATGAATCTACCCTTGTATGTAACATGACTGGCTTAAATGTGCTTCTCCAAACAAATGAATTGCATGACCGGAAACGAAATGCAGTGTTTACACTCCTGAAACATGTATAGATAACAATTAACAAGTACAAATTTACTCGATACAATACACGAAATATTTGAAAGTTTCTTGTATCACATGAAAACGTCTCTTCAAAGTATTGCACGGCAAAACAAAAAGATTAGAATCAAGCAGAGAAAGTAAGGGATGAACGAAGGGTAGGAAATTTCCAATTTACTCTTGAAATCTGTCAAGCTATTCTCTAATTGCTAAAAGCCAAGAGATGTGAACGCTGAAGAAAGATAAAAGCAAAGAACAGAAAGAGAGAAAATACCGACTGAAATTCTAGTGCTGGTTCGCAGACTATTGTGCTCGTACCACTTTCGGTGCGCAGAACTTTTTATGGTGAAATGTTTCACAGCCATGAAAAAGTTACCACGAAAATTCGTGACGTGGTATCACTGATGGCCAAATTTAAAAACAAGAATGCCTGCCGAGCAGCAGACCAAAATATTATGAGTTTAACTAACATAATTATATTGGGTGATTTTCCCCTTGCGGGACCGCTCCACTTGGAGTTGAGTGGAGTTGACCAAACTCTGCAACTCTCGTCTCGTTCCCACGCTTGAAAGCTGGCCGGGTAGCCTGAAGGGAGGTCAGTACTTTAGGATAGTACGGATGCGTTGAGTGACAGAGTATTAAGTATTCAATGCAGGTACTTTGTCCCCTAACAACATTTATTCACAATTCGTACGTGCGTACAGAATCAGCTCATGATGTACAGAGATTGTTTGCCTCATATTCAAGTTGAAGTTGGATTCACAGATTGGTAAATAAATTTCGCGTTTTCTTTATAAAAAGCGTGCACAGTATTTACAGAAGAAACGTTAGATAATACTGAACATGCTTTCGAACGTTTCCCTTAAAAAATCATTTCGACGTCATTCTCAGCAAATGGAAATGTTCTATTGTTACTGCAGTTGAAACCCAATAAAATTACTGTAGTGCAGAAAGTTGCGATAAGTTATAGAAGAGTTCACCGTTTCAGATATCTCGGTAAGGTGGGTTCACGAATTCTCACTGAGGGTGAAAAGGTTGTACGTGTGGGGGTGTGATGCATAGGGACCAAGGAAAAATATTTCTTCATTGAATCGTAATCTGTGATGAAACATGGGTAAATCTCTATACTTCTCGAAGCAAGCCAAGTATGGTGTGGAGGAAAAGAGGTAAATCTGCTCCTGTCAAAACTAAAAATCATCTCAGCTATTTGACGAAAAAATATGTCAACAACCAATTTAAGAAATTCTTTTCCTCCAAGACAACGCCCGCCTGCACACAGCTGCTCTGACAGGTGAAAAACTCGAGGAAATCAACTGGACCTCATTCAAATATCCCCCCTATAGTCCATAATTATCGCCTTGTGATTACTATAGGTTTAGACTGTTAAAGGTGGGCAATTCGACAACAACGAACGTGTGAAAGCAGTGCTTTCATCCTGTGCCAGAGAATAAAACGCAAATTTTGTCGTTCTCCTTGGGTTTCATTATTGGCCATTCATTGATTGTGGCTATTCCTTAATTTGCGATTTCAGTAAAATGTTTAGAAAGTACCTGTATATTCTTAGCTGTTCATCACGCAGAAATATATCAGTTTAAAAATCCCCCTATACTATTATTCACATATACAATGTGTGCGGCTCTATCTTTGGAGCAGTGTATGCATTCAAAGAATGGCTCCCGCTGCGTCAACCCGAACGTTGCGATGGCAACCAAGCGGTTCCATATGTCCCGACATATATTCTGCACCAAATTTACCGACGCCATTGATCCTCCTTTGTTGACACTGTACGAGACATCAGCGACAATGGTTCCACATCTTTGAGTGAAAGAAGGGCTTCTGTAAACGAAAGGCTAATATCCTAAATGTAGAAGAGTGATACTCATGCAAATAAAGTACACGTTCAGTCTTCTTACAGTTTTATTCAATCATTTGCCTCATACCTCAAATTTTTAGAAGATACAGCTGTTTGAAAGACAATACCCTCGTTGGAAAATTGTGATACAGCCTTAAAGAATCTTTATCGTTATAAAACATATAACTATATAAAGTTCTTAAAGTGCGATATATCTATACGAGTGTGGATTTGGCGACTTGTTTTAAAAAAATAAAATTTAATATTACAAATTAGTGGTGAAAAGTGTTTGTTTTACTTATGGAAAGCTGAACCATGGAATGTCAAAATTAACGTAAACTAAAATAAATATACCACAAAAACAATCGTGTAACGTTAAAATAACTTTTTTTGTGTTAAAAAGTATCGCATTGTAGCTATAATAATGTACGTGATAAACGAGGTGCGATTTTCTAAATTCTCACGGGGGTTATCGCGATAGCAAAATTACTAAATTTACATGAGATATACTGAAATAATATGTGTATTTTTCACCGGTAGGAAATAAAGATATATAACATCCTAAACACATTCAACCTCTATTCCTGTGTTTTTATACGCTAATATAATGTGCGAAGATCGTTACGAAAGTTTTGAGATGAGGAAAAGTGAAAATCAACGCACATATTTTGGATATGCTTAGCGCCTGATACAAATGTATCAATTATCATTATAAATTAAATGAATATACAAATTATTCGTTAAACTTTGCGTACCTGGTGTAGAAAAATGAAAAATACAACTAAGCATTTAAAGCAACAGAAAGTGAACAGAATATTAGTATAAAATTTCAAGGAATGTCCCGATAATGCAGTCAAAGTGAAATACGAGTATATAATTCGTTAAAAGAGAAAGAAAATAAATGACTTATGGAGAACACAAAATAATGGAAGATAATGGATCGAAAATAAGAAAAGACAGAACAGCGTGAAAGAACATACACAAAGAAAGATAAATGATGAACAAAAAAGAAACCAGGAACAAGAAAGCAAAATGCATTTGATACTTTTATCTTCTATTTTCAATCCATACCACAGAATAAATTATAAACCACTTTTGCTTTTTGGAATCTTCCACTGTTTGCCAGCTCTCTATCACGGGGCGTATAAACAAGGAAATAAAGGCCTGAAAATATATAATGTCACCCTCGACGGAATCAACAAGGAGTAGGTTGCAGGCTGGGAGAAAAGAAGAGCAAAAACAAATATTTATAGAGCAGTTCTTCAATCGATGCAATAACTTATGTCCTAGAGAAATAAAAAGCTTCGCAAACATTAAGAACGAAAAGTAGCAGGTAAAACCAAATGATAACAAATACGAAACGGATTTTAAAAGTAAGGCGGGTCGCCTGCCACATTTGGGTATGTCGCATGCGTAGAAGCTTCAGTTGATTCATTAGCTTGCTATGATTTGACGTTACCCGCAGGGCTGAGAGCAATTAACTGCTGTTGCTGATGGTGCCCGAGCGGCTAGCCAGAAGCGAGCGCCAGTGGAGAGCGCGGAATTTATACACATGCACTTTGTAAATATAAATGGACAGGAACGGGTAACTCGCTGTTTTGATAGCATTTTTAGGCGGATGAAATACTGTAAATATGGGAAATGTGCTCTTATTCCAATTCCCAACTAATTCAGAGGTAAATCATTGTAATTGTGATAAAACTCTAACTTCGGTAGGGAGGAAAGGGAGGAAAAATAACAAAAAAAAAAAAAGGGCTGGAAGTATTCGAACCTACTATTCTATCTTCTCAAGTGTAACACGTTGCTCTAACCGCCTGCGCTATTACACCGTTGATTCTGAAGCGTTATTATCTAGCTAATGGTTGCACCACACTACCGTCGGCTCTCTCCGCTGTAACTCACTTCCGGCTAGCGGCTCGGACACCAAGACAATTAGCAGCAACAGTTACATGCTTTTACCTTGCGGGTAACTTCATACCATTGTTACAGTTTATTGTAGCTCGTCTTTGTGAGACGTTGGTTTACGCATTTAGTAGTCTGGTGAATTTCAATGAAATGCTGGAACTTTTGACTGTTGGTGAACGTGACTCTTGTAATAGCTTTGTTTAATATTCAAACAGATGCAACGCGGCTATCTTAAGTGATAGGTTTTACAAATTCCGTAGGAATGGATAAAGACGAGTATAGAGCCGCGATAAAGCATTTTGATTTAAAAAAGAGGACTGCGGCCCAGATACAAACTGAGTTGAAGGAACTCATGGAGACTCTATACCAGCACCTAAGACTATTTATTACTGGATAAATGAATTTAAACGTGGCCGTACAAGCACCGTAGATGCTGCACTTTCCGGATGCCCGATTGTGGATTCTCGATAAAATGCATAGTACCGTGAAAGAAGACAGTCGTATTAAAATTCATCAGATCGTTGGATCCCATATGAACGTGTACATAATATCCTGCATGAAAGGAACAGAGGAGCCAATCTGTGTATGGTACTCACAAGAACCATCATGATTGATACCGCCAAGGGTGGCCGAGGTCGTTAAGGCGCGGTCTCGTGAGCGGCAGGTATGGGATTCGAATCCCGCCAGGACCGTCCTCCTTAACTGAAATTTTTCCAGGTATTCCTCAGTCCTCATAAATGGCAAAAACAAGAAATGTACCCTAAACTTAGGCCTGGAATGTTTCCTTCCTTAAAAAAAATCATTTTCCATGCATCATTTCAATTTTATATCATCAGTGCCCACCGACTGTAATGCCTCAACAGTACAAACGGACGTTAAACACTAAATAGTAAAAAATCGTGATTGACTGTTTGGAAAAGCGTAAAACAGCGACTGGCTGTTATTACGCAATGCTATTGGACCGTTTGTATAGTAAGTTGAAGCAGAAGTGAGCGCATAAATATGCTCCTTGACCAGGTCTAAGTGCTTGCCCACACGTCGGCCGTTTCGGTCGCAAAAGTGCACAGCAAGGGTTCCCCACCCACTCTATTCACCAGATTTGGCCCATGTGACCTTTTGCACTTTTCTAACTTCCAAAATTGGCTTGGGGAAAGAAATTTTCGTCAAACGAAAAGACTATCTGTGCTGTAAACAAGCATTATACAGTTTGAAAGAAACACTTTTTTTCTGAGGAAATAAAAAAATAGGAATCTCCATTGTCCAAATATACTGAGTTAAAGGAGACAGAAATACATTTTGGTTTTTGCAAATAATATTTCTTTTACTATGTTTTTTACCAGACTTATCAATCCGCCCTCGTATAATCACTTGGAAAATAGGCAGTCCCGACTGTTGTGAAGCCCGTTCGGTGACTCGATTTCTCAACTGAAGATGTAAGCGTGCGGTTCTTCGTGAACTATGTGACGTTAATGCACCTACTGTAATGAGTTAAAGTTAAGACGTGCAGTGGTGTCAGTTTAAGGAAATCTTTAGATACTGAATTTGATTCTCAAAATGAATTAAATCAATTTAATATACGCCTCAAAATGAATTAAATCAATTTAATATACGCCTCTGCAAATGGTTATGATGATAAAAGTAGCAGACAAAGTAAGGTTAACACTACTCAACATTTTTTGGCTGGTATGTGTTAATTTTTATTGATATAGTGAAATATTTTCTTATTTAACTATATTTTATTTGTTTTTAATACTATTTAATGCCTGTTTTTACTGCTGAGCCATAAAAAGGCGGTGGACACTGATGAAACATGAGATGAAACGATAAATGAGTACTTTTTTTTTTTAAGGAAGCGTTCCAGGCCTAAGTTTAGGGTACTTCCCCGACATTTGCCATTTATGAGGACTTAGGAAAACCTGAAAAAAACTTCAATCATGGTGAACGGTCCTGGCGGGAATCAAACCCCAGACTTCCCGCTCACGAGTCTGTGGCCTAATAACTTCGTTGTCTGGGAGCAATAGCCGATCACATGCATTGCCAAACGTAGTTGTAATTTTTCAAGTAAATATTAGGGAGAGCTTAAGGCAGTCTTTCGTGGCAATTTAATTTACTGTGGGGGCTAGCCTTGGCTCGGCCCAGTTGCTCAGTCTGTCCTCTATAACGATTTTTTTTAACCTGAAGCCTCACGTTCAGAAAATGTAATATAAACACATAGAATTTGCTATTTTAGTTGCATTGTGGTAATATTGAAAAGTGTAATTATTTAATTTTAACAGTAAATGTCTTTTACTATAACTTATTATTTTTAAAATTTATTCTTAAACCCCCTCAATCATATTTAGTTGCTAAATCTTTGTTTATACCTGTTTTCAACATAACCGTTAACTGCAGTGGAACGACGTGGTATTTTAATAGGATTATAGAGAAAGAAAGTTAAAAATTCAGCGAAACGTCAACAGTTCATTTCAAGAGTGATTGATGTGTGTGCACACAAAATGAGAATATATACAGTATGCGGCGAAATAATCGACACTGAAATTATCGATCATTTGCTGTCCAAGTTTCCATAGCAATGAAATATTTATTTATTGCATATAACAGGTTCACACATTTTTGTCTTGATTTCTACAATTATGAGGTGTTTATCGTGGAACATTACTTCCGGTAATACGGATTGGGGCGTCCATTGTGACGACCGAGTTTGCTTCACGCGAAAGAACAGCACGAGAAGAGATTTATAGAGGTGGTAGCAAATGACAAAACAATGTTAGCTGACGTTGGCAAGTTCCGTCGTACGGGATCAGTGTTACGTCAACGAAAGGGGACAACAGAACTTGTCACTACAAATGAGAATCAGGGACTACTTCTCCAACAGGTGTTAAGAGTCGCCAAAGCGTAGTCTACGACGAACATACTGAAACTTGGTTTCAGCAATAGGTCTGTTCGGCGGATGTTTAAAGAACTACCGGATTCGAGTTGCTCAGCGTCTTACAGGAAGAGATGAACGAGCCCGAGCGTTGTCTATGACCTATGAGGATTCAGATATCTTCTGTAACTATAGTTTTCAGACGAAAGACATATTTACCGTGACGTGTTCGCCCTGGAGGTAGAAAACGGTCTTGTAAGCTCCCATTAAACATTGTTGGCGGTGGATTTCATGTTGGTAAAACTATTTCACTACAATGGAAGAACGAAATCACTATAATCTTTCCGCACCGACCCCACACCTTGACCTCCCTTGGTGTCGGATAACCAGGTGCTTTCCAGACTGAATTGTCTATTTGCTTCGAGATTGTAATGGTAAGGCCAAGTGCACACTCGCCTGTGCACACAGCTCTTGTTGCAAAAGAAGCTGTGAAGACATGCGACTTCAAGGAGATGACCCATCCACCCTACAGCCCTGATCTAGTTACAAGTGACTTTTTCCTATTTTCAAAACTCACGAAAGACCTTCGAGGAAGGAAATTTAAGTGCGATGAGGAAGTTTTTATGCCAATTTTGCACATAAGACTTCTATTTTTCACTGGGGGTTGAAATGTTAATCCAAAGCTGTGAGGACTGTATTTCAATAAAGTGTAACTATATTAAAATGTGAAATATAATCATATCTAGAAAATGGTTCGGCCAGAAACTTATGGATCTACCCTGGTGATTTCCGTCACCATGCATTAGAAGTACCACTCAATAACGCAGCTTAAAACGTTTGGATGTGCAATTAAAAGTATTTATACACTACCCGAACAGAAAATAGCAGTGGAATGGAAGCCACAGTGAAGCCCAACTCCTGCACAGTTCTCCCTCCCGCAAACAACGTTTGCAGAGATCTCTCTCCCTATTCAAGCAGTTCTATGGAATGTACAAAGCAAATTGAAAACACAAAACAAAGAAAATACAGCATGCCTTACTGTCCTTACACGGATTCTATTTTCAAATAATTGGCTGAAATTCATTGGAGCCGGAAAAAAAAAGTGTAAAAATTGTTCAAGAGGTGCCTTCACAACCATCCTATTAACTCATGTATTGGCAGTGACGAAGCATGGCTTTCCTATACGGTAGGCTGAGATATGGGTTGTCAAAATTAATGGAAAAAGAAATTTATGCTAATTATACGACCAAGATATTCCGTAAAGTTATTAAAAATATGTTCAAAATTATGGTTTTGTACCTATAAATATATAAGTGATAATTAAAGTAAATTACACACAATATTTAGATTGAATTTTTACCCGTCCTTTTCCCTATTAAGATACCGCGCCGTTCCGCTGCGTTTGACAACTACATAGAAAAGTAGAGAAAACAGCTAAAAATAGAATTACCAACCTTATCATACGTCCGCTATCCAGCGTGAACCAATATACGAATAAGAGATTATGGTTCGCAGACAATGGTTACCTTAGCAAGGATAAAAATAGAAGTACGTCACGCAGGAGCTGCGTAAACTAAGAGAATTCCTCAGCAGGTTTAATAACTTTAAAATTGACTATAAAATTAAAAATAGGCCTTAATAATTAATAACATGAATTAGGTTATACCATTGCTGTTCGCTATTGGGGAACAAAATTAGAATTCTTGCAATCTATAGGTATCACAAAAAAGAAACCACCTTTTCAGAATTAAACCACAAAAATTAATGGTATACTATTATTTCTAACAAATATATGAACACTGATAGACAAAGCTATAGCGTGTAGCAATTTTTAAACATTTTTAAATGTTTATGAACTGAATCCTTGATATCATCTTTACATTCACTAAAATAGAGAGAAATAACAGAAAGTTTCGAGTAACGTTGTGTATTTAAGATGTTGTTCAAATGTTTCAATAAAACAAAAACATGTTACCATTCAAAAATAATTACAATGTACTAAGCCAATAAAAACAATTGAAAGTTACATAGATTTTCAGTGGCTTTGAAATTTAATTTAAATGTTATTAACATGAACGTAAACGTTTTCTGAAAGTTATTACAGAGCGCTCTTACATACATAAATATAATTCTCACACGCACATTAAATTAATATTTCACAGCTACTATCTTCACGACGATGTTTTTCTTAAATATAAAACATATGCATCATTATAAATACACTTTATATACTGAGTTAGTTTGTTCTTTTATCTTAAAATAATATGAAGTTAAGAGCGTTTTATAAATTTCGGTTTTCAAATATTCCTCTCCTATTCGAAATGTTCCAATTTCCTTAATTTTCTGAAACTATTTTTCTTATTTTATTTAAATGTTATGTGGAGAGTTTTGCTGTGAAGACACAAATATCAGTGCCGCTAGAGCGATTTTTAAATTACGCTTTAACCCCCAATCGGTATTCATGCAAATCCCCCTCCTAATAGGCCGATTGTCCTCAATTTCAGAAACTATTTTTTTAATTTATTTTAATTTGATTTGATTTTGATTTGATTTATTTACGGACGCTCTTTAACATCTCAGGTCATCAGCGTCCCATTCAACTCAGGGCGTGAAACGGCCGACAAATTTTGCTCAGAGGCCTCTCTTTCAGACTTGAGGTTCTTTTTCGTGCCGTAAATGTACGACACGGGACCCACGGCTTTACTTCCCTTCCGAAGGAAGCCATACTTAGGATTTTTACGCCCGAAAAAATCCATCGATCCAATTTATTTTAATGAAATATACAGTGTTTCGTTGAGAAAAAACAAAAAAATGTGACCGCTACAGTTTTTTTCAATTATTATTTTAGGTTTAGATTAACCCCTTTTCTCAATGGTCCCATTGTGCTGGAACGAACTTGAGAAATTGTTTGTTAATTGATGGTTATATGCAGAGTTTCGTTGAGGAAAAAAACAAAACAAAACAAAATTGCGACCGCTAGAGCATTATCAGACATACACTGACATACATTGTCATTCCCGGTGCCTGGTAGATAGGATTGATGGAGATTTGAAGAAATGTTTCAAAAATTATTTCACGGTTACAACCGCATTGCTACATTCTTTTGGAATACGCTAAACTAACTACACCAGCTTAAAATATTAATTTTAGTCAACTTTTGATTTCAAAACATAGAAAGTATATAATCTGCCGCGTGTGACCGAGGTCATTAAGACACAAACTCGCGACGGAGAGATCTGGAGTTCGATTCTTACCAGGGCCGTCCTCCCTAAATAAGTTTTTTTTTCCAGGTTTTCCTCAGTCCTCATAAATGGAAATGCCTGGGAGGTACTAAACCCAAAAAACTGGAACGCTTCCTTCCTTTAATAAAAAATATCCTTTGCCAATATATCATTTCATTTCATGTATCATCAGTGTCACCGCTTAAGGTGCCCCAGTAGTAAAAACGGGCGTTAAACACTATTAAAAACAAGACTTTATGCTGCAGATTCCAGACTTGTCGATAAATCTGTTGCTATGAAAACAGGGATGTTTATTATTTTTCTTTTTTAAATAGTTGCGTTATATTTAATTAAATTCCCTATACGTGTTATGTTCAGCCACTCATGTATGAGTATTAATTCTAGTTATTAAGATTCTAGAAGCGTGCGATATATATTTAACAGTAATAGCAGTACAAGTGTGAAACCCCCCCGCCAGGTTTGTGCTACTTTGAGTCGCCGGTAAATGCTTCATTTGTGTTTACCAATCCTTTAAAGCGACTATCGCAGATATAAAAATACATTTCCAGAAAGTCGTTTAGTTTTATTCAAATAATTATGCCCACTTTCAAGTAAAAGGTTACGCAATTATATCGTTCTATGCTTATCTAACCTGCAGTGATAGAATACAGAGCTATAGAGATAACCAAGTGTTCTATTGCATTGGCACACTAATGATATGTGTGTGTGTGAAAAAAAGTTACGAAAAGCAAAACTGTGGTGCTGGAAAATTAGTCGGCTGATTGGTCTCCATCCAAGCATTTTACAAAGTGTAATATCCGGAGGGCTAATTAAAATCCTGTACTGGATGCATAAATAGCTGCTTTATATGCTGTTAATTGTGTTGTGTGGTTTGTAGTTTTAGAGTACCGATAACTGCGATATTCAACACGCAATGTTCATTTATACGCTATCTGAAAAAAAAAAAACACAAGTAATAAAAACTTCGTAATTTAAATTATGTATAGCACAATTGTCATGATTTGTGTACTAGATAAAATCAGCTGACCCAGTATAAATTAGACAAAGTTTAATGTGATATACGTCTATATTTATGATTATGTAATAACTATAAACTTTTCTGATGGATTATAAAATTGAAGAAGCAATGAAATCAATAATAGATAAACGGTCCATGACTATGTTGACTATACGTCCGTATTTCAGGAAAATTAGCAAATTTGAGTGCCTCTTTTTAAGAGTTCCAAAGATAAAAGGGGCATATATACCTCGTATTTTATTAAGCGACTTGTAAACGTCATCCATTAAAGAATTCCGAAGGAATCTAACCTATGGCGGGTGTACCCATGTAAAGATATTTTAATGCTCTATCGAAAACTGTTACTAGGCACCTTTAAAAAAAAAGTGTCTGTGTGTTTTACATTAAACGATTCGTCGGAGTCGTGAACCATCAAAATTGGACCGTTGTAGGTAGAGATTAATCCAAAGCGAAAATGTTTTCAAAAATGTAAACCCGCTCTATCGGCCGCAATTTTTTTGGTTCTCAAAGAAGAATTCTTTATAAAAAATGGACAACAGAAAATTACTAAAATAATGACAGTCGAGAAGCGGGGGTATCCTTGAAAAAAGATAGGGGGTTAAACCGAATTTTTAAAATCGCTCTAGTGGCTGCAAAATTGTTTTTTTAAAAAAAAATCTCGATATGTACCGTTGAAATAAATTACGAAAACTTTTTTTTTTTTTTAAAAAAATCAGTGAAATCAAATTATTGGGAGGCGGGATTTGCCTGCACCCCAAAATTTAAAAATCTCTCTACTTAATTTTTTTCGCAACAAAACTCCGTATATACCACTTAAATAAAATAATAAAATCAGTTTCTAAAATCAGGAAATCCGGTCATTAAGAGTGGGGGTATACCTGAAAATTACAATTTAAAATCGCTCTACAGGCTCCGATATTTGTTTCTTCGCAACAAATTTAAATAAAACAAGGTAAATATTTTCCGAAAATTAGGTATTTTGGAAAATTTAAATAACAGATAAACCGAAATTTAAAAAGTGCTAGAGTTTAATTCTCTCTATATTGTTTTAAAATAAAAGGACAAATTAACGCAGCATATAAACTGTATTTATAACAATGAATAATTTTTATATTTAACAAACGTATCGTTTAAAGATAGCTAATGTTAAATATTAATCTAATATGTGTTTAAGAATTATATTTGTATGTAAGAGCGTTGTGTAATAATCTTCAGAAAACGTTTGCGTTACATGTTAATAATATTTAAATTAAATTTCAAAGCCACTGAAAATCGATGTAACTTTCAATTGTTTTTATTTTCTTAGTACCTTGCAATTGTTTTTAAATAGTAACATGTTTTTGTTTTATTTAAACATATGAACATCTATTTCTGTTTGTCTAGAAGTGACCATATATTTCATTCAATAGAACAGTATTAATTTTTGTGGTTTATTTTAATAATAATCATAATAATAATAATAATAATAATACTAAATATGTACTTTCTCTTTTGTAAAGATTGCAAGAATTCTAATTTTATTCCCCTAATACCACACAGTAATGTATAACTTATTTTATTTCATTAATTAATAAAGCATAATTTGTATTTTATATTATATTTTATTAAAAGTTATTCAACTTAGTGGGGAATTCGCTTAGTTTACGCAGATGACTTGAACTTTATACAGAAAGAATACAATGCGAACAAAGGATAATTGAAATGCCGATAAACATTTCTCTTAGTGGTATTGCGTAAATTTATAAAAGACAAATATTATAACAATATTTTCAGATTAAATTTTGGATGAATAGCCTTGTGAGTGGAATTTAGCCGTTCAGCTCGGGAATCCCCGAAGTTGTTCTCACTACTGGCGGATTGCATATGCGTTCCCCTTACGTAATGTGAAGGTCGCTGTCCCAAGATCTCACCATGGGAGGCATATTGTTAATAATAATTGTTCTCGGATGCCGCTGGTAGTTGCATTTAAAGTTTCTATTATTTAGTACTATTTTTATTTGGTTTATTTACGGGTGTTCTTTAATGTTTCAGGTCATTTGCGTCCCATTCAATTCAAGGGGTGATACGCACAGTAAATTTTGGTCAGAGGCCTCTTCTTTCACATGCTGTAAATCTCATTTGCTTAATAAAAAACAGAATACGAAATATCTTCGCTCTGTGCTATATGGAGATCGCTGAGACAAAAGAAAAATTTCACAGCAGCATATTGTTCGTCGCGTATAACCTACATTTTCCAGTAGGCGGAACTGAACATGTCTCAACTTGTACACCTCCCACTGACTGAAATAGGAAGTGCACATAATGAAATTTGCACTATATATTGCAGTAAGTGAACAAAATATTGTAATGCCATATGTTAGCGCTATGCTTCCCCTTATTAAAAAGCCCTTGTAGCAAAAGAAATTTGGTAGCACTGTCTTTGTGATGTTAATGCAAGAAAGAATGTAATAAACCGCGTAATTTCACTTGAGGTTATATTGAATAAGCAAATTACAAAATCCGCATATAAGTGTGTAATATATTTATACTTTATTTCAAAACTAGAGCAGACAGAAAACATCGGTGTTATTTTTGGAATCATTGATCCTAGTGTACTCCAGAAAAGCCCCAACTATCACAGAACTGAAAGGAAAAAAAATTAATTTTTCGGTTAATGCTGTTATTTCCGCAGCAAACTAGCAAATAAACATCTTCTGCTCATAAACACGACATAAATTCTTAATAAATGTAATCTCTATAAAATTCGTGTATTTCCCGCTACTTGAGTCGGTCCTGGTGGTGTAGTGGTAACCATACTTGCCTCCTAAAGGCAAAATCGCGGGTTCAATCCCGGCCAGGATCGATGGATTTTTTCGGGCGTAAAAATCCTAGGTATGGCTTCCTTCGGAAGGGAAATAAAGCCATGGGTCGCCATGGGTCCCATGTCGTACATTTACGTCACGAAAAAGAACCTCAAGCCTGAAAGAGAGGCCTCTGAACAAAATTTGTTGGCCGTTTCACGCCCCGAGATGAATGGAACGCTGATGACCTGAGTTGTTAAAGAGCCTCCTTAAATAAACTAAATTAACAACACCCGCCACTTAAGACTGTTGTGGATGATGTAATAGTCTTTCACAACAGAACAATTAATTCTGCGTTAATTTTCTATACGGAAGAGGTTTGGTTTCAGCCCAGTGCAAATAGTCGTTTTGGAGTGCAGGAAATCAACAGCACATATTCCAATAAAAAGTAGTGTGGCGTGCAATAAAGCACACACAAAATTATTGGGTCATATTTCTTAAAAATCAAAAAAATACACGAGTTTAATATTGACCCCATTTTTTCTCCCCAGAACTGACAGAAAAAAATTAATTACGCTTGCTTTGTGCAATATACAACGCCACTGCGCAATTGCTATTCATTTTGTCAGCTAGACTCCACTATATGGTCATCTTTTTTTTTTTATCTATGGGGAAAAGGCTTATATAAAGTGTATTATATTTCACACCTGAGGGAACTGATAAAAATACATTAGGAAAGAGTTTCGTAACCTCTCACATGAGAAGCTACATTAAGTTTTCAAGAATATATGTGGTATGTTACATTGGACAGTTATAATTTCCATTTTTTAACCCCAATGCATGGTAAAATTAAGCTATAACGAAGAACACAATAAGAACTATAGGATGTATTAATTACTGACTTTGTAATTCTTTCATAGCTGGTGATAAATAATTATGACCGATATTTAATTTCTTTTTCAGAATTATATACTATTTGGTGATAAATCTTAATTTGTTTCCTCTTTATTTCCACTGTTATTATGCCTGATACTAATGGGCGATTTTTTCTTCCAGGAACCGCTCTAAGGATAATGGAGGATCGGGCGGTTCAAGCTGGTGCGGCGGTGAACGACAGCCAGCTATGATAATCGCACAAGTTATTATTACCACTTAATCAGCAATATCAAACAAAAAGATTTTGGATGTGACTCCCTTCATCTTCCATATATTTTTGGCATTGGCTTATGAAATTAACAATTTCTCTCTGCAGTCCCTTCTGAGAAATGGTGATATTTCTTCACAAATGTAATTTTTTTTTCAGTAATGTGTGTGGAGTAGTGTACACTTCTTTCTTTTATGTCTCTCAGGAATAAAAACCGCAGGGCGTTAAATTCAGGTGATCGAGATTGCCATATTTGTTTGATACTGAGAAATACGGTTATATTGAAGGTTACAATGCTTTTGAGACAATGACATTTAGGCCTTGATGTCCTGAAAGGAGGCAGTCGTCTGACATTTTCAATGGCTTGCAAATTTACTCCCCAAAACGGGAGGTGTTGCACCATCGAATGAGAAGTGCTACTGGGGAAAATCCGGAAGTCGCTGTATTAGCTGCAGTTGCCGCTAATTTTCATCGAAATTCCCGTCAACTGGAACGTGATTCGAGAATCTCTCAAAAGAGAGAGATTAAGCGTCACAAATACATTCATATCGCATTAGCCTACATCAAGCCTTTCATGAGGATGATTTTCAGAAGCGCATTGAATTTTGTCAACGGCTCTACTACAAATTCAAAACGGTAACTTTTCCAACATATATAAAATAAAAGTGAGTGAAAAACATATGCTGTCTTATTTGTCTAGTACAGCATCACCTAACACCCCTAGCTGATAGATGTACTAGAACTTTTTTACTGAAAACTGAACGCTCTTTCCATTCCCGCAAAAGAAAATACAGCATCCCATTTGAAAAAAATTGACCTTGAAATCACATTGAGAGTAACATTTCAAGGGTGAGTTAAGGTCGCTATTTTATGTTCCCCTAAGAGCACGCCAAATTTTGTCTGAAGTATTTTTTGACTGTATCTTCGTTTCGGAGGACAATGGCCGCGACACTATAAATGCCTCACTCTATACATACAAACACACCACTATTATTCACCAATTTTATAGTAAACATTTCAGAATATTTAATAAAATAACACAACCTATAATACAATATTAATAAATCTAACATCCATCTAAATGAGACCAGGTTATCTGCATAATGAAACCTCCCACTTATATTTTCCTTGTTAGCATTATTTTATCAACCATACCCGAATTCTCTCATTGTTCTTAGCTGTTTTAATCCATTCCTCCCTTACATTTCCTAATTATTCCCCATATAATTTTATGTCTCTATCAAACATTTCTGAAAATTATCCCATTTTGCTTCCCACACACCCTCCCTGCATCTCTACCCCTTCACATTCTATTAAACAATGAAATATTCCATCTCTACACATAACACACCCTTCCCCATTATCTCCGCTGAGACTCTTTATAAACTGTGCTTGTATCTAAGCCACTCCTTCCCTCCCAGATTTATCACAACATTCCACATATTTCTCTATTACCCCTCTCCTTTTTAACTGTTCTGTACAAATTTAAATACTCGTTATCTCTAACACTAGACCAAATATCTTGCCTCGCTATATCTTCAATTCTTTGCCTTACTTCCTTCCAAAACCCTTTTCTACTTATATCTCCCCCCCTCCCCATTTCCCCCACTTCTCCCATCCAGCTGTTACCTCTCATTAGTTCCCTTTGATATTTTATACCCTCTTTTAGAATATTGTGGTCCCCTAAATTCAAAGTCCTGTAGCAATATTGTAAATTTTACCCATTACCAAACCCTTTCTCCTTACCGCCCCTACTCAGCTAAATTACTCTCTTCAGTGAAGCGTTAGGCAATCCCAATATGAATTAAATCAATTTTTCATTCATCCCTTAAAAGTCCCCCCATACTTCCAACTTATATATTATTTTTCATTTCACTACATTTCATATAATTTCTCCAACCAATTTATTGACATATTTGGAATTTTCTTCTGTGAGCAACTTTAAAGATATTTCACATTTTTATCACGCTTAAGTAATTTTTACACCATGCAAAAAAAAAAAAAAAAAAAAAAGAACTGGACGACGAAAGTGTATGCATTAATCATACAGACGTACGATGTAAATGGAATTTAATAGCCCCAGGCAAATTTGTTTGTTAATGGAATTAGAGCTCTAAAAGCGATGCGTTCACATACAGAAACAGATATTTAATGTGTTTGGGTAATTTAAAGAGTATGTTATGATAGGAGGTTACTTATGACTAGGTAAAAATAAAGACTACAAGAAGGAATAAAAATATTATATGTGAAGTTAAACAGCTTTGGAGTAATTACTCAAAAATCCTAGTTCATTATCATAATGGAAAGAAACGTCATAATTACTGAACTGAGAATGTTCTCTCGTTCCAACCACGGATAGGAAATTATATTTATTCTTTTAGTTTTGTATTCAAATATTCCCAACCGAAAAAAAAATAAGATCTATCGCAAAGTTTAAATTATCAGGTTAGGTTTGTTCCAGGCTTGAAAGCCCTTGGGATTAGCGACAGTAAGACATAGCACATATGAGCAATAGGTAAGTAAAGGGTTAGCAGTACCGTCCAGCCACCTTTAATTTCCCAAGTTAGCTTTATACGAGGGCGTTCAATAAAAAGACCTTTACTCATTCTCATAATAATTGTGATATTACTAAAAGTATCGCCTTCGGAAGCGATGTACTTGTTTCAGAGTTTCCGTCAGTTTTTAAAGACTTACTGCAACCCCCCTTTACAGGTGCCAAAAATCACCTATGCAGTCTTCACAACAGCTTCAGATGGAAACCTCCCACGAAGGTGTTTCTTCAACTTGGGGAAAAACAAAGAGTAATACGGGATAAATCTGGGATACAGAGAGATGAGAAACAAATTTCACATTGATTTGTGTAATATTTTCAGCTATAACATTTGCGGTGTGCGGCCGTGCATTATCGCGGTACAGTATCCAGCTTGTTGCACGCGAAATCGGCCTCGCAGAGTTTTCAGGACATCCCTGCCCAGTTTACTGTGTTGCGTGCATGTACGACACATTCGTAAACCTTCCTAGTTTATCGAAAAATGAGATGACTGTAACTTTCCACTCTTGCATTATTTTTTTTTTTTTGTCTTGGTAAAATTGGAGATTTACACACTACTGCTGATTTATAATCAGCAGCCTTGGAACCCACCGTCACACATCTCATATGCAACTTTTCAGTTACCAACGTGTGAATAGCAGCCAGAGAAATTTGCAGAATTTCTGAAAGTGCTCTTAACGTTATTGAACGATCCTATCTCTCAATGACAGCAGAGGTTTTAATGTTTTCTTTAGTTAGAGCACAAGTGGAGTGCCGGGTTCGTCTTCCTTTGAAAGTAACTGCCTCCCCTATTAAAATTTGTAAACCATCTTCAAGCTGTACTATAGGGAAGAACAAACTCTCCATAGACCTCGGCTGAAGATTTACTGACACGAAAGCAGAATTTCAGAGCAGCATGTTGTTCGTCGTTTGTCAGGCGTGAGTGAACAATGTATCTTGCTGCACACCCCTCACAGGCGGGAACCGAAGTGACAGCACTACTATCACGTGTTGTCAAGTTAAATTTTAGGGAGAGAAATTTTTTCTGTGATAAATTATGAAACTTTTTAATTGAACAATCCCTTCGCCTCTGGTGATTAAGGATAGGTCTTCGCCTCTCAAACTTGTTCCTTAATGACGTCATTCAAACATCTCCCATCCATGAAGAAAGTTCTTCAGGCTTCAAAAATAAAAATAATCACAAGGCTACAGCTATAAGATGGGTTGTCAAGCACAATACCCACAATCCTTGATAACAGTTTTTGCTTTTTCAGATTTTTTTAATGGTGTTTCACGCCGTTTTTACTACTGAGGGCATCACAGGCGGTGGACACTGATGATACATGAGATGAAGTGATAAATTGGGAAAGGATTTTTTTTAAAGGAAGGAAATGCTCCAGATCTAAGTTTAGGGCACCTCCCCGGCATTTGCCATTTATGAGGACTGAGGAAAACCTGGAAAAAACCTCAGTCAGGAAGTAGGGAGGAATCCGGGCGCAGTCCCAGATACAGTACGAAAGTGCAATACAGATGCAATTTCAAGCAGCGTATGTAGTAGCAAGGGGCATTAAAGTCATAGAGGTAACGAGCCAGTGGCCGACAACAAGGTGTCGTGTGAATAAACACTTCTAGGCGTCTAACGAAACCAATTGTCGTATGATTTGAACCCTTCCCTTTCATCTCCCTCCTCCCGTGTCCACTAAGGCCCCTGAAAGACCCGGGGTGGCGCGCTCGGGTACATCCAACCTCAACATGACATCGTCGACATATATCATATTAAAAAAAACCGCTTTAAATTGCGGATCAGAAATGAGTGCGCGTGCATTTCAGAAGCTAATAGCCTCGAAGGTGTTTGGCATTCTAGGTATTGGAACTACTGCTGTTGTTTTCTACAGGCAAGCTCCTCAAGCCTTCCATTACAACTAAACAATGGGATGGGCAAAGAACTTGCGTGATTCCGCTAACGAGTGTAATAAATTCACAGCGCTTGACAGGATCTGTATTTCCTGTTCCTGCTTCGTATTTATTTGATCTCCCAAACACTAAAATCAACACCAACAATCACGATTCTACTTCCCTTTCCCCACTTTCTCGCCGTTCCTTACATCGTCGGATGCTAACAATTTTCCTTCTAGTGCATGGGAAAATAAACATGGCAATCCCGCTATTTATGGCATTAATTCTAAAGGCATGTCTCTCTCGACTAAATCGATAAGTTCTCTGCACAGTCATGCATTCATCTCTCTAAACGCAAAGCTAAACTAAGAATGGTCATAGTTTTTTTAACATACTTTACTTATTTTCATATTTTTGATGATCTCTCAAAGTAGTCCTTGTTGGATGCACAGCACCTGCCCAAGCATTTCTGGCAGTCTTCAAAGAAAGCTAGAGACCATTTTTGAGAGGTCCTTCAGAATCCTTCATCACTATTTCTGATGCTAAATGTATCCCATGAAAGTGTTTCTTCCATTTGTGAAAGATATTCAACATTTGCTACATGCTGCCGTGCATTATCGTGGTGCAGAAATCGCTTTGTTTCATGGAATGTGAATTTTTCCATGTGATATAGCGTTCAGTGTTTTCAGGACATGATATTGATGATGATGATGGAGCTTTCCAAACAGAGCTTTGCCGTTTGTTCTCAGTATTGAAATGAAGTAGTCCAGTTTCATCAGCAGGGATTACCTTTGAAAGAAATCCAGAACGTCCTGTGTTTGGAATCAGTACCACCGTTCACAAACACTTCTCATGTGCAACTTTTCGGTAACCAAAAAGTGCATGACACTCAGTGAAATTTTGAGAATTTCTGAAAATATTCTTAATGCTATTAGACGATCCCCTGTCACATGAAAGCAAGAACAAACGATGCATACGCCCCATGCAACATTACTCGTACAAAGCCCTAAGCTGAAGATAGAGCACAGCAGCATATTGTTTGTCAGTGCCACCTCACGAAACTGAAAAGGTCTCAACTGGCATGTCTCTCTCAGGCGGGAAACGAAAATATTAACAATTAAACTATTACCATGTGTTCATTATACATTAAGCTAACAAAATATTTAAAATTAAATTTTGGAGCGATAAAAAGTATCTATCTTTATTAAAAAGCTCTAGTAGCCATTACACGAAGGGGTTTGATAGTATAGTTGCTTAAAAGGACTGAATACAGGATATTTTAACATCAGTAAACTAAATGTAATGTTGAAAACGTCGAAGATCATTTTCCAAGCGTTTTCGACTTGTGCTCATAAAATTAAGTTTCACTGTGGCAAACCGCTTTTGAAATGGATGTTATATATAACCTTTAAAAGTTCCCCAAAGGTAGATATTATAGGGTTAAGTGAAGGGGGAACGAGACAGCCGGAACACTTCAAATACTCTTCTAATGAAACACGAACTGCGTTCTCTGTGGCTGAATCCTGTTGGGAAAAGACGAAATTACATTCCCGGTCGGTTAGCTCCGCTAAAAAGAGGTCTCAAACTCATTATCACATCCCCATCGGCATTAACTGCTTCCTCCACGGCAAAAAACCAATTCTATGTCACTGCTGGCATACCATACTCCAACTTTCTAATCAGGAGAGGAACTTGATGAATGAGATTCCCCCCTTGCCTGTATTGGTTACTTTGAAAAAACTACACCAAGCCTCGTACTAAAACAGAATGGCTTTTCATCGTTTGGAAACCATCCATAAAATTTGTTCCGCTGTTCAGGATCAACAGGTGGCAGTGACAGCTTCATATCGTGTTACATGGTAGTCCTATCGCCGGAGTGCTCTACTTTAAATGTGTCTGAAATGTACGTGCAAACACATACGAACAGTGCTTGTTAGATCCTTGTTGTATGCGGTGCATAAAGTGAGACAACTCGCAGCAATGAATTAATGCATCGTGTACGCTGTTAACACTAGTGCGATTCAAACCTTTCGACGTTTGAGGCTTGCCCACTCATATGCTACTAGCGAATAGCAGTAGTTCCTCATATGGACAGCACTTCTCACCACTTGTAAACTAAAAATGAAATACCACTTGCGCCCGGACCAATATTTAATTACAGAGAATTGACAAGTTTAGGATAAAGTGCTACATTTTATAAATACAAAGTTAATATCTCCCGCAAGTGCTTCACATTCCTATACGAGATAAGTAAGATCCATTAAGTTACAAATTGGTATGAAGTACATGTTTGAATGATTGATTGATTTATTTATTTATGGACGCTCTTTAACATCTCAGGTCATCAGCGTCCCATTCAACTCAGGGCGTGAAACGGCCGACAAATTTTGCTCAGAGGCGTCTCTTTCAGGTTTGAGGTTCTTTTTCGTGCCGTAAATGTACGACACGGGACCCACAGCTTTACTTCCCTTCCGAAGGATTTTTACGCCCGAAAAAATCCATCGATCCTGGCCGGGTTCGAACCCGCGTTTTGGGTTGTTTGAATGTGGTAATTGAAACTATTGCAACTAGAGTGGGGTTCACCTGAAAACCAAAATTTAAAAATCACTCTAGCAGCATTAAATTCTTTTTTTTTTTTTCTAAACGTAAATTGTATATACTATTTAAAAACAAGAAAAAATAGTTTCTGAAAATCAGACCGTTACGAATGGTAGTATACCTGTCTATGTATCTACCTTAGGTTTCTACAGCTACTGCCAAACATCCATATCCTTCTATCCTGTATGTCTTCGGGTATTAGTCTGTTCTTGCCACTATCCTCATAATCTCATTGTTCCTCGTCTTCCTGGTGGTTGCTTTAGGCCATTAGTCCTCTCCCAATGTCGGTCCTGGTGGTGTAGTGGTAACTATACTTGCCTCCAAAACCCAAGATCGTGGGTTTAATTCCGGCCAGGACCGGTGGATTTTTTCGGGCGTAAAAATCCTAAGTAATGGCTTCCTTCGGAAGGGAAGTAAAGCCGTGGGTCCCGTGTCGTACATTTACGGCACGATAAAGAGCCTCAAGCCTGAAATAAGAGACCTCTGAGCAAAATCTGTCGGCCGTTTCATGGTCTGAATTAAATGTGACGCTGATGACCTGAGGTGTTAAAGAGCGTTCGTAAATAAACCAAATAAACAAACAAACCTCTCCCAATCTCATCAGATGGACAAACCATTTCAGACTCTTGTTTTCAATTCTTCTCCATCCTGTTTATTCTTTTTCAGTACCCAAATCTCACTCCCGTAACTCAAAATTGTGTACGGCAATATTTTTCCTATAGGATGAGGCATTTATAGTGTCGCGGCCATTTTATTCCGCAACGAAGGAAAAATCAAAAAAATGGTTCAGACAAAATTTGAAGTGTTCTTAGGGGGACATAAGATAACGGCCTTAACTCATCCTTGAAATGCCATTCTCAAGGTCATTTCAAGGCTCTCCTTTCTCCCTACCAAATGGAATGGTATATTTTTCCCCCGGTAATGGAAAGAGCATTCAATTTTCAGTATAAAAGTTCTAGTACATCTATCAGTTAGGGGGCGATAGATGATGAGATATTGGGCAATGCAGTGGTACTAACGAATGGGGGTTAATGAAAATATGTGGAGGGAAAGCTTTTGGAGAAGGAAATTAATTTAATTGGGAATATAAAATATTAGGGGTAAAGTGATAATTTCTTCCTCTCCGACAATGGTTACCGCTGACTTATATTTTGCCACGGCTGTCGAGACTCTCCTGCTGGATACTTTTATGGTCCTGTAACCACAGGGGAAGGAGATTGATAAGGCATCTCGTTATGGAAGATGAAACACAATTTATTGTTCATAAACTATTACACATAAAATGTACTGCGGTTATTTCCTGGAGAATATGCGTCACTTTCGCACCGTTTCTTAATCTGATAAAGACTGATCCTGATATCAGCTAATCCTGAGACGCAACTGAGCTCAACTGATAAAACTCTTCCACTGTTTTCCACACTGATAATGCCCCCCACTGAATGTTCCCCTATGTTCCCCTAACAGCACTTTAAATTTTGTCTGAGGAATTTTTTGATTTTCCCCTTCGTTTCGGAGTAAAATGGCCATGACAATATAAATGCCTCACTCTGTATTTTTTCCAAATGCTTTTGTTCCATGATATTGAATTTATACAGTTTACAATTGTTTTACTCAATTAAATTTTATTTTTTATTTATTTTTCTCCAATACTTTCTGCATTATTTACAATTGTTCCTAAGTATTTATACTGTGTTTCTTCATTAATAACTAAGTTGTCATTTGTATTTGCTTTAATGGCCTAAGAGTCTGTTTACCTATAATTTATTGTAAGGCCCTACGATTCATAGCCAATTTTTTAATCTTTTAAGCAAGAGTTCTAAATCCAAATTCACTACTTGACCATCGGCAAATTTTGTATTGAAAAAAAAAGGTTATTTGTCATATTTATAGCCATTCCTTCACAACTATACCTGAAAGTTGAAATTTAAAGAATTGTGTTTAACCCAAAGCGAAAATTTAAACCGCAATTTTTGTTTTAATTCAAAGAAACTAGGTATATGTCACTGAAATATAATAAGAAAAACAATTTCTGAAATCAGCAAAGTCAGAACATTGGGAATGGGGGTTTACCTGAAACTGAACATTTAAAAATAGCTCTAAAGGCACTAATACTGTTTTCGTAAGTAAACTCGCTATATATCTTTTAAATAAAATAACAAAAACAGTTGCGCTCTGTAATATCCTTCACAAATTCAACTTGCTGAGGAATTCGCTTATTTGCACGTGGCGGAGTTTTGTCTTCAGAGGCTGTCACTCAGAACTTCCTGCTCGACAAGGGAGATATTTTCTTGTGTCAATGCATCCACCAGCATAACTTCTCTGAATTATCGAGGCTCTCTAGGCCCCAACGAAATAATTTTTAGTACTCGTTCACAGTGGAATATGAGGAGGAAACTTCCCAATACACACCGTCAAGGTGTTGTTTCATATTACTGGGTGAAAGTCATTTTTAGGTTAAATATTCAATTATGTCCCTATATTCCATTTTGAAAATTTCGCTGTTTTATGCAGATTGTCTGACTTAACACTAGAAAATCCGAGCTTCATCTACCCCCTAAAACGCCCGTTAGAGGTCAATTGACCTCTACTGATCGCTAATGCTTTCTTATGAATTTTTAATAATTTTTCTCACTGAAAGCTATAGACCTTCTTGCCTATTGCCTTCTAGCCTACTGTGACGGTATACAGGAAACAATTTTGCTTCTAAGTTGTAACCCATGTTCGAATCCAGTTTGCAGTTAGCTTCCGGAGTGAGTTTGTATATACTTGGTGTCCGCTCAGTATCACGTCATATTTAAGTGCTCTTCTGACTAAGGCCGATAGAATTTCTTACTTACCAGACGACTGTAGTGATGGAAAGGGAACAATATGGCTTCTGAACTTCGAACCACGTTGTAATCGAGCTTCTGGTTTCAAATATTTTTATGTTCACTGGTTTTGTTCACGTATCACGTATGTTTAGTGTTTTATGTCCCCAGTCCCCTTTGCCTATTAATTAAATTTGTTGGTAATTTAATGATGCATTCACATATTTATTCGTTCATTCTTTTGTTTATATTTTATAGATAATTTCAGGCTAAATGCTTTTTAATAAAAAAGTTATTTATTTTTTATTTCAAATATAAGCTCATGTTTTCTCGAAAAAAGGAAATATTTTATTATACGAATTGGCTTTGCTCTATGCTATGCAGTAACAAATTATTTGTACAAAAAGATATAAGTTATGCAAATACGGGTTATATCTATACACAAAGCTGTTACAGTGAAACATTTTCAGATATATTGGTGCGACAATTTTTGCAGAGTTTTTGATTGTAATAGAGCCATGGAATTTTTTACATATCGAACAACTGTCTTTGATTTTGTTTTTCTTACATAATGCTTTTTGACACGTCTTGCCTATTGTCGGTTACAACTATGCAATACTCGTCGTAAAAATCCACGTAAGGAAGCGGTGAGTTGACCCCCTCCGATAACCGATGGAAAATTTGCTATTATTTTAAAAGTTACGCCTGAAATGCACAACGCCATTGAAAGTGATTAATGGTCACAAAAGCATAGAAAATACTTCCAAAAATCAGTGAAAATATGGGCGTTCGAAAATTAAAAGCGGATAATTGACCGCAATCGAGCGTTCTAGTGTTAAATGAGCTTCTCTAATCAAATGAATGGCGTAACAGGAAAGGAAATATGGACAATGTAAATATGTGCATATCAGATAGCATGAACATCGAAACTATAAATGATAGTTTTATAAGTAAGGCCGAAAACGTATGTACTGTGTATTGTATAATGAAAAATAAAAAGATTGTTAATTCCAAATTTTAGAACTTAATGACACTTAAGTTTGCCTGAGTAATCCGCTATGTCGGGTTACAAACGCACAAAGTTCTGAATGTACACACAGTTAAGTCCTACAAATATATACCAAGCATACAACCAGTTTGACATAATGAATTTAACTTTCTGTACTCACCTTGGCAGTGATATAAAATAGATTGTTTAGAACCATCTCAGTCGCTTCTGCAGAACCCCAACCTTCTCTGCGGCTACCAGCTCTGTTCATTTCTGTCGCATAATACTATAAACAAAGCAATAAACATAAATTAGGTTTCAGTTCGATGCATATTCGCTGGTCAAAAGTTTTCATTGAATTTCAAGAAAAATGTACGAACAGTAAATAGAAGAAAAGTGACTAAAACAAACCGTGGATAAAAATTGGAATTGGTTACCTAAATAAATATTAAATATGAAGAAAAATGACCACATAGTTTTAGTTACAAAATTACCCGATCACGTGGTGTGAGGTATACAAGGCGAATCTAAAGTCTTTCCGTGGTTTCGGGTGTGATAGAACAGAAACCACGATAGAAAATTGAAAACGCTTATATCAATGGAAAGAGTATCTCGCCAAGTTTGCATTCGTGATAGGTGCCATGGCGTAGTTGTACATTTAGCCGCTTGAGGGTAGTCATAACGATAACATGGCGTTCACTGGTGCACATAAAGTATTTTGGTGTTACAGTTTGGTAAATTCGAGTTTGTTGTAACAGTACAACAACAAGCACCTCCTACAGCCGAAACTTACAAAAAGTTTCAAGTAACTGACTGTTGTGTGATGGACAACGAACAAGCCGGCCAAGAGTGTCGGTTGAGACGTTGAGTGTGTAAGAGAAGTATTTGTCAGGAACTCTAAAATGTAGACACGTGGCGCGAGCCAGGAATTGCAGATTCCACTGCCAACTTTATGGCATAGTTTATATCAACAACTTGAAGCGAAACCATAGCGGATACAGCTGTTGCAGGCGCTGAGTCCCGAGATCACAACCGACGTCTTCGATTATGTGTAGATTTTCAAGAAGACGGTCTTGGTGAGAAACTAATTTTTAGTGACGAGGCCACGTTTAATATGTCGGGTCAAGTGAATCGTTACAAAGTACGCATTTGGGGCACGGAAAAACCTGGCGTTGCGGTAGAACACGTCTGTGATTCCCATAAATGTGTTTTGTGCTGTTTCTTCGTCAAAAGTGTACGGCCCATTTTTATTTGCAGAGAAAACTGTTACCTGTCCAGCGTACCTGGACATGCTCCAACAGTGGTTAATGCCACAAGTTACATCCAGATGGTCAAGACTTTGTTTACCATCAAGATGGGGCTCTAACTGACGTCCGTGAGTACCTCAATGTTGAAATTCCTTGTCGTTGAATTGGACGTGATACTAGAGATGACTTTCCTCTTCTTCTGTGGCCTCCACCGTTACCCGATAACCTTATGTGATTTTTTTTTCTTATGGGGTTCTGTCAAAGATTGTGTGTTCGTGCCAGCTTTGCCATATGATTTAGAACCGTTGCGAGAGAGGATCATGCATGCAGTTGCTGGTATCGACCGTCAGATGTTGGCAAGTGTCTGGCAAGAGCTTGACTACCGCGTTACCACAAAGGACATTTGGAACACCTGGGAGGCAAGAATAAAATTTGGAGAGATACTATATCCCTTATATAAGCGTTTCTGTTATACCTGTCATTATTACTGTTCTACTGACCCCCAAAACGAGGAAGGACTTTTGAATCACCCGATCACAATAACTACTAACTTTACACTAAGTTATACAATATTAACACCATATACATAGGAATGTTTCTCAATAAAATATAATAAAATGTAAATAGAATACCTTTACTGACATATTATTAAAAGTATATTCGTGTGCCTAAGTTTTTTCCATTACCTTTACGTAATAATAAAACAAACACAGAAAATAGAAAACTATAATAAGTTCCCAGTGTTTATTTACGTTCAACACTAATTACTTTATTTATTTATTCCATTATGCAGGGTCCACCAACGCGCTTTCCGCATTTATTGTGATCGTGAGAGGGGTATTCAATAAGAGAAAGCTTATAAAATGTTTAAAGGAACAATTCATTACGCTAAAACCAAAATCCAAGATATACATTTTTAAAATGTTATTACGCCCATTCTGAGATCTATGTATTTAAAATTTTATTGCGCCCATTCTCAAAATGTTTAAAGTAACGACATCTTTATTGAATTTGATTAGTCTATACCTATAAAAAACGATGGACAAACATCTATTTCGTTTTTCTTTACTTGTCTTGAAATGATAAAAAACTTCAAAGTGCTATTTCGACTACTGAATGCTTGCATATCTGACCGCTTTAGTAAGTGCCATATAAAAGGAGGAAAGGAATGAAAAAAAGAAAGTGGGGCATTTTAATATTGCTGTGACACGACCAAAACATAAATGTGGGGATGTAGATAGAGCGGGGTTCTGAAGTGTTCATATTACGTCACGTGATCTGTGGGAGAGAGGCTGCGCCTGCCTCTACGCTCGAGACTCGCTTTCGGGAGGTCCTGGGTTTAAATTCCTTGGGCTTTTTCGTGCTCTCTCCTAGTCGCTTAGGCTGCGACAGATTTTTTCTTTCAGGAATTTTCCATTCTCCCATATCGTCCAGTTACAAACTCTTGAGTTACCGTCACGATTGACCGAGGTCACTAAGGCGTGGACTCGTGAGGGGGAAATCTGCGGTTCCATTCCCACAAGAATCGTCCTCAATGACTGAGGTTCTTTCAGGTTTTCCTGACCTCCGGGGAGGTACCATAAACTTAGGCCCGGAACGTTTCCTTCCTTTAAAAAAAATGCTTTTCCAGTTTATCATTTCATCTCACGCATCACCAGTGTCTATCACTTCTGAAGCTTCAGTAGTTAAAACGGGCGTTAAAAAATATAAAAAAAACCCGAGTCTTGTTACAGGGACTGGGGTATGTGGGTTGGTGTGGTGTAGCGGTAGCTTGCGCTGTTCAAAGATTTTTGCCGTGGTGTCTTGAATTGAAGTGATTTTTCTGAGGAACGCCTCCGGCCTCGAATTGTTATACTTGGAAACATGTTAAGACACTCCATCTAATGCCTGTGCCATACCTAGCGGAGTGGTTCAGGCAGAACATTTGACACTTGCATTCGGAAGGTCCCGGGTCCAATTCCGTTGGGCCATCTGTCCCGACCTTGGGTTTTCTGGTTAGTCCTGGCCACCAAGGCGAATGCATTCCATGAATTTTCATTCTAAATCGAGAAGTCACTCCGCAGCACACATTTCACTAGGGGAGCGAATTGGGTGGCAGAACTGCCTACGCGCTGAGTGTATAGTTTTTGTGTTCATTTAACCACTAAGGCAAGCACACAATCCACAATCCAAACCTTGGCTACAACGGGCGTAACTGCTAAAAACCGGTTTCGAAATAAGGAAGGACTGTCAGAAATAAAGGATTTATCTTTCACCTGTGTGGTGCACATTACCGAGTGCGGAAGAACTTGTTGATAACCCATTATTTCCAATCATTTCATTCCACTGATTCTGTTAAAGGGTCGAAAGTGCTAGGGTGAGGTGGGCTGGAATGGTATGATGCTGGTTCGTGGTTTGGAAATGCTTCTGCCCTGGCAACCCTCTAAGGATCTCATAAAATTCGAGGGGGGCTCCCCCAGCATCGGGGGAATTCTAACTGGCAACAGAATACATTTGTGTCCACACAGTCACTGTCTATAGATACTGGCCGACCGGTGTCTTCCCCACTTCATACCCTCCTTCGGGGGGCTCCCATTGGGGTCGTAGGCACAAACAGCAAGCCGTGAGCAGGGCTCAAATACCGAAAGAAAATTCTCCTGCCCCTGACCATGAACCAGAGCATGCCCACACGCCTCTTCTAGTCCCTGTATTCTGGCCGCCCGATGTCTTAATAATCCCTTTCACCCGGATGTCCCTAATAGAAACTGGGCACAAACGGACAGCCGTAAGCAATTACCGAGATAGCTTACTCCGCCCCAAACAAATCAATTCAGTCCGACAAACTGTATTTCTAACACGATTTGAACTGAGTGATATTGTTTTACCGTGTTACATAATCAAAATGCAGGCCTGATATATCTCTTAGTTTCTTAAATGAAACATTTAATGGAGCCAAAGTCAAAAGCACGAGTATGATTAGTGAGTTTAAATACGCCACTGTGCATTACATTCACAACCATAAGAATTTTAGTGACTGGAGACCTGTCTTTATGGAACGAAATTACAATGATGTGTTAAATTTCGATGTACAAATCAGTGTTCTTTACAAAAGGTTTTATTATAATGAAATATTTTTGCTTTTTCCTGCAGGAGAGAAAATCCAAACCTCTAAAGGTGAGACACAAAAGTCCCTGCCTGTTCATCATGAAATAGACGCAAAATGTTTCTAAATTTCTATAAAGCATTCTTTAAATACACACACACACACACACACACACACACACACAAACACACACACACACACACAGATATATTAACCTAGCTCGCCGACACTTCATGAAGACCCAAATTAATTAAAATGACTTAAAATACATCTCCATGTTTTAATCATTTATATATTCAATGTTCATCCTTTTTAACACTTTTCAAAATATAAAATACTCATACAATATTATTCTTGCCACTAAATATTAAGGCATATTATTTTTTAATACACATGAGATTTTTTTTTCTCCCCTGGAAGTACTTACTAACCATCTGAACATTTTCCACAAATTTTATTCGATCTATTCTTCTAGTACTCAGGTGTTAGTTAACAAAATTAATGCAAGGTCGTAAATATGCAATTACATGCAACGCAACCATATTTGGTAAGCCAGAAAATGCTGCATCCCTGACCATCCATCAAGAGTATTTCACCACAAAGTTGGATGTAAAGTTTCTTCCCTTCCTTGGCTAAAGTAGTAGTTGTAACTACCGTCTTTTGTTTCATTATGTGTACTTTGCTAACGAGTTTAGTGGGACATCTAATTGCTCCTATCTGTACGTAAGTCCACGAAACCTTAATTCTTCTTGGCACCACACAAGAATATCATCTAATCCGGTTCAACTTATAGACAAATAAATATCCTGTTAGATTTAGAGTCAAGTGAACTTATACAATTAATAAATGTAAGTAATTTATTGGGTAGGTATCTGGTACTTCAAAACGTCTGTATTACCTTTCCTAGTTCAACGAAGATTTTCTTTTATTAATTTCATAACTGTCTAAATTAAACTTTTTATATGCGATAAAAAAATGACAGCAACTAGGATAAGTGTTGCTTAGGGTAGGTCCATAAGTTTCGGGTCTAGCCATTTTCTAGGAAAGATAACACAAAAAACTATATTTCGCTTTTCAATATAGTTGCAATACACTTCTCACATCTTTCAATCAAGATTTCAATACCCTCCCCCCAATAGTCAAAAGTATTGTCAGCAAATTGGGCATAAACAGAAACCATAACTTTTTCGTCACATTTAAATTTCCATCCCCGAAGGTCCTTCTTGAGTTCTGAGAACAATAGGCTCTGGGCTGTAGGGTGGATGTTCGATCTCCTTGAAGCCACCTTTATTCACAAGTACCTTTGCAGCATGAGCTGTGTGCATAGGCGCGTTGTCGTGAAGAAGGCGTACGCCACCACTCAACTTTCCCCGCCTTTTCTCTTTGATGGAAGCACGTAGACCAGCATAGTACTCTCCTTGAAGACAATGAAGTGTATTCTTTCACAGTCCCAAAAGATTGTGGTCATGATCTTCTTGGTTTAATGAGTGAACTTGGCCTTTAGAGATGGTGCTTCGCCAGAATTAAGCCATTCCATTAATTCTCTTTTGGACAAGAGATCATAGTACAGGACCATAGTTTCAGCTCCTATAACGATGGTTTGCAGAAAGTCCCTCTCGTTGCGACGGCAGAGCTCCAAAAATGTTTGACAACACATGACCCGTTGCTACTTTTTGACTGAGGAAAGAAGTCTAGGCACCCATCTTGCACTAACCTATTCATGTTTAAATGTTCATGAATAATTTGAAGGACTGTTGTTTTAGAAAGATCCAACCTTATTGTTATTTCTGTAACTCTGAACAGCCCGTATTTCATAATTTCTCGTTCCACAAGAGCGATGGATGTTTTCAGAAGTGAGCACCTCTAAGGGCCGACCTGCACGCTCTTCGTCTTCAATGCTTTCTCGAAAAAGTTTGGCCCATTCTTTTACGGTAGAATATGAGGGGGTTGCTTCCCAATATACACCGTCCAATCGCTGTTTAATTTCATTTGGATTAAGTCCTTCTTTTGTGAAGAACTTAATTAAGCTCTATACTCCATTATGAACTGTTCACAATCATCTACACATAGCCTTCTTTATGCAACTATATCTGAATCGAACACAGCGGAGTGAAAGTTATTACTGCAATTATTTACTTAACAGATAACGTATGACATCAGATAAGGATTTTGTTAATGCGATAACCCTTATCGGCGAGGCCGAAAACGTATATACTTATTCCCGTATATAAAAGGAGGAATAGAAATTCACTTTCGTTATTCAGCTCAGGTGTGCCAAATTACTGGCCCTCGAACCGAACGCAGCCCGACCTACTTCTACTGAACAAAAAATTTACTTTTGTATTTTATGGAAAAAAATATTCAGAGAGCAGAAGTGCTGTGACATAAATCCTGTTACTTTGTTGATTTTCTTTATTTATGGACGCTCTTTAACATCTCAGATCATCAGCGTCTCATTCAGCTCAGGTTGTGAAACTGCCGATAAATTTTGCTCAGAGGTCTCTTTATTCTGGCTTGAGGTTCTTTTACGTGACGTAAATGTATTACACGGGACCCAGGGCATTATATTCCTAAACTTATAGATTTTTATGCTCGAAAAAACCCATCGATCCTGTCCGGGTTTGGGTTTAGAGGCAAGTATGGTTACCAGTACACCACCAGGAATGACCCCATTACTTTGGAAGAATATAAGAGCGATAAGTCATGACAACTTTCATATTATGGAAGAAGAAGAAAAGAAAAAACGCCCACCCTTGCTTACATACTAAAACGAAATTAATCCTCCTCAACTGTAAGAGACCTTTAAGTCAAAGTTCTGTAAAACTTTATCATATTCGTCCTCATATCCAAACAAACGTTTTGTTTATTCCAGTTTCTCAAAGTATTTCCCCTGGCACTGTATGCAGTGTTCCATCCTCTGCAACCATTTCTGGAAGCATCCAACGCCACTCAGTTGGCGGCACAGCATATAACTCCTCGTATGCTGCAATCGCTTCTTCTGGGCTAGAGAAGAAGATGAGCTCGAAGACAGTAGGGAACAGGAAGAAATCGCATGGTGCCACGTGTGGACTATGGAATGAATGAGTCATTGGTTTTGCCTCAGTTCCTTGCAGAAACTCCATTGTTACATTAGCGGTGTGAGCTGATGCATTGTCATGTGCAACAAAATGACCCTTAGCCGGACGCCGTTCTTGGATTTTCTGTAAACTTCTGTGTACCATTTTGCAGTAACAGTTTCCTTATATTTTAGCACAATGGTTGCCACGTGACCACTTGTGGAGAAGAAAGAGGTAACCATTTTTCCCCTCCCACCCTCTTAAGCCTTTTGACTTTGACGACAGGTTGTTTATCAGGCTCTGACGTTTTGTTTCTGGATCAAACTGATATATTCATATTTCGTAACCCATAACAATATCTGAAATACGAGATTTTTTACACTTAATTCTTTGCAGCATTTCTTGACACCATTCCACCCTGTGGAGCTTCTCTGCTTCAGATAAATTATGGGGCACCACCTTGAAAACATTTATTTTTACACGATGGTGTTCATGAAGGATGGCTGAAACACTGAGCAACTAATCGCTAATGTCAGCTCAATGTCCTGGTAGGTTAGTCTTGTATCTTACCTTACCATTGTTTCCATTGTTGGTCTGCCACTCTTATCATTGTCTTTAAGATATTTCCGCCCCCTCTTTGATTCTCCAAACCAGCGGAACACATGTGCTAACGTGAAGGAGAAAAGTCCCCGAAAGCCCCCCCCCCCCTCAAACGCTCAAGTGACTGCGTTTCATTTAAGCCGTATTTCAAATCGTACAAGATCGTCGGTCCTGGTGGTTTAGTGGTTACCATACTTCCCTCCTAAATCCAAGATCGCGGGTTCGAATCCGGCCAGGACCGATGGAGTTTTTCGGGCGTAAAAATCCGAAGTATGGCTTTCTTCGGAAGGGAAGTAAAGCCGTGGGTCCCGTGTCGTACATTTGCGGCACGATAAAGAACCTCAAAACTGAAAGAAGAGGCCTCTGAGCAAAATTTGTCGGCCGTTTCACGCCCTGGGTTGAATGGGACGCTGATGACCTGAGATGTCAAAGAGCGTCCATAAATAAAACAATCAAAAAAAATATTCTTTACTCTCTTCTCCCTTTAATTGGAACATGGATTCTTCTTAATATCTTCCTCATCAAATACATTCAATCTTGAGTTACGGTCCAGGTTTCACTCTGATGCAATAAGCACTTGTGAAATCAGTGTTTTATACATTCTTACCATGCTATACACACCAGATGCAACATTTTAAGCTGCAGAGGTGGAAAAATGACTCAGATGAATTGGCCTGGGTTCAATATTGCGATGAAAATAGGAAGTACGTTAAAACAAGGCTTGAAGTTATCAGCAGGCAGGAAATAGAGGCAAAATGTAACACGAAAGAATCATTGAGCCTATCCAATAAATTAAATTAACCTCGTGTAAAGAGGCATATATGCTCGTTCTAGGGAGAAAGGCGAGATAGGAACGATCTGATTTTAGACTTGGAAGCTTGAATAGTTCTGTAGGAGAATCTGCCCATTTGGTAGAGGGGATGAGGCATATTCTGGCAGAATGTACCCACTGGGAATACCTGAGAAAAACGCTGCTTCCGGAAAACTTTTAAGACAGTTACAGGACGATAGTCAAGCTGGGACATATTTGCGAACCACACTAATTGGTTAAATATGAACATTTATCTAGTCAAAGTGCGCGAAGATATAAGTAATTTATTTTCTGGTTAGGACACAATAACTAGTATAATTATAAATAATGTAACATGTTTTAATATATGTAAATATCGTCAATCCTATTTTAATGTTTGTTTATTTATTTATTATTAATATTGTTTTTATAATGTGTTCTTCTTTCTAATTATATATAATATTTAACTATGTACAGTCTACAACACATATATATTTGTAATATGCATATAGAATTTTACGAGAACAACAAAGATACAACCACTACACACTTACCATATCCGTTTTAGTATATTCAACAACAGGTTACTCCTTCCTTCAAATTTCAACAAAGGCAGGTTTTCCTACAAACAATGTAGCTGTTTTCATTCATTTTGCATTACGTCCGCTAGTGACGTAGGTGGGAGAGAATTTCTATGCCGTCAAAACATTTTTTTTTTTAAATCATTCACAGTCATCCGATTTGCAAAACGAAACAACCCGCCCTTGTTTCAACTGAACAAAGGAGATTTAGCTTCAAGCTTATCGTATTATTAACGCGTAACATTTCCCTTTCCTGCAAGTAGTTCGGGATTATTGGTAACACTGCTGTTTTCAGAAACATTGGTGGTGACTGATTAAAGCTCTAAAACATATTTTCACATTATATACCAGAGAATTTATATATTTTCTTTATTTGCATGTGAACCACATCTATACGTGTGTAAACATGCAGCGAAAAGAAGTCGCACGGTGCAAGGTCAGGACTGTAGGGTGGATGGTGAAGCAACTGGATTTTTGGCGACTTTTAGTTTCCTTAAACGATTTTTAACTATTACAGGGAGAGGGGGGAGGTAAAGATGTCACAGTTTTGAACGGAATGAGAATATGGCGCACCGACACTTTCTTTGCTACCAACTTTACATAAAAAATTGAACAAGCATTAAAACTACTGAAACTACATGCAATGGAATGCTTGTATTTCATGTTTTTCATTTAACGTTCTCTCTCCCCCCCCATAAGACACATTTCATGTTATACAGAGTGTAGAGTAGCTTTGGGAAATTATTAACTTCTATAGAAAATGTTCTCTCTTGTACATAAGGCATAACACAACTGTGCAATACACCCATTTAAAAAGTTTTCCAGTAATGCAAGATTTCGCTCGAGGAAACAACCAGAAGTCGCACGGTGTAAGGTCCTGGTTGGGATTGAACCTGTGATCTTGGGTCTAAGGAGCAAGTATAGTTATCACTACACCACCAGGACCGTCAGGACTTAGATGCATTTAGCATTGGATGCTGTACTGAAATACTATAGAATATTACACTAATCAAAATGTAAAAAATTTTTGTTTTGTTTTATTAGCTTTATCTAAATGAAATGATTGCGAGAGTTCATACGATTTCAAAGGTATTTCCTATTCCACCATCGAGAAAAAATTTTTAACTTTCTGTTGAACAGATAACATATACGGCGCTTACAACATTAGACACAACTTTATAACTACCGAATCCTATCAATTATTAAAGACAATGCAGTTGAAAAGATATCTCTACATTGTTAAGATACGAAATTTAAACGTTGAAAATGATCAGTTAGAATTGATTTCCAGCACTGCCCTTAATTTCCAAAGAGTGCAATGAATCACGTGTACTCAATTGAAAACCCATTAGCCTTTCTAAAGTACATAAGTCAAAAATAAAACGTACTGACCTGGAAATAAGACAGAGGGTTGGCTGGAGGCACGTTTGGGTCGACAAGCTCCATGTTGTGCAACCATGGCAACAAGTACTGTAGCAACAACTGACGCACCTCTGGACGGGCTGTCTGGAAACGGTGTGTGATCTCTGTCAAGAAAATGTAAGAATCCGGTGATTTGCGTTTATACCAGTTTCAAATAGTACAGTAAACTTTATATATATATATATATATATATATATATATATATACATATTGACAAGCATTAACATTAATGATGAGATGCATGTGAAAAACGATCAATGAATTCCTCAAATTTTCGCCTACATTTCAGCAGAACACACAGTAGTAATTTCTCCTACACAACGCACAAGTCTCTCGTGTTCACCAGTATTGACAATTTTTTAAATTTGATCCTCTGTGACCCTCCGCCCCTTACATTACATAACATTACATAACATATAAGGTTCATAAGTAATGACAATTTTTTTTCCTCTCGCGAAAACAAGGAATTATACGAAAAATCGAAGATATCCCATTGAATGTACTTCGAATGAAACCACCAGATGGTGTATGTAAGCAGAGCTGCGCAGCAGGCCGTAAGTTCAGTTAGTGAGACAAAGTAATAGAGATCACTGATTTGTTTTATTTACAGACGCTCTTTAACATCTCAGGTCATCAGCGTCCTATTCAATTCAGGGCGTGAAACGACCAAAAAATTCTGCTCAGAGGTCTCTTCTTTCAGGCTTGAAGTTCTTTTACATGCCGTTCTACAACATGGGACACATGGCTTAACTTCCCTTCTGAAGGAAGCCGTACTTAGGAGTTTTACGCCCGAAATAATTCATGGGTTTGGGAGGCAAGTATGGTTACCACTACACCAGGACCGGCGGAGAGCTCACTAAGAATAAACAAAGTGCGTACGTGCAAATAACATTTCTTTCGCGACAGGAATGCACAAGCATGCCACACAGAGCTTACGGGAAGCACTGGGTGCGCGTGCCTTGCCTGATCAAACAGTGTCGAGGTGGGACAGAGGCCTTCAAACAAGGCAGACTGTCGACAGCTCATCTACCGCGCAGAGAACGCCCCGTGGACAAGGATGTACAGGTAAAGATGGAGGAACAGTGCTGGACACTTTTGAAATTAGAAGAGCAAACAGCAATTCCGCAAAAACAGTGTACCGCATTTTACGGGAGGTCCTGAACAGGGGGAAATGTGTTCAAAGTGGATGCCACATCAATTAAGCGAGATACAGAAGTGCACTCGCTACGAAACATGTCGCAGCAAACTGGCGAGATTCCAGGAAGAAAGGGGTGCCATGTTGAATCACACCATTACAATTGATGAAATTCTTATGGGGAGAAGTGCTATTTTCACATGGGCACGTTGCTCGCTCTTCGTGACCGCCATTCCTAACCACTGTGGCTCACTAACTGATATTAGGGGCGTGCTGAGACACGCAGCTCTGCTCACATACACCATTTGGTGACTTAGTTCGCAGGTACATTCCATATACATATTATACATTTGTGGTTTTGTCAAAGAGTTGCTATGACTTAACCTTCATAGAATTACTTTAAACATAACATACAAGTTTTGCATTATGCACTGAAAATTGAATAAAATGATACGCTCAAACTGGCTGCTAAGCAAGCTATTAATTGTCCAATGACAGAGTATCGTTTTCTCCCTACTGTGCAACATTTACCATATGTTGTTTTGGCAGTCGTTATTCTTCGCAAGATATCTTTGCTTTTGTTTTCCTGGCAGCGGCGGGAGTGATATATCGATCTTCGTGGGAGGGTCGTTCCACAATCTTAACTACCTCTCCCAGCCAACAACCACTGGAAAGGGTGGTCTTAAAAACAAGTCGCTTTACTGCAGTTGTACTGCCTCCTTCATGCAACTGGCTTCTCATCCATTTGCGTCCATCTCATCAAGAAATTCTCCCCTCCCCGCCTTTTTCACCCTAAACACGGCAAGGGTTTTCCATTAATTGACGCTAGAGTATAACAAGATATTTCCTCGGGCGTTTATTTCGCATATATAAGCTACAATTGCATTTAGCAGAAATTTTTACCGTAACGTCTAAACAGGCAGATGGAATTTTGATGTTTATAGTCCAATGCTGGACAAAGATTATGAGCTGTCGCTAGAAATATTTCGACTTCTTTCTACAAATGATACATTTTAATTGTAATGAGGGTCAATACCAGAGTTTTGAGATTGGGAGTGCGTAGACACATTCCTCATTTTCATCTTTTGAAAGTACTCTCCACCACACTTTATCAAAAATCACTTATCAAAGCACCACAGTCACTAATTCCCCTCAAGGATGAAAAATTCTTATGCAACCACAGCCTCTTCAGGGCTGGAAAATTGCTTTCCTTGCATGCAGATTTTTCCACTGAAAACAGAAAATATTCGTATGGAGCCTGATAGGGACATTAGGCAGGGTGAGTCTGACCTCTGTGGACTCCAGGAACTGGATAGTGCGAGAGAATGCGCTGTCGTCGTGAAGCAGGACCCCCCCCCTCAATCGTGTCCTTGGACGACGTTCCCGGAGCTTGTCGAAAACGTCCGGCAAGCAGGCTGTAATGTATCACTAAGCATTGTTAAATGTTGTTTAACGTCCGTTTTTACTTCTGAGGGACCACAGGCAGTGGCCACTGATGATACATAAGACGAAATGATAAACTGGTAAAGAATTTTTAAGGTAAGAAAGGCTTCAGATTAGGTACCTTCCCGGCATTTGCCATTTATAAGGACTGAGGAAAATCTGGAAGAACTCTCAGCCAGGGAGTACGGTCCTGGTTTGAATTGAACTCCAGACCTCCCACTCACGAGTCCGCGTCTTAACTACCTCGACCACCCATGGCTAACTAAGCAGTAAGCGTCCTTTGCTCCTCCACAAGAATTGTGACGACCATTTTCTTTCCAACAGTTCGAGCCCCTCTCGTTGGTGGATCGTCATCTGCAATGATGCAAACTGCCGACTGTCGTTTGGTCTCCGGATCAAATTGGTAAATCCCGTGATGACATCAGAAATATGCCTAGAGCGAATATCTACAGTATTTCTTCAAACCAATAGACACTGGTGCCTTTGTCAAATTGTGGGGCACCCAAAAGGAGGAAACTTTCCTGACAGAATGTGATCATGCAGGATTTTTGATACTGCTGACGATCCAATATGGAAAGCTGCCTCTTACGCGATTGTTTTCGCGTTGTATTCCCCCCCCCCCGCTACATTTTCCTCATTCACTGCCGATTCAGGACCTCCGCTTCTTTCCTCCTCTTGCAGTGAAGTTCAAACGCTTTTAAATTCAGTAAACAAGTGGGAAAATGTTGCCCCTGATGGAGCAAGGTCACCTTAAAGTTTGTTGTGCGCGCTCAAAAACCTGGGAATCATTTAAACCGCTCTTGAAACCATAAAGAATCATAGCGCGAAAATGGCTTCTCTCCAGCTCCATCGTAACGACTGGTTGCCTGTACACGGGAGGGGTGTTCTTCACACTCTGGAATACGGGGGTGGAGAGGTTCGCTACCTGGTACCATATCGTACTATTCGTTTCGAAACTTTCGTAGTGACATTCATATTTCTTTCATGAAATTCTTCTACTGTCATCTACAAACTTAAACCGGTTACCTTTAAGGCGTCTTTGGATATAAAAAATAGCGCATTATTTCATATCAGGCAAATAGGCGGGAGTTTTTTGTGTTTTACAAAGAAGGTTTTCGCATTTAGCACATTGGGCGCGATTTGTTGGTGAAGAACCCGTGAGCCATTTAGCCACATTTCTGGTCTTCTCAATTACTCCCCAAGTATTATTAAACGCTCCTGATTAATTAATTAAGATCTGCAAGTACTTAGTCAACATATCAACATATCCGTCGGATATCAATCATTAGCTTTGGATTTTTTAATCATCCGTGATTTCTTCTGTCTTAGGAAACTGGGACTTTACCAGTGCATGGCCTGGAGCTTAGTTCCTGAAAAATTATGAAAAACGTCCCATCAACGCAAACTAAGCGAATTCCTTAGAAAATCGCATTTCTGAAGGGTATTACACAGCTCTAGATCATTTTTTAAATGTCGGTTTAAGGGTATACCCCCACACCTAATGGTCCAATTTCCCCGATTTTGGTAACCTTTTTTTTAATGGTGTACACAGAGTTTTGTTGCGGAACAACCATTATTGGTGCCGCTAGATCGATATTTAAATAGTTGCTTCAGGTTAACCGCCAATCTTTAAATAATCTTTTTCGTGTTTACTCCCCTCCTAATAGTTCATTTTTCTGATTATCCGATATTACTTTTCTTATTTTATTTAAATGGTGTGTGGGTAGGTCCATAAGTTTCCGGCCTCACCGATAAGGATTATGGCCTTCACAAAATGTTTATGTGGTGTCATACCTTATATGTTGGTAAATAAAAGCAGCTGTAACTTCCGCTCCGCTGTATTCAGCTGTTCGGATATACTTGCATAAAGAAGGCTGTGTGTAGAAGATTGTGACATGTTCAAAATGGAGTATCGAACTATTAATAAGTTCTTCACAAAAGAAAAAAACTCCAAATGACACTAAACGGTGTATATGGGGAAGCATCTCCCTCATATTCTACCGTAAAAGAATGGGCCTAACTTTTTCGAATGGGTCGTGAAAGCACTGAAGACGAAGAGCGTGCAGGTCGGCCCTTGGAGGTGCTCACTGCTGAAAACATCGCTCTTGTGGAAGAAGAAATTATGGAAGACCGGCGGCTCAAAGTTACAGAAATAGCAGCAAGGTTAGGCCTTTCTAAAACAACAATCCTTCGAATTATTCGTGAACATTTAAACATGAATAAGGTTAGGGTAAGATGGGTGTCTAGACCTTTTTCCTCAGTCCAAAAGTACCAACGAGTCATCTGTTGTCAGGCATTTTTGGAGTTTCTGCCGTGCCAATGAGACAGAAGTTCTGCAAATCATTGCTGCAGGAGATGAAACTATGGTCCTCTACTATGATTCCTTGTCCAAAAGAAAGCAATGAAGTGGCGTAAACCTGGCGAAGCACCACCTCTAAAGGCCAAGGTCACTCAGTCAACCAGCAAGATCATGGTCACAATCTTTTGGGACTGTGAAGGAATACTCTTCATTGACTTCAAGGAGAGGAACACCACAGTAAATGGGGAGTACTATGCTGGCCTACTGCACAGAGTACGTGCTTTCGTCAAAGAGAAAAGGCGAGGAAAGCTGAGTGGTGTGTGCGCCTTCTTCACGACAAGGCGCCTGTGCATACAGCTCTTGTTGCAAAGGAAGCTGTGAAGAAATGTGGCTTCAAGGAGATCCACTATCCACCCTACAGCCCATATCTAGCTCCAGTGACTAGTTCCTCTTCTCAAAATTGCAGAAAACTTTCGAGGAAGGATATTTAAGTGTGACAAAGAAGCGATGGATGCTAATTTTGACAATTTTGCAGAAGAGACTTCTGACTATTTGGGGAAGGGGGTGATTGAACTGTTAATTCAAAGACGTGAGAAGTGTGTGGCAATAATGAGCAGCTATAATGAAAAGCGAAATATAGAGTTTGTCTTTAATACACCTAAAAATTGTTAGGATGGAAACTTATGGGTCTATCCTCGTATATAGAGTTTTGTTTAGGAATAGAAAAAACAAAACAAATACTGGTGCCGCTAGAGTGAATTTTAAATTTTAGTTTTCAGATAAACTCTCTCTCCTAATAGGCTGGCTGATTTCGCTGGTTTTCAGAAACTATGTTTCTTATTTTATTTCAATGGTATATACCGAGTTTCGTTGAGGAAAGACAAATATTATGACCGCTTAAAATGACCTGAGATGTTAAAGCGTTCGTAAATAAATAGAAGTCTATTACTTTCCTAGTTGGACACAAATGTTAAATCATGAAAAGGTCCTGCAGGAGGTAAACGAGTATTTTGAGGGACTCGAAGAAACGCGCGTCCTTAAGGAAATCATGAACTACGAGAAACATTGCAGCAAGTGCGTTGACTTCAAGCGAACCACATATAAAATTAAAAATGGGCTTCAAAATCAAGTTGTCTTTAATATCAAGAGAAACTACTTACATACCACTCTGGTATTTAAATAATGTGATAATATGAAATAAGTGATATGAAACGGATAAAGCTCTTCCGTCATCTTATAGTTCTTACCGGAAAACATGGGCATAGTGAGCTCCGGATGTAACTGCGCCAGCTGTCGACTGAGGTACATCTGAGAACGGCAGTAGGTTGTGGACAGCAGCAAATCTAAGGTTCCTCTGCCCTTCTCTCCTCCTGCAACATCAAACATGCAAATTAACGCTGTTCCCAAACCCGTTACCCATTCAAATACAAATACAGTGACCTCGATTTAAATATTTTACCTATAGAAAAATGGGTGCAACCTTCGAACTTTCTTTTGAATCCTAATATTTAAATAACGTAAAACTGTGAACTATAAATAACTCTACTGACACCCAATAAGAATGATCACTAACCTTCTCCCCACCAAAAAAGCTGAGTTTCGTTGAGAAAAAACAGAATCAACTACTGAGGTGTACCGTGGGGTCAGGAACACTAGCAATCTGCGGTTGAGGACTCCACTTGAGTAACACAGGGTTATTTAAAATCATTGAAGCAATTTTACAAATTTACTGTAGTTATATTATTACAAAACTTAATAGGCATATACAAATACACAAAAGGTTTTGTATTCTTTCAGTAGCATTTAGGGTTTTTGCCCCGAGAGCGCAGCAGCTAGCAGTTAGTAAAGACGGCGACAGACGCTGAGAAAGCGTGTGCTTGAAAGTCATTCACATCAGTCTGTCATAACAGTGCAACGATGACACTTGAGAACAAGTTTAAAACAAATGCACTAACTGCCAGCTCCATTCGGCGACGGTATGCGCAGTTTACACTTCAAGTTGTCACTGTAAGGGAAAATCAGTGGGCTGGCCTACAGTGACTGAAGAAATTGTTGAGCGCGTGCTGGTGAGTTTCACACGTAGCCACAGAAGTCGACGAACAGAGCAAGCAGAGAGCTGAACGTTCCACAACCGACCGAAACAGAAGCCTTACCGTTTGCAACTGCTGCAAGCCCTGACGTCTGATGACAAAGTGCGACGCTTTGAGTTTTCTGTGCGGTTGCAATACTTGTGGAAGAGGCTGGGTTTGGTGAGAAACTTGTCTTAGGTGATGAAGCAACTTTGGGGGGGGGGGGTGATTGGCAAAGTGTACAGATACAATGCGCGAATCTGGGACACAGAAAAGTCCCACACTATCATGCAGCAGTTCCATCCGCGCCAAAAGTTAACGTGTTCTGTGCAGTCTCACAGTTTAAAGTTTATGTTTCCTTTTTCTTCTGCGAAGAGAGCATTACAGGACACGTGTATCTGGACATGCTGGAAAATTGACTCATTGACAGATGGAGACTTACAGTGTGCATTTTCTCTACCAACAGGATGGTGCTCCATCTCACTTCTATTAAAATTTTCGCGAATTTTTATACAGAAAGTGAGAAACTGGTATACCGATCATGGTGGGGTGAAGATCAGCAGTTTCTATTATGACCTCTACGTTCCCCGACCTAATTCCATGCTTTTTTTTTTTTTCTTTTTGTGGGGCTACGTCAAATATTCAGCATTTATTGTGCCTATTTTATCATCAACTCTATCAAAACTGCGAGCTAGTATTAACAATGGCTTAAATTGATAGAAATAGTTGCGTAGAGTATGGGAATAATTTGATTATGGACTTGATATTTACAGAATCAGTAGAGGGGCACACATGGAGCATAATATTTGAAAATACCTTAAGGTTCTGTTTTATGTCTGTAAAGCTTTGTGATAATATGATAAATAATATAGCTATAATCTCATCTTATTAACGAGAGTGACGGGCGATGAGTACATTTTATAGAGCTTAATCATTTTAATAGGTTTGTTAAATCGCTTCAAAAATCCTGAATAAGTAAAGCCCGGACATTGCCATGAATACCTACTTTATTTACAACCAAAATTCATTTTCAACTTTCTAGAATATATCACACAAGTTTTATTGTGAATATAAATATCTATTTTAAAGGTTATTGCCTAATTTTTAAATAAGGACTTATAATCTACATTGTTGTTTTTATTATACACAAGCGATCTGTTATTTATCTCTAAAACCAAATCGTTATTATTACATATTGTTCTTGATTTTCGCTTATTACTTACTCGTTGTGGACTGATATAGTAATTTGCAAAGAAGAAACGAGCAGGATACAAATTCAGACAAAGTTGTTGCAATGAGCTACAAAATATTCAGTTTTATATGTTCAGCGTCATTGAAGAATCAAGGATAAAACGTATATGTGTATGAACCATAATTTTACTTTCTAATTAAGGTACGAGGTCTGTTTAATAAAGAATGATCATAACTGTTACAGGCATGATTGCTTGCGCTAACATTTAGCTTTATATAATATTGTTAGCTTAATGCGTAATGTCCACGTGGTGCTGCTTTCATTGTTGTAACTTCCGGTTCCCGCCTATGAGATTCGTGCAAATTAGATCATGTTCTGATCCGCGGAGCTAATACGCAACAAATAATAATATGTTGCTCTGAAACACAACTTTCGTCTCAACAAATCTTCAGCCGAGGTCTATGCAGTGTTACCGGAGTCCTCCATAGAGTTTATTCCTCTCTACAGCACAGCTTGAAGATGGTTTAAAAAGTTTAAAGAGGACAGGCGCAAAGGAAGATAGCCCCGAGGATCCAGTTTAGTCTCTAAAAGAAGAAAACAATAACACTGCTGTTCTCTACGACTGACGAATAGAAAGAACACTTTCGGAAATTCTGAAAATTTCACTGGGTGCCACCCACTTATTTGTAACTGAAAATTGCACATGAAATGCTTTTGAGAACAGCAAAGCTTTATACGAAAATCAATATATATAGTAATAATAAAAGTAGATAAGGATAAAACACTTAGATAAAGTCACACTTGAAATTGCCTGAAACGTTTCCTTCCTTAAAAAAAAAATCCTTTCCCAATTTATCATTTCATCTTATGTATCATCAGTGTCCGCCTGTGGTGCCTCAGTATTTCAAACGAGTATTAAACACACACACACACACATATGAAAAATAAATATAAAGTAACACTATTAACAATGTAACAAATTAACAGTAATAATAAAAGTAGATAAGGATAAAACACTTAGATAAAGTCACACTTGAAATTGCAAGAAATTGAAATAATAAAAGTAGATAAGGATAAAACACTTAGATAAAGTCACACTTGAAATTGCAAGTGTGACTTTATCTCAGTGTTATATCCTTATCTACTTTTATTATTACTGTTAATTTGTTACATTGTTAATAGTGTTACTTTATATTTATTTTTCATATGTGTGTGTGTGTGTGTGTGTGTGTGTGTGTGTTTAATAGTGTTTAATACCCGTTTTAAATACTGAGGCACCACAGGCGGACACTGATGATACATGAGATGAAATGATAAATTGGGAAAGGATTTTTTTTTTTTAAGGAAGGAAACGTTTCAGGCCTAAGTTTAGGGTACCTCCCCGGCATTTGCCAGTTATGACTGGAAAACCTGGAAGAAACCTCTATCAGGGAGGACGACCCTGGCGGGATTCGAACCCCACACCACTCGCTCACGAGTCCGCGCCTTAACGACCTCGGTCACCCGTGGCAGCTGTGTGTGTTTGTTTTGTATCGCTGCGCGGGTGGCCGAGATTATTGTTATTTTAGGTATATATAGTTCCAGCAGCTGCATTTGCTGGAAAAGTCATAGTCATCTCATTTTTCCATATTCAAGGAATGGATTACCATCACGCACCTATAAACACAATGTAACTGGGCAATACTACAGATGCCCTGAAAAATCTGTAAGATCCAAAAGGCTACCTTTCCGTACCACCACGGACTCATGCTTGGGGTTCCGTTTCCGCCAGAACTGTCTTCCCTAACTGAAGTTTTTTTCCACATTTTCCTCAGTACTCATAAATGACAAATACTGGGGGAGGTAACCTAAACTTAGGCCTGAAACGCTTCCTTTAAAAAAATTGTTTTGTCTCATATATCATTAGTGTCCACAGCCTGTATTGTTTCAGCAGTAAAACAGACAAACACTATTAAACACTGCATGACGATAATGCACAACCGCACATCGCAGTTTTTGCTCAATATCTTCCCAAATTTAAGAAATCCCTTCGTTGGAATGTCTGTCGTGGTGGTGTAGTGGTTATCATACTTGCCTTATAAACCCAAGATCGCGGGTTCGAACCCGGCCAGGACCGATGGATTTTTTCGGTCGTAAAAATCCTAAGTATGGCTTCCTTCGGAAGGGAGGTAAAGCCGTGGGTCCCGTGTCGTACATTTACAGCACGATAAAGAACCTCAAGCCTGAAAGAAGAAGCCTGTGAGCAAAATTTGTCGGCCGTTTCACGCCCTGTGCTGAATGGGACGCTGATGACCGGAGATGTTAAAGAGCATCCTTAATTGAAACAAGTCATCAACAACCCTTTTTGGAAGGAATTTTCTATCATCAAAAGCTGTGGTGAAGACCGCAGAGGCGATTTTGAGGACCTGTCAAAAACATTTTCCAGCATGTCTTAGAAGACTGATAGACAGATGCATTGCATCCAACGAAAACTTCTTTGAGAAATATCATTAAAATTATGATGATGAATAAAAGTATAATGACAAAATAAACTATACCGCCACGGCTGACCGAGGTGTTAAGACGCGGACTTGTAAGCGGGAGGTCTGGGGTTCGATTCCTGCCAGGACCGTCCTCCCTGACGAGGTTTTCTCCAGGTTTTCCTCAGTCCTCATAAATGGCAAATGCCGGCGAGGTACCCTACATTTAGGCCTGGAACGCTTCTTTCCTTAAACAAAATCCTTTCCCAATTTATCATTTCATGTTATCACCAGAGTTCATCTCCTGTGGTGCCTCAGCAGTAAACACGGATGTTAAACACTACTTAATCAAAGTAAACTGGATCAGTCTTTATTGAACAACGCTCATAATTATTATTTTCGCCTTCAGAGGATTTCAACACAGACTGCTAAATTACATCACAAAGCGTATGTATTCGTTTTGTAATTCTGAACCCTATAAGTTTTCCAACATTCTGGCATTGGGCCTTATCCAGGTGTGCATAACAGCCTTTCTATCGATTAGAGAGCTTGGGGCGAAGAAGGCCAAGGTTCATTTTTTTTAACTGTATGCGAACATGCATCGTAACATATTTTTGCATCAAGAATTCAGCATTGGGTGCAGATATTGCAAATAATATTAGATTTTTATACGACATTTAAATGCCTTCACGAATGTATACATTAGTCCAGCTGCCTCACGTATCACTTATGTTAAGCGCTTTATGTCCTCGGGCCCCTTTGCCTATTCATTTAACTCGTTGGTAATTTAATGATGTATTCACATTTTTGTTCATCTTCGTAGATAATCTCCGGCTAAATCGTTTTTACTGCTACAAAAAGGGGAGATATTTATTTTTTATTTCAAGTATAAGGGCCTATTTTCTCGAAAATAAGAAATATTTTATTATATGAATTGGGATTGCTCTATGCTATGCTCTATACTACGTAGTAACAAATTATTTGTACTGAAAAGGCAAGTTACGGGTTATGTTTATACAGAAAGCCATAATATTGAAACATTATCAAAGATCGGTATGACATTTTTGGCACAGTTTTTGATTATACAAGAACCATATATAATTTTTTTTTACATATCGAACATATCGGTTTTGTTTTTCTTGACACGTCTTGCGTTTAGCGGCCTTAGATGTTCCTTCGTCCCTATAATCAGCTGACAGTCGATCGTGAAAATGTTAAGCTATGCGAAATTTTACACACGGATACAAGAGCTGATAAAAATTACTTACGCACTACGCTAAAATGAGTTGGAAACATGTTTGTTGCGCAGTGATCAACATTGTCGCTTACAACTGCGCAATAAACCACGTAAGAAACGTGGATAATGAATTGACCGCCTCCGGGAGACGACGGTTAATTTGCTATTATTTTCAATAGTTACGCCTGAAAGGATAAAGGAACTAAACGTTATTATAAGGGGTTAAATGTCACAAAACCATACAAAAATATTTCCAAAAACAGTGAAAATGACTGTTCAAAAGTCAAAAGCCGCTAAATGACCGCCACAGTGTTCTAGTGTCAAAAAAGTAACCTGATGCCTGAAAAGATGAGAATGGGCGTTCTATAGCCTGCCTCACTCTTTGAGCGCAGGTCAAAATAGTGCACATTACAGTAGTTTTCCAAAAGACGATATTTCACTGCACTTTCTTGGCACAGATATTTTATCTACTTAACCAAGTTCCCATGCTGTTAATCTTCCAATTCAGCAACGAGGAGTATTCTGTTTCATGTACAAAAAGACATCTGACGCTGTTTGCTGGTTCCCAGACCATGGATGTGTAACGAAATCAGTGAATCGAGTTGTATTACAAACCTCATTAGTTTAACACCCGACTTTCCTCATATACAGAGAAGCTTTTAGCTAAGCATTATTCCATGCACGGGTAACAGCAGTTTTTATTTGGTCATAAAAGTGTCTACTGGCTGCTAGCAAATTCTTGAGGGAACGTTATTGCATTCCTGTCGGTCACGTCTTATCGATCTGCAATGCAACTGTCACGAGTACCCTGCAGGTTTGCCCACTTGCTTTACAGATATGGACCACTAACTTAATTTTAGCGTCAAGACTAACCGTGAAACTCCACAACACAAAAGACCTCTGTTCACATTTTAGAATTGCAAATTGCAGGGTCTACAACTTCACTTAACCACATTAAAAGTACCATGGCCGTGTTATGTGGAACAGGTAGGTAAATGCACACCCTCAGAAATTATACGTGGAGAGCAAGAGCGTATTTGCAATTTAAATAATGCAAGCACTGCCATCTCATATTTAAGTATCCTGCATACCATTGCAAGCCAGTGCCTGTTGGAGCGTTCGTTCCGTCAAACACGCCCTTAAAAGGAGTGACGGTACCTACTCTGTCCCCGCTGATTAGTCTTCAATTTTTTTCCTAAATTAATGAAAATACTGCAGCTTTGGTGCTAGCAGAAGAATATACGAGGGGTAACAAATAAGTCATCGCAACAAATTTTCCCCCTTCGCGAACAAGGAACAACACGAAAAATCTCAGATACACGATTGAAAGTGTACTTTAGAATTAAGCCCACAAACAGTGCATGTCTACAAAGTGGCGGGTCTCAGCACACTCCGAAGCTCAGTTGGTGACCGACAATAATTAATAATGCAGGTCCCGAAGAATGAACAACGTGCTATATGTAAAAATAGCATTCCTCCGCGGCAGGAGTGCAGACTGTGGTGTACCAATGGGCAGTAACCTCCTTAGTTCCTCCAGAGAAACGGCGTCTACATGGCCATTTTTTTTAAAAAATAGGAGACCAACATTTTTCTCCCAACACTTCGACCCTTTTGATTTTCGTTGTTCAATCATCATCTAGAAAGATCAAAACTGCCGGATCAAACTGGTAAATGCACGTTTCATCACCCGTGATAACATCAAAAACACGCCTTGAGCTCCCTGCATCGAATCTCTGCAGCATTTCTTCATGAACTTTTGAACTCTGTCAAATTGTGGGGCATTCAATGGGAGGAAACCTTCTGACACGAAGATGATCGTGCAGGATTTTTGATACAGCTGGCGATCCAATCTGGAAGGCTGCCTCGATGTCCTTAAATGTCACGCGTTTGTTTCCACGTCCCATTTTTTTCCACCGCGACAATGCTTTCCTTATTCATTGTCGTTGCCGGACACCCACTTCTCTCATCTTGGAATGAAGTTCGACCCTCTTTAAAGTCCACAAATCAGAGGAAAACTATTGCCCGAGATAGAGCAAGAAACTCACAAGCCTGTTGCAAGCATTCAAGGCTTTGGAACTCATTCAAGCCATTCTTGAAATCATAAAGAATTGTAGCGCGGAAGTGCTCTCTCTCCAGCTCCAGCGTAACGACTGGCTGCCTGTGCACTTTTGCTCATCTCAAACTTCCGTTGGGACCCTCATGTTATCCGATGTACAGAAATAATATCAGTAATGTAGCTCTGTACAATCGCCTCATTTTCAACCTTCAATGTAGTATAAATAAAAGATAATAACCTATGCGGCTATTTTATAAAGTTGTGAAGCAAAAAAAACCCGCAGAAAATATCACAATTAATAATTAATTAATTACCTGAGTAATTCCTGTAGGAAAATTACATTACAATTACGAGGAAGGCTTATAATATGTATGTTACTTTGCCCAGGCTGGCAGTATTATCTTGACAGAAACCTCGAACAATAATGTAATTCATTTAGGTCTTACGTCTCAATCGAAAATTACAAGCAAGGATTATTTTCACTAACATGCAGGGACGAACTTGCTTTAAATCTTCCAGCTTTTCCTTGGTAAATCTATATCTAAAGAGGTACATCATCTTTCTCCCTAATTATATCCAATTTGGCAAAATTGCTTTCCTCCGCAGTCTCAATTCACGAATTCTACACACGAAAATCGCATCCATAATTTCACAGTCATCCATTTTGCAAATTTAACTAATCTACTCAAACGACTGATGCTAAAACTATGTCATTTAATATTCGAACTGTCGCCCAGTTCCGATTTATGAATATGAAAATCGTTAGTCAGTTGTTAATCACTTGCTACTTAATTCACATTAAGAACATCTATCTATGAATACAAACCTAAGAAACGCAACATCATTTCTGTAAACACTTCGTTTAATTGGAGTATTTTTATAGTTATAGTTCCAATAATGATTCAAACACTTAGCGCCAGTTATATAAAGAGCTAACTTGCACTTAGGGCATAAAATTAACCAACAACTATACTTAACTTGGAAAGTTTGGTTATATAAATATTAATCTAATATTACTACGTCTTAACCTCAAATTAAATCTAACCGCGAAATTTCACAAGTTAAAGCACTAACTATGGTTTAGTAATTATTAAATAAAACATTTCCCAAAGCACAGAAGCATAACAGCTTCATTTATAAATAAAATGGAGAATTGCGTTTATTTTAATTTCACGTAGATAACTTCAATGTTTCATTCCCGCATAATAACAAGAGTTGCGTTCAATTGCAGGTTAGGTTAGGCTAACCTTACAAGCGATATATTGTACAGATTTCTGATTTCCGACATCTCATCCAATGATGAATTTCACTGAGAGAAATAATCCGTTACTAGAACTGAAAGACAAAGAAGTCAAAATGCGATTTCGCTTGACAAAATATGTCGAAGAAATGGAAAGGATGTTACGTTCCCGATTACAATCACAAACTAAGCGAAATCATGCTTTGAATTCGATGTTCATAATACTACTATACTGTCCTATGCGAGGGAGCGTTCAAATAACTTCCAAATTGTAGATATATTAAAGTGGAGAAAGGAACGGCCAGTAGAACTATCCATAAACTCCCTAGGGCCTTTGCAGCTGTGAGACCTCAGTTCATTAAAAGCCAACCGAAGAGAGTGATATAAGGAACATGATGCTAGGCTTTAATAACATTCGCAACTTTCCTGCAGTTTTAGCTGCTAAAGCCTTCACACAAAAGCGGATAATACTGCAGAAGTGTTCAGAATAGAATTACACTCTTTGGCAATTTCCCCCGATGTACATTCTTTACCCTTATTTGAGATCCAATCTATTTTTTAATTTGTTTACTTCAATTATGTCCTGATAATTTAGCATCTGATTAATAATAATAATAATATAATAATAATAATAATAATAATAATAATAATAAATTTATCAAGTTAAAATTATTTTTGGTGCTTGCATTCGCTTTGACTTCACCTTATCCATACTATGTTTAAACATGCGTCTAGCAGACGGGAAAACTGAATAATTATTGATTTTCTGATGTTGAGAAGTTGAACATCAATTCGGTCTAAACATCATTTTCCTAATAGCTCGCGATGTTACTACACATTTAATGGTTAATGCAAACTCGAGGTTATCTGGTCTGAGATGATTTTTATGCAACAGCAATGATTTGTTGAAATGAGTATTTTTGGGACGCTCTTTAACATCTCAGGTCATCAGCGTCCCATTCAATTCAGGGCGTGAAGCGGCCGACACAGAGGTCTCTTCATTCAGGCTTGAGATTCTTTTACGTGCCGTAAATCTACGACACTGACCCAGGCTTTACTTCCCTTCCGAAAACTTTTACGTCCGAAAAAATCCATCGGCCCTGGCCGGCATTGAACCCGCGATCTTGGGTTTAGGAGGCAATTGTGGTTACCACTAGACAACCAGGACAGCCCATACAAATGATGACTAGCCTCTTGTTACTTTTTAAATTACAGTTAAAAGTAATGTCCAGTTAGTTACTTTTATACAACTGTGCCTTTCAGATTCCTTTCTAGTATATTTATTTCAGTGACATCAAGACAATAACATTCAACAGGCTCCAACTCGTCACCTTACATGCTTTTATAACACACCTGGTCTTTTCATACAATTTCATACAATATATTAAACTAGATTTTTAACAATAAACTTTAACATCAACATGTATTCAACAATACAATTAAAAAAAATGAAGGGGAAATGCTTAAATACTGATCAAAAATAATAATAATAATAATAATAATAATAATAAACATGAACTATGGATTTTTTTTTGATTGATTTATTTATGGACGCTCTTTAACAGCTCAGGGTCATCAGCGTCCCATTCAACTCAGGGCGTGAAACGGCCGACAAATTTTGCCCAGAGGCCTCTCTTTCAGGCTTGAGGTTCTTTTTCGTGCCGTAAATGTACGACACGGGACCTACAGCTTTACTTCCCTTCCGAAGGAAGCCATACTTAGGATTTTTACGCCCGAAAAAATCCATCGATTCTGGCCGGGTTCGAATCCGCGATCTTGGGTGTAGGAGGCAAGTATGGTTACCACTACACCACCAGCACCGACATGAACTATGGAAGTAGCGCTAATATATTATCTGACAAATAACAAACTGTCTTTGTTAATCTGAAGAAAAAGTCTTGCAGTTATATATTGAATTGTGTTTAACGTCATTTTTAATATAGGGGCACCACAGGCAGTGGACAGTGATGATGCATGAAATGAGATGATAAACTGGGAAAGGGTTTTTTTTTTTTTTTTTTTTTTTTTTTTTTTTTTTTTTTTTTTTTTAAGGAAGGGAGCGCTCCAGGCCTAAGTTTAGATCCCGGCATTTGTCATTTATGAGGACTGAGGAAAACCTGGAAAAAACCTCAGTCAGGGAGGACGGTCCTGGTGAAAACCGAACCCCAGAACTCCGTGCCTTAACGACCTCAGCCACTCGAGCCGGTTTGCAGTTATATGCTACACTGATGAACGGCATTAAAAGAGTGGATCTAGTAGTTTTGAGATTCTTCTTTACAAATGATATGCTGTTTAAAAAAACAAATCATTATTTAAAGTTTCCTATTATGCAAAAAAGGTATTAAATACGACTTAGGGTGGCTAATAAATTTAAACTAATTATATTTTACAAATCCAATGATAATTAATATAAATTAATTTGTTGTTAAAAGTAATAGTGTATAATGCCTTTTTATTGACAATTTTACATATTTAGGTGCCCTATTTAGGCCCGAACTTCCGGTTTCCGGTTATAAACAGCTGAAATCAGCGGAATTCGTTTTAACAAGGATAAGAACTGAAAAATAACTACCACGATGTTGAAGCGATACTCACCTGCAATCTACAACTACCAACAGCGTCAGTATCCTTAAGTGATTAAATGATTACAGCATTAATCTTTCGGTTCTTCTTGCCATCTCTTTTACTCCTGTGATACACCTTTTTATAAACAATTACATGCCTGAGTAATCAAGTGGGCGTATTAAGCACGGCTTTAAAATGTAATACCTGTTTACTTCAGATATGCGATGGAAATTATTTCCGGGAAAATAACTCTCCAAGAAAATAGCAAATAGCGTCCCATGCAAGCAATGTCTCACGCTTCAATAGGAATTCCTTTTAATTACTCGACGGTGGAAAGGAAGGCGTTCTTATGCGTCACTTAGCAGATTATCACCAAAAGCTCACAAAATATCCTATCTCTAAGTATGAGAAAATTTGAGTACAGATATAAAAGTTTATTACAAGCTGTATTAGTCACAAACACCTTCAGGGTTTTATAATGCTACCACATTCGTCATGAGGAAGGTGGGTTGCTATGAAGATACGATCAACAGCAAAAGAAGGACGGTGAAATATTGGCTTAAACTATTGCATGAAGACCAGACCTTCGTGCTAAATGCTATAGACATAAGATGTACATATAACGCCAACATTTTGGGCTGCAGAGGTAGAAAGAAGACTCGAGTGGAATTGACCTGAGTTCAATATAGAAATGTGACAATAAAATAATAAAAACGTATGGAAGAAGGTTAAAACAAGGCTAGAGGATATCAGCAGGCAGGAAATCGAAGCATAACGCAACACGAAAGTCTTCTTAAGCCTATTAAATGAAATTAAATTTACTTGGGTAAAGAGGTGTATATGCTCTTTTTAGGGAGATCAGGAATGGCCTGGGAGTTGGAAGCCAAAAAAAATAACGGATAGTTCTGGTAGTAGAATCTACGATTGTGTGGAGTACAGGACGAACAGGTACATATTCTAGCTGAATGTTCCCACAGGGATCACCTGAGAAAAACGCTGTTCCCACAAAACTTTTTAAGGCAATAAAGCGTCGATTGGTATGCTGGGATCTGTTTGGGAACCACATTAAATGGTTGAATATGCGCATTTTCCTAGCCAAAGTGAGCACAGTTAGAAACAATTTATTTTCTGGTTAGAAAGCAATAACTAGTATAATTATAAATGTGTAATCTGTTTAATTCACATATCTGTAAATACCGTCTTCATATTTTAAAATTTAAAAAAGTATTTGTTTATTTTTAATGTTGTTTTATTTTAATTATTGTTTGCTGCTGTAATTGTGTGATATCACACTTAAGCAGTACAGTCGACTAACCATGTATAAATTATACATGTAAGTGTATACAGAATGCTATAACCTACAACTACTAAAGCTACCATAACATATTGACCACAAACAAACAAAGACACTGCGAAGGTCGTTTTTATGTATTTATTTTTTGTTAATTTTAAAGCACTGATATCATTATCTCACATACTCCATATCGAGTGTACATATAGTTGAACAGCTGATTTCCTTTTGCAATCCTTAAAATGCCAATACCTTGCACGGATATATATGTCGGTGAATGATTAAAGACTTAATAGCGGGGATTTCCAACACGCAAAATGCTTTTCAAGCTGGTGTTGCCACCATTTTCACAAAACACTATCTGGTGGTCAATGAACCGAACTATTTTCATTGTGAGCGATGTAAATAGTAGGATAAATCATTAAGTTACAAACTGTATCTGGGGTATACTATATGTTTGAATGACGCACCCGGGGCCATTGCCTCCGGTTTCAATTGGTGACACGACACGAGATAATCATGTTTACAATAGCGAAACAGAAATTGCAAGATGAAGTACCAGTTTCCTTACAGGCGCAAGAGCGAAGCGCAGACGAACCAAGAGGGGCCTTCTAAAAGTTCTCAGTCTGACTGAGAGATGTCGTGAAGATGACCAGTTACTATGGCAGTTGTTAGGTACTCATACTTCAGACGGCTCGCTGTAAAGTTTCAGACGAGGAGTATTACGTTTCATTACTGGGCCAACTGAAGGATTTTATTCAGGCTAAACGTCCACACCTTGAGAAAGTTCTCTTTTAACATAACAATGAGTCTTGTACATATCTAATATTGTTGCTGCAAAACTGCACGACCTTCGCATCCCAGTGTTTCCACATCCGCCATATTCGCCGGAATTAACTCCCATCGATTACTTTTTGTTTCACAACGTGAAGAAATGGCTGGGTGGACGAAGTTTAACATCAAATAACGAGGTTGAAGCTGAAATAAAGGATGATTTTTCACAGTTGGACAAATCTTTTTACTGAGGGTATTAAAAAGTTGGCACGTCGTTGAACTAAATGTGTTGATTAACAAGGTGAATAGGAAACACACAAAAAAAATCTGAACTTTTAGAATGCCCTTCGTGTTATGTTTACAATCACATTTACACATTTGTTGGTCTTAAACAGAAGTACTGATTCAGTACAGTACTGACAGGAAACGGGGGTGTACAGAAAAACGTTTCAATATCCCGACAATAGTAAAGGTCCTCCGCCGTCTTGAGAATAGAACGCAAGCACACAGTAGGCAACCCCAATGCTAAAGCAAAGTAGCGGTCAAGGCGCCTATTCACGTATTCAACAAAGCTAGACCGACATTTCTAAGACGAGCAGCTGGTGCGTAAAAAATGCCGCTGCATGGAGAATTCACCCCCCCCCCCCCAGCCCGGCAACTACATCGCTTCACTGCTCCCAAATGAAATTTCACATACCAATGAACGTCATGTGTGTTATTTAACTTCGTTCCGGAGGTCATTCCGATTCCGTCCTGTTTTTATAACTATGTTATTGTTTGTCGCACTAAAAAATGCAATACGAAAACTAACTGAATATTAAAAAGCATTTCCCCCCTCTTTAGGGGTCATCTATTGAAACTCAAAGCCATCGTAATGTGGGGAAGTACGCTATGAATGACAAGAGCCTGCCGATATAATTCATACATCACAACGGGTTTTATTTGAGCTATACCGCCCAAGAATAATAGCTGTCAGGGTTTCCTTGATAAACGAGCGACCCCATTCCGCCAATAGCCAGCGCGGAATGACATGGCAATTTATGAACTTTCATCCGTGACACCAAAGCAGTTCTCTCGTATACTCAGGTGTTACAGAGCACACTGTGTGGGGTCGGAGTCCAGTTGAAGTACCTTGGTTCGATCTTTCAGTGCATTCCCATTTTTTTTCTCACCTCTATAAAATATTGAAACAACGATTTTAAAATATTTACCTTGATTTTTTTGCTATTAATGAATTTAAATGGGGGAAAATGCAAATGCAGCGGCATGGAAAATACGTCAGGCCTTCAGTGCTGAAGCTATGAATGAACAGAATGTACAAGAAGTTTCGTGAAGCTCCAGCAAGGCAACGAAATCTTCGAGCATTACAGCGTCGCAAAAAACAAAGGCTAACAAGATTCCGTTACGAGAGGCATTCAAAAAGTTTTGCAATCAGCCTATCCATTGTTGGACAATAATGTCTGCAAAAATGTAACTAACGCACCTGGCAAAATGGACCTTAAGCTATCAAAATACGCATCAGTCCAGGTTGAAACTTGTACAGTCTCCTGAGTTCAGTCCTGTGTCAATAGCTGGTGATATATCAGGAATATTTCTACAGTGAACTTTAAATTCTACGTTTTCACACGCTATAGTCTAGGAAAAAGAGTGAGGATTTAGTAACTGCTTTTGGTGATCAAATGTTTTCATTTTATGCAATTGCAAAATGGATTCGATCATTTGAAGAGAGGCGAGAGAATTTGAAATACAATCCTCGCTCTTGCCGCTCTCGGGAAGCTGTGAAAGACAGAACAATTCAAAGAATGACGAACTTGGTGGAAGAAAATCGACATATAACTGTTGAAATACTAAGTATGTAAGTGGGTATCAGTGATGGTAGCATTGACAGCATACTCCATGAAAAATTAAGCAAAACGGGTTCCACATTCCCTAACCAGTGAAGAGAACAACAGGAGAAAGGAATATGCAAGGAAACTGCTGAGCATGTTTCCATCAAATGGTTGCCTCGCAAACCCAACGTCGCGAGTTCAATCGCGGCCAGGGTCGAAGGATTTTTTTCGGATGTAATAATCCTAAGTATGATTTCCTTCGGAAGGGAATGGGTCCCGTACATTTACGGCACGTAAAAGAACCTCAAGCCTGAAAGAAGCGGCCTCTAAGCAAATTTTATCCTCCGTTTCACGTCCTGAATTGAATGGAACGATGATGACCTGCTATGTTAAAGAACGTCCGTAAATAAACAAAATCAACAACAAACCACCAAATGGTCCTAAACGATTGACTTATATACGAGCTGGTGATGAAAGTTGGTTTTATTATCACAAATAAAACTCCGAACTATGTGAGGGTAAATGTGAATGACACAAGATCGACAAGATTTTCATTCTCGGAAGCGAATGGTCACTGTTTTCCTCATCTATGAAGGAACATTCATTAGTGGTTGACTGTATGCCAGAAGGAATGACAAGGAATGGAGAATACTAAGGCGCTTATATTCTAAAGCCTTTATTTGAAGAGCTGAGGCGGTGGCGTCTCCATTGTTGTCCGTTCTGGTAGTCACCTCAACAAATGTTCGTTAAAAGTATTTTACTTCGCTATTTTTGCACTGTATTTTACGCTTAAGGAAATATTTATCGTGCGTTAAGTATAGTTCATTTACTATATTACACATCGATTCTGTATTAACTTTTTGGTGTTAAATTATTTTGGGTGATTTTTTTTTTTTCAATTTAAATCATCAAAAGCCTTGTCCTGTTTATCCTTAATCCTCAAGAATGGGTCATAAATAATTTGGCAGCATTGCTTCAGGCTTTTGAAAGCAATTACGTGACTTAACTCATGGCTAGTTTGCTCTGTAAGCAAAATCCAGAAGTCGTTAGGAACATTTCTGCTGTTCTAATGAGGTCACGTGATGACTGGTACGTGAGGATTTTTTTTTAACTTAATGAATTCTTTAATTAAGGTTTTGCTGCCGAGAATTTAGTTAATATGCGTTCCTGAGCATTGTGTTTAATTCACAGCACCCAAATAGTAAAGATTGTTAATAAATAGAGACAATTGGAGGGGTATAATGTAGCTATAACTGTCAATGGATGATTTATTTAACTAGGGGACAGCTGACACTGAAATTTCACGTAAAACATTCCGATAGAATGAACAAATTCAGTGCGAACGTGTGAAATATAAATTAACAATATTTTAAGGAATATTAAGCTAACAAAATATTGTGAAGTTATATTTTAGCGCCGGAAATTTAATCTATAGAAAATATGATAATTCTTTATTGAACAGAATCCTACATAAGATTAACCCATCCCCAAAATGGATTTCTCTGCCTTCCTTACTGTAGAAGTTGAATATATTAGTAAAGGAATCTGTTATTATTACAACATCACGGAGGGGGAAAAAGATTCAGAAGTCAGTTCCCAGACGTGGAACACTATCAATCTAGCACAGAAGGGAGTAAGCGGGGGAAGCTACATGGGTAACCATTCTTCAAGGAGCAAAATTGAGTTTCTGTCAGGAGCTAGGGTTGGAAGACATGAGAGCATGCATACCGCGTGTGTCGTATCTTGGCTCTTCCAAGAACTAAATTACTCTCTCTCAATAGTGTTCAAACACGGTATGATATAAGTTAACGCGGAATTTAATAACCATTACACCATAAGGCATACGTAAAATATATGAAGATTACAAGCAAAGAAACTGGTTTACGATATTACAATTTAACTTTAAGGAAGTTACTTTAAACCGCTTACGTGGTCTAGTGGTAGCGTTCGCGAAATACGTCAGGTCAAACTGGAAAGGTTTTTTCCGGAGTTATTCCTTACTCTGAGAAGATGAATGCCAGATAGCTTTAAGGCGCTGAGGACTGTGAGCTCATATGCGCCATCATTAATTTAATAAATTCATTCATGACTACAGACTTAGGTCTGTAGTATTGAGTTTACAACCTACAGGCGTCGAGAAGACCCATACAGTCAAAGTGGCAATACAGTAACTACAAGACAAATAAGATGCTGCCAAATTTCAAGTGAGAAGTCCTTGAGCATCCTCCGTATAGCCTCGACCGTGCTCTAAGCGAATTCCATTTTCTTGGCCCTCTTTTCGGGTGAATATTTTCCAGACGATGAAGCTACCGCCTAGCTCCAACAGCAGCCCTAGGAATTTTATAGTGGTGAATATTAGGAGCTTCTGAAACGATGGGAAAAGTCCCTTTGATAAAAAAGGGGGGGGGCATCTGTTGAACACAAAGTCCTACTCGTTACATCGAGCGGTTCACAAGGTAACCAGCGCCGCAGCAGTTGTGTTTTATGGCATGCACTAAAGACGCTGTGTTCCGCTAGTTCTGTGGCAGAGTGTGCAGTGATGCCGTGGTTGAGGGCGCAGGTTCACCTTCCGGCATGAAGCAATTTTTTTAATAAACATTTGTAATATATTATAACAAATCATTTTGTAATATACACAGCAAATTTTAAAAGTTGACATATTATATACATTATAATGAATTGTGTAATATTTCCGACAGTATTTATTCCATATAAATGCAATATGCTGCACACGCATTCCCTGCACATGCACGAAAGGCAAAAGATGGCTTACGGACACAAATTCAAGAATACTGGGATGTTGTAACCTCTCGCCCACACTACTGTAGAAATCTGACATCATCTGTGTCCCGAAGATTGAGAGAAGTAAACATGCTGAAGGTTCATACACCAGCTATTAATTTGTGTTTATGTGTGTTTTCGCTTTAGAATATAAATGCTTCTGTTCGTGTATTTATTTAGATATTTGTAAAAAATACATCAGTTTGTGATTATGGGTTTTTTTTTTTTTTTTTTTTTTTTTTTTTTTTTTTTTTTTTTTTTTTTTGTGCACAGGTAACGACTCATTAAACCATTACTAAAAATGTTGTGTGGAATTTGAACCAGGAGCTTACGCAGAAAAGCAATGTCTTCTAAACTGCTCAGTCAGCGCTACTCTACCATAATATTCTTTTTCCAGATGTTTATGATTGTAACCATTACGTTTACAGTCAAAGCGCCAATTGTGCCAGCTGTGGTATTCTGGGTATGATATTTTTGTCAAAGGTGCACAAGTAAATTATGGTGAGGAATAAAAGTATTTTTCAAATCCGTACTTCTATTTGTCTAAGTTCTATGCACATTTGTAATTTACTTAACGACCTTTTATATCTCAGCGTGTATGAGCAAAATTGTTATTTTAATTGTGTGAAATGAACCTTAGTAGACCTGCCACTAATAACATATATGTCTTGTTTTTTTTTTAATGTAAATTTGTTCCTGTTTCTTTGTCTGTGGTGTTAATTACATTAAATTTTAACATTTCCCTGCCATTTTTGTGCAATTTCTTTCCCATTATATTCAAACTGCCATAAATTAATTTGTTTCTCAACAAAACATTAGAAACAAATATATTAAATATTACAATTTTAGATTAGGTAGACTGAGAAGCAGATTAAATTATTAGTCAAACAACGTCTCATTGCACGTACTGTGGAAAACTTTGTATCTACGGGGAAAAAGAACGTTATTTCTGGAGCCATTAAATATTAAAAGGAGGTTTAAGTAATTTTATAAAAAAAAAAAAAAATTGCACTATTAAAGTCCCTTCCAAAAATAAATACATGATTTTTTTCGAATACTGTTTAACGCCCGTTTTAATTACTAAAATACTTTAAATAAATATGCAGTAAAAAATAAAGCGAAAGAAAAAAAGAAAGGAAAAGGAGAGTACCAGACGACTTTTCTTTTTTTTTTTCTTCAAAGTATTTAACGCCTGTTTTTACTACTAAACTACTTTATATGAAAATATCGTAAAAAAGAAAGAAAGAAAGGGAGGGAGGGAGGGAGGAAGGAAGGAAGGAAATGAAAAGTACCGGTCGACTTTTTTAACTATGTTTAACGCCCGTTTTAATTACTAAAAGATTTTATCTGAATATACCATAAAAATGGGAGGGAGAGAGAGAGGAAGGAAGGAAGGAAGGAAGGAAGGAAGGAAGGAAGGAAGGAAGGAAGGAAGGAAGGAAGGAAAAGGAAAGTACCGGCCGACTTCTTTAACCATGTTTAACGCCCGTTTTAATTACTAAAACACTTTATCTGAATATATCATAAAAATGGGAGAGAGAGAGAGAGAGAGGGAGGGAGGAAGGAAATTACCGGGCGATTTTTTTTTTCTTCGAAGTATTTAACGCCCGTTTTAACTACCAAACGTCACTATCTGAATATATCGTAAAAAAAGAAAGAAGAGCCGAAAAGTATCAGCCGACCTTTTTTTTAACGCTCGTTTTTACTACTGAGGTAGTACAGGCGGTGGACACTGGTGATATATGAAATGAAGTGATATATTGGGAAAGGCTTTTTTTTTTTTTTTAATAAGGAAGGAGATGTTAATTTTAGGGTACCTCTGAGGCGTTTGCCATTTTTGAGGACTGCGGAAAACATGGAAAAAATCTCATTTAGGAAGGACGGTCCTGGCGGGAATGGAACCAACCCCCGACCATCTGCTCACGAGTCCGCGCCTCAACGTGGCGCTGTATCAGGCGATGCACCTTACGCATGAAACTCTAATATCTAAATTTCCATTGCTCTCGATGAACATGGTTCGATCTGTTGACCATCGAGTACGTTAAAAAAGCACAATGAACACATTTGTGTTTGCTTTACTTTGCCGTGATAGCTATACTGTTAAACTCGAGAGATGTTTTTTGATTAACCCTTTACATTTTACTGTACTACCTGTCTACCAAGATATTTACACGACCGAGGCACAATCTTAACACTGTTAGTTGTGCATTAAAGAATATTTTCAAACTGTATGCACCGCTATATAATCGTTTTACATTAAAAATATCTTCATTTAAATAAAGCAATTTACCACTGAAGCAAAAGCTGGTCGACACGAGCTGTTGGATTTCAATAAAAAATGTACACATAGAAAGCAAACAGATGAAATAGGTTTCCTGCAAACAAGCGAAGTCAAACGCTAACACGTTCAAAATCAACTAAGTATTCTAGAGCAGTTCCACTTGAGAGGCAACATTCGTCCCGACTTTATTGCAATGGAGTAAGCACTTTCTATCAAAGAAGGTAAACATTTGTGAAGTAAAAAGATTCTTTTGAGGACTAAAAGCATTCGCAAAGAGTAAAGTTCTTTATAGTAAGGTTAAGTCTGGTATCTCTTAAAAACGAAATAGCGAACGCATGGATAACTTGTAACATTTAAAAGCAACTTTACTGTTGCTTTTAGTAAATTCCTTTTAAAATGGGTAAGAAAATTAAAACAATTCACTTCATTTTTTTTTATTTTAATATTACGTATTACCAAAGCGTTAATATTTATTTTCTGAAATATGAGAGCCTTGCTTCACACAGTTTCCATGACTAAATTTGCCGAAGTTATGGTATGTTATTAAAATTGTCTTTTATAGTGACATGTTATTGAAACTCTTAAAATAAAAATCTGAACAGTTGTTAACTTTAAAGCTTGAACATAATAATACTTAAAGCACTTGCGTTATTTCGTCTTTTGTTAACTGAATATAAAGAAAATGAACACTATACATTATAAGCGTTTTTCTTTGAGACCAATGGTAGAGAAAGTCGATATTAAAAGATTGGGTAGATTAACTTCGGGTATTAGTTTGAGCCGTTTTGATTTCAAAACCATACATGATTTTTTTAATGGTGTATAACGCCCCTTTTTACTACTAAAGCACCACAGGCGGTGGACACTGGTGATAAATTGGGATAGGATTTTATAAGGCAGGAAACGTCCCAGATCTAAGTTTAGGCATTTGCCATTTATGAGGACTGAGGAAAACCTGGGAAAAACCTCACTCGTGGAGGACGGTCCTGGTCGGAATCGAACCCCAGACCTGCCGCTTACAAGTCAGCGTCTTAACGACCTCGGCCACCCGTGACAGTACAATTCTTTCTATAAAGACATAATTCATCTTGCAGTACCCCGGCGAGGGTTGATGAATTTTTTCCCCCGCTAAGTATGGCTTCCTTTGGAAGGAAAAAATCCATCGGTCTTGGCCGGGTTCGAACCCCCGATCTTGGGTTTAGGAGGCAAGTATGGTAACCACTACACCACCAGGACCGACTTTCACCATTTAGTTAACACATATAAATGGTATATAAAGACACGTTATGCCTCTGTAAATACACATTATGTGCACTGTGGAATTAAGAACCGCCAACAAGTAGGCAAGCAGGCTTTCTACAACCTTCACGGCGTGGCAAACGAGTGAGGGTTCGCTCATAGGAAAATCCCCGCGCATCACTGACCGCAATGTATAAGTAATTTTATTTAAGGTTCTAGAGCTTGCTATTTGTATTCCGTATAGCAATATTGTACAACCCGGCTTTAAATGCCGCGAGCCGTTGCTGTGTAATTCCAGGCTCCTTTACAACACTTCTAAGATAATAAATAAATGTTGTAATGTGATGCAAAAAAGAGTACTTGCTTAATATCACAAAGTAATGTTCCTGTAATATTACTGGACTACAGTGCACATTGTGAACAACTATGAGAAGACCCCGTGTAGATATATTGTCAAAGCAAGTGTTTCGCGAGCGTTCTCCAAGTTGCAATTCCAAGTGTAGCCGGTGCGGTGTTCAGATGACGAGATTTCCGATATCGGCTCAAAGCGAACTTCCGGCGGCGCCGAGAACATCCAACTTGGGGTTCCCTTTCCGAAGCCGCCCAGGGCTAGGAGAGGATCGACTGAGTCTCCAGTGCATGACTTGAACAAGTACTGTGTCCTTATCGCCAGTGGGTAGAAGACTTAAAAAAAAAAGTTTCATTAAGATATGTCACATGCATAAATAAAGAACTTCCGCTCCCCTTCGCATTAAGAGAAGTTTTCCTACTAAGACAACGTATATGGCAATATTTCAGTTCGACAGGAACCGAACTTAATTAAGTCCGTGTATCTCGTCGAGATTACACAAATACCTTATCTTGCCATAAATATTATTACAAGATTTTAGTTAAGTAGCTATAACAAACGTGTCTTTTGATTTTAATGTGTTGCCGTAGAAAGTATTCCAAACCTTTAGCTACAATCGGCTTTCAAAATAATTTCATTTTCTCTTACGCTACACCGAAATTTCTCTACCCATTCATCTATAACAACACGTACCTACATCACCATTTGGAAATCTGCCACTGACTCCTGATAAATATTCAGCAATTTTTTGAGGTTAACGAATAACAGCGAACATGAGTTTGAAAGCTCAATTAAATTACCTAAGGAAAAAAAATTATTTATATGCCAGAGAGGATAAGGTAAGGCAATTGCTATGTCAGAACGATGTCATTTTTTTGGTACTTTTACTCTAATCATTCAAGTTTTGATTCTTTTTGCATTACTTCGCGTTAGATCTTGTACAGCTTCTTTTATATTTTGAATTGTACGAACCGCCAATAGCGAAAAGGAAAATGCATGAGAACAGAGGCTTCCAAGAACCCAGTGGAATTGAAGTAAAATTTATAGAAATTAAAAAAAAAGGGGGGGGGGGTAACCGTAGGACAACAATTTTCAGTATAATGCTTTAAAACTATTCATTAATTTCCATTCTGGTTTGGATCAACGAGACCGGACATTGGCTGAAATGCGCATTTATCACAAGTAATTTCACGAAGCTGATAATTTTTCGGTAATTTAACTGAGATAACGACATGAAAGTTGCTTCGAGATCGAAGATTGAGCATGAATTTGAAAGCTCAATTAAATTAACTAAGAAAAATTACAAACGGCACCAGAAAGAACCTCTAGGATGAAAGAAAAGGCCTCTGAGCAGAATTTGTTGGCCGTTTCACTCCCTCTGTGCGCGCGTGTGTGTGTGTTATTTTGCTTCTATAGCCGATTTTAAAGTGTAAATTTTTTTTTTGTCATATTTGGATTATGAATTTTTACTGCGATTATTTACGCATTTTAACAAGAAAAAAGCTTCAATATATCGAAGTGAAATTTTTATAAAAATTAAATGGTATGTTCACCTCACAAAACTAACTACTGAGAATCTTGTTGTACTATTTCTTTCCAAGCAGTTATAAACTTTCTGCTCAACCTATTTACTTAAGCTCTTTAAATAGCAGGATCTTTATTAGTGAAAGCAACTCACCGTTACCTCAGGCACACGAATGTCAGAAATTGGAGACTATGAGGGAAGTACTGTAGTTTAGAAAGAGCTGGTGAATGACTTCTGTCGATCTGCGGGAGATTCCAGGAAAATTTTGGTAGGGTAGGGGTAACTTCTCAAGTGCATAAATGTAACAAGCAATTACAAGCGAGAAAGATGAGAGCGGTATAGCAGTGCGATAAACCGTTCCTACAATGTGTTCAGTACGGAAGTAATAGAGATATTAACCTACTTCCCCTATAAACGCATAAACAGAAAAAGAACTCGACCAGAAATCACTGCGCATATTTTGCTCATTCGCCAGGACTATTCAAAACTACTTGCTTTGTGTTGATCAACATTTCCATGATATCCTGAAAGGTGAATGTTCTGTTGTAACTGGTATGAGTCCTTTCGAAATAGCTTGTTTTAAATATGCTCAAATCACTTCAGTGGAAGCAGAACGTTATTTTCACACGATGAAAAATGTTCTTTCTGACAAGCGGCTGACTATGACATTTGATACTTTGAAAAAACTACTTGCTGTTGCTTGTAACCAAGAATAGTAAGCTTAAGTGTTTTAACTCTGTGATAAAGAAATTATTAAGTGTCTTAATATCTATTTTCATCAATAATAAGGGATATTTCTCAGTTTTAACTTTTAATAAATTCCTTTTTAATTATATTACTGCATATTTTCAGTATTTTAAGTATATTATTGCAAGACCATTTTAACAAACATAAATGCCTGGACTTCCGGGTTCTGGTTATAAAGTATTACGCCGAGTCAGGGTCTGCAACATGATAACATTTACATCTTATATACTCTGTGGCATGCAAATCAATTTTTACATTCCATACCAAGTGGTATTCCAAAATGGATAAACTTGATAAATAAAATAAAATGTATTAGTCAAAACACAAAATACGATGGCATCCACGTTTCTTTATAAGTACGGTATGATATGGACAAGAAAGTTCATATACTCACATGTCCGTACAAAATATGCAAACCCTTATAAAAGACAGAGTTTGAACTTATCAGCAGCAACAAAAAAGCATTTTAGTTTACATGGATATTACGTACATTATGATATATAAAAGCGGTAGGAAATCATTGGCGGCTTCTGGTGCTTCTTAAAACTTTAGTAATGTGTTTTTGTTTTGTTTTGCTTTTTTTTTTTTTTTTTTCCATTTTTGAAAGTTATGTGTTACGTCTTCACCTTTTGCACGTATATAATTTTAATTTTATTGTTACTGCTACTGCTAGCACTCCAGGCTTTCATGGTCTGCATGCAATTATGCCAAAGTAAACAAACACATGGACGTAACTGTTGAAACAACGGTTTGCAGGCATTACTATGGCTGTAAAGTCGAGTGTCAATAAGAACGAAGGGGTGCGGTAGAGTTGCAAACGCCGTAGCGTAGTGCAAATAACTTTATCTGCTGAAAACCAGCTTTGAACAATAGAAACATTTTGTGATACACGAATAGTGAAAAATGAGGATAGTCGTATACAAAGAGCTCAAAAATGATATTGCCGACAATTTTCTACTTCCGAATAATGCTCATTAAGAGCTTTTCAAAAAAGTGCCCACACTAGATACTTCTGTACAAATTTATTGTTCCTAAATCAAGAAAACAAAAAAGTGTAAAGAATAATAAAATCCTCCTTCCTTTACAAAAGCAAAACAAACCTAGCTCAAAGTCTGAATTCTGTGTTCTACCTGGTAGCCCTCAGCTGTTTGACAATATGCCAGTCGATTACAGAAATCATTTAAGAAATGACTTAACTAGGCTTTAGGAATGTCTTGCGCCGTTTCCATTATTCGATATTCCAGATATTCTAAGTTACTACTACCACCGCCACGGGTGGCCGAGGTGGTTAAGGCGCGGACTTGTGAACGGGAGGTCTGGGGTTCGAATCCCGCCAGGATCGGCCTCCCTGACTGAGGTTTTTTGCAGGTTTTCCTCGATCTTCATAAATGGCAAATGCCGGGGAGGTACCCTAAACTTAGGCCTGGAACGATCCCTTCCTTAAAAATAAATCCTTTCCCAATATATCATTTCATCTCAGGTATCATCAGTATCCATCGCCTGTCGTGCATCTGTAGAAAAAACGGGCGTTCAACACTATTCATTCATTGTAAGTTACTGGGTCTTTCTCGATAACTACTGACTTCAAATGGTCCTACAAAAAAAAAAGTCCAAAGAACACAAATCTTGGGATCTAGCTGGGCACTCTATGTCACCTGTCCTAACAAGCAACTTTGTATAGAAACATGGTCTAAGTGCTGACGGACATTCTGTCATAATGAGCTGGAACTCCATCTTGTTGAAAACAAATGTCATCTCTGGGTGGCCCATGATTGATTTAATGTGAAAACACGTTTGGAAATAGCCGGTAGTACATGATTTCGAAACAAAATACAAATATCTATAGGTTCTCTTAAAAAATTGGGTAATGATATAACCAATAATATCATCTCAAACATTACGTTTTTGTGGATACTGCGTATGGTTCTCTATCCATTGTGGATTTTCGTCTGATCAGTAACAGTAATCTAGCTTATATTTGATTCTAACGAAGAATGGCACGTGCCAGCAGGTGAATTTAAACCAGCCAATAGTAAGTGTATATATTTAACTTTCGAACCAAGGCACGAGAGTGCGCTTTTTTGCTGAGGCATCTATAATAAGTTCTATTTCAGACGCGGTTTTCAGGTTCCGTTCATATTCTTAGAAGTCATGGCAGTAAATTTGTATTTGATATAGATAAATGCTATCGTACGCAAAACACCAGAGGACGCGAAAACATCTTGACCATAATATATTACCACACAAACACTTGTGTTTATTTATACTGTTTATCTTCTCTCCTGATAAGTACGAATAAACGAAATAGCAGATTATCCCTTGAGAAATAGTCACCAAAGCGCAAACAACCCACAAAAACCTGGGGAACTCAGTCGAAGCCTAAAAAACCGATTCATAATTAGGGGCCCAACATGGGTTCACTTTCAACAAAACTGCTTTAATAAGTGGACATTGCTGCGAAAGAAAAAAGCCGGTAGGGAAGATTTTGGAACACACTGTGTCTCGAGAAGGAAAGACTAAGCTATTTTAAAGATCTGACAAAGAAGAACTGGGTGACATTTATTACTTCCACTTTCCCAGAAGAATATGCCCCAGATGTCATCCTTCAGTAACTTTGGGAAGAATAATCTGCACATTCCATTCTGAATGGAAAGGATGCCTCTGACAGCATCCGACAAACAAAGATTTATCATTGCACAAGAGATCGTACTTCAATCACTCTAAAAATTTAAAAAATATCCCATCACATACGGTGTTGGGAAACCAAAGCGTGATTTTAATTATTATGGCCTCTCACCACTGTTTCTTAGATAAATGAAACATTTACAAATGACAAAAGCTTAAAGTAGAAAATATAGAGCAAAGGCGGTAAATTATTATCATTGTGTTAAGATACACTACAATAAAAAGGCAAATATTAAATCATCATTGTGATAAACTATAAAAAGCCCATCACGCAGGAGCTGCGTAAACTAAGCGAATTCTTTAGTTGAACAACTTTTAACAAAAATGAACATAAAATCAAAATTTCGCCTTTTTAGTTAATGAAGTGAAATAAGCTATGGCATTACTGCTCGGTATTAGAGGAACAAAATTGAATTTTTGCAACCTATAAATATCACAAAAGAGAAACCACAATTCTAGAATTATTAATAATTATTATTGAGATTAAACAACAAAAATTAATGGTATACTATTAATCAAGTGAAACATATGACCACTGATTCACAAAGCTACACTGTGTGAGTATTTTTAAACATTTTTAAATGTCACCATGTTTACGAACCAAACCCTTGATATCATCTTTATATTCAATTAAATAGAGAGAAATAACAGAAAGTTTCCAGTTACGTTGTATATTCAAGATGATGTTCATATGTTTCAATAAAACAAAAACATGTTGTTATTTAAAAACAATTACAGTGTACACAGCAAATAAAAACAATCGAAAGTTACATCGATTTTCAGTGGCTTTGAAATTTAATTTAAATGTTTTTGTAGTAAAAATATGTAACGTATAGGTTTTCTGAAGGTTAATGTAGAGCGCTTGTACGTACAAATATAATTCTCAAACACATATTAGATTAATATTTCACATTTTCTATCTTAACGACGGTACTTCTTGTTAAATATAAAACACATATTTATAAAATTTTCTAAATTAATTTATTCCTTTATTTTAAAACAATATAGAGAAAATTAAAAGCAAAGCGCTCGTAAATTTCGGTTTCAAGGATACCCCTACTCCTAATGGTCCTATTTCCCCAATTTTCTAAAACTTTTTTTCTTATTTTATTTAAAAGTTATATATCGAATTTTGTTGTGAAGAAACAAATATTGGTGCCGGTAGAACGATTTTTTAATTTTGGGGTGGACGCGAACCTCCCTCCTAATAGTTCGATTTCACTGATTTGCTGAAACTATTTTTCTTGTTTTATTTAAATGTTATATACGGAGTTTCATTATGAAAAAAACATAAACAAATAATAATGCCGCTAGAGCAATGTTTAAATTTTGGGGTACAGGAACCTCCTCCTCCTCCTAAAAGTTCGATTATACTGATTATCAGAAACTTTTTCGTATTTTATTTCAATTGCATATACCGAGTTTTATTTCAAAATTGTGGCCGCTAGAGCGATTTTTAAATTTCACTGTACCCCCAATCTTTTTTCAGATATACGTCCCCTCCTAGTAGCCCGAGTACCATTAATTTCGAAAATTACTTTTATGAATTTATTTTAAAAATATGTACCGACTTTGGTTGATAACAAAAATTTCGGCCGATATAGCCATTTTTCAACTTTTTAAAATAATTTTTGTATTAGGTCTAATTTTGCTAGTTAACTATCTGGACGAATCGTTTGTCAATTGATGGTTATATGACGAGTTCCGATTAGAAAGAACAAAATTGCGACCGCTAGAGCGTTAACAGACACACGCACATTTTAAATAAATTTTATTTATTTTTCTATTTTAATTTTAAGTGCCTAAGTAAGTATGATCGATGCAGATTCGGATAGAACATAAAATAATCTATCTATGGGTACAACGCTAAAATGCACAGGGTTCATATTTAGTTCAGTATTTCACTCATTTGACGTTATCTTAAAATCGACCAATGAAACGAAAAAGTATTTTGATATATGGAACATCACAGCCAGATTACTGATTGAAATTATCAAAAAAACAAAAAAAAAAAAAAAAAAAAAAAAAAAACAAATCCGTTTTATCACACAACGTACATTTCTCTTGTGGTCAGTGCAGCCAACTCTATACCTGCACTATATACTTCCTGAGCACACATCACTGACCACTTTTGCTAGAGGTGGTGGGGAGCTATTGATAGCAACATAAGCATGGACAATCGACAATCATAACGCAAAAATGGACGGTTCTTCAAAGTGTTTTGGTGATGCCAAATGTGCAAATTGATCTTATCATTTGGAATTCCAAACCACAGAATACAAAGAAAAATAGACACACTATGTTATTTTTCCCCCATCCCCTCAGTTGATATTAGAAAATTGAACAGTAGCGATTGTAATAGTCGACTTTTGTCCATTTCGGTTTCACGGTTTCTGAATAGAATTGATATTACTTTTAACATTTTATACAAGTGTTAATATTCTGTGCGGGAATTTTAAAATGCGTGTTTTTTTTTTTTTTTTTTTATTATTATTCTATTCATGAAATAGCCCTAAACTCTTCTGTATTGGCATTACTGACTCATTTTTCTGTCGCAAGATTACTTGAAAAAATGTAAATACAAATATACAATTATTACAAGTTTAGAGGAATTATATTTAAATTCATATTGTATTCTTGAAATAATACTAATGAATATCAATCCAGATGTGAGCTTTCCAAACTTTCCCTATGTTCGTGAATTTATCGGTTATCCCAGAACCTCTCGCGATATTACTTGTGATAAACATCGAGTTAAATCTAAAGGGACCATAAAATAGATCTTTAATGGAGGGAATAAAGTTTGACAACAGCTGACCTAAAGTACTTTCTTTAAATACTTACTAATAGTACTGCATTTTAGCTGTAAATTATACTATGTTTGAATTAAATCACAATGTTATGGCTTTCAATTCTTTCCCTAGTATGTCTATTTCCTTAGTTTCTTAATAGTCCACATATATTGCTTTAAGCTAGTAGAATCCTGTTTTCAAGTATCAAATATCCTGTTTGGCAGCACCTTCCTTCTGCTTTTGCTCTTTCCTTCGTGATATTCCTTTCTCGTAATTTAATTTCCTTTCCACGCTTTCTATAGCTCTGAATTTTGGCTCACCAGCAGTACGTTTTTTATAGAATCCAATTGCAGATATACGAAAGGGAATGATCCTAAAAACATGCATCTGATTCTTAAATTAAAATACGTTACGCCACGAAGAAATGCCTCGATAGTTGAAACGAGCGTTTAAAAATGAGCAGAATTGAAACGTTGCAAATACAAAGGGGGAGCTTTAAAGAAAAAGCCCTTTTTTGAAAGAAATATTTACTCAAAAAAAAAACCTTAAATGAACTATGTTCTAGTTCCTTGTATTCTAAATTGTTTAATATTTTAAATGAATGAACGACTCTAAAGAATGATCGAGATACAACACACAAATCTTCAATTACAACAAATAGCATAAATTACACTCTTGTCATTTTCTTATTCTTATAAAGACTGATTCAAAAAGCGCGCCAGTTTTGAATCGCTCGCTTTTTTTTTTTTTTTCGGTTGGGCAGACTGTTTTGTATCATGTTGATATCCGCTAACATTCCGATTGTTGCTTCAGTCTGCATTTCTCCATTTTGTATGTGTAGCCGTGAAGCGGTTAACAACTGAGCATTGTGAAAACGTTTCTTCAGGAAAGATATGCAGCAACTATCAGGTGACATCCCGCTATTCTAGAGCTAATGAAGCCAGAATGAATTAATAGTTAGCACACTTAGTCAAGAAAGGGAAATGTATGCACAGCTGACGCTTTCGTGTAGGTTTTGGGCGGGTAGTGTCATCGGTCCATATTTTCTTGAAGGTGGAACAGACAAGCTTCTATACAGTACGGAGATAAGAGATTATTATCGCCTCATTTCGATAAAATCGACATTCAATGGCTGCAATTTCAGCAGGAAGGTGCCACCTGTCGCATTTTCCGCGACAAAAGTGGTGTGCATTTTTGTATACCGAAATTTTAGGCCGTACTTCTTCGAAAACGAGTCCGAAAGTGCTGTACGTTATCGCGAGATGATAATTTTGTTGCATCAGTTTGAAGCCATGGACTTTGGCTATGATGTTGATGAAATGTTGTTCCAGCAGGATGGCACTACGTGTTATGCGATATCATTGATTTGTTACTGCAGAAATTTAATGAGCGGCTTTTCGCACAACCGTGATCGCTATTGGCCACCAAGGTCATGCGATCTTACACCGTGTGACTTTTATCTTTGGGAATTTGTAAAGTCTAAGGTGTACAGCAAACATATATCAAACATTCCTGAACTTAAACAAGAAATCCAACTGGCTATCGCAACAAATGACCCACAAATGTTTGAAAATGTGATTTCAAATTTAGTCCAAAGAGTACGTGAGTGTCATATGAGAGAGAGGTGTTGGACATTTGCCGGACATTATTTTCCATATTTAATCTGAGTGTTTACTCTTTTAAAGTATGTCACAACTTTGCCAATCCATGCATAAATTAAGATTCATTTTCTAACATTAAATTATTTGTGGTTTTGAGACACCCTTTATTGAAGAAATGCACCACTATAAAAGTTTTTGTCACCCATTTTGGTTGGCAATAAGTAAGATGTAGATATTGCAGTTGTACCCATGAAAATATTTTTGAAATTTTTCCAAAATCCCTACATATGTGCTCCGGTCGAGGCCAAACTCGCCTGTTAGTCAGAAAAGTTCTTGCGACCGTGTTTTGGAATTTCAAAGGCGTATTGCATAATGTAGGACCACGTGAGAGTCATCTATAGCACAAAAAAGGTTGTTGTAACCATTCATGGTGTCATGGAAACGCAGAGCCATTTACAATAGTCATACGGGATCCATTAAGAAAAAATCACTGGACACTCCTAGAACACCTTTCAGTCCGGATTTATCCCCTTGTGATAAGCATGTGTTCGCGACAATGAAGGAGACATTAGGAGGGAAAATATTCAGCGACAACGCAGAAGCTCAGCACTGCTGACACGCCCATTTTCTTTTTATTTTTTTATTCTTTGATGAGGATGATAAAACTGCATTTTTGTTGAAGGAAACTGTGAAGAAAAATAATATAATTTATTTTGTAGTTATATATGAAAACAATAAATTAGTTCTATTTTCAAAAAATCCGGATTATATTTTAATGAGCGCCCTAAAGTGCTTTGCAGTTTCATATTTTCCCATTTACACGCTGTATGGTCTTCCATAGGTATCGGCTTGTATTTTTATAGTCAAAGCTACTTCATTACAGCTCCTTCAAACCTGGCTGTCTAAGTCAGTAGTTCCGCTTTAGTTCACCCTACGGGCTGGGAGGGGGGGGGGGCTGGAAACGACATCTCACTTCACATGCTGTTAACATTAGGCCCTTGTTGTAGTTGTATTTTCAGAAGAACCAGATACGAATTCCCTGCTGGGACACCATTCTCCAATATTTCCGCTCCTCAAGCTTCAGAAAGAAAACGTCACTTCAGGGAAACGCGGACTAGAAACTACTAGTTCGCTCCTTGTTCTGTCGTAATTCAAAACCCAAGAGAGAGAAATATTTCACTGTCAAATTTGCTAAATAAAACAAAATTAAAGATACAACAGCATGTAGGGAGGCAGAAGTATTTACAGATCACTTTTTGGTTATCTCGGAAGTCTGTCTTTTGGCTAAATGGAAAAACAGCAAAATAAATAAAAAAATGAAACCGAAAACCAAAGACAGGAGGTATTCAAAATACGTCTATCACAGAATGAAAGTATACAAAATTTATTACAATATAAGACCCTCAGAAATTAATGGAACAGAAAATTGTTTAGAAAAAGAATACCAAAACATAAAAAGCAATTTAATGCAAACAAAACAAAAGGCGCTTGGTAATAAAAGGAAATCAAAAAGAAACAAACGCCCTAGATACTGGAATGAAGAAATAGACGGTAGCAAAAGATAATAACGAAGAAACTAGAGCATATTATAAATTAAAATAGAATATACCAAAATAAAAAACAAAGAAGTCACTTAAATCCATGGAATTGGTTTATGATAACAATAAACATGATATTTATGGATGACAAGATATAGTTTGAAAAGTAATGCGACACCTTGAACCAACAGAACGAGATACAGTTAAATTATCGTGTATCTCAAAAAAGAATGGATCGATAATTACAAAGTATAATAATAATAATAATAATAATAATAATAATATGATATGCAAAATGTTATCAAAAGAATGAAAAATAGAAAACCTACAGGAACACACAAATCACAGTGGAATTACTAAAGTACGTGGATTGATATTAATCTACGGCTATTACATTTATTGAATATGTATTGGAGAATGAAAACAGCTTCAAAAGAATAGGAGACAGCTAAAACCATCTCAATTTTTAAAATGGGACAAAGAAACGAATGTAAAAACTATATAGGATCAAGTTTATTTAATATAATGTATAAAATATATGCAAGAATCATTACATTTTATATAATGCGAAAATTAGTGATGAACAAAGTGGATTTCGGACAGGCAGATCTTATACGGATAATGTTTTTATAATAAAACTAATTATAGAAAAACGAGAATATAACTTCGAAACACTTTGCCATTTGTTGATCTAGAAAAAGCCTTTGATAGAGTTGACCATTTATTACTATGGAAAATATTATATCAAACAAGATACATCTAATAAAATTCATAAAAGATTATATATGAATACAAAAATGATAATAGATGTATATGAAAATTTAACAGAAGAAATCAAAACAAACTGTGGTCTAAAACAGGGATGCACTCTCTCTCCATATATAAATGGAAAAAATTGCACATAGAGGAATATTTTTAGGACAGAATTGTTAAATATTTTGCTATTTGCAGATGATATAGTATTTATTTTTGTTTTTACAAGGAGGATACACTACAAAAAGCAATACACTAATTAAATAAAATAGATTAAGAATACAATATGATAAATTCAAAGGCAAAAACCAAAGTAATACCGTTCGGGGATATAGCCCAATAAAAATAAAATTTGTGATAGAAGATAAGATAATAGAACAAGTATGAAACGTTTATTGTTTAGATTGTAATGCCACATATGAAGAAAATGAAGATGATTATAAAGATACAAAATTTCCAAGCTGCAAGTGAAACCATTAGAAATACGTTTAAGGGGGGAGATATAAAATAAATTCAACCAGTCGAAATGCGCTTTTTTATGATATGTTAAAATTTGCACTAAAGAAGATCATATAAGAACAGAATTAGTAGTATAATCAATAATACAACAATCAAGAATGGGTAAAACACTTAAAAAGAATGACATAAAATAGAATACCAAAAAATATGTTCCATAAAACCCGAAAGGAAGATCAAATGAAAGACAAGAAAAAAGAAATTGGATAGAAACAAAAATATGAGATCGAAAAAGGCAGGACCTAGTCCGTGATGGAAGAAGAAGAAGAAGAATATTTGCTAAATGTACGTTGGCAATAATTGAAACTTTCATATTTAGGAGAAAACAGACGCAATCCGTCGATTTGTTCTTTCACTTTTCAACAACCCTATTAAAAAATAAATGAACTTATTCCCACTTATTCCCCATTTTATATTACAACTTGAGAAAATTAAATTAATACTCATGACAAATACAAAATACAATCCCACTTCGAAAAATCTTGTGACTGCTATACAATGTGTGGATAAAATATATCAATAATTTCTGGAAAAACGGCAGAAATTCTTAAACTTGATTTTAATTATTTTCATGCAGAATGTACAGGCCCCAAAATATTGTTCGAAATCTGCACCAGAGGTGTTAACTCACCCTCCCTACAGACCGCACTTGAATCCTCCAGACTTTGACTTATACCCAAATTTGAAAAACTCCTTGAATGGAGGACATTCTTCTCTGCAAGAGCTTTCTGCCGCAGATACCCGAGTTATTCGACACGTGAATAGAAGTGGCGCTTTGAAGGGAATAGCACAGGGACTATATTAAAGGACTGTAAAGAGATACTGTCAAAAATGAACGGATAAGTACATTATTTATCAAATGATTTGGAATAGGTCATTGATTTCAGGGAGTGAAACGATCGAAAATGTTGCTCAGCGACATCTTCCATCAGGCTTGAGATTATTTTACTTGTAGTACATCCACGACACACCCATGCCTTTACTTCCCTTCAAAAGTAAGCCATTCTTAGAAACGTTTGGTCTGAAAACATCCATCGATGCTGACCAGGATTGAACACGCGATCATAATGCATGGTTGCGACACATTCAGAGAATGGGTCTGGTTTTACAGCTTCTCACTAGCTACTGCGATGAAAAACATGACAAATTGTCACAAGTGATGAGTCTTGGGTTCAACATTATCAGCCCGAGACAAAGTGGGAGCAAATACAGTGCATACTCAGTCCTCTGGGATCATGAAGACAAACTGCTCATAGCTTTCCAGCCTCCAAGTACAAGGCGTAAATAAAAAATGCTATTGCAACACGCACAAAAACTTCTAAGGCCATTCAATTAAAACGACTACGACTCACCACCTAAGGCGTGTTGCTCTTGCATAACATGCGTCCTCATATTGTCAAAAAAGAACAAACGAGACGCTGCGAAATTTCAAGCACGAAGTCCTAGAACATTCTCCTTATAACCCCGAGCTTACTTCTATTGACTTTCATCTTTCCATTGATTAAGATGTAGAAAGGGATGGCTTGATATTTCAAATGAATGCTTAAGACAGACGTACGTACACTCTATGATAAAACGATTCATTGCCAGATTCGCGTTGAACGTTGGGCTCGCCCGTAAACGCTGTGTTCACAAGCGCATGCAGCGAATACACACTGCAATGGACGTTTTGTCTATAAACGTATGGTCACAATCATAAGATTGTGGAAAGAGAACGTTAGGGTAGGAAGCGGTGGCCGAACGGTTTAGAAGGCATTGCTCTTTAGCGTAAGCTCCTCGGTTCAAATCCCAAACAACATTTTTTTATTATTATTGCTTTTATAAGTAGAACATAATGTTGCCGTAATATCATACTATATTTTAACGTATTATTTAGTTTTATGGCATTACCTATGCACACACAAAACCATAATTACAAATTAACATATTCTTTACAAATAACTAAATAAATACATGAACAGAAACATTTATTTTAAGTGAAAACCCATAGAAATAAACACAAATTCATATCGGGGTGTATGAACCCTCAGCATGTATAACTGCCCTCAATATTCGGGACACAGATGATGTCAGATTTCTACAGTAGTGAGGACGAGAGGCTACAACATCCCGGGTTTCTTGAATTTGTGTCCATATGCCATCTTTTGTTCTTCGTGCATGTGTAGGGAATGCGTGTGCAGCATATTGCATTTAGAGAGAAGAAACACTGAAGGAAATATTATAAAATATTAAAAGAATTAGTCATTGAAGACCGACAGAGAATTTTTTTGATTGTATCGTCATTTTTAACGCCCGTTTTAACAACTGAGGCCCCACAGACGGTGGTCACGTATGATATAAAAGATGAAATGATAAACTGGGAAATGTTTCTTTTTTCTTTTGTAAATAAAGGAAGGAAGCGTTTCAGGCATAAGTTTAGGGCACCTTTCCGGCATTTGCCATTTATGAGGATGACGAAAACCCGTTTGAGGATTCCGAACACATTTTCTCACCTTCGTTTCTTTTATTAAACACAGTGTTAAATGACTGACCACTCCATTTTTGTTGTTTATGGAAAAAAAATCACGTTAATTGAGTCAATGTGCGCATGATCAGGTTGCAGAAGAATAATTTGTCTAGCGATAAACGAAATTTTGATCTATAAATGTGTGTAGCTCTTTCATTTGTATGAAACATGAAGGAACTTGTTCCATACCGATCAGAACATTTTGGAACACAAGTTCTATACAAGTTCACCTTTAAAAGCGGGATCACTGCACACTCTGCAACAGAGCTAACGGAACACACACACTGGTGCTGGTCTAGTGCATGCCATATAACTAGAGGTGGTGATTTTTCGAAATTCGATACAGCGCGATAAAATGCGAAATTGACTGTATTAAAATGCGACATAATTGAGAAATACATAATTTTTTTTCATTTAATTTAAATAATTTTCTTCTGGGAACTTTAAGTGGGCAATTTGTACATCCTTGGAATGTTTATGACGTATTTGACCACCACCGTTCTGGAATACGGAGATTAACCCTTCCTGCGATGTGTAAGACCTTCAAAACCTCATTGATCGACCGCCACACATTAGAGGTACATTTCTATATGGCATGTATTATTTAAATATTTATTCTATATCGAAAGTTCCAAGATATATTCGTAGATACTGCAACGTATGAATTAGCATTAAAAGCGCACATTAAGCATATTGTGTCACAATAAATTACTATCCAACGATAGATCCAAAATCTTTTCTAATCTTCCTTGTCTAAACCATAGTTGGTCGTGCAAATAGGCGAAGCAATGAGCCCCTCAAAAATTGTTTCCGTTGAGTGATTGATTGGCCAACTCGATTTTTCACCAGCGGTTGTCGTGGGTGTTCCGCTTTTCGTTTTAATTATTTTAAATGTTTGATCACTGAGGCGGATGACTGCATTTATCGTCAAAACAAGAGAATGGAAAAATCCCAGGCAATCTAATAAATGTAATTAAAACTTCCTAAGGGAATTCACAGTTTTGCATAAAGACGGGAAACAACATAATACTAGGAGTCTTGGAAACAAAGAGGGCTTAGAAATAAGAACTGCCTTCTCCATCTTATTAGTTCTCTGATATTTCCTAATTAAAAATGTTTAATAAGAAAATTATAAAAGCATTACAAAAATTAAGTATAAGATGAGATTCAGCAGTACAAAACTATTATTTAGCATCTACAGAATGGGTCAAAAGTCTGTTAATCCTGTGTTTAACAATGCGGCATGCACGAGATTGTGGTAAACACCTTACATGCTCTATTGAGTTTAGTTGCCGCAGTGCGGGAGAACGCCAGATTCCCATACTGAGATAAAGACGACGGACGTTAAGAATCGCTTTCGAGAAAGATTTGTAATTCCCGTCCCCAAGAACTATTGTAAACGGAAAAGAGTGCATTTGAAACAGGGAATGTGAGAGATACGGTGTCCGTGACAGGATTGGAAACCTCTTGCAAAGTGCAGGCGCAGTCCCCAATGAAATGAATATAATGCATAGTGAATTAATGTTGAAACTGTACTTACTTACCTGGCCGTTACCAGATATATATATTATAGTACAAAAGGATAAAACACCAAGAAAAAGTCACACTTGAGATCGCTATATTTCGGACTCGTGGAGTCCTTCTATGGCAAGAAGACAAGTGAAGGTGATAAAAGTAAATGTCGAGTGTCGAAGGTAACGTTATGCATGGAAACAGATGAAACTAGAAATGAGAGTGTGGGAAGAAAAAAACTAATATGTAAGATTTAAACCAGGTGGTATATGCGCTTTATGTAAAAATATAGCTGTCATTTCTCTATCTCTGAGTAAACTTTCACAGCATTGTGTAGGTAAAGCATCAATAAGAGTTAGACTAAAAGCATCATCAAAATCCTTACAGTGAGATAAGGCATGTTGGGCAACAGGCAAGGGAGACTTGGTTTTAACAGAACGTCTATGATTGTTCATACGTAGCGAAACAACAGTAGAAGTTAAATCAATATAAAATGCTTTGCAAAGCTTACAAGATAACAAATATACGACGTTCTTGGAAGGACAGGTAGCAAATGAAGAAATGTTAAATTCTCTGGATAAATTAGGACTGCGGAATGAATGACAAGGTATAACTAGCGTACAGATTTTACATTTAGGGCGTTGGCAAGGATATGAGCCAGCAAAGGGACGTGGAAAATTCGGAGGAGATAGGTTTCGGCGAAATATACTTTTAAGGTTAGGGGGTGTTCTAAAAGTAAGGCGGGGTACAAATTTAGAAAAATTTGTTACATTGTTACTAGTGTTACTTTATTTTTATTTTATATTATATATAGTGATAATATTAATTTCATATGTCATGCTATTTACATGTTAAAATCTAACTTGATACCCAAAAGCTGTACGGACCAAAAGGTTAAAGTAGAACAATTAGCCAGTCATTAGGGGAGCATAGTGGAAAGGCAGATGCAAGGGCCTTGATTATTTACGGACAGTCTTTAACATCTCTAGTCATCAGCGTCCCATTCAATTCAGGCCGTGAAACTGCCGATAAATTTTGCTCAGAGACCACTTCTTTCAGGCTTGATGTTCTTTTACGTGCCGTAAATCTACAATATGGGATCCACGGCTTTACTTACCATCCAAAGAAAGCTATAATTAGGATTTTAGCCCAAAAATCGATCGACTAGAGTTGGGATTGGATCTACCAAGCAAGTATGGTTAGCACTACACCACCAGGAAAGCAAGTGCAGTATCAGTCGATTGGTTCAAGCTGGTACGGCAGTCACAAAGTTCCCAGGTATGATTGTCACATGTTATTCCTATCACTTAAACATTTATAAGGTACATTTACTCACATTATTAAGCAACAAGATGAGAAACTGCCTCCCTTCACTTTCCATACATTTTTGCCATCGGCTGATGAAATTGACCATTACCTATGAAGTTTCCTCTGAGAAATAGGAAGAAAATTTTCGCGAATTTTTCTTTCTTTCCCTCTTCCCCCACCACTCCCCAGTTCATCTAAAGTATGAGGATTTGTCTTGTAAAAGTTTTCTTATAATACGCGGCGAAGATAAAAATCGCAGGGCTTTAAATCGGGGGACAGAGGGGACCGTATGTTGTTAGTGATGACTCTTATGGGAAAACGTTTCATGAATTGTATGCAAGGCTGCAGAAACTTGTTGGAAAGTTGCGAACCTAAACCCCCCTACAGTTAATTCATGGAAAAAGGGTTACAAAATATTCTGCGCATACCTATCAATATGAATTGTTTCTTTAAAAATTGTCTTGCCTCTAATGGTGCACCGCAAGTTCATCTTTTGATCATGCAGCGGTTGCTAATGAAGCCGGTAAGGTTTTTTTCTGAACTCTAATACCAGTTTTTTTTTATTAACATACCCACTAAGGTGTTCCCAAGATTTGTCCGTAAAGAAAATCAGATTAGGGTTTATTTATCTGGCATGCACGCTATTTAAAATGTATTCACAAAATCCACTCCTGGACGCAGGGTCACCCAGTTTAAGTTCTTACACTACAGTAATTTTATAGGGCTTTAACTTCTTGCACTGCAGTAATTTTATAGCGTTTTAACTTCAGTAGTTTTGTAGCCGTTCGAACAGAGGAATAAGAAATTACATTTACGAAGAAGCCGAAGTAATTTCCAACGTTTCTTCTGGGAATATCGACATGGCTGTGTACGCTTTTTTTTTTTAATCAAGAATACTTTCCATTTTACCATATTTGTTTACAACTCTGTGAATCGAAATTTGACTTGGATATTGAATACCAGGGAATCTCTGTTAAACAATCGTGAGCGATACTGTACGCTCGTATGAATCGTAAATAAATGCACTTTGGGAAATACAATACCTGAATTGAGCCCTATTGACGTGATTAATACACTATATTAAGCGCCTAATTAATGCTTTAAGCACTGTCACCCAACACACAAGAACAAGTCCGTACATTCCTTGAGTTAAACTCATGTAGACCTCACATCCATTCCTCGGCTGGCTTTCAGGCGAAGGAAGTCCACGAGGACCCACGAAGGAAAATACTCCAGTATTTGGAAGATTGTAACTGAATAAAGAATCTGCACCAGCAAGTCATTAATAGGGCGAAAGAACAAAAGAAGTACAGTAAAGAGACTATACCGCAACATATTCTTTGTAAATAGTTTACGTTTGTAAAACAGCAACTGAGCAAACTTCATTACGTAATTCTTAGAGCATTTGGATATTCCTAAAACTACAAGAGATTTGTCTTGGCTACAACAATCAATAGAATTTAATTCAGAGCGGAAAACCATCGAAAACCTTGCAGGAAGCCCCATAGTATTATTTATTAGCCAATGAAATAAAAGAATGACGCTACAATATTATGAAGTTTTGTATTCCGTGGATGGAAACCGCGGAATGAAATGCTTGATTTTTGATTGGAGGAAACTAAATTAAGTCACTAACACGAGTTTTAGGGGCGTGTGTTAAAATAATTGAAAATGTTCGGTAATTTGGAGGAGCGGCTAGGCGCTTATGTTTCGGCGATCTCGCCAACTGGAAGCTTTTACGTGCTCACATGTCCACTTTCGGGTGCTGAAGCTTACGACGATTCTTGGACTTGATCGAAATGAACTTTTCCGGACAAGAATTGTAACATACTCACGTTCCTTGGAGAACGGGAGTATCCTCCTCCCAGTCACCAACACATTTTGATGTATCTGGTGAATGTTGTATGAACGCAGCAAGACGGTGCTTTGCAAAGGTGTCGCGAAGATTCTTGACTAGTCACGGGCATCGAACAAAAGCTCTTCAACTTGGCGAGGTCTAGCAGACGACTTCATGTGATACGGTTGCTTTCACCATTAGAAGAAAGGCACGAGACTTTGAAAGATTATCCTCGATATGGTCGGTCTTGGGAAGATGTGAACGAAAGAATAATTTGGAGAAAAACATGCATATCACTGTTGGTATCCATGTTGGCAGTTTTGACATACGCTGCAAAAATTTAAAGCTGTAAAAATCTCTGCGCAAAACGGGGCTCATTGAATGAACAGAAGATGAGGAAGGAATGTGAAAGAAAAGCTCAAAATATTTGCACCAAACATTCCTAAACAGTTGACAGACATATACGCTAATGATGAAACCAACCCCAACTTAGATCTTGTGTGCTTGAAAAATAATCCCTCGACAAGGTTTTAGTTTAGCAATCAACTACGAGAATTGTTCAATTAAGAATATTCATTTTTGGCACATGCTTGTACTCATTCTCATAATTTTAGTAACATTTCTGAAAGTAGTCCCCATTGCATGGAATTCACTTGTCCCAGTTTTTCTGCCAGTCTTCAAAGACATGTTGGAAATCATCAGAATCGCCTTCGCAGCCTTCATCAATGGTATGGAATTTACGCCCCACGAAGATGCTTCTATTTGGAGAAACAAAACTTCACTAGGGACTAAATCTACAGCGAGGTTGAGAAACATTCTTTACGTTGATTTTTGTGAGATATTAGGAAAAACATTCGCGACGTGCGGCCGTGCATCATTCACCCTGTTGCATAGAAAACGGCCATTTGCGTGTGATATAGTCTCACACAGTTTTCAGGATATCTCTGTAGCATTGCCCAGTTACAATTGTGTGTGTAGATAAGACATGCTGGTAAATCATTCCTTGAATGGATGACCATAACTTTCCGAACAAAAGCAACCGCTTCTGCTATTTTTGTTGTTGGTAAAGACGGGGGATAATCGCGTACAGCTTTCTTGTTTACTCTCAGTATCAAAATGATATAATCAAGTTTCATCAACAGTGATTACCTTTGAGAGAAATTCACATCTTCCTGTAATTCCCGAATGTCCTTTTCTTCGGTTTGATTGTTTGATTGATTTATTTATGGACGCTCTTTAACACCTCAGGTCATCAGCGTCCCATTCAACTCAGGGCGTGAAACGGCCGACAAATTTTGCTCAGAGGCCTCTCTTTCAGACTTGAGGTTCTTTTTCGTGCCGTAAATGTACGACACGGGACCCACGGCTTTACTTCCCTCCGAAGGAAGCCATACTTAGGGTTTTTACGCCCGAAAAAATCCATCGATCCTGGCCGGGTTCGAACCCGCGATCTTGGGTTTAGGAGGCAAGTATGGTACCTTTTGTTTGGGAATAAGCAAGTTTAAATATACCGTGCGCAAACACATCTCATGTACAACTTTTCAGCTACCAAAGTGAAATGTCCAGCATATCAGAAAAAGTTTTAACTGTTAATACATTTTTCAATTAGAGCATAAACTGAAGCATCCGCACCACCTTCCATTGAAATTGATTGCCTCTCCTCTTTGAACATTTTAAACTGTCTTCGAGTTGTACTATAGGGAAGAAAAAACACTCCTTAGACCCTCCTGTAACATTACATAGGCTTCAGGTGAAGATTTTTTGAGGCGAAAACAGAGTTTCGGAGGAACATATTGTTCGGCGCGTGTCATTTCCATTTTGCTATATACGGAAGAGAACATGTCTCAACTTGAACACCTCTCAAGACAGGAACTAAGAAATTAGTCAACTAAGTTTAAATTGTGTTTGTTAACAAATATTGTAAAAGTGTTGTCATCTTTAGAGAACAGTCCCCGTAAATAGTTAATAAGAATCTTGAACTTTGCGACCAAATATTCAGCAATAGCACGAGCAATAACAAAGTTGTTTTATGCTTCCGCATGCCGCCGTAGTAAGGAATGAGTATTCCTTTATGAGATGGGGAAAAAAACTGCGAAAACTTCTGAGAAATGTTTAATACATCTTGAGACGTGAGATATAATCTGATCTGTGTTCACACTTCTTTTTGCTACTTTCTGCTTTATTTTCCAGTTAATTGTTTGAGGACAAAAGAAGCGCTGGCGGCAGAGGCCCTTCCCCCACTCTCGGCCGTCATTTGGAGCTACAAGGATAGATCTAGACAAATGCCGTCTCTTCGACTTGGAGAAGCGAGGGCAAACTTGTAACAAATGATGAATTCTCTGAACTTTCCCTTTCCTGTGGGATTACTGGACCCGACAGGAAAAATGACTAGATCCCTTAGTGACAGCTGGGTTACTATTCCAGCTGAATAACACGGTTAGCTGCCGCAAATCTTTCCGTTTACCACATCAACTACTACTGAGTGAAAATGCGGCGGGTTTATTGGGATGGATGGTTAACAGCAACAGAATATTTTTTTTGATTAAATGTGGTTAGGTAATAGGGAAAATTAATCAGTTACATCAAGAAGGAATTAGTTGATGTAACGTACGTTCTGGAGATGTGTTGATTGAGCGGGCCGATTTCAGATGGGCCACCCGTTTGCCTGTCTCCGGTTGTTTCTGATATTTCCCTTTGATGAACCTTGAATTCCCGTACAATGTCCGGCCGCTGTCGAAGTGGTGTTCCTCTCAGGGATTCTGCAAATTGTATGCAGCTTTTCTGCAGTTGATCACAGGCGAGCAAAAGACACTGGGCACATTGAGAGTTGTTGCACAGTTTACAGCGTTTATTTTAACAGTTACTTATAATTCCTGATATGCCTGTGCCACTAGCAAGGAGTTGAACAAAAGTATTCCCGTGACAGTAAAATCCTGATATCTCTTCTTATGACGTAAGTCACACATTAAGTTTATTTTTTACTATTTGAAACTCAGCGAGATCTCACACTGCTTGATTTTCACTGCTTCCTACCAAATCTGTTCCTATTAATACGTTTCTAACTGTTTCTATCAAACTGGTCCGAACAAATGTTCTCCTCCCGATTGCATCTACCAAACTAAACTGATTGTTGCATTTACGAAACTGAACTGACTTGAAAAATGCTTCCAAATTGGGCTTTTTATGATTTCTTTGCGCGTCACTATGTGAGAATTGGGATTTTTAGAATATTCTAGACGTTTCCTAAACGATATTCTCTGATTGGCTTAACATTTTGTTCATTAAGATTCCTGAAGCGACTATAGAAAAGTCGATTCCTTATTGGCTGAAATCAGCCCTTTCTTCCCTGCGTTGGATAGGGTTATACTGCGAGAATTTTCTTTCTTAAGGGTCCCTTTCCCAAGAGTGAAAGCGAGCATACATGGTTTACTTCAAGGACTTTTTTACAGAGGCTATAATAGAAAGGGTTCTGTACTATTCAAAAGCTGACCTTGCGAATGGCTCAAGACTGTCGCAACAAAGATACGTGTTTCGTCTTTAATACTCATATCCCATCTTCGTATCTTGTTCACTTCATAAAATTATAAAATTAAAAGACACACATTAAAATTGAATAAAGTGATTATTTCTTCCGGTGTTGAGTCTGGATCTCCCGCTACAGAAAGGAGGTTATTTTTAGTGTAAATTAGAATTATAATAAACCTTTTACCTTTAATCTCAGATACAGAAATTCTTCACATCAACCAGATTTAAGTCCCACCATATTTCACCAACTTACAGAATTGATGTTTTAATCATTTTAACGAGCTTTCTGTCCCTCCTTCTCTTTGTTTGTTTGGTTTTAATTTTTGTTCTGTTTTTTATTTATTTATTTATGAACGCTCTTTAACATTTCAGGTCATCGCGTCCCATTTAATTCAGGGCGTGAAACGATCGACAAATTTTGCTCAGAGGCCTTTTTTTTCAGGCTTCAGCTTTTTTATTGTGCCGTAAAGCTACGACACGAGACGCAAGGCTATACTTCTCTTTCGAAGGAAGCCATACTTAGTATTTTTACTCCCGAAAATATCCATCGACTCTTGCCGGGATTGAAGCCATGATCATGCGTTTACCAGGCAAGTATGGTTACCACTAGACCGCCAGGACCGACAAATTTACCTCAGTCACTGCCGTTGCCAGACACCCTCACCTTTCAGAGAAGTTCGGCCCTTATTAAATTCCGCAAAACTGCAGGGAAATGTTGACCTAAAATGGAGCAAGGTCCTCAAAAGCCTGTTGCAAGCGCCCAAGGCTTTGGGAAGCATTTAAATCACTCTTGAAGTCGTAAAGAATCATAACGCGAAAATACTCTCTCTTCAGCTCCATCGTAACGACTAGCTGCCTGTGCACGGGGGAGTTGATTACCCTTAAGCCCTAGAATGAGAGTTTTGAGAGGGTCGCTATCGGAACCATTCTACTTGCAAGGAAAGAGGCTGCACATGCCATATTCCTTTTAACTGGGTCAATATTCACTTTTCCTTGGTTTCATAATTTTCATAGTGACCCTTGTTATTACTTTATAATAGAACTAAAAGCGAAGAGATAATAGCGTTAAAAGTATTTCCTAGAAAGAGGGCGAAAAGTGGATGATTTTCTGCCACTTATTCAATAAGACTTTAAATTTTCTTGAATCTCTATTTAGTTATTTTTTAAACATGGTAAGAACTCAGAACAATATCCAGAATTTCTGAAATTGGCTCAGTTGTACTTTTTTCGGAGCATAACCCCAGTGATGAAAGGATTTTCTATTTAATGAATAGTCAGTGAATTAGTGAAAGAAATACGCTTAAAGTGGCGATGTTAAAATATAATTTAAAGCCATTACACATGTTAGATTTCATGCTTATCTCATGATTTAAAAAGCCTTATTATAAATAGTTCACAAGTAAGAATGATTGAAACTCAAAGAGTAAAATAAACATTGTGTAACTATGCAAAATAAGTCCAGTTTAATATTAATTTGTACTGTTATTAATGGAATATCTTCAAATGTTCATGTTAATTATGTGTTACTGCAATGGAAGGTATAAAATAAATATTACGTTGACTTGTTGCATCAAAATGTTCGGAATTTTGTGATATGGGAACTCCAAGCGGTAGATTTTTTTTCAAGAGCACGGTCCTCTGCAATCAACAAAAAGTTTGAGCAAAGGCGCGCTTGATAAACCGTTGCTTCTCTATCAATTTGCCCGCACTCCCTCATTAGTTGCCATTCAATACACGAAGGGCAGATATAGTTAAGTTGCACATACTTCATTCAATAGTGTCTCCTTCGCTGAATAGAAGATAAGGCACTTGCAACAATTTCAGCAGTAAATTCAAATTCAATTACTTCAATTTGAAACCGTCTTTGTATCAATTATTGATGAAAGGGTGTTTTGTTACAGACTTTTTTTTTCCAAAACTCGATAGATGCAAAATGTTACGAAATTGAGTTATACGGGGCTTCCAGAATATATCCTCGTCGTTCGCAAGGAGTTTTGTGTCTAGACCAAGAATGACCCTCCCCCTACCCCATTCACGGCCGCCTGCCTATCTATGAAACAGCAACTGCTCTACATTCGTTCCTGAAAACTTTAGAGTAGCATATTTTTGTGTGTAAATGTTTTTATAAACATAAATCAGTTCCTCGCGTTCGTGAGGAATTTTTTTTCGAAGTTCCCTGGGCACATACCTCCTTCCAGAACTGCAATACGGGATCTTGTGAATAAATGTGGTACTACTATATCAATGAAAAACAAAAAATACATGAGAAGACGTACAGTTTTAACAGAAGACAAATCAGTGGTGCAAATCTTGAACGTTCGGCAACAAACGCACTACCTAAATCAGCACAGGTTGGGTTTCTGTGTCTTCTGCACGTAGAGCAACAAAATTGTTAAAACTCAACCTTACAAGTGTACACGTGTTCATTGTCTACGATAAGATGATCCCGTAGCAGGTGTGCATTATTGTGAGTGGTTTCTTTCATCAATGACTGAAGGGTTAATCTACCCACAACTTGTGTTCATTTCAGACGAGGCGAGCTTTCACCAAAATGCTCTCCATTCCATTAAAAAAAAATAGTTGAAAAACTTCACTAAACAAAATTTAACTAATATCATTGTACGAAACGAAATGGAAAGCACTTCGAGCAGTGATTAATTATGGACACCTATTAATTTTAAATAAATTTCCATTTCATGTTTTAAAATTATAATTTAATACATATAAACTTGGTTTAATAAAAGAAATGTGTCAGGCAGTGGCTTGCCCTTATGCATAAAATCAAAATTTGATTTAAAAAGAATAGTTTTCCTTTACAAAAAAAAATTGAGTTGACCGAAATGAACATTGAAAACTTTCTCTAAATAAAATGCAACCAACATCAATGTTTCCCTATTTGCCATGATTTTTTTCTTTGAAGCCATGCTTCTTTTCCAATAGCTCAAAGGTCTTCCTAACAACTAAAGTAAATTAAATGTATCATTTACAGTTATTTATACATGATGTTTAACAAGCCACCAAACATTTTCTGTCTTCCTACATTATTATGAGGGGCGTTCTAAAATTTGTCGGCCTGACTAGAAAACACAAGATTTAAGAGAAATATTTTGTTTATTTTTAAACATAGACTGAATAAATACATTTAGTTCAACGACTTTCGAACTTCAAATGCCCTTAATAAAGTAAGAACTGAAAAATAAGCAAGTGTCTTAGCTTCAACCTCATCATTTGACGTGAATCTTCGTCCACCCACCGGTTTCTCAGATTTGGGAACAAAAAGTAATCGCTGGGAGTCAAATACGGCGAATATGGAGGATGTGGAAACACTTGGAAGCGAAGTTTTGCAACAACAATCCCAGACGTGTGTGTCGGCGATCGTGATGAAACAGAACTTTCTTTTTCGCTGACGTTTAACCTGAAAAGCGTCCTTCAGTTGGTCCAGTAGTGAAGCGTAATACTCCCCGGTGATGATTCTGTCCTTCTGAAGGAATCTACAAGCATCACATCATGAGAATCACAGAAAACCGTAGCATGATTTTTCCTGCAGGCGGAACTGTTTTTGCTTTCCATACAAAATAGAGTCTATTTTCAAACGCGCGTCTAACATTCTAAAGCTCGCATTTAGGAATGTTCCTTGTGATTATCCTTTGGTGGTGTTGCAGACTGTGTTTAAAAAACGACTGATTTTAGTGTGTCGCATAGCAAGAAATCTAAGGGACTTAAATCGGGTTATCTTGCTTCCCCCTTCTGCCTTCAGGTAGAAAAAGTGTATGGGATTTATCCATCCAAAAAGCCAAGATTACAGTTCAAACATATTCAACACAGTAAAAGATAAGTATGTTATGTAATAGCACACGGTACATACTGCTCATATTTGCAAAAAATTAAATTACAAGCACACAATATATGTATGGTTTGTAGCGTGATCGATATACCGGAACATGTTTCATTCGTATGTCCTAAATATCAGCCAATTGTGGCTGAGGAAACACGGCTACTTGCAGGAAAATACATTTGGAACGTCAGGAGAGATCAAGATGATTTTATGGTATCGAATGATTTAACAAATAAAATACCGTGTAAAATGGCAGAAGAACACATAAACAATAAAAATAAAATAAGACAGAAAATCCAATTATTGTCAGAAATCCTATGCTAAAGATATATATAAGAAAAGACCGCTCAAAAACAAGAAGATAACATCCAATTTAAACAAAAGAACAGAGTAGAATTAACAGAAGAAGATAATAATGGTAGCATTTGGGCAGAAACGAAACAGATGAGAGAACAAGAGGAGGAAAGTATAAGAAATACATATAAAAAGTAGAAGAGGAAGAAAGAAGAAAAATAACAGAACTAAAAACATCAACGACCAATCCAAACCTATGATGAACGTACAGATAAAAGTTTAAATATAGAAGAAGATGAAGGAAAAAGAGAAGAGCAGGAAACTGCACTGTCAACACACCAAGCTACTGCTTGAGACCGGCAGCAACCTCATTGATGTCCATGTCCTGATGCCTGCAATTCCGGTGGGGAGCAGCCCGGATACCGAGCGTTAGCAGATGTGAAGAGTTTACATTGTACACCATATAAAAAGTGTAAACTAATTAATTGTAAACGTAAAGATATCTAAAAAGTATCTTTATTGAAATAAAATGCTACTGGGTACCAGCAAGTTTAATTATACATTACAGTTAAAACAGTTTTTATGCTAGTTTCCAGTTCCGGTAAAGTTTTTGAAGTTTTAGTTTTTTTAAGTTATAGTACAAGTAATGTAGTTTTAAAATCTGTAGAATTTAAACTGCAATTTAATTATATTGATAACTGTGAAGCGAAATGAATAAAAGTTAATCTCAAGTAGTGCGTCCGGATGTAAAATCAAATTATCATAATATAAACATTTCAGAGTAAAATAAAAATAATTTCCCTTTCTACCAATCCATACATTCGGGAACGTATTATTCAGTCAGTGTCGAACATTCTGTGTATAATGTGGTGGTTCTCCATCGTGCTGGAATATAACAAGTTTTTCATTTAAAGCAACCCTGCTATTCTCGTCTTCTTGGTTTGCAGTTTCTTTATTACTGAAAGGATTATAACATTTTTAGGTATATAGTACTAGCGAGCTTTTCCTCAAAAGGGGAGGGGTTAAGGTTGTATCACCTACAATATCTGCCCAGACATTTATTTTCCTCTGCCATTGTGTATGGTCTTTTCTCATAATACGTATTTTATCCTCGCTCCAGTACCTACATTTATATCGATTTGCAGAACCGTTAAGGTAAAATGTGCACTCAGCAGTAAAGGAAATATTTCTTATAATTCAGATGACTCTCCAATATTACGACACAACATTCGTCTATTCGGTCAAATTCATTTCAGTAATTTTTTTAGGTTTTTTAAAATTTATAAACACGAATCTTCTCTATTTTGAAATGTTAGATACTGAAATCATCGACATCCCGACATAAGAAGGTACATTAAGAAGTGCGGTTGTTGGATTAAAGAAACGTATTCTAGTAATTTAACTGTAGGGACTTCATCGAGTAGGGGCGGTGCCCCCCCCCCTTTTATTTTTAATTAACAACATACCCCGTTTGTCTAAATTTCTCAACTAAGTCACATGCCTGAGTATGACTTAAACGTCTACCAGGAGCTCTTTTGTTGAATATGCAAGCTGATCATGATCGTCTTCTACATTCATTGGTAGACCCATAAATAAAAATAATTTAAACTCTCTCTTTGATGACCACAGAACGGAAGTTCAGACATTTATTTTGGTCAAAATGGGCAGACAAAAAGACACTTAATAGGTAGTAATATAATTAAAATAGTCATGTATTAAAAGTGAAAATAAAGAGTAATATAATTCATTAATGAAAATAGATATTTAAGATACTTAATAATTTCTTTATTAGAGAATTAAAGTACTTAAGCTTCATTTTCTTGGTTACAAGCAACAAGACGGTTTTAAAATTATCGACTGGGTCGTTTATCAGAGAGAACATTTTTCATTATGTAAAAATAACGTTCTACTTCCACTGAAGCGGTTAGAGCATATTTAAAACAAGTTATTTCGAAAGGACTCATATCAGTTACAACAGAATATAATATAAATGTTGATCAAGATAAAGTAAAGTAGTTTTGAACAGTCTTGGCGAATAAACAAAACTTTCCGTTTATTCGTTTACAGCGCAATCAGGTTAGTATCTCTCTTACTTCCGTACTGAACACAGAGTAGGAAAGGTTTATTGCATAGTTAAACCGCTCTCATCTTTCTCGGTTGCAATTGTTTGTTACATTTATGCAGCTGAGTAGTTGCCCCCAATAAAATGTCTCAGAATTGCCTACCGCAGATCGATACTAGTCATTCGCCAGGACTATTCAAAACTACAGCACTTTCCTCGTCCTATTTTCTAGTATTCGTATGTCCGAGGTAACTGTGTGTTCCGTTCACTAATGAAGGTTCTGCTATTTAAACATCTGAAGTGAATGGGTTGAGGAGAGAAAAAATTTGACTGCTTGAAAAGAAATAAACGTTATGTCAAGATTCTCGATAGATATTTTTGTGAGGTGAATGTGTCCTTTAACTTTTATAACTTTTTTGATTTCGATATATTGAAATTGTTTACGTTCTTTTTAAAATACGTGATAATCGAGGAAAAATACATAACAATCCAAATCAGGCAAAAATAAATAAATGTTTTAAACCGTAAAATAGAAACCTAGTAACTGTTTGTTATCTTTGAGAAAGATAATAAACAAAAGAAACTAAAATTCTGTGATTAAACTGCATTTGTGTTTTATTAAATGCAAAGAAATGAAATCTAAATTAATCGCGCAAAGCATTAGCATGTAATTATGTTTTTCAATGTTCTTAAACATTTTATAAAATATGTTTTGGTCACAAAAAATCCTATTAGGAAAAACCAGAATATTTTAAAAATATTGCACTTACTTCACTAAATAAAATGTAGGTAACACCACACCATCCCCCTCAAATGAAGAATAGTTTGGCATTAATTGTTTTATCCAAAATATATTGTTTTAGAAATAAGCAGCTGAAAGTTTTTATAAAATACTTTGTATTTCTGCCTCTGATATACCAAACGTGCGTTTCCACGGGTTAAGATTAACAAACGGATAGAACCAATGTCCGTTTTCCTGTTTCCCCCCGTCCTAGTACACAAAAGCCCATTCACAGTACCATGTGAGAGTACTGCAAAGCCATTCGGTTCTGGCGAAGCAGTTTTACCTGTGCTCCGCACACCAACATTGATCGGAAAAAAAATGTTAATGCCATTCAGTGCATTCTATGGGACACAAAAAAGGGCTTGGTATTCCCTTTACCGCTACCGAGGTTTGTTAAGGACGTACTTTTTATCCAACCACCACTATTGTACATTGCTTTCAGATGTTTCCAACAGAAAGCTTTTTATTATGATTTATGACACACGTTTGAAATTTTAAACAATTAAAAGGATGTGTCTATTTAATCCTGAAAACCTTAAGCAAAAATTGACACAAAGAAACTTGCTGGAGAAAAGAAAGAGGCATATTTGAATTCCAGAACATATAAACTAATTATATTAAGAGCTACTGTCGTACATATGTACGAAAATTAAAGAGATTTGTGGGAAAATTTACAACTGATATAGGGCACAATGCAAATGATGTACAAGCAAAGCCCTATGAAATATTAAAATACTTTAATCAATAATATATGAACAAAGCAAATACATATTTAGAAGAGGAAAAAAAGTAACTTCCTCTAAGATTTATGGACTGGAAGAAGAAAAAAGAAGAAGAAAAGAGGATGAAACAACATTTTTAACATTATTAGATGAAAATGTTCGGTTGAATATTTAATCATGGTACAGACAACGTAAATAAGTATTAATAAAATACGCTGATATGCCTTTAAAATCTCCTCTTATATTTATTAAGTATATGTTACAAGTTTGACCAGGTGCTTAAGGAATGGAGAATACAAAAATATCCCCACAAATAAAAATAGGATAATTCTCATAACTGGCAATTTTATAGATCATTTTGTTTACTTGAGAAAAAATTAAAGGGAAAAAAAGGCATGGAGATAAAAAAAGAGAAGTGAAAAGGGGACTGCGGAGTAGAAGCTAATGAGAGAAATAAGGACAAGGAATGTATGCAGATAAAAACCTAAAGAAAGAATAAATTTGAAGAAAAGAAAAGTGCGGATATGAAAACTAAACAGAGGAGAGAAAAGCATGCAATAGAAATTAAAGAGAGAACAGAAACAAAGAAAAGAAAAATGTTGAAATATAAACCAAAGAGAGAAGACTAAAGGAATAAACAGACAATGAATAAAAGAGAAAAGAGACGTAAAGGAAATGAAAATATGGGGATAAAAGGCAAATATTAGTATTATTTACTATGCATATATTTATGTGATTTCCTAATTGAGTAAATTATAATTTCATATGTAACTATAGCTGTTATGTATATACCTATGTGTTTAGTATTTATTCAGTTATATCAATTAATAACCAATGCATATACCATCACAATTGTTATGACGTCCATCGTATTAATATAGGTAGTAGCAATAAGGTACAGTCCAGAACTTTAAAATAAATCATTATAAAAAAAAAGTAATGCTATGAGAAAATAAAAGATAAAAAATGCAACTAGAGAATGGAAAATATGAAAAGTACCGAAGATAAAAATGAAAACGGTGCAGAACAATCGGATTGTGTTAGAAAAGAAAAAGTAGGTAATACGGAGATGAAAGAAACGGAAAAAGAATAAAAACAGATGATGGAATATTACATACAATAAAGTAGAAATTATATATCTGTCAGTTTATCTCCAAAAGCTTTACGAGATTTAATTTCTATTATACGACATATTTGTCCCTGTTGGTTGCAACACATCCACCAAATGTCACAAATCTGCTGCATTCGGATATCACCAAGCCTTAAGCTCACCAGAGGTATAACAAAACGATGTCTGAAAATGGAATTGAATATCACATACATAACGCATGCCTTGTGCCATCTGGCACTGCGGACTCCATCACAAAACAGCATGTATGTTCGCCTTAGCGCATTTGGAAATGTAACATATGGCCAATATCTATGTAAGTTGTAACACCTCCCTCCATGCCCCCCCCCCCCCAAAAAAGCTACATGCTTTCACTGCAAAATGTAACAATTTGTAACTTACGAACGTTGTACAATGATCATAGTTTGTTTACAGGCATAATTTCTTCGCTATAAATTACCATAAAAAAAAACCGTTATCCCCATCTTCGTGTCATTCGGAGAACTTCGGGGAAGCTCGTAAACGCTGTACTCGCACGCGCCTGCAGCGAGTGCACACTGCAGTGTGCGGTTTGCCTGTAAATACGTAATGGGCACAATCGTAAGAATCTGGAAAGAGAATATTAGAGTAAGGCAACAGTGGCCGATCGGTTTAGAAGCTATTGCTCTTCTGCAGAAGTTCCGAGTGCGGTGGAGACATCTGTGGTGGTTGGTGCAGCCAGCTGCCTCTTGGGTTGTTGGAGTTTACCTCGGCAAATTCCGCGCATTTTTTTTCCCTTTCATTATTGGTTTTATAAATTTATATGTCGAACATTATGCTGCCTTAATATCATTTGAGTTTATAACATTAAATATGCACACATAAACTAACATATTTTTAATACCTAAATAAATACACGAACAAAAACATTAATTTATACAGTGAAAGTATACAAAAATAAACACTAATTAATATAGGGTGTATGAACCCCCAGCATGTATAACCGCCCTCAAGGGGGATAGATAATGTCAAATTTCTACAGCAGTGTAGGCGAGAGGCCATCTTTTGTCCTTCTTACGTGTGCAGCATGTTGCATTTAGAAAATACCGAAGAAAATAGTTTAATATTCATTATAATGCACATAATATGTTAACGTTAAATGGGGAACAACATTACGAAACTAATTTTGCCAGAATATGCAACAAAGTGCTTTACGCCGGGAGGCGGATTTGCACTCTTAATCAAGGCATCACTGCACACTCTGCCACAGAACCAACGGAACACGCGCACTAGTCAGCCTCTTTAGTGCATGCCATAAATGCTACAGTGCTGGTTACCTTGTGAACTGCGGTAGGACTTTGAAGCAGTTGATATTTATTTATTTATTTGTTGTCAAAGGGGGTATAGTTTTCATTCTTGGCACTTTCGCTTCCGACTGTGAGAGAAGTAAAAATTGAAACACGTTCATTTCCGCCTAACACATATCTCCACGCCCGTTGCGCGATTCTCTTTGGCTGTTTATGCCATATCTGATATAAATCAAATGCTTATCTTTGCCGTGGCAACTGCTAGAAACAGGTCGCAAGTGCAGACAAATTCGTTCTGACGGGATTGAGCTGTACCAGAAGATACAGGTGTAAGAATCATGCCGTTACCTACAAATTCTCATATGAGCACTTAAAAGTTTAAATTTGAGTTAAAAACAGAAAAAATAATAACTATGCATATATTTGATTGGGGCAGCCGGGCTGTACTTGCTGCATCTGAAAAGCCGGCCCTGATTCTATCTTCATCTGTCACAAATTACTGCACTAGTTTCTGTAAGCTCCTGCCATTAATCAGCATTGAGAGTATTTAGGGATTCTTCAGAATGAAACGTTTCACATTCCCAAATTACACTCAAAGTTCGTTTGGCGATTCTGCAAAATCATGTCATAAATGGCGATGGTGATGGGCTTTATCTCTAAGAGTCTGCTGCACGTTCTGCGCGTGTTTCTTCCGCGAGATGTACTCCAAATTCAGATATTCAGTAAGATGTTTTAACTTGAACGAAATTCGCTGTTTGTGCTCATACACTGTAGCACCGCGATGAAAAGTGCCTTCAGGGTTTCCCAGGTTAATGGTGAACTTCAAATTCCTGCGGCATTCAAGGAAATATTTAGGGCTAGAAATTTATCGATCTCCGCTTGTACATGATACACTTAAGAATGGATGCATTTTCTTGGTCAATTAATGTTATATAAATTCAAAGAATGCACTTTCTAAGTTCTAAAAATTATCAACATGTTGGGATTTCAAAGAATTCTCCACATACAAAATTCAATAAATAAATAACTGCGTATACTCACATAGCGCCAAAAATCAACAGGTTCCTCAACTTACCTGAAACAAAGAGACAGTAATTTTAATCATACAGTAAATATTGTATCATTTATTCTATTTGTATTTTTACAGTATAGCATACATCTATGTAATGCAATGAAACTTGCTTATAAATCTGCGTTAAGTAAAATCGGAGTGCCACTTTCAGTTTCATTTCAAAATTGCCAATCCGAATATTGTGCTTTATAAACTGCTCAAAAAATTAGGGTAACACATTTAAATCAAAGTCTCAAAATAAATATTGATATAATTTAATTTTTGACAGTTTGTAATATAAATTAATTTTTTTTATAAAATTTAGACATAACAAACTTTTATTTCACAGAATTAGAAACAGGAACAAAGTATTAATATAGAAAACAAAGTGGAAATACAAGATTACATTGTTTAGTAGTCAATGTTTCCAAGGTTATTTCAACACTCAGTACCTGGCGTGTGCTCTGTGAGCTGCGATGACTTCATAACACCCATGTGGTATGCTTCGCACCAGCCTCCTAATAAGATTTATGGGATTCTCCCCCATTCTTCAGTGAGTGCATTTGTGTTCTTCCAGGTTATGTGATATAGCAAGACTGAACGCAGTGGAGTGGAAGTTATAGCTGCAATTATTTACTTAACAGATAAGGTATGACAACAGATAAGGGTTTTATGAAGGCGACAATCCTTATCGACGAGGCCGGAAACTTATGGACCTACTCTAGTATCCTCTGTTTGCGAAATAGAAGAATGTGCTACACTTTTGTTCGAATTAATGTGAACAAGCAGGTAAATTTAGTATTATAAGTTATTCAGAGCTAATAACTGTTTCCTTCCAATTCTAAGCCGCACTATTGACGCCCTTAATTGAGATAGTTAATTGTAGTTATTGCTTTTATTGCTGTACAGGTTAAACAACTTGCTTGTGTTTCTAGCTGCTTTAACAATTTATTTAGAAAATTTATTTATTCATAATGTATGTCATACCTAAAAAGGGAAAGTTATAACCCCGAATGAATTTAATAATATGACACAAAAACAGAATAGCAGCTTAATGTAGTGTAAGTTTGGGTGCTGTTAATAATACAATTAGAAGGGAAAGAGAGATTGAGTCAATTTCACCCCAAAGAAAAGGACGATGTGGCCGAAAACGAAAAACGTCTCGGAAAGATGATGCATATCTAATCAGAACCAGTAAAATTAATCTTGAAAAGAACAGTTTTGATTTACAAAAACATTTGGAGGCTGCAGAGATGAAAATCGATGCTTCAACAGTGCGTAGGCGGCTTCTAGAAGCTGAAAGGAGAGATTGAAGACAGTCAGAAAACAGCTATTGACATGTCGATGAAGAAAGAGAGATTGGGCATGGGATAGAAAAGATCAGAACTGAATACAAGAGTGGAGAAGAGTCCTATTTTCTGATGAAGTGCAGGGGTTGAACGTCTCGCAGGTAAGGAGAAGCGACGGAGAGGAAACCCTGCCGAAGACATTAGACAGACGGTAAAGTTTACACAGAAGACGTTTTGGGTTTGTTTTGTATTCACAGGCACTAAATGTTTGATTCCTATTAACGGAATGATGAACAGCGACAAGTACAGTCCAGTATTAGAGAAAGCACTGAAGAGATTGGCACAGGAACTGAACACTGAAAGGCCTATTTTCCAAGACCTTGCCCCATGTCATGCATCGAAGAATGTTAAAGATTTCATGGTAAAAAATGTATTTCAGTGTTTGGACTGGCCTGGACATTCGCCGGATCTTAACCCTAAAAATTGTCAAGAAACGAATGAGGAAAATGGACTGCATCACCAAAGCAAAGGTGATTTGTGCTGTGTTAAAAGTATGGTTTCATGATCCAGAAATAAGTGAACTATGTAAGAAACTCATTGACTCTATGCCCAGAAGAGTTGAAATGGTAATTAAGGCAAGGAAGGGCACATTAAAAACTAAAAACACTGTTTACTGAAATGTAATATTGAAATTTTGTGAAATAATTTGAAAAAATAAAATTACTTTATTCACATTAATTTGCATTATGGTGTACTACCATATATTCCCTTATCCACCGTCAGTACCTACGGAATGCGAGCCAATACACTACGCTCTCTGCACCAATAGGTTCAAGTCACGATCCCGATAATTCTGATCCGCCCTCTAGAACTTATTTAATTACTTGGTCCGTACTAAGAATGACTATGAATACAGACTCCTATATAAACTATGTGAGTTGTACAAAAAGTTTTCCTGTTTTATGTGCAGTAGTATTAAAATACTGTGCGTACGTCGTGCTGTTGAGAAATGATGAACGCTCCGCTGCTATGAAGTGCCGTTCACCACGTCAGAACCAATGCTCCGGCGCATGCGAATGAATTACTCGTTTATAGTTTTTTTTTTTTTTTTTGAATCTCAGGGTTTATATTTGTTTTTTAGTTTTTGGAACGTACGCACGTTACCAGGGAGACCGGATGGGAACGGGGGACACACTCTCCTTCACTTCAAGACACATGTAAATTCCTTTTGAGAATTGTTTATTTGCAGTTACAGAGACGATGAACCTCTTTTATTTACATAAGTTGTAACTTCTAGTCAGGAGAGAATCTCGGACTGTTTGTCTATAAGGGATTAGGTACGTCACTCGACCTGAGCTAATTGCGGACTGTCTGAACTACCTCAAAACTCATCAAAACTCGTCACACTGCTCTGATCAAAATGTCTAACTAACAATTGATCACATTGCTCCTGCCTTAACTCAGACTGCTACAAAACTGATCACGGACTGCGTCGAGACTGTGTCGAAAACTGCTTCGAAACTGCGTGGTTTTTCTTCAAAAACTGCCTAACTAAAACTGCTACGAAACTGGTCGAGACTGCGTCAAGATTCTTCAAAAACTGCTGGGCTTTTCTGCTTTCCCATAACTTTTATTAATTTCACAGTCGGTCAGTCTCATATGCGTCCTTTTAATTTTGAGTTCAAATTCTCATAGCGTCTGTTTAGGTTCTACTCCTAGGTTGGCTACATGAGAATCACGTGGTTCCTAGTTCGTTCCCTATAGGCTGCTATTTGACGCCGATTTCTGTAATAAGAGTCCTGCTACTAACGAACTCCTGGGCTTGTTTATCTCATTTTTCCCTCAGATCTCCCCTTCAGGTTGTTTTCGTGTCAGAAACATGTCCCGTTAGGCTTTGTTCGAGTTGCATCTCTTCAAGGTCTTTCCTGCCATAAGATCACCCCTAGCTAGCTGTATGTTAGGGATTGGAATTTTTATGACCTTACTATTCTTTATTCTTTGTATAGGGGGGGGGACGCAAGGTTGCGAGGTCCTGACTTATATGACTTTGCAGAGTTACTGCACAAAATGCATGATACATATTCTCTGAAGCTTTTGCTTTAAGTATACTGGTAGTGACTGATTAATGATTAGGGTTCATCAATTTAGATATGCTATTTTATATTCTCCCTAATCGCTGGAGGTAGGAAATACTGCTCCATATGTTCTCTGTAACAAAATAACTAAACTAAGAATAACTCAATCGAAGGCGCACCCCTTTAACAGATCACTACCAGCAACCGCACGATAAGTGAAACGGATACGTGATTGCCAACATTTCCTCTCAGATTCCATCACTGCCATCAATTTTCTGCTCCGACTGCCGCTGGTGAACTCTTTGGGCTAAACAAGATTAGGCAATCATTTTCAGAAGGCGATAAACTAAGCAAACGTCGCCCACATCCTGCAATAGGATTTCCTTAATCTGGGCAAGATCATCGCTCAAACGCCATTCCCAATTACTCGCCCATCTCTGTCTAACGAGGAAACGAGAAAATATTGAATTTCCGAGCGGCCACCGCATGAACAGCACACCATTGTGTTCCCATTACAAAGGCGAATGTTCCGTACTAATAATGCATTTCCCGATGTCGAGGTCCCGGGTGACGCCTATTATACTCCAAAATCTCGGTACTCCTAGTTCCTCTACAAGCTATTCTAGAAAAATGACGTAATTCCTACACAATCGTTAAAAACACAACACAATATTTGTACGTTTTCGTCAGTAGCTTTTCAATTCCCCAAACACCTGCGGCTTATTGGTATACAACTGTTCTTCGGAAATTCTCAGAAATTGTAAAGTGTGCGACAAACCTTAATGGCCTCGCCTCAGCACACCGAGTTCCGAGGTTATCGCTTTCGTATAAACTGTAACACACTGCCACGAGATATCTGGCAATCATTCAGCATTGACACTGAACAGAAATATGTCAATTTCTCATATTATTAAAATATATGAGGATGTCTTAATAAATAAGGATATGATCTACTCTCATATTCACACACGATCGCGTAAACCCTTGTTGCTTAAAAGCCCGCACGTCAATCGATATTTCAGTCATCTTTTCCCTTGGTACAGCCACGTGATCGTGATGTGTGACTTGCAAGTTTAATTTCATTGGTCAACACACGTCTTGTTCAAAGGGCGGGGGATAATACCCCGCTCCGTGATAAGGGCATTCTCCTCTTAGCTGTTTGAGTAACAGGACTTAGCCAGAAGTTCCTGTGATATGGACAGTTCTTTCGACTTCCTTTAGAAATTTTTACGCAGCTTCTAGGTTATTTTTGTGACCTAGATTTGTTCAAACAGAAATTGCAAACCAGTTTTTGACAGGTCTTTCAGAATTGCTTTCGCAGTCTTCACCACAGCTTCTGATTAATGAAAATACCATCCGTAAAAGTGTTTTTTTTTTTTTCAATTTGGGGAAAACGAAAAAGTCACACGAGGATAAATTTGGACTCTAGGGAGACTGAGGGACAACCTTCACATTGACTTTATTGAGATACAACAACTTTAGCGAAGTGTGGCCGTACATTAAGTTTGTTGCATAGAAATGTGACCATGTGCGTGTCACATGACTTTGCAGAGTTTTCACATATGCCTGAGATGACCATAACTTATACATCAGAAGCAACCACTTCTCTCCGTTGGTAACTACAGAGATTTCCACATAAAGGTTTACTGTTTGCTCTGCTGATCGAAATGATGTGGTCAAATTTCATCAGCAGTGATTACCTTTGAAAGAAACTCCGCATCTTCCCGTAACATCATCTACAGCTGCATACAAACCTGCATTCGTCCTCATGTGCAACTTTTCAGTTATCAATGTGTGGGTGGCATCCAATGACATTTTCAAAAGTGTTCCTCACATTATTCGGCGTTCCTCTTTCACAACGACAGCAGCGGTGTTAATGTTTTCTTCCATTAGAGCACAAACTGGAGCACCAGGTCCAACTTTGAAATTAATTGCCTCCCCTCTATAAACAGCTGTGATTAAACTCTCACTAGGCTTCATGTAAATACTTCATACGCCTCAGCTGAATTTCAGATATCCATACTGTTCGTCGCTTGTCAACTCCATTTTACTGCGGGCTGAGCTGAACATGTCTCAACTTGCACACCTCTTAAGGCGAGAAACAGCAGTGACAGTAATGAAATTAGTGCCACGTGTACATTATGCTTGAAGCTAACAAATCTTATAAAGCTAAAGTGTATCTGTAGATCATTCTTTATTAAACAGCTCCCGTTTTTGGTGCTACCTACTTTGGTGAAATCTGTACGAAAAGAGTATGGATATACGCATTTATCTTTTTATTATATCAAGTATATTTATTTTTACATAAGTCATGTATTAGACTGGAGTTTATAAATGCAATTAAATAGCAAAAATTCAAGGTTATGATCGTAGTTCAAACCTCGGATCATCGGTTTATCATGTCGATGCTCTTTCCGAGAGTTACATTTCCCTTGACCTTTTCTTTTCCTTTAAAATATAGTTATTCAGATTACCGACTGTAGTAACAAATTTACAAATTGAGGTTAACGCAATTTTCCGCCCTTAAACAGAGATGAAAAACTAGAACGGTAACCATTACAAAAGCAATTCAGCGAATGTGCGCCGTGAAATATCGGGATCACGTGTAGATCTCAAGGGTGCAATATAACGTGGGTAGGTAACCGTAACCTTGCGCCAGCGCAGTGGAAACAGTAGACAGCAAATCAATTGGCTAGTGATGGCTTTCGAGAACGAGAGAAGACAGGAGCAGAATCGTGTCCCCCGCAAAGAAAATACATCTTGAATTTCAATATATTGTTTTGTTGTCAGCATCTGATTCTGCTACGTCACTAGAGATGATCAAGAAGCTTTGTAAGAAGTATAGGGTAAGCAACCACTTGTTTACATAAATCGTTAAGTACCCAAATGAAGCAAAACAAAGTGTTCAAGTGTTTAGAATTAGGTATGTTTGATATTTATTTATTAAGGATAAAATGCCTTCTAAGAAATGAATCATAAATTTATTTACTTATCCACATAACATAAAATTGCACAGTAATTCAATGTATATAAAATAAACAGTCTTTCAGGTTTACACTGGAAACACATTCTAATGGGATTTGATTCCTTTTGCTGTATTAGCTGAACACATATAAAAGATGTGTCCATAGGTCCTGGTGATCTAACAGTAATCATGTTTGCCTTATAGAACTAATATCGCGTGTTCAATCCCGGTTAGGGTCGATGCATTTTTTCAAGCTTAAAAATAAATATGGCCTATTTCGGAGGGGAAATAAAGTCGTAGATTCACGGCAGGAAAAAGAACCTCAAGCCTGAAAGAGAGGTCTCTGAGCAAAATTTGTCGGCTGTTTCACGTCCTGAATTGAATGGGACGCTGATGACCTGAGATGTTAAAGAGCGTCCGTAATTTACCAAATCAGTACTAAAGAAAACAGTGGAATAAAGAATGATCAAAATTGCCTCCGATGTTTCTTTAAATTGGGGAAATGGAAAAGAGTTTCTTTTTCTTCTGGCTTTGCAAGTATCCCTGCCAAAGATATTTTATTCTTCAAATTGATAGTCCAACTTTTTCTCTTGGTCCTACATTTGTTTTATAAAGAAAACCTTACTGCGGCAGTCTGTCAGGGGACATGCTCTTGCCAGTTCTTTTGGTAGTGATTGCATATTGTTTCTTACTTCACAGTTTATTTCTTAAAGAGATACTCCTAATAACCACACAAATCACACTCATGAGCTTTCAATTTTATTTGTCTTTTTCCTCATTACCCAGGATTCACTACTATACAGTAACACTGCAAAAACTCTCACTATGGGGAGGGTGAAAGACACACTTCATATTGATTTTCTGCAACAAAATGTTCGGTGTGCGGCCGTGCATTATCGTGGTGCATGACATTTCTTGGGCCGGATATTCCCTGCATGTTTTCATTCCAAGGACCTCTGGGTGAGGAGTAGTGACACCATGACTCGGTACAGCTCACCAGATTCTCCAACATACATTTCCAGTAGCCGACGACGGACTTCTGTGCCTGTGTCAAATTCCATGGAACTTGTGCATACAATTTTATTATATCCAAATCGAGTCTGTCCTAATGGTATAGTGATGTACTTGCCTGGTAGACCCAAGATCGCGGGTTCAATCCAGGCCAGGACCGATGGACTTTTTCGGTCGTAAAAATCCTAAGTAATGGCTTCCTTCTGAAGGGAAGTAAAGCCGTGGGTCCCGTGTCGTACATTTACGGCACGAAAAAGAACTTCAAGTTTGAAAGAAGAAGCCTGTGAGCAAAATTTATCGGACGTTTCACGCCCTGAATTGACTGAGACGCTGATGACGTGAGATGATAAGAACGTTGGTAAATAAATCGTCTTGAATAATGGTGTGCAGAGTTGCGCAATCGAGGCCTGTCTGACATTCCAGTTCACCGAAGGTTATGCACCTATCAGCCATAATCAACTGAGAAACATCGTCAATGTCTCTAAGAGACCGTGATGTGAACAGATTCCCCGCCGCTAGCGAAACCTTGACCCAGTTGTAAACAATCTTCTTGACCACATACCGCAAATAAAAGTCTATGACTGTCTGCAGGTTTGACGCCATCCTTTTACAAAATCCACGTAACCCATCTGTCCAAACAGTCCCTGTGTTTTCCTACTTGACAACAACAAATGCTATTTTTTCACTACATACTCTTAAATACAACCGCCGCCTAGCGTCTGCATTGTTAGTATTAGTTCATTGCCCTTCGAATATATTTTCCACTAGATTTGTAAAACACCACCATTTTACATAATTGCTGAACACCTCTCGTAATTTGTTTAATGAACTCTGCTATTGTTGCACTTTTTGCACATTCAAATGTGTCGTCTTCGTGCCAGCCAATTTTTAATACATGAAAATGAAGGAAGAGGGTCCCCATATGCTTCTTTGGCATTAAAACATATTTTACAAAAAACTTTACCCCGACTTTGTGGATTACCAACAAAACGTTTGCTATAGAGCACGATTTTAAACAATCACTTGCATTTCAGACCGCTTCCGTCGATCCTTTCTTTGGAAAGTAACTGCCCATGTTCCTTCTGCAGATTTTCCAAGCATATTACCCACTTTCCAACCCGAATTCCGAAGATATTTCTGTGACAGGTTCTTGGCGTGGTGAGGTCAGGAATTTGCACTGCTCTTCCTCCCTCCATTCTGTTGCTAAAGGAATACCAGTGAATCCTTTTACTACCCAAGAAACTGAACTTCCTTGTGACTTTGAGGTATGACGGCAAAACTTCTCTTTATATTTTACGGTTTTTATATTCATTATTCCTAATGTATAACATGTTGCAAAAATGTTTCTTTGAATGTATTTCTGGGTATTATTTCTGGAATATTATAAATGCTAACAGAACTTTAATAATATTAATTATAGAATTATATTTAAGAAATGTAAATGCAATTGAAAAGTCCAGAGCGAACAAAATAGCTTTAATTAATGCAATTAAATATGCTGTCTCATTAGTAATGTCGGTTTTTAAGAAAAACTTTATTTGGAATTTGTTTTGACAAGAAAATGAATAATCTTCAAAGTAAATATTATATTCTATAGTCTTTCTATCTTTCAATGACATTTCTTACCTGCGATGGTGAACGTTTCTGCATTTTGATGACAATTTTACGGCTGCAAACTTTTCATAATTTAGAAATAAGTCATGAATGGAAACAGGTGGTAACCAGAAGGTGCAAGATCGGAGTTCAATAGTCATGGCTATCTCTAAAAGAGCGTAGGACTCCTTTTCAAAATCTCCGTACCTCCAACCCTCAATATATCACTTCTCCCTTCGATATCTGTCCGTACCTCGAACTCAGAATGTGACTTTACTGTCTATCCCTCGTCATTTCTACACAACCTCATTCAGCGTGTCAGTTCCCAGAATTTGGAACTCCCTTCCTCCTGAAATCAGAGATTGTCAGACAATAAAGCAAATCAAAAAGTAAATTAAATTGGTACCCCAACTCTAGGAATGACAAATTAGCCTCTCGTTTGTTATCCTTCCTCTTTTTCTTCTTCTTCTCCTCTTTCCTCCCCCTTGTACACGAGAAAAATTATTAAAGAACATGTGGAATTGAAACACTATCTTTATAAACTTTCTAATTATATTAAAACATTTAATATATACATGTTTTATATATCTTTAATTTGTTTTTATTAATTTTATATTAACTATGTGCATTGTACTGATTCTTTGCCTGGGAGAGTGGAACAAAAGGCCCCCATGGCCTTAATTCTTGCCAGGATAAATAAAATAATATGTTCCATTGTTGTTTGAGCGGTTTGGTGTCTCGTATTGTCCTGCTGGAGGAGAATTCTATTGTTATTAACTGATGCTAAGTATCTCTATCCCAACACTTTATAAGCTCGCCCTAGTTGTTGAGAATAAATATTTGTACCGACTGCACATCTTTTGGAAAAAAAAGCTCCCAGTGAATCACACCTTCAAAATTCCAGCAGACACATAACATTACTTTGGGATCGAACCGATTTTGTTTAGCGATGACTTTGGCAGGCTGACAGGAATCGAGTCACCTCATCACACGTGACAAGTCTACTGATAAATCTATCACACATGCAATTTGCTGACAGCAGACTCTGCTTTTGGTCGTCTCATAAGATATATACCTCAGATCCTTTATGATCTTAAAATGTCTTAATGTGATGATATATGTCATCTTTTGATGCACCAAGTTCTTCTGACAGCGTACGAATTAATGTTTTTGTGGATTTTCTTCCAATAATCTGCACATGTTCTCAATATTGCATACTTTAGGTCTTCCAGAACCTGTATATCTTTAGTGATTTCATCTCCATTATTGAAACGAGGAAAACCAAAAACAGTTTCTTCCGCTTCACAATATTCTTCGATAACGCTGTGATCCACCTCCTTGGTCGAGCGGTAAATGTTGCTGACGGCTGCCCCGTTTGATTACCAAAACCTACTTAGCCATTTTTCTAAGTTAGGGAGATCTGGAAGCGGTTCACTCAGTCGTGAGGACAATTGGGAACTGGCTGATGAAGAGGTGGCCTTCTTCGATCACGAAAGTCGCGTGAAAGGCACATTACATGCAACCTCCCTGCAATACTGCCCTCTATCCATGAAGTCGTAAGACGAGTTAGAGGATGCAGAGGTCACTGCGGTAGGCCAAGGCTCACCGGGCAGAACGGAGTGGTCATATGATAGGATTAAAACATAATTTACCACATAACTTTTGTCTTAAATCTGCGTTTTCTCTCAAATTCTGTAATCCGAAATATACGATGGGGCCCCTTTACACAACCAGCACACCCCGCGCAGTTCTTTTAAAAAGATGTAATACTTAATTACCGAAATACATTCAGTTTATCAAAAATAAAGTTTTATCTCAGAACGCTCCTTTAAAAATAGTAACACGGAGCGCGCTAGATTAAACTTATCTCAAGGCATGGAGCAACTGTTTGACAAACGGCATCTCTTTCTCATTGTAGCAGTTTTCTCTTTACTTTGTAAGAAGCGCTCCAGGCCAACTAAACATCAATACTTCTCGTAAACGACGTAACCCTCTATCTTAATTGCTTTTCGCCTCTTATCATAAAAGAGTACTTGTTTTAGCCCATTCTTTATCTCTTCCTGCTCTATCAAAATCGAGGACGGCCGTTTCCCTTACCCCGTTCTTCTATCCCTCTCTAAAATATCAATGAAAATCTTTCTTAGAAGCTCCTTGTAATCTCTTGTCTCGCTCCATTCTCGTCTCTTTAAGCCAGTTGCTTTCCAAAAGCTATTCTCTCTAAGTTAATATACAAGAGTAGGTCCATAAGTTTCCGGCCTAACCATTTTCTAAGTATGATAAAAACAAAAGCTATAGTTCACTTTTCAATATAGTTATCATTTATTGCAATACACTTCTCACATCTTGGAATTATCTCCCCCCCCCCCCCCCCCCTCAAATAGAAGTCTTGTCTGCAAAATGGCTAAACAGCATTCATCACTTCTTCGTTACACTTAAATTTCCTTCCTCGAAGGTCATTCTCGAGTTTTGAGAAGAGAAAATAGTCGCTGAGAATTAGATCTGGGCTGTAGGGTACATGGTCGATTTTCTTCTTTCTTCACAGCTTGATTCTCTTTTAGACAAGGCATCATAATAGAGGACCATACTTTCATCTCCTGTAACAATGGTTTGCAGCATTTCTTTCTCGTTGCCACGGCAGAGCTCCAAAAATGCCTGACAAAAGTTAACTAGTTGCTACTTATGAGAAGTGTTTATGCACGTTAGGTTCCAAGACTGCTGATTTCCGGACAACAGAACATTTTTGTGCCCTTGAAGATGATGTTACAGGAAATGTGTGGAAATCTGCATCATCCACAACACTAAAAATGGCTAGAGTGGTTGCTTCTGGTGGGGAAGTTGTGTTGATTTTGTTCTTTCGATATTCAAGGAATGGTTTACCAACTTCTCCTACCCGGTCACAGACTGGTACTGGCCAACACTACAGAGATGTTCTGAAAAGTCTGCAAGGCCACATCAAATGCAAAAGGCCACATTTCTGCACCACGATCGTCGCAAATTGAAGGTATGAATGGGATGAACGTGAAGTGGGAAGAAGAACCTATAAAATATATATCATCATCAATGAGAGATTAAAATTAAAAAACATAAATCCTACTAAAGGGTTAATACATTATCTAATATAAAACCTGCTGGAACAAAATTAATAAATCATATGATATTTCTTACCATTGCATTGTGCAAGGGATACCAGAACATGTACCTTTTGAGTGTTTACATTATCTACAATACATCAAGGAAGAAAGGGAAAGCTTAGGTGAACTGCGAATATCATTTATCATAAGAGCAAAATATTCATAGAAGCATTTGGAGAAAGTGGCTCAAAAATTAGTAGAATAGCATGGGAAGAAGTTGGAACAGGAAGAGATACCAACAGCTACGGTACAAGCTGAGGTTGGAATTAGATCAGCCAGACTACTACAGATATTAAATTCTGTAAATACAGCATCAAACTGTGAGGATTAAGAGAATGAAAGAAATTGAAGAAGATGAGGGAAGAGAGCAAATCAGAGTAGAAAGAAGGTCAAAATTAAGATGAAGAAAAGGGACGAAGGAGAACAGAGGAAAAGGATTTTTTTTTTTTTTTTAAATTTTATTTACGGATGCTCTTTAATCTCAGGTCATCAGCGTCCACTCAATTCAGGGCGTGAAACGGCCGACAATTTTTGCTCAGAGGCCTCTCTTTCAGGCTTGAGTTTTTTTACGTGCCGTAAATGTACGACACGGAACCCACTGCTTTACTTCCCTTCCGAAGGAAGCCATACTTAGGATTTTTACGCCCGAAAAAATCCATCGATCCTGGCCGGGTTTGAGCCCGCGATCTTGGTTTAAGGAGGCAAGTACGGTAACCACTACACCACCAGGTCCGACGGAGAGAGGAGTAAAGTGATGATTATAATAATGACTATAAAACAATTACTAATAGTATAATGACCAGATACGAAGAAGAGTGACAGAAGGTGAAAGGGAAAGAAGATAGAAGAGGGGAGTGATAAAAGCTCAAATACATCATTAACATCAACTACTCAAACCATCCAAATATAGAAAAAGACAGAAGAGAGAGAAGTCGACTAACAAATCTCTAATTGCCGACGATGTGATCTAATTCGCTAAAACATCGAAAGCACTACAAACTATGCTGGAACAATTATGTGAGCATGTCACTAAACAAACTGAAGACAGTTAATTTCAAACGGAACTGAAACTCCGATAAAAATACATGGAACAGTTATCACATATGTGAGCGAATAATACATACCCAGGACAACAGATTTCCTTCCATCATAAAATGGAAAAAGAAGTACAAAGAAGGATCTCATTAACATGGAGAGCATTTTGGGCCCTTGGGTTTATATTGTTAGACGAAACACTAACTAAGAAAATCAGATTCCACACGCTCGAAATCTGTGTAGACCCTGCATTATTTTATGGGTGCCAGACATGGTCAATAACAGAAAAACAAAATTCAAATATGTCAAAGTAAAATGCAATGCAAGACCTTGGGAATAACTTTGAAGAACAAAATACCTATAGTATGAATAAATCAGTTATCTCAGACAACAGACATCGCAAAAATAGCTACCAGAAGCAAATGGCAACGGGGCGTCACGTCGCAAGAATGCAGGACAATAGGTGGACCTACAAGATCTCCATGTAGGGCCCCCGGAAAGGAAGAGGGACACAAGGCAGACCCAGAAGAAAATGGACAGACCTCTTCAAAGAACATGCAGGTCCAGATTGGTCAAGAGTAGCAAGAGGAAGAGAAAAATGGAAATCTCTCGAGAAGAAACTAGTGCAGTGAGAAATGGAGTAACCAAAGAACAAATCATCAGAGTGTCTTAAACAGCATACGAACAACTAGCGTCGGATAGCTCACCACGTTAAGAAAAAACGAGCTTTTCCTACTTGTTGCCCATAAGAGACAAATAGGCTATCTTTATCTTTCATCACCAGTGCCCACCGCCTGTGGTGCCTCAGTAGTAAAAACGGGCGTTAAATACCATTCAAAAAGGGGAGGGACGAAATAGAGAGAATGAATGAATGAATGAATGAATGAATAGTGTTTAACGCCCGATTTTGCTACAGAGGCACCACAGGCGATGGACACTGGTGATACATGAAATGAAATGATATATTGGGAAAGGGTTTATTTTTAAGGAAGTAAACGTTCCAGGCCTAAGTTTAGGGTACCTCCCCGGCATTTGCCATTTATGAGGACTGAGGAAAACCTGGAAAAAACCTCCGTCAGGGAAGAAGGTCCTGGCGGGATTCGAACCCCATACCTCCCGCCCACGAGTCCGCGAATTAACGACCTCGGCCACCCGTGGCGGTGAAATATAGAGAGAGAGAGAGAGAGAGAGAGAGAGAGAGAGAGAGAGCCGCTTACACTGCCGATCAGTGCGAAAATATAAAGGGTACTTTATGCTGTATATTGAATGACGTGTTCTCCTGAAAGCGTTATACATCAGGGCAAATCGTTCCTTAGTCGCAACACCTGCATATAACGTCCCAAGCACACTACAGAAGATGCATAACCTTTATTATTCCGTAAACCACTCATTAATTATACAACATGCCATCACGACTGTATGCACAAAAAGGGAGTTAATAACGACTTCGCTGCATCGTTTTTATGATTACCCCGGGGAAGCGGTTGTTTTCATTATTGCGCAACTAAAAAGGCTGATTTCTAGCAAAATCAATACTTGGATTCCTGCCACCTGAATTAAAAAAAGTTTGCAAAATTTAGTTGGAATATATTCAAGTTAATTTTACAACCGGATTTTGTTATATCTTAATTGACTCATTTCTATTCAAAAATCTTCACAAAGGAGCACATTAAACTAAACGAACTCCTCACCAAGTCGAACTTGTGAAGGCTATTACAGACCGCTAGAATGGAAAAGTTACATACTATGTTTACAGAAAAAAATTGTTGCCACTATAGCGCTTTTTAAATTACGGGTTTTCAGGTATACCAATATCCACTGATAATGGTTTCGATTTCACTCTGTTTTTAAACTATTTTGCTTATTTTATTTAAATTACACATATCCAGTTACAAATATTGGTGCCGCTAGAGCGATTTTTAAATGTTCGGTTTCAGGTACACCCACACTTCAAATATCCTGATTTCGCTGATTTTCAGAAATTATTTTTGTTTTATTTCAATGGAATATATAGTGTTTCATTTAGAAAAAAGCAGGAATTGTGGCAGCTAGAACGATTTTTAAATTTTCATTTTAGGTTAACCCCCATTCCTGATGGTCCAATTTTGTTCGTTAACAAACTCAATGATTCGTTTAATTGATCGTTATATGGCGAGTTTTGTTGAGGGGGAAAAAAACAAAAAACAAAACCTTTGGCCGCTAGAGCGTTAAAAAAAACACACACGCGGCACACACACAAAATAGGTAATCGAGAAGTGGCTCCACAGCCATTGTGTAGTCGAGATATCACTGGGGAAACGAATTCGTGTGGCAGCACTGGCCGCGCTTGGAGCGTATAGTTATTGTATTCAATTTACCACTCCAAAGTGCAAATCTTACCAACGGTGGGCGTGTTACCTGCTATAGAAATATCCAGGGAGTTTCCAGCACAAAAAATTCCATGCTGCTTCATCTGTGCGCTAGCAGATGATCTTTCTCTTATGGGACACTTCCGGGTTACTGCTACAGACTTACTCAAATAAAGACTTGTATTGTCATCCCCTTGCATGGCTTAATCGCAGGATTCATAAGCGGCGAAAGGGGAAATGGTTGACAGATGTGTTCCTCAAACATCACAAGATGCGGACCCACAATAGCTACACCAGAACCGCAAAACTGGCAACTTTAGGGTTCATTGTTTACACAACCCAGCATATTAAAAAATACCATCAGTGTGTTTATACCTCATTCGACTACATGCACGACTTGCTGCGAGGTATATATATATATATATATATATATATATATATATATATATATATAAACGTTAGTGTAATTTTGCCCCGTTTAAAGCAATTTTTGAGAAAATGTTGGTAAATTGCTACTTAATTAAACACATTACTTACAAAATTCAATGAAAGTTGGAGTTTTTCTTATAGAAAATGGTAAAATAATCTTTACACATTAACAATTACCAATATTTTGCATTTAACTGCAGTAAATTAAAATGCAGTTGTAGAAGAGCGGTGGTGGTGGTGTAGTACTCCTAAATAACGATTTCGCGACACATTAGGAGAGTTACCCCTTGGTCTAGTGGTTAGCGTCAAAGAATGCTGGCCAGGAGATCCGGGTTCGATTTCCGGTACGTGTTTAGGAATTTTATTAAATTAGGAGGTCTGGAACGGGATCCACCTAGTCTCGTGAGGTTAATTGAGAAGCTGCCTGTTGGAGAGGTGGGGTTCTTTGATCTCAGGAGACGAGAAAAAGGCGACCTGCTGGGTGCCGGCATGCTGATCACATGGCCCCTGCAATACTGTCCTTTATCAATAGAGGAAACAGAGGTCACTGCGGCAAGTCAAGGCTTACCTGTAGCGCTAGTAAATAAGAAGATAAGGGAGTTACAACATGCTGGTACAGACAGATAGCTCTTGGGATGCGGCTCCTTTCACGAACGGCAAAGGAGAGAACGGAGGTCAAGCAGCAGGCAACAAATGCAAGCGGATAGAACAGTCGTAACGCACGGAAACAAGCAATAGTACGCCAAAGTTAACTTTCTGGGATACAATTTAATACTTAATCGCGTTTAATATACCGCGAAATTAAACGGGAAAATGTAAAACGAAAAGGAAATAATTGATACGGGGAAAAGACAAATGCGTTTAACAGTATTAGTTTGTGGGGTTTTCTTTTTTGTAGATTTCGCTCACCTAACCGTGCTAAATTTGCAACCTGTGTTGTTTCAACGTCATAAGTTTTGCATATTTGTTTAACCTAACCTATCGCCATGGGTGGCCGAGGTCGTTATGGCACGGACTCGTGAGCGAGAGGTCTGAGTTCCAATACCGCCAGGACCGTCCTCCCTGACTGAAGTTTTTTCCAGGTTTCCCTCAGTCCTCATAAATGGCAAATGCCGGGAAGGTACCCTAAACTTTGGCCTGGAACGATTCCTTCCTTAAAAATAAAAATCCTTTCCCAATATATCATTTCATCTGTGTCATCAGTGTCTATCTCCTGTAGTGCCTCTGTAGCAAAAACGGGCGTTAAACACCATTCATTCATTCATTCATTCATTCATTCATTCATTAACCTAACCTAGATTTGTATGCAAGGAAAACAACTGACTGCAGCTTATGCAGTCATGAAGCAAGAGAGGAATTTCTTTTACTTGAGCATTTACAGTACATGAAATAAAAGCAAAACTGTAACCTTGGCGCTTATCTTCTTTAATAAGTAACATTAATAATATTAAAAACAGAAAAGACACATTGTGATGATTAAAAAAGCTAAAAACATGTGCACTTGGAGAACCGAACCCACTGCCTCTCTGTTATTTGCTGAACGCTCTAACCAACTGAGCTATCAGGCCGACCTGGACATCGTGGTAATTATCCTCCTCCTACATATGTTGAAGTTGCACTGCCTGGAATTGGGCTGGGCTTTCTCCGTTGCCGTTCGGATAGGAGGCGTAACTCCAGTACAAGAGCCCTCTGTCTGTAAGGTTAACTGAATTATGTGGAAAATAGCAACGCTGCACTCATATTGCTGCGAAACATATTAAGACATCCATATGTCCCATAATAAATAAGTTATAAAAAGTACTACGGTAAATAATTTCAGAACACCCCTCGTATGAGAAGAGTATATGAGATAGTCAAGAGAAGAGAGATGGAATGTTTAATTTTTTTTAATTAAAAAGGAACTCATTGGCATTTATGCATTATAACTTTTGGTAATATTTTAAATTTCAAGTTAACTCTAAATATGTTCGATTTTGGCCGAAGGAGTACTTTAAATGTATTGCTGCATAGGGTTTGTTTAAATATGATTAGAAAAATTATTCAGATATAAAAATATAAATAATTCGATTCTTCAAAATATGGATTTGTTTGGTTTTAGACGCAAAATCCAGATATTTTTATACAAAAAATCATTAAGGACTAAAAATCGTCAAGGAACATTTTAAATATCCTTAGATAAATTTAATTCATTTTCCTGGACTGTCCAATTTAAAGGTGACATCCCTTGTTTCTGATCGATAGTGAGTAAACCGCGTCATATTTGTCGTCTTTTCTGCATTAAAATAATAATCTAAATTCGCTTCCTGATTCGTAGCTCTAGCCTTCGCCCACCCTTCCCAAGTTGCCGCGACGTGACATTTGTTCTTGACAAGCAAATCCGCTGCTAACAACGACGCCCAACTTCCTTGAAGACAAAGTTATCAGGAGTTTTCTTTAATCAAGAAAAACAGTTGTGAGACAAGTGACCGCCGATTGCGTTAGCGATCTACAACAGTAAACGCGTGCAAAATGTTCTTTTCGGTTATAAAATGCATTAAAAAATGAGAATCAACTTAATAGCTTGCAAGATTAACAAAGACCAATAGAAAAATGAAGTTGGTTTCTCTTACGTCTATGTTAAGATTGTCTTAATTAGATATCACTTTCACGTAATTAAAATGTATACAAATCATTCAACAAAAAGTTAGTCATTTGCTTTGTCGACTGCGATAATTAAAGCAGCATTTTATCCATAGTACACGGACTAGGTACCTATAACAAGCAACAGATGGCACTAGCGTAAAAATTACGCAGCTAACAGCAAAATTAACTGCATCCCAATACGGAAAAAAAATGGCAGCCGAGGTGGCCCTATTACTGCCAAAAGCAAATACGGAACTTTTAAGCATATTATGTTTATAGTATGCATATTTATTTATTAGAAATTATTTTGGCTTTTTTTATCTGAAAGTATTTACAAACAATGTTTCTCATATGTAAACGAAATATACAATAATATGAATTTAAAACTTCTCCACATGTAACCACAACTCTATACATAAAACACGAACTTCCAAATAACTGGGCACCTTAAAATAACTGGGACAGCATCATGTTTATCATCGTCTAATTTAAGTAAAATGTCATAGTCCTCCTTATCAATAGTTATAAACTGGTGTACCTGTATTCTTAAACTCACTTCCAAAAGAGTCGAAATATTTTATCCTGCTCACACCATTCATTAAAACTCTCGTCCTGTCACTCCAAAACCCTCTTCATACCTTCTTCCGGATCTTTCCTTTTCAATATCATTGTCATGTAAGACAGCAGATTAAGCAAAATTCCATAAAGAAAATGTCTTTTTTGACCAAAAATTTCAGTAAGAAATTATTAATGCACACTATGGTTTCATCATTAACTTAAAACTTCCAAGATGTATATTCTTTATCCACTCCTCCTTTAATTACTGCTGTTTAGGAAATGTAAATATGGTATTATGCGGTGCACTGCCATAATTAAGATATATAAGAGCAACCCATATTGTACTAACACTTTATATTACACAACTTCCTGGTGTGATTTCACTTAGTCAATTTTAACTTAATAAAAACTAAGGAATACCACGCCGTTGTATATTCGCTTCCAACTATAAACTAATATAATAAACCACGTAGTTGCAACGAACCAAATAAACAAATCCATGTCTTTATTAGTAGCAGAATGAAAGACTTCATTGCGAATGTATATCTTTCTGCATAACCTCACTTCCAAACAAATCGAAACATGAACATCAGGGTAACTAAAACTCTCATCACCCCTATCCAAACCCCCGCTTCATATGTATTTTTTGTCGGATTTTTTCCTTTGTTAATCACACCAAACTAACTGGCATCCATTTATCAGGCTGCTGATTAGATTCACATGGAATGGTGGATTCAAGTCTCATGCACATCATATATACACTATTGTAGTATTTTATATAAACTTCTATACTAGGGCGGTGCTAAAAGATCTCGACCTGACTCAGAAATGTCATGAAGATGGCGCATTCTTCTTTAGATGGCGTGCTGTACAGTTTCAGACGCGTAACTGTAGTTACTTGTTTTTTGACGATCATGTAAACAAACTAGTGTTAACATTTTCTACAAAAAAAGATAAAACTCAAATACGAACTGTGATAAAGTACGGCGTTTTAAAGAATTTAACCCAGACAGAAATACAAAAGGAGTTCGACTCTACATTGAAGAGGCCTTTTCCTTCTTTTTCTACGGTTTAAAAAGTACACTGCTGAATTTAACCGTGGTCGTACACCCATTCAAGATTATGAACGCTCAGGGCATCCCAAAACTGCTAAGATCGACGAAGTTGTGACAAAAAATTCACAATGCCGTACTCAATTGTTGCTGAATTGAAGGTACACGAGTTGGCTGATATCGTAAATACCACGATAGGCCGTGTTCACTACAAAATACACCAAGTTTTGGGAATAAGAAAGCTTTTCGCTTGAAGAGTACCGCGTTTCTTAGAAATGGATCAAAAGCGCATTCGAATGAACATTTCGCAAGAGTGTTTACACATGTTTAGATTCAATTCCAGTGAGTTTCACCGACGTTTCACGACAGTAATTAAAAATTATTCACCACTGCATGCCAGAGATGAAGAAATAGCCCAAACAGTGGATGGCAACAGGTGAAAGTGCACTAAAGAAAGCAAAAACGCTCCATTTGCAGGAAAAGTCACGGCTAGTTTTCTGGGATTCTCATGTCGTAGTGTCCGTAGTCTACCTCCAGCAGAAGGGCAGATCCATCACCGGGGAGTATTGGGCCAACTGAAGAATGCTATTCAGGCTAAACGTCCACATTGGACGAAAAAGAAAGTTCTCATTCTTCACGATAATGTGCCTTCACACACGTCTGAAATTGTTGCTGCAAAACTGCAGACCTTTGCTTCCAAGAGCTTCCACGTGCGCTATATTCGCCGGATTTGATTCCCAGCGAGTACTTTTTGTTGCCAAACCTGAAGAAACGGCTGAGTGGACGTTGATGAGGTTAAAGCTGAGAGAGACGCTTATTTTTCACAGTTGGACAAATCTTATTTTACCGAGGGCATTGGAAACTGGTTGGACTAAATGTATTGATTTACTAGGTAAATCTGTTAGAATATAATACAAAAAACATGTCTCTTAAATCTTGTGCTCTTCTCTTCAGATCGAGACCTTTTAGACGATCTAAGCAGAATAATAATCATGGAACTCTCATTATTGAAAACTGTTCCAGATAGTTTAAATGCTCTATAGTTTAAACGTATTGTACAGTAGAACACAGTCTTTTGATCTAAATGTTCATTGTATTCAGCGCCGCATCTTTTTGTTGGTTACGAAAGCCCTTAACCTGATATGCTCTCACCGCGGTGCTGAACAAGTTTCGATCCATTATACAGCCTGTTGCAAATAAATAGCACTTGTAACCATGACAACGACTTCAAGAGTAGGAGGAGACTAGAGACACCTGCAAAAAGAGCAGATTGCGGCTGCCGCCGGTATCACTCTCTGTTATTGGCACATTTAATAATACTTTTACTCATAAAGGAGTTTGTTTTGATTTCAATGAAACTGACTAAATTATCAATGAAACCATTCTGAATTTAATGAAATTAATGATTATTTTCCCGCAAAGTAACACATAAGCGTCAAAGGATGCAACTTGTTTATGGCAGATTACATGTTATCAACGGCGTACGTTAGGTTGAGCACTTAGATAGAATTTAGTTATTTGGGGCAAAGGAGAATACCTCAATGTTTCAACCTTGCTCACGGCCGGACGTTTGTGCCGGAAGGAGGGGATGAGTGAAAGGAGACACTGAGGGGCCTCTTCTTTCAGGCTTGAGGTTCTTTTACATGCCGTAAATGTACGACACGGGACCCACGGCTTTAATTCCCTTCCGAAGGAAGCCATACTTAGGATTTTTACGCCCGAGATTGAACCCCTGATCTTGGGTTCCGGAGGCAAGTATGGTTACCACTAGACCACCAAGATCGATTAATCTGATTTCAATATATTCTTAAAGTTCAAACATTTACTCCTAATCAGTGTTTTTTGTTAAATCGAAAAGCGATTGCGGCCAAAGAGAAGTATTTTGCAAAACTTTCGAAAAACTACTTCAGAAAAAAAATAGTTTTGAAGTTAAAAATGTATTCCTTATTTGTTCAGGTGAGAATCATTTAGCCGCCCTCGACGTCATATGTTTAAATGAACATCGCAAACTGTTGCATAATAATATAGATCTGCTATTGTGGGCAGTCACTTCCCTTCAAGTGTATACGACTCGATTGAATCATCATCCATGTATATCACATACATTAATATCTAGATGTACTTTCAGAGACATGTGCAATACTTTATACTCATTATCTTATTTATCAATTATTTACAGTTCTGTGCTTTTATTCTTCTCAAAACGTTTCCCATTACAGTCTTACCGATTTCCTTGTAATGTTACGCATACTTCAAATTTCGAGTTTTTAAAAAATTTGAAAGCCCCTGAAATAATTGTTATATAAATATATACGCATTTTAATATAAGTAGATTTAGTTTTCTTCTATTAAAAGTCACTTATACAACGTGTTCATGTTTTTGTATCACACCTTATGACAAAAAAAAAATGAATTGTTAGATCGAAGAACTTCAGGACGTTCATAAATGCATGCAGCGACTGGCACACTGCACTGGGCGCTTTACCCGTAAAAGTAATAGCTGCAATCATAAGCATTGGGGAAAAGTACGTAAGAGTAGTATAGTGGTGGCCGAACGGTTAAGAAGGCATCGACTTCTGCATCTCTTGCGTTCAAATCCCTGTTTTATTTTTATTATTGGTTTTATAAGTGTATGTGTAGAACATCAGGTTACCTTAATATCATGTTATATTTTAACGTATCATTTGAGCTTTAAGACATTTCCTATGCACACACAAAACATAATCACAAACTAACATATTCTTTAAAAATAACTAAATAAAAACATTTAAAGTGAAAACACGTATAAATAAACACAAATTAATATCGGGTGTATGAACCCTCAACATGTATAACTGTCCCCAATCTTCAGGGACAAAGATGATGTCAGATTTTTTCAGTAGTGAGGACGAGAGGCTACAACATCCCAGGCTTCTTGAATTTGCGTCCATAAGTCACTTTTGTCCTTCGTGCAGTCCACCATATTGCATTTAGATATAACAAATACAGATGATTATTATAATATTCATTATATATATATATATATATATATATGTTAACATTTAGGTTTTCTGTGTATGGGAAACAATATTACGAAACTAATTTGACATATGTTACAAAAGTTTATTAAAAAAAAAAAGAGGCGGGAGACGAACCTGTGCTCGTAACCACGGCATACTGCACACTGGTAAACAGCGAATGAAACTATATAGACACACTAGTAGGCTTCTTTAGTACCTGCCATTTAGCCCAATGAGTTAGGGGTCCAAGATATTGACGAAATAATAAATTCTTATGTCCCAAAGAACAATGAACCCGCAGCCTCACTCGTCTTTGTGAACTGCGACGAGCCAAAAAATCTTACTGCCTTTCATTAGACAGAAACTACTGTGTGCTATGGCTGTCTCCTGTCTACCACAGAAGTACATTTAGTTAAGCACAAAAGACAAGGAAACGGGGTTTTAATTGAGCTGGCACTGGGAACACAAAGCTTACAACGTTTGGGCAAATTCAGAGATTCTCGGCTATACCTATGACAAGATTACAGTAGGTATTTCCCATTTTCATATGAATTATTTATCACCTAGTTAATGGTTAAAGGTGAGGGAATTAGGTAAAAATTGTAGTGGAGGAAAAAAAATAATAAATAAAAAAAAAAGAATATTAGTATAACTGACTGGAAATATGCTTCTGACATTTTCGAAATACGAACATGTCAGAAGCATATTTTCGTATGAGAGAAAGATAAGAAAATATCCGAGTAAAAACGCCGGCGTATATCTATATATATAAAGCTTACGTTAGTCTACAATCTGCCTGGTATCTCAGAGAAGATTGTCACATGATTTTCTTATTGTAATTCCCAAATCCCCTATCTCTTATCAGTGGCGTGCATACAGTGTGTAATATAGATGAGCTTATACGATATTTTGATTTATCTGTGACAACCGATACTGCATTAGCGACTTTTATCTGTAATTTTGTCACAGCGTTAAAAATTCATACATGTGGCGTTGTAATCTGCGAACAGTTATCTGTGCTTAGAATCGGCTTGTGGTAATAATGAGAATTAAAAAAATTAAATGATTAAAAATGACGAATGTTGAGCAGTCTTTTATGGTATTTGAGTGTAAATGTACTACAAATTATCTGTTTCATATTCCTTGTCTATTCATAGGAAGGAGAATACTAAAAAATAATAAGATGATCAGAGCATCTTGAAGATGAAGTGTTTTTTGAAGTTCGTAAATTTTGGGGGTGCATAGCAAGGTGTTTTAATGAGGAAAGCAAAACTTATAAACTGGCACAATAAATTCAATTATAGCAGCATTAAGAAACAGAAAGTAGAGGTTAGGAGTCTTACGGACACTGTTGAACATTTCATGTCATCAACGTCCCATTCAATTCAGAGTTCTTTTTTATTAGTGTTTAACGCCCATTTTTACTACTGAGGCGCCACAGGCGCTGGACACTGATGATACATGAGATGAAATTAATATTGGAAAAGGATTTTTTTTTAAGGAAGGGATCGTTCCAGGCCTAAGTTTATGGTACCTCCCCGGCATTTGCCATTTATGAGGACTGAGAAAAACCTAGATAAAATCTCAGTCAGGAAAGACGATCCTGACGAGACTTCCTGCTCATCAGTCCGCGCCTTAACGACGTCGGCCACCCTTGCGGTATGCAGAGCGGGAAATGGCTGATAAATTTTGCTCAGAGGTCTCTACGACACGGAATCCATGGCTTTACAACCTTCCGAAAGAAGTCATACTTAGTATTTTTACGTACGAAAAAATTCAATTGATTCTTGACGGGATTGAACCCACCAACTTGGGTTTACGAGGTAAGTATGGTTACCACTACACCACCAGGATCGATTGGTTAGGACTCGATTGATCAGTAACCTTTTTGCGGGGAGGGGATAGTGCTTAACGTCTGTTTCAATCTACTGAGACACCACAAGCTGTGGATACTGATGGTACATGAGATGAAATGATAAATTAGGAAGAATTATTTTTTTTAAGGAAAGAAGCGTTCCAGGCCATTGTTTAGCTTATCTTCTCCCGGCATTTACCATTTATATGGACTGAGAAAAACCTGTAAAAAAATATCTGACAGGGAAGACCTGGTGGGAATTGAACCCCAGACCTCCCGCTCACGAGTCCGCGCCTTAATAACGATCTCGGCCACCCATTATCTCAGTAACTTACATAGGATTGCCCGATGGAGGAAGGGTAACTGTATAGGTCCCTCCTTTCTCCAATGGATTCCTTGGGTTAAACGACAGTTTCAGTTAATAACATATTGAGAACTAAACTGGCATTTTAACTTTAGTTGTTCACATATTTCCTCACCTTAAAGTGTGACAAAATTTGTTATTCAAAAACATTACCAGTTTCACCCCCCTTCAATATCTACATCTTTATATACTGCTTGGATTAGCATTATAACTTAGCACATATTAACCGGCATTTTTGAAAGGTTATTACTATCGAAATTATAAGAGAAATAACTGTTAAAACAAAACACTACGATATGATGAATGAAAACGCATCACTTTCTGTCGTCGTGGTGCTGTAGTGGTAACAATACTTGCCTCCTAAACTCAAGATCGTGGGTTCGATCCCGGCCAGGATCGATGGATTTTTTCTTGCATATATCCAAGTATGGCTTCCTTCGGAAGAAAAGTAAAGCCTTGAGTCCCGTGTCGTACATTTACGGCACGTAAAAGAACCTCAAGTCTGAAAGAAGAGACCTGAGCAAAATTTATCGGCCGTTTCACCCCTTGAGGAGCCTATGACGAGATGAGAACCTGAGACATTAAAATAAAAGTCCTTAAATAAACCAAATAAATAAAATACAAAGTTTCTATGCTACTTAAATTTCACTTCACGGTTCACGGAATGGCCTACCTTATAATGCATGACAGATTTTCACGGCGGGTGTTGTGCATGCTGACCCTTTAACACAGAATGCAAAGAAGGGATCTGGGATTGCAGCATCTCAATCGGTACCACGATGAAGGACATGCTAATCAAACTGTCACAGGTCACAGTCACAGCCCTGGGAACATCCTGCATCACGCGCGGGAAGAGGAGGAGGAGGAGAAGAAGAAGAAGAAGAAGAAGAAGAAGAAGAAGAAAGTGTAAATAAACATCGTCGACCAGAATTTTTTTCTGGAATCACGAAGGTATACTGCTCACCAAATTCCAATCAAATGAGACGCTGGGAAATTTCAAATGGGAAGTCCTCGAGAATCTTCCGTATAGCCCACGCCTTGTTCCAAGCTAGGTCCACTTGCCAGAGGGCCTACTCTTTAACATATTTGGGTGAACAATTTCCCGACGATGGCTGCTGAAATCGCCGCCCGGTTCCGACAGCAGCACAAAGAATTATAGCTTGAGAAATGATGCAACTAGTGTCTTAATTGCACAGGGAAATTGTGTTCAGATATTAAATTATTTTTTAAAAATCTTTAAATTCTACATCCATTTGAAACTTAATATTACACTTACTCTCACAAAACAGGTACTTTATTAGTAAAAATTCATGATTACAGACCACAGTTCATCGGTTATAAAAATGAAACAAATAATTTGTGCATATTTTCAGTTTGACAGTACTTATTTCTTACTTTCCAGCGTTCCAATTTTTGTTTTTCATCAACAAAATTCGGCATATCACCTTCAATTAACAAACGAGTTCGTTAATCAGCAAAATTAGACCATTGGAGGTGAAGCAATTTCCGAAAATGAGGGCAATCGGGCCGTTAGGAGTGCTGGTTAAAGCAAAATTCTATAAATCGCTCTATCGGCCGGAATTTAATTTTTTTTAAAGGAACATGATATGTGCTATTGAAATTAAATAATAAAAATAATTTCTGGAAATCAGCAAAATCGGATTATTACTTGAAACCAAAAATTTAAACGGCACAGTATTTGTTTCTTCACAACAAAATTGGGTATATACTATTTAAATAAAATAAGAAAAATGAATTTCTTAAACTGGAACATTAGGAGTAAAGGTATACTTGAAAACCAAACTTTCAAAAGCTTTTGTGTGTTTATTTTTCTGTATATTGTTTTAAAATAAACGAACAAACTAGTTCAGCACATAAACTCTATTTATAACGATGCATATTCTTTATATTTAAAAAAGCATTGTCGAGAAGATAGCAAACGCGAAATATTAATGATATTTGTATGTAAGGGCGCTGTGTAATTAGTTAATAAAATTCAGAGAACGTTTGCGTTACATATTTTTAATACATTAACATTTAAATTAAATTTCAAATCCAATGAAAATAAATTAAACTTTTCGACTCTTTATTGTTGATTGTGTATATTTCCTTAGTACATTGCAATTGTTTTGAAATAGTAACATCTGTTTGTTTCATTAAAACATGATCATTAATTTCTAAAATAGACAATATAACTCGAAACTTTCTATTATTTCTCTCTATTGTAAAGATGATATCCAGGGCTCTACTCATACACATATTTACATATAAAAATGTTTAAAAATATCCATACAGTATAGCATTGTGTATCAGTGGTCATATATTTCATTTAATTTTTGTGATTTAATCTTAAAAAACAACAATAATAATAATAATAATAATAATAATAATAATAATAAATCTAAAATGTGATTTCTCTTTTGTGATATAGATTGCAAGAATTCTCTCATTTTCTTCCCTTAATACAAATACAGTAATGCCACAGCTTGTTTAATTTCATTAATTAATAAGGCCTAAATTGGATTTTATATTCATTTTTTTAAATTCCTCTACTAGGTGAGGAATTCGCTTAGTTTACGCAGCTCTCCTGCGAAACAGATTTTTAATACTTATTTTAGCCATTGTTTTTATTAACTAAAAGTGAGCTGTTTAGTAATACGTATTATGTTTTCTTACATGGCAACCTGGATTGTTTGACTTTGTACGGATTTTTAAAAAAAAATGTCAAGTTATAAAATGAAATATATACATTTGGGTAATATTACAATTTTACTACATTAAATTATTTGCATTGTGGAAAAAAAAGAGTTTATGACATGTTAATAAACAAAAGGCAGGTATAATAAAAGCAAAGAACTGAGAAGGAGAGAAAGAGAGGGAGGGGAGATAAATTACAATTTCTCGTTTCTTGTATTAGTAATTCTTTCTTTTCTTTTTCTGCTTTATAAAGACTTTTAACATTTGTTATTTAATTATGGTAATTTAATGCACGAAACATCAAATTTTGTGAATTAAAAAGAAAGAAAAAGGAATAAAAATAAGAAATAAGACAGGACTCTTATATTTTATTTATTTTTTCCTTCACTTTTCTCGTTGACTTCTTCTGTTTTAACTGGTATTTTGTCTTTAATTGGTTTATTTGTTTCTTTCTTCTTTTTATTCTCAAAAACGACAGAAAGCATAACTCAAACATTTTACAAGTGTCCACCTGTAGTTATTTTAAATGCTTAAATGTGAAAATAAAACATAAGAGAGGCGTAAACCTAGGAGTAGATAAAGAAGATTCCCATGTCGTCTAACTAGTAAATATACCTTGTTTTCGGTTGATTTTCGTTTCTAAGAAAAGCCCGCTTGTGCGAGACGTCAAGAGAGAGGCGCAAGCGCCGCGGAGGACGCCGCACCCCTAACCACATGGTCGCGCCGTTCATACTCTTAGTTCCCCTGCACACGTCGACCGGCACGTTTCCAAGTGGTTGTTATGCACCATGAGACACGCAACGGTAACAACGTCACTCTAAAGGACACGTTTCGGAGTCTGGAGCGCCATGGAGCAGAACGTCAATGACAGCAACTTTACCGTGCAGACCACCCTGGGCATGCAGATAGTGGGTGACATTCAGCTGTACTACACCCCAGTGCTCATCACCCTGGGTTCTATCGGCAACTGCATCTCGGTGTTGGTGTTTTTCTCGACGAGGCTGCGCAAACTGTCGTCAAGCTTCTACCTGGCAGCACTCGCCATCAGCGACACCGGCTTCCTCTTCGCCCTCTTCTGGGTATGGCTCAACATGGTGGACGTGCCTCTGTTCAACAGCCCCGGGTTCTGTCAGCTGTCCATCTACATGACGTACGTGTGTAGCTTCCTTAGCGCCTGGTTCGTCGTGGCCTTCACAGTGGAGCGCTTCATTGCCGTCATGTACCCGCTGAAGAGGCCCTCCATGTGCACGGTGGCTCGCGCTAAGGCCGTGCTCTGCAGTCTCGTAGTTTTAGCACTTGCCATTTACAGTCCCTTCATCTGGATAGCCACTGTGCAGACTCCAGACCCGGGGAGCAACACTACCGTGTGCACGCTCAACCCCGAGTACACCCTCCTGGCCTCGGTCATGAATCATGTGGACGCTATGCTTACGTTCGTGCTGCCCTTCGTGATGATAGCTACGCTGAACGCGTGCATCAGCATGGCAGTGTATCGTCTTGCCCGCATCAGAAGAAACCTCACCATGACGCCGAAACAACCCTTCCACCACTACCACTCCCATCCGCACCCCCAGTGTCAGCAAGAGACGGTGGGCAAACGTCATCATCATGCACGATCACCCAGTGCCCAAGCCAAGGTCACCAACATGCTGCTTGTCGTTTCCACCGTCTTTCTCTGCCTCAACTTGCCATCCTACGTCATGAGAGCTTTGATCTTCATAGAGGTGAGAGCAAGTGCACATTTAGTTGCATTTGTTTACTTGCTGATATCCTTGATGTCTTAGGTAGAAAATATCAAGATGTGTGTTGATACATGAGATGAAATTACAATTGTTTTATTTTATTTTTAAGGAAGGAAGCGTTCCACGCTTTAAATTAGAGTACCCCCCCCCCGGCATTTACCATTTATGAGGACTGAAGAAAAGTTGGATTAACCAGTCAGGGAGGACGGTCCTGGTGGGAATCGAACCCCAGACCTCCCGCTGACGAGTCCGCGCCTTCTCGGCCATCTGTGGCGGTACATAATATGTAAAAAATCACAAGTGATATAATTAGGTATACTATTTTTTTTTTAAATTCCAAGATTCTAATAACATTTTTTCAGTTACTTGTCAAATGTAGTTTATCATTTCTACAGAGCGCCATCAGCGTAGCTGAAAACAGTTTTTATGCAAAAACTGTAATCTTACATTAAAAACGAAATTTACAGAAAATTAAAAAATATTTAGGAATAGTTTTCCACGAAGCATGCAGAAATAAAGTTTTAGAATTTTTACCGCTGTTTTATCATGTCTGCTTATGATTGGGAAGAAAAGTTATCTGCCTAACTACACGATAGTACACTTTATATAAACGATTTGTTCATTTATTTTGCAATCGAACCTAGGCCCATGAATTTACTTTCCATCATTCAATTATATGAGGCTTCAAGTTCAACTTTCTATTTAAAAAAAAAAGTGTTCTTAAATGTTTAATGGATTCTTAGAAATTTTAGTATGACTATAATTCGTTTTATATAAAAACTGCTTTGAGATACTGCTGTATCAATCAAGAGCTACGTTTGACCAGTAACAGACAAAATTTTGAATAAAAGACATTGGAAACATTCAAAGGAAGTTAGTTTTGTATTACTACTTATATACGAGTATGCCATATCGCGCTGTAAAACGCATATACATACAGTACCCACGATTTAAATGTTCATTTCTATGCCACTTTTCCACCTTTTACTCCAGTGGATGCTAATTAATGGCAACAGTAAATACGAAAAGGAATTTTATGAAGGAAGCGTTCTCCAAGCTGGTGGCATTTGCCATTGTTGAAGAATGAGATAAACTAGAACAAACATCAGTCAGAGAAGAGCCTAACGAGATTCGAACAGCATACTCCTGCTCATTAACGAACACTCGTGTGCATAACATTCTTTTAAGATAACTTTTTTCTTCGTGTTTCGTACTAACTCCATTAGTAATAAATCTCTGAAAGGCTAGCTTTCGTTTTTTAAGACAAATAGATACTTCAAATAATGCAAAAACTATTCAACGTTGTTAATTACAGTAAAATATATTAAATACATATCCAATATGTACAATTTCTTCTAGTAATAAAAACAAGCTAATTTACTTATAACTTCTTTAAAATGATTTTGATAATTCTCTGGCTTTGCTAATTATTCTAAAAGGAAACAATTCCTGATGTAAATAAAATGCTATTATTTCAACACGTTTGACATTTTATACCTTTTACTAAGTTCTATTCAAATATGTAAATGAAATACGCAACGTCCCAGTTTAAAAGTTAATTTATATTTCCAAATGTTTCCCGTTTGCATTCTAGCAGTGACTATCGCCAGCCATAGCGTTTGTCTATTTGTATATTATACTATTGTATGCCGCTTGTACCACTATCGCATCAACATCATAATGTCAATTGTCTGATTTTTTTTAAAAAATATTAATTTATGTTGATTTTAACGATGAAACTGTTTTCAAACATAAGAATCGTGATCAGATCAACAAACTATGAAGTTTCCATAGTAACACACGCTTCTGTGAAACAGAAAGTAGTATTACGCAGCGATATAAAGAGGTTAAGTTTTCCAGGTTTTAATTAGTTTTAAACGCAAGAGGCTTCATTTATATTAAATTATCGTTTGCAAATTTTGGGGAATGGAATTTACTGCTTGCGCGTGAGGTATCGTACCTTCCAAAAACGGTGCCTGTGTTGAGGGAAAATTGTGTTCTCTTCGGAATTTTAGTGAACGTTAGACAAACGAATGTTATTTGTTGCTAGGCACGAAATCAATTTCCATAACTTCTCTTTCAGCGTTCGAAAAGAAAGCCAAATAAATTTAAGAACCATTTACCAATGTCGCGCACGTCAAAATCATTTTTAAAAGGTTTTGACACTGATTAATGGTCCTTTCCTTTGTGGCTATCAGTTCAGCTTTATATTGTATCATCTTACTTTCATCGTATCTTCTGCTTTTACTTTTTATTTTCGTTTAATGCTGGCACATTCAAAACAACTCAGGTATTTTAATAAAACATGAAATAGTAGCACTATTTTCGCCGCTGCCTCTGTCCAAAAGTTGAATATTATATTATTGGGTGGTTATAAGCGATGTTTACAATTGCATCGTTGGAGTGCTTATTTACGATCCTGCATCCAAACAATAGATATGTCTGTCAATAATATCCCAATAACTTGATACATCTTTGAATGCTAGACAGCCCTTTATTTATTCTCGCACCGTATATTCAGAACGAATTAATATGTCTAAAATTCATTCAAATTTTGAGATGCAATTGAAGCAAGGTGATTTTCTCACTCGATTACCGATATTGATACATGTTTTAGGCCTCGATAATCAACATTTCGATATTCGATATATTTATGTACTTCTACCAGATAAAAATAGGTCATTTTGTGATTTGAACAGTATTAATATATATGTAAAAAATACATTTCCTTGCTTAGATATACAAATATAAAAGGGGGGACTACATAAAATTTTAAAAAGTCTAACCCCGAAATTTTGTTTTTGTACCATTTTAATATTTGGACTTTTCTATTTGTTTTGCTATGATTGTCATTAATATTCCTTGGCTATAAGTATTTTAATACATTTTTAATTATGTCCGTGCAGAAGCCAATTTTTTTTTTTTTTTTTTTTTTTTTTTTTTTTTTTTTTTAAGCGAGTATTTGTTCAGTTAAAATTCTACATCTCAGATAATATTTGCTCTAGAATGCTGTGATTGGATTTGAATGATAGAAAAAAAATTATTTCATATATTAGCAGCATTTGTTTCCATTCTATTATCATTTTTTGTTTTACAATTGAAGGGTTTTAGCTGGCGTTTCCCCCCAAAAATTTGTTTTCCTGTAAAAATAGTTTTGGTTGCAATTATTGAGATTTTTTTTTTGTAACATAAGTCTCCCATTTTTTAAGGATCTGTATAAGCTATCATTTTGAAACTTTTTCACTTACCCAAGATATTTTGATCATATGGAAATAGTGTGGTAGAGCAAAATATGACAATATAAAAAAAAAATCAAACGTTGGGCAAAAAATTATCAAAAAGCAAATAATTGAAAATAATTTATAATTTTCTTCAGAGTCATGGTGCAGTAGTGAAAACATATCAGCAAATTTCAATTATGTGCACCTGTATGTTGTAAAAGTTTCATTTCATTACCTTTAATAGTACTCGATAAAATAGGAACTAAAGTTGGTAAATTTAACATTACAAGTGTAGGCCCCTTTCACACTCCCCTTAACAAAAAGATCAAACTTTATAAACCAAAAGACTTCATTTACATGTTTGGGTCATGTTTTATTTTCATTTTATGGTATGCAAAATGAGACAATGTAAACAAATCAGTTCCAGCATAATTATTAAATAATTAGTTAAACAAATAGGGCATAATCTTCTTATGCAAGTGCGCCCCATGTGCCAATGGCAGAGACGATCTCGCTTTTTAGAAAACTAGAGCCATTAGACACTTAAGCGCTCATGTGCCTTCTGTTGCCAATTTTTCCATCCTGATACACAAGTATTTCCAGATGCTTCTGGAAATACAATACGGGCACAAAACTGCAGATATGAAATTTGTAGCATGTCGAGAGAGTGCAGCATAAAGTCCTAATTTCTTTACATTTTGAACACTTCTAATAATTTATAATTTTGAGTGTTCTGTAATGCTAGAACGCTGAACATTATTTTAATCTATGAACCAAATATTTCTCATATTAAATTTTCTTAAAGAGTTTGCTTGCGCGAGAATATCGTTATTTAGTATGCTTACGTTAAATATCTCAAATGTATTTAGTTTTAAATCCAACTTACAGATATACCTAACTTAATTCCTGCACGTCCCACACTTAAATTTGTTCTAAGTTCAGTTCTATCACATTTCGTGAATTTCTGCCCTTTCGTTTCGCCATAGTATTTCACTTCGAAATTTACCTGACACCCTGTACACTAGTGCCAGATCACTAAATAATTGCATACACATTAGGCAGCACAATAAAGTTTGTAACAAACAAGGAAATTAAATTTCGCCTTTATCTCTATAAAAACTATGATATTAGTACTTTAATGCTGCTGAACGGAATGTGTTGAAAACAGCGTTTCTTATAGTGTTTTATTTCATCCCTTCAGATGTTTAAGTTATAGCTTTAAGCAATGCAATCAATGCACATTTCTACAGCATATTTTTTTTATACATACTATTTCGCTACCCATTGTGCAGAAGTGCTGCTTATTTCTGTTAAAATTTATTTCTTTTAGCGAACTCCAAAGGAATGTACCTTTTGCACCCATGAAAGACCGACTTCAAATCTCCATATATTCCACTTCCTAAGCACCAAAAATGAAGCTGGAAAAATATGCACATGTCCATTAACGCTGTAGTGGCTGCAATGTTTCATTTTTCTAAACGAAACTCGGCATATACCTAACTATTAACTAACAAATGATTCATGGAGTCATTAACCAGCAAAATGGGGACTATTGGGAATGGGGGTTAACCTAAAGCGAAGATTTAAAAATCATTCTAGTGGCCACAATTTTTGTCTTTTCTCAACCCAACTCAGTATATTCCATTGAATTAAAACAAAAAAAAGTCTGAAAATCAACGAAATCAGACTGTTATGAGTGGGAGTTTACCTGAAACCAAAATTTAAAAAAAAAATGAATTTTAGCAAGGAAACTCAGTATATACCATTAAAATAAATAAGAAAAATAGTTTCTGAATATCATGGGAATCTGACCATTAGGAGTAGGGGTATACCTGAAAACAAAAGTTCTGTAACCGCCGAAAACAAGTGGGTATTCCCGCCAAACGATGTGTGTGCGCACGCGCGCGTGTGTAATGCACGTTTAAACTACTGAGGCATCATGAGCACTGGCAAACTGGGAAAAGATTTTATTGCTTTTTATTATTATTATTATTATTATTATTATTATTATTATTATTATTATTAAAGGAAGGAAGCGTTCCAGGCCAGAGTTAAGGACAATTCCCAGGCATTTGCCATTTATGAGGACGACAACATGGTTAAAAAAAAAAAAAAAAACCCTGTCAGGGAAGGTGGTCTTGGGGGGAATCGAACCCTGCCACTCTCAAGTTCGCGCCTTAACGACCTCGGCCACCCGTGGCAGTAATAAACTCATTGGTGTCGTGTGAAACGATATGGGGGGGGGGGAGAATAATCTGCGCATGGACGAATAATCAGACATCCTCTTACAGACAACGGCCGTCGTGCGTTGAGAATGCTGGAGGGATGTGCAAATATTAAGCGACAGAGTGTACTCTAGTGACCTTGGTAGTGTAGTGTACATCAAATGCAGCAGGCGGAGAGAACACAACGGTTTCGGAACACAGAAAAACAAGCAATCGTGCGTCTAAAATGAACTATGTAGCTTAAATGTTAATCATATTCCGTTTTAGTTGTCATGCAGCCAAGTGCTATTGGAAACATTAAACTAACAATATAACACGCAAATAAAATAATAATGAACCGGGAAAAGCATATACTTGTAAACCTGAAAGTTATGTTTTTATTATATCTTCAGTTGCGTTACTTGTTTTTACTACATTCTCTGCTCTAGAGCTCTGTAATATCCTACACAAATTCAACTTGCTGAGGAATTCGCTTAGTTTCCGCAGCTCGTGTGTAACGGACATTTTATCTTTCTTTTTTTACCCATTGTACGCCCTGTGTAGGTAAAATTCTCTCATGGATGTCCTTTGCCTTTCAGAAAAAAGAATTTAATCACACCATGAATGCATTCCTTATACATTTTTCACTATCACTATGTGTAAACAACTGCCAAACAATGACTTAACACCAGAATAACTTGTGACCACAGAATATTTGTTGCTGCTGCCCTCTATTGGTATAAGAACCCCCCCCCCTTGCAAGTTCTTTGAAATAAAAGAAAAACGTCCACAATACTGTGCTGTAAGTGCGTACTTTGTCATAATACCTTCATTAGTGTGTATACAGTTACACTGTAAAACTTCCGAGATATTTTTCAGTAAATCTGTATTACTGCAAAACCCATTAATAAGCGGAAAATATTTACTACTGTTGTTCAGAAATGTCCGCATGTCCAGCCTATAATATATTTAAGCTTGTTATCATTTCTAAAAAAATCGCTGTTGTTGATCTAAAGATTCCGAAGGAGAATATGCCAAGATTTACATTGAATTGCATTATTTTTATTCCAATTACCTTTTCTTGTGAACTCTTTTTCAGAAACTGCTATATTTGGGTTCGTTTTTGCGTTGAAAACTTCCTATAAAAATCCAAAGCTTAAAAAAAAAAAAATAATAATCATTTTAAGCTAAGAGGATTAAAATGAGGTGTCATTAAAACTTGCTCTATACCTGGCTTTTCGGTCAAAGAACGTGTGAGCATGGTTCAGTGCTGGCGCAAAACATCAAAATTTCACCAGCTGCAGTAAATAACGCCCCGCGAGAAAGCGGTCTCATTTTTCGTTCCTTTAACATACGCTCCACTTCCTATCCCTCTGGATAGGAACAGTGTGCGGCGGGTGGAATAATAAGATTTGGAATTTTTGTGCTGTTCCTAATCTTTCAGAGAGCGCGGTGGAATGCATTCCCATTCTATAATTAGCGCATACTTAGTATCGGACACCACAGGGTTCTATAGTTAGCACTGCCTTGAAAAAAGGCATATATAATGAGCAGATTGATGATTTTTAGCAATACTTTACTCTTAAATTTAATAATGAGGCTTAAGAGACGTGTAACTATATAAAGAACGTATTATTTAACAATTGTACCATGCTATCCCCCACAGAGTTTTGCCAATGGGCGAGAGCGCCCCCCGTTAGCCGGTCAGTAGCGTCTCGGTATTAGCGAGAGGATAAAACAATAAAACAAACAATCACAAAACAATATACAAACAAATTTAAGAGGCTTATCACTTATCAAATTATCAAATGAGGTGTTTAAACTGCCCCCACTCATTCACAACACATTTTTTAACATCTCTTAAGGAAATGATTCATCACTTGCTGTAGTTCTTTTTTACAAATCCGGACAATTTCGTAACGAATATTATCTTTGAGTTCTTGTATGGTGTGCGGGTTCATTTTATAAAAGCCGTTTTTTTTATTTACCCGCGTGTTATTAAATCGTGGAAACTAGGGGTCCACAAATCCCTACTAATAACTCTATCTTGTGGAAACACTTTGTGAATTGCTCTCATGGAATTATTCGTAGTGTGAGCAGTGGCAGTGTCCTGTAGGGAAAATGCATGATCACGCTTCCTGTCGGTTAATTCTCTGAAAAGGGGGGTTAGCATGGTATTCACATAAGTAATATACTCAAAAAAGGTCTTATGATTCTTTCACCACTGAGTTAACACACATGAATCGTACATAAAGACACGCTGTACGTAACACTCTTTATGTCCATTGTCGAATTAAGAAAGCAACTACACAACACACACCCGGGAACAGCAGCTCTGCGACTGCGACAATAGTCAAGGTCAATAAGTAAGCAAGCAGGCTTGCTAACTTGCAAACTAGTGGGCGTTCGCTAATTGGGAAAAACCCGCGTCGCGGGAGAAATCATAGCTGGTTGCACTGTACTTAGGGATATATTATTTTACAGAAAAAAAATATTTTTATATTGTAGTGATATAAAATATGCAAATATTTAAAAGATGAAAGATCAATTATCTTCTGACATATTTCACATTGAATGTCCTTTATAAGAGCTTAATAAAATTGTATAAGACACATGTCCCAGCCAGGATTGCCACAAGGCGTGCATCACAATGTTGTGAGTCATCCTCAAAAAGGCACACAGATAAAAATACCTTGCGTTTCAGATATTTAGGTAGGCCAAATAAATTATAATTACACTCCCGCTAAATGTACAAATTCAACAATTTAAACGGAACAGTTGCGGTTTCGTTGCTTAAAAAATTTACGCCTAGGAAAAAAAAGCTATCGTAGTTTGAACCCGCGATCTTGGGTCTACGAGGCAAGTATGGTTACCACTGGACGTCACCAGGATTGTTAGACTTTGATGATATGTTGTTACGCGTGTTCGTTTAATGACGTCCAATAAAAGAAAAGGAGGTAAAGCTCTATCGCAGATTTATATTGCGTTAAAAAAACCTCAAGCCTAAAAGGAGGGACCTCTGAGCAAAATTTATCGGCTGTTACACGTCCTGATTTGAATGAGAAGCTGACGATCTGAGATGTTAAAGAGTGTCCGTAAATACAACAAATAAAAAAAATTTTAAAGTAGATTGTATTTTAAAAACTTAAATTAGTAATTGTCAAGGGACTGTGGTGTCACATTTACGCCATGCGCACAACAGCGAGTGTATAGCCAACACAAAAAGCATGAAAACTGGGGGTAGTTATTAGAAATCTCATATATTTTGACCATACCTTAATTTTACAGCATCTAGAAAATTAATCATAGTATTTTTAAAATAATAAAATAAACATTTAAGTATGAACCAACAGGTTTAGACCATATAACGCTTAACTTAAAGTGTTTTTTTTTTCCTTGGTTTCCTTTAAGAAAGATAAACGTTGGTATGTTCTCAAACTTTAAACTGCATAACATTTCTGCTACCGTATTTAAGCTCTGTACATTCATAGCATTTATAACGAGAGATTTTGCTTTATATGAATAGCCCTTGTAATGAAAAATCTTTTATAACCTTTGTTTCCGACCGGAATTACTACGGAGGCCAAACAAATACACAGCACGGCGTTGCTCCAAATGTGTACTGTTTTTTATAAAATGCTGCGATATAATATCCTACGGCAGCAATTCCAAAATGTGGGTTGGGGGATTCTATCTAGGGGTAGGGGTTTCGTGGATATGGGGGAAATAATTTTATTTAAGAACTTATCCATTTTATTAGGAATGTTTAACTTTTGCACTGTGAATAATTTGACTAGTTATACAGCACCGCAACAATGGCTATCGTGAGTGAATAGATGTCACATTGTTGAAGAGTACGCGCGAACTTGCAAATTAACTATTATTAGGCAGTGTAGCCAATGAACAAGTCGCCAATAATTACATTGTCGAAAAGGGGGTTGTGCATTCAACGAGTTTGGAAACCGCTAGCCTAACGGAACGTACAATGCGGTGAGGTATGCAATCTCCTGCGAGAGTGAACACTAAAGGCACGTGTTTGTTGATCATTTGTTTACAGTCTACTGAAAAGGTCAAACGGGAAATAAAACGTCAGATTATCCTATTCCTCCATAAGTGTTCGTCCTTAAAGAATCCCCTCACACTGCCACCTGAAGGGAATTTCTCAGATGTTCTAATACGTGGTTAATACATTTCATGAAACGGGAAGTGTTAAAGACAAGAAACGACAAGACGACATACCGTATCCACAAAAGAAACTTTCCACGACCAGGTAAAGTTCCCGAGACAATATTTTTGCCGTTTTTCTCAGCAAACGGAAATTGCCATCACTTCTATGTGGGTGCCTAAAATTAGTGAAGTTATCACGCTATAAAATTACTGTTTCTAAACAGAAAAAGGTTTTGTAGATGGATTTTTACTTAGAATTTAATAATGTTGCGTTTTTCCAAAGAGTACAACATATCTCCGATTTAATAACCCCCCTCCCCTTAGTTGAACGTCCCTCATAACGATAAAAGTCAAAAAACAAGTTAAAGAATGTTTGATCAAATAAATTAAAAGTATGAGTACCGGAGTACATAACGCTTATAAATTACTTGGTTCACCTTTTCAAGGTTAGAAAAAACTGTGGGAAAAGATTTATGGGATTAGAACTCGGGACCTCCGAAACAGGCACACACGCTGATCACGAGACCACGCAGGCAATCCAAATCTCCTTTGATTATGCTCTCTAGGTTAAAGTACAGGACAAAATCAAGAATAACCTCAACCAGAGCTTAGTTCAATTTCTTAAAGAGAATTAAGAAGGGCTATTGAAATTACCTAAAGCAGATGCCAGAAATGTATAGAACATGTGAACAGATAGTTTCAGCAGCATCTCCTTGCCTGACATGAATGTTTTTGGCCGGTATGAACTCCCTACCGCTAACAATCCATTAAAACCTGCCCAACAAGAATTACAATGTTTAATTCTTTAATGCTCAGAAGTTATTAGCCGCATTTTCCTTATGAAGTGTTTTTCCAATGTTAATACCGTTATTACTGCCTATAACTCATTCAGTGTGGCAAAATTCGCGCGCTTTAGGCAAATATCAAGTTCCAGCTTTCCATTGTGTGCGCCTGAATGTCCCAGCTGTTACAATTATGAGGTTTGTGTAAACAGATTTTTGTCACAAATGCATGGCCCCCTACTATATCGATCATTAATAACAGTGAGACAGGGTAGGACATGGTAACAAAAGAGTGTCAACATTTTGATATTCAAAACGAGCAGCAATAACACGAGATTAAACTATGCTGCCAAGTTTCGATGAGGCGAAATATTTTGTTACTGGAAAGCAATAAGCTAAGACCCTTATCCCTTGTGGCAACAGGGGACAACGCACAAGAGATTGCGCAGAATATTTTCCAAAGTAAGGAACAAAGTGGATGTAGATAGATTGCATGAAATTTCCGGTGCAGTCTAACCCCGGGAGTAAAGTACGTGCAGAAAATAGAAACATGATGAACAACTTCCGTTGTATGGAGGGGAATGAAATAGAAGAGAATATAAAAGGAAGAAATTTAATCCCTGTATATTATTCTTGCACGTCAAGTTCATAGCTTGGCTTAGCTTTATACGTTTTCGATCTACAAGGAAAGTTGCCCCTTGATATGTGAATCTCTTAGCCCTTCATCTCTTAGCAGAATTTATCATTTCAAGTGAACAGACAGTGATTTCAACTAAAGCTAGATTTTAAATTGAATGTCGAAGCATTCATTTCCGTTAAATACATGGATAGAGCACTCAACATATAAGGCTACCCTTAAAAATAAGTTCCATTTTGATCGCAGGGGAAAAAAAATATGTAAAGAAAAGTTTGTACCAGCATTTTACGAGGAGAGATTCAAATATAAATTAGATTTACCTACTTTAAGGAACATTGAAAGTGAATTTGCAAATTTTCGCATTTTTGCACAGATTTTTTTTGAAATTTTTGCTGCTAAACTAACATGTATACCAAATTTATTTAACTGGATAAATACTTTGAGATCAATAAATTATTACATAAATTTTATTACGTAAATGTGTCGCGAAATCAAAATATCCTATGTGTCTCGCGAGTTAAGAAAATTGGTTGGTATTATTGAATTTGGAGATTTGAATTGCATACAAAAAATGTTCCAAGAGATATTTTGAATAAATTTGATGAATACCCTGTGATAATTTTTTAATAATGAAGAAAATTTAATCTTTGAAATTTGCAATTTTTTAAAATTACCATTGGTGTTACCATGTGTTTTGTCTCATACAATGTTACAATGAAAACTTCTGTACATTCTGAAATTTAAATTGAATTTAAATAAAAACTTAGACCAAACAAAAACAAAGACCAATGATACAGTATTTTAAATGAGAAAAACACAAACATTCAGAGAGATTTCGGTGGGAAAAATCTGTTAACATTGGAAGAAATCCAGAACCTCTCGCTAATCATCCTTCGCTTCGATTGGCCGAACACTGCAGTCACATCTACAATGATGGAACGCGCCGACATCCTTATTCCGGACAATAGGGGAATAAAAACCAAAAAAACGTGTTATTTAATTTGATATCTCTGTCGGCAGTGTCACTATCATTATTTAGCAGTTAGAATATTCAAACATAAATAGTGGTAGGACTGCATTTGTTACAATACAAAAATATTTCAACAGACATACGTGCTTTTATAATGCATCAAGTCATTTAATAAAAATAGAATAAAATACAAAAGCAGAAGAGTAATTTTTCAAAATGTTCTAATGCATATAAAAATATAAATAAATCCTATTACGAATGACACTTCTGGATTCAATTCATTTGCTTTCTCCCAACCCCATCGCTTATCAGCCTTTTCAGACCTAAGCTGTCTCACTTTCATCAGAAATTTACTTATGTCTCTCTCCTTCCCTGCCTGCCAGCAAAGCCCAACATGCCCACCTATTCCATTCTGCAAAGAAGTGCGGTAGATACTGTTCCCCCCATTTTTCTGTACCTTTACATTCATCCAGAATGTGTGTCTATGATTTTCCCACCTCACAAATGGGGTAAATCCATCAATAATCTTAAATTATCCCTAATGCCCCTCCTCTGGGCCATGTGAACCCCTATCTAGTAAGTTTAGTCCTGTTTTTACGTACTGCTCCATCCCCCATTTAGTCCCCAATGTACTTCCAGCGCAATCATTTATGTGCATTGTCTGCTGCCTATCCATGTCCCTCAAGCGATTCGTAACCCTCCTTCATGTGTTCTTTTTATTCCTCTAACCCGCCATTCACATGGAGCCCAGCCCTACTGTTTCATGTTCCCTTCCGTCCACAGATATTACCCATGCTCTAATTTATTGATTGCCATAAATAATTCGCAACCATTACTTCAGCACTCCGATTTTACACTCTATGGTACCAATGTAGGCCCTAAATTCTCTCTTAATTCGCTGTGTCCCTATCCACCCCCAAAATTCCTGTCCTTACTGAATCTAGGTACTCAGTTTGTTCCCATCACCATATGTCATTACAGATTTTACTAGTGCCCCATAGGCAGTTTCCAGCATACATATAGGCATATCTGGGAATCAGCTACGTCACAAAGGGGCCCCTTAAAGCCCCGACTGCTAACATTCATGAGGAACAGATAATCTTAATTTGTTCAGCGTTACTGGGTCTTCAAGGAGCTGAAAGTAGCAATTTCTTGTTGGGAGATAAGACATGAATAAATCAGTTTCAGCCTGAGAACAAAAGATAATTCTCTCCGCCGGTAGTTATGGCCACATTCCTCTGGGACTCTGATCCTGGTGAAACAACTTCCCAGTATATGTCAAATTTTCCCAAAGTTAAAAAAGCGGTTCGGTGGATTGTCTTTCTCACCCACCATACAACCAGTTCTTGCACCTTATTATTTCCGCTTCTACTTCCTTATGCAAATTGCGGAAGGAAGTAAAACTGGTGAAACTGGTGAGCGTTTTTCATAAAAACCTTATAAAAGTTGAAGATTACAAATAAAAATCCCGTTCTATCATTGTTAACCCAAGATTTTTTTTTTAATTGCCTTCATACATTGCAAGAAAAATAGAAAACTAGCCAAACAATTCAGCAAACCAATCCTAAAACAGAATTTAAAAACATTTTGCAATATTTATTAAACTACCTTGGTATTTGTTATTCTGGGTGCACATACAAAAACCGAAACTGTGTTTAAACGCATCTATCTAATGAAAGAACCTTTGCCCTGAATCCCTTAGTGCTTCAAGCAGAATTAAGTTATGTTCTACATTAAATTTCTAGATACTATTCTAGTATCACTAAATTTATTCCGATTTGAGTAACATACCTAGGTGCCCAACACCGCTTCTTACCTTAATCAAATCTCTTATTGCTAGCATTACTTTTCTAACTGGTAATTTTCTTCTTCTCGCTTTTCCTCCGTTCTTCTTTATGGCCTTTCATTCTGACGAATGTGTGAGAAGCTCCGAATAAAATGAAAAGCGTTAACCGCGACTATTCCCTATTGGGGAAACTTGTAAATACGAACTTTGTTTACAGTTCCAGCTACGACTCTCTTGGTTTCCTATTTACTGTGATAGAAACGAGAATTCTGTGTACAATTCTATCTGATATCTATTCTATTTATTGATGTTTGTATATCTCCTTTCCAACTTCACCCATGATCCAGAAACCCTCATTTCATTTGTGCTTGTATGTTATTTTAAAATTAACTATAAGCAATTCACTAGATTTTCTGCTAATGTGTTAAATTTGATATGTTAGCGATGTTTGTAATTTAAGAACAATGGAAAAGGACTCAAATTTAAGTACCGTTGATACTTTATTTAAGAAGAACAAATATTTTGTCCATTTCTATAGTTACTGTTCAAATAGGGAACCCGGTAAACCAAAAATCTGAAGAAAAAAAGATTCAGAGTTTTTATTTTAGTCATTCATTATAATTCAGACTTTCGCATTTAAAATTTTCATTATTTATCTCTCAATTACATTTCTAAATGTGTTATTATTTATTTTAAAAATATATCATTTGATGCAGGGTGTGTTCTTGTTGCAGCTGTCAAAGCCAAATGTTACTTTCAATTTCAAATCTCACGCTTAAATCAGGGAAGTTTTGTTAAGTGTATGTTACTTAACTGTTCTGATTGGCCTGGAGAAATGGGAATCGTTTTCTTCAGTTTATAAGCGTGGGAAATGACATGTATCCTAGCAATGTTGAATTATAAAAATTTAGTTTTCCTTATTTTAGGATCTATTGGGAGTAGGTCTTTCATTTTTATTTGGATTTGGTAAAACTTGGATAATTTTACTGTGATTGGTCAAAATTCAAAATTTTGTTTCATTTCATTGGTCGATTTTATGATGACGTTGTCAGCACTGTTTAAGTTATTAGCGGTACTTATATATGATTAAGAAATGAAGGTTCTATAATAGTTTAACCATGATTGTGGTCATAATAGAATGAAATTTAGTACAAACCCACAATATTTTCTCATACACGACACAGTGGAGAATCATTTTATTCATCTTAACTACTATTTAAAAACCCAGCTACATTCGGTATTTTAAAACACTATGCTCTTTATTGGAACGTGTTGTCTACAACATCAATAAACACAAAAGCCACTGCGGTTTCTGACGTAGCAGGAAATACCGAAACAAACGGTTAGATTTGGAAGTGATTCAATAACGAACAACACGTCTATATTTACGCATATTCCACGAACTATCCTTGCCAAGAGGTACAGTGGGATTGTTAATTATGGGACGCTAAACTAAACGTGGGCGATCGCTTTACATGCGCCAAAAATGACGGCTTCAAACTGTCCGCAAGGTAGTTAATTCCAGCAGAGCACTTTACACCCCCACTTTTGTGCTGGAACGTCACCACACAATGCATAAGTTTTTCCGTCGTAAAATAAAGCTGCTCGCGTTAAATTCCGCAGTGTTACACCTCTCCAATTCTCAATTTACCCACTTCTAGCGACGGGGAAGCTGGTGAAATATTGCATTTTTTTGTCTTCTCTTACCTTCATGCCATATACCACTTATGAAATTGGGAATATGACAAAAGGTTTACTTAAAAGTAGTTCATCACGAAATACAAGCACTTTTACTGCTTAAGCCAAGCTTTTACTAAAATTTAATTTCTTACGGACTCTTATCTACATACAGTAGTTATAGTGTTTAATGCCCGATTTTACTACAGGAGATGAACACTGGTGATACATGAGAGGAAATGATAAATTGGGAAAGGAGTTTACCTCAGTCAGGGAGGGCGGTCCTGGTGGGAATTGAACCCTTCCTCCCGCTCACAAGTCCGCGCCTTAACACTCGGCCACCAGTGGTGGTTTATACTACGTGCAATATAAGAAAGGGAGTTCTGTACACTGCAGCAACGAATTTGCATGCCCGCTTGAAGTAGTTTTGACATGTTCACTAAATATATACTAACAGTTATTATTATACAAGAAAATGAAACATTTAAAATATTAAACCAATTTACGGTACTCTGAACACATTTACATCAATTTACAACTAATATTAGCAATAAATTTTCCAAGTAATTGCAGAAAATGTAAAATAAAATGTTATTTCTTTGAAAGGGAATGGCGTTAATTTAATGAAAGACTTTTTAAACATACGTAATCTGACCAATATTAAATCAGCCTCCAAATTTTACAAACCTTGAAAAAATTAGATATATAAGAGAGTTAACATATATCCATTATGTGAAGATTGTTTTCCGTTAAGTCCATTAGTTTTCCACGTTTCAAATGAACAATTTATCATATATTTGTGAAAATCAACATTTTCAAACGATAAAAATTCCACAAGATTAATGCCATATATTTCAAAATGATTTATATTAAAGTCGATATTCTATAAATATGTATGTGCATATGTAATATAAACGCTCTTGTGGTACGTTAAATGATATTCATTGGCTTTGAAATTTAATTTAAATGTTATTGCAGTAAAAGCATGTAAGGTAAACGTTTTCGGATTGAAACGCTCTTATATATAAATATAACTCTCACACACATGCTAGAGTAACATTTCACATTTTCTATCACCACGATAATGCCTTCCGCCTGTGGTGCCTCAGTAGTTAAGACGGACGTTAAAAATCGTTAAGATAGAGTAAGAAAAAAGAGAGAGAAGACAATGCTTTTATTAAATATAAAACATAAGCATCGTTATAAATACAGTTTATATTCTAAATTTATTTGTAATTTTATTTTAAAACAATATAGAGAAAATTAAACGCAAGAGCGCTTTTTAAATTTCGTTTTCAAGTATACTCCTAGTCCTAATGGTGTAATTTCCTTAATTTTCAAAAATTATGTTTCTTATTTTATTTAAATGATATATCCAAAGTTTCTTTGTGAAAAAATAAATATTGGTGCCGCTAGATTCTTTTTAAATTTTGGGTTTCGCGCAAACCCCTAATCTTAATAATTTGATTTCACTGATTTTTAGAAACTATTTTTCTTATTTGATTTCAATGACACTGAGTTTCGTTGCAAAATATAATATAATATTATATATAAATGCTGCTACAGCGGTTTTTAAATTTTGGGTTTCTTGTAATTCCCCCTTCTTAATAATCCGATTTCATTAATTTTCAGAAACTATATTCCTTTTTTTAATTCAATCGTATATACCAAGTTTCCTTTAAAAAATTTAAAAATTGTGGCCCCTATGCGATTTTTAAGTGTCGCTTTCACCCCCACTCCTAATGGGCGAACTGCCCCAAATTCAGAAAATGGTTTTATGACTTTATTTTAAAGAAATATACCAAGTTTTGTCGAAAAAAAATGCCGCCGCTAGAGCAGTTTTTAATTTTTTTAAAAAAAAATAATTCGTTTTACGTTAAGCCCACCCCAATGGTTGAATGTTGCTGGTTAACGAACTGGACAAATCAATTGTTAATTGATGATTATACACGGATTTTAATTGAGAAAAAACAAAAAGTACGATCTCTAGAGCGTTAGCATCCAGATCCAGATACACACACACACACACACACACACACACACACACACACACATGTAGTGCTTTTCATAGTCATTTTATGTGCCTAGTAGGTAGAATCGATTAAGATTTCAAAAAAGTTTTAAAAAATATTTTCACTGGTACAACCACAATAGCTATTTTGACTCTACTTTCTCAAAATAATCTTTAAAAAATGGACATTTGGAGTATAAAAATCAATGGATTTATAGTCGAACCAGTCGTCTATATCTCTTTATTTTGGTTTATTTATCATCTCAAGTCATATGCGCCCCATTTAATTCAGGACGTGAAACGGTCGTTAAATTCTGTTCAGAGAAGTCTCACGTGCCGGAAATCTACGACAAGGGACCCATTGCCATACTTAACATTTTATGCTAGAAAACCGGGATTGAACCCGCGGTCTGGGGTCTAGGAGGCAAATATGGCATACACTATACCAAATACCGACTTTACTATTAGCCGTATTCAGATATATTCCACAAAACTAACAAATCCGCCAAGCAGTACGCCGAACTGAGAATCACAAAGAAAATGGGTCATAAACTTTCCAAAAACCTCAACTAGAACACACAAGAAAACACACAAAACAAAAAAAGACTTTGGAACGTGACAAATTCGTTCCTTCAAAGTGCTTGTTAGCTCCGAGAGTTTCCTGAGTACCGACGACGGGTGCACCGGCAATGGAATTTTATCAAACAGCCAGTAGATAGCTATCAATCATCGGTTAATGAAATGCTTGCAACTCCGCCATAAAGCAACAGGTTGTATTGATCCGTGACATTTTCCTATGAGACTGCATAGCTCGCTACGCTTAACACACCACAAAAGAAGTTATGTATGCACGCCGCCACTTTGGCTTCCACCAAACTTTCACAATGCAGAAAAGCCTCCGGCAAGTGTTCATTGTTTAGCCAAGTTTACCAAGACGAACTTGAAGTATCAATGGCGTTTTCTGGATGGCGTGTATTTCCTGGTAGATTCAATATGAAAAGATAAGTTTCAGTGGGTAAAGGAAGAGGAACAATAATATACCTCCATTATCCTCTGTGTCAACTCTTGCAAGGCAAAAATGATGACGGACCCACATCCAGACCCAAAATTTTCCTCTCGTTATGATGAGATTTCCGTTTCATCTTCAAAGTTTCAAGGAACCAACAGAACATGAAGAAAAACAAACAAGTAAGTCCATACTCCCGTTAAAATTCTATATACCAAGGAAAAACAATTTAACAAGTCAAAAAGTATATTTGCAAAGCATCTCAACTTACAATTTTATTTTCATGTCATTTTTTTCCCGAAGAATACCCGGCTGTAGAAGAAAGAGATCTGGATGAGGAAAATCAAAAGTTTGCAAACACTTTTCTTCGACATATATTGTTGAAAAACATTTTGGAAAACAACCATTTGGCAACCGCGCCTTCCTCCTGTAACTACTGGAATGACGTTACTATGTATTAAGGAGATTGGCAGTGAAGGTTAAATATAATCTTCCCTGCATAGTACGGTTTAAATGTAGGAAAGCGGCATTTATTATGTTAAACATTGCGTTACGGAAATGCAATTAATGTTTGATATTCGTATTTATTTTCTAAGACAGTTTACAGCGAAACTTTCAGCGTTTAATACAAACACGTTTCTTTGAGCTCTGAAGTAAATGTTTTCGTCTCAAACACCAAATAGATCAATAGGTTTTCGGTTGAACTATCGGTGAGAGAAAAGATAGAACATTCATGCTTTTATGTAACCAAAACAAGCATTGAATATTGCCATAATTTTGTACTGTACAAATATGCACATTGTAACTGACAGCTGTATGTAAATTCCAATGTGAATCATAACAAACTTATCTCCACAGCAAGCGCACCTCTTTACGAAACCGGTTAGGAGCTTTGACAAGACCAGAAACCTACCTCAATTCTACACTGCTTCAATAGTGAGTGATTCCCTTAAAAATTATCATTTATACATAATAAGCAGCAACTACGCAAACTAACTATACGGATTGCCCATAAGAATTTCTAGAGCTTATTACATAGCTCTAAAGCAGAGAAGTTTTTAAATTTCTGTTTTTTTTAATGGTGTTTAAAGCCCATTTTTACTACTGAGGCACCACAGGCGGTCAAATTTCCGTTTTCAGATATATCCTTCACTCCTAATAATCCGATTTCCCCTATTTTCGGAAATTTTTTATATTTTGTTTAAAAGTCACAAATTTCCGTTACGAAAAAACAAATATTAATGCCGCTACAGTGACTTTTAAAAGTATGTGTTTCAAGTAAATCCCCTTTCCTAATGGTCCAAGTTTGTTGGTTAACGAACGCGGTGAACCGTTTGTTAATTGGGCGTCACGAGGGTAGGTCCACAAGTTTCCGGCTGAACCATTTTCTAGGTATGATAAAGACAAAAACTATATTTCAATTTTCAATATAGTTACCCTTTAATGCAATACACTTCTCACATCTTTGAATTAATGTTTCATCCCCCCCTTCAAAAATAGTCAGAAGTTGTGTATGCAAAATAGGTATAAGAACCATCCATCACTTCGCCACACTTAAATTTCCTTCCTCTAAGGTCCTTCTACAGTTTTGAGAAGAGATAATCACTGGAACCTACATCTGGGCTGTGGGTGGATGGTCTATCTCCTTGAAGCCACATTTCTTCACAGCTTCCTTTGTAACAAGGCGCGTTGTCGTGAAGAAGGCACACACCACAACTCCTCGCCTTTTCTCTTTGATGGAAGCACGTAGTCTGTGCAGTATGCCAGCATAGTACTCCCCATTTACTGTGGTGTTCCTCTCCTTGAAGTCAATGAAGAGCATTCCTTCACAGTCCCAAAAGATTATGGCCATGATCTTCTTGACTGAGTGACCTTGACCTTTAGAGGCGGTGCTTCGCCAGGTTTACGCCATTCCATTGACTCTCTTTTGGACAAGGGATCATAGTTTCATCTCCTGTAACAATGGTTTGCAGAACTTCTCTCTCGTTGCTTCGGCAGAGCTTCAGAAGACGTTATTCATTCTTGAACAATTCCAAGAATTGGGATTAAAGCAGATGCAACTCCTGGTCGATTAAACCAAGCAACTTTTTGGTTTAATCGACCAGGGGTTTTCTATGGACAATGCTGTGAAATCTGACAACAGGTGACTTGTTGCTGCTTTTGGACTGAGGAAAGAAGTCTAGGCATTAATCTTATTCACGTTTAAATGTTCATGAATAATTCGAAGGACTGTTGTTTGAGAAAGGCCCAACCTTGCTGCTATTTCTGTAACTATGAGCCGCCGGTCGTTCATAATTTCTCCTTCCATAAGAGCAGGAGTGAGCACTTCCAAGGGTCCACCTGCACGCCCTTCATCTTCAATGCTTTCTCGATCCATTAGAAAAACATTTACCCATTCTTTTACGGTAGAACATGAGGGGGATGCTTTACCACACACACCGTACAATCGCTGTTTAATTTTATTTGGAGTAAAACCTTCTTTTGTGAAGAACTTAATAACAGTTCGTAATTCCATTTTGAACATGCCACAATTTTCTACACATAGCCTTCTTTATGCTACTATATCTGAACAACTGAACACAGCGGAGCGGAAGTTACAGTTGCAACTATTTACTTAACAGATAAGGTATGCCACCAAATAAGGAATTTGTGAAGGCAATAATCCTTATCGGCGAGGCCGGAAATTTATGAACCTATCCTCGTATATGTTGAGTTTCGTTGAGGAAAAAAATAATTAAATAAAAAAACTGCGGTCACTAGGGCGTAAACACGCACACAAATATATAATTTATATATACTTTCATAGTCATTTTTGGTGCCTAGTAGGACCGATGGAGATTTGAATTTTTTTTTTTTCAAAAATATTTTAAGGGCATAACCTCAATAACTCTGCATTCCTTTGGAATTCGCTAAATGCTAAATGATGGCCAAACCAACCGCTTAAGAACACTTGATAGAGATTTTGAGCCAAAAATAAATTTTTGGCTTTATGCAGGATATGAAACTAATAGTTTACACATTGCACCATATATAATTTTTGTTTGTTTGGGGAATTTAAACTGTTGAAATGGTAATTTAAATACGGCCATCTTGTTGTCACACAACCCATCTTCTTATATCTCTCTCCCTCCCTCTCTCTCTCTCTCTCTCTCTCTCTCTCTCTCTCTCTCTATGGTTGCGTCCTGGTGATGTAGTAACCTTACTTGCCCCGTAGACCCAAGATCGCGGGTTCATCCCTGGCTAAATTTCATGGATTTTTTTCGGACGTAAAACACCTAAGTATGGTTTCATTCCGAAGGGAAGTAAAGTAGTGGGTCCCATGTCGTAGATTCATAGCCCTATAAGAACTTCAAGCCTGAAAGAAGAAGCACCTGAGCAAAATTTATCGGCTGTTTCAAGCCCTCAATTGAATGGGATGTTGATGATCTGAGATGTTAAAACAGTGTCCATAAAATAAATTAAATATTTTTTTGTCATTTGCAATAGCTTGCATATTTGTAATTTTACATGCATTTTTATTAAAAACTACGTAAGATAGAGCTATGAAATATTTAATGCATGTGCAAACCACATTGCTCTATATCGCTGGTGAAAATTTTTGCTTTTACATGCATGAGAGTTCTCAATGAATAAATAACTAAATAAATAAAGATATGTGTGTGCATATCAATCGTTCTTGATCCTTTCGTAACTGAATTATAAGGCCAAGAAAAGGGCGTAAAATTATGTATAATTTTTAAATGCGTTTTCTCCCCCCTCCCTTGTCTATATATAGAAAATGAATCTCTTTCAATAGAAATACAGCTTTTAAATTAATTTTTATATTTTTCAAAATGTAAACTCTGCATTTATTTTTACTACAGATACTCGCATTTATCGAACATAAATTTTACTTGCAAGCAAACCGCTACTGGTATTCAGGTTTACATGATGACACCTGTTGCATTAAGATCAATGTGTAAATAACGCAAGTAAACACCTGCGTCATTTTTCTGGTGACAACTCTGATTTTCTTGATCACCAATTAATTGAATACATTATAAAAAGTGTGATTTTAGTAGGAAATAAAATTCTGTTTCTTTAGGATATAAGAATATATTTTAATAAACAATTAAGTTTCTATATGTTACACACCCACAAATAATCCTTGAAAGTTAATGTGTAACATAATTTTTGTACAGATTTTCAATTTATATTAATCCAAAAGACAATTTTGCAAAATTAGTTATTTAACACAAAATTTGGCACCGGAATTACAAGCCAATACTTTCAATATGACAACAATGGGCCAGCTAACAGCATGGGGGAAGAAAGCTATTAATGTGTTTGTTAATTTACTAATTTTGTAAATCTAAATTTCGAAGAACTGGTGGAATTCTGCAGATTAGTCCATACAGTTGTAAGGGTCGCCTTAACATAAAGTAGTAATTAGGAGACAAATAAATAATAACGTTGCTTAAAAGTGCTTGGTCATTCTGAAACACAATAAACAACAGAACTAAAAACCACATTTAAAAAACGCTTGTTTCTCTCGTTCACCTGGCCAGAGCGAGGTTGTCTTTCAAAATCTCTCGCCCTTCTTCAAATGATCGAATCCATCTTGCGATGGTATCAAATGAACACACTTGATAACCATGAACAGCTACCAAGTCCTCGCTCTTTCACCAGCTTATAGCGTGTGAAAATGTAGAATGTAAAGTTTTCTTTAGAAATATTCATTACTTTCACCAGCTTTTGACACAGAACTGAACTCAACAGACTGTACGACAGTGACTATGCACTTGTACCTATATATGTTTTGATAGCTTTGTTGCCCGCTGTGTTAGCTACATTTTGACAAACATTGTTGTCCAACAATGGATAGGCTGGTTGTAAAACATTTTGAATGCCCTCATGCAGCCAATTCGGAGCCGGATTTTAGGAATCTAATGCATTACAAAGATGCCGACATAAGCTTCACTATGTGCGTGTACACACACACACACACACATATACACACTGTGATTGTACAGGTTTACGGCTCTGGTACATTTAATGCTGAATCAAATACGTTTGAATAATTCTCACCAAATTACTCTACAAATTTCAAGTTCATGCTTTTCCACCACTGGTAAATCTTAAAACAATGAAAAGTGTTCCACCGAACTAAACAGTAGATATTTCTGCGTTGTTATTATTATTATTATTATTACTATTATTATTATTATTATTATTTCAGGTTATTCTTTTGCAAAAAAAAATGAATACGGAAAAATTAATTATTTGTGCAGTGAAATCTGATCTTGGATAATGAATAACTTTTATAGTAATTTTACAGAAAACCACTCATATCTCTTTATCATATCCTTCTCTCCTTCTCCCACTTCAATCATTTAGTAATACATATCTTATGGTAAAACTGCTGTAATGCAAGGAAAACATAATATTTTAGAAATGGGTTATTTGCGAAATTATAAAATTACGCTATACTTGCTGGCTCCTTAATTTCTTTGTATTCCGGTAAAAATCAAGGACGTAACACTCTCTCTGCTACACATTAAGTAGGGAGTTAGGAAAAAAAGTCAAGAAACCACAAATAAACAAAAAAAAACGAAATAACAGAGTAAAATGTATGGTTTAACCATTTAATTAACATGCTGTTCTACACAATTGCCTATTACTTCAGTGACAAACACTAATTTGGGGGAAGGGCCATTTTATTATAGTTAATATTTTAATTAATGAATGTTTAACAAATATGTTACCTGCAGTGCTAGCACACACAACTCGGAGCGGATATTAGGAGAAAGAATATCGAAGGCACAGATGCAAGCTTGAAGTTAGGAAATTAGAGCTGACTACTTTGTTTTAATCTAATCTAATCTAATCTAATTCTATGTTTACCCTGCTTGCAAAAGTTAAATTATTTAACTCTTCTCTGGAAGCACTACACTACATATGAAACACTTTTTTTACAAAAAAAAAAATCTCGCCGTGAAAAATAGCATTATCTACCTTCACTCCCGCAGAAACTCCCAGAGGGCACATATACACAATTGCATTTCATCACAATCTCGTATTCTTTTCAGAGCTAGACTTTCGTTCCCGCTACGACATTCCATATTTTTCTATTCATACATTTATACGTCTTTAGTTTCCTGTAATGTTTAGTTGCCAATATTAGAAAGTAAAGATATTTTAATTTATATAAAAACTCTCACCAATTCATAGTTTACGAAAAGTTTATACATATATTTGGCTATAATGCATTCTATCGGGATCGTCATCATTTCACATGTTTATGAAAAAATATACCTACCTAACAGAAATAAATACTAGCTATCAAGGATGGGTATTTTTTGCCGCCAGAGTTCTACTTCATCAAAGGACGTTCTAATACTGTACAAATGTATTAACAGACATTCTTGTAAAGCATGTACTTGTAACTTTGTCTTCCACGAAAGAAATACGACACAAAAAATATTGGTAAAAAGCTACAAATGATGTCACGTAAGAACTGTTCGTCATACTTGGAATTTGGTTATGTTCACTCATTAGTAATAAATTTATATGTTGTATTATCTTAGAAAAATTAATTTAAATAATTTATTGTGCATTGTCAATATTCAGGCATAACAGTTCACTTTGAGACACGATCCCATACAGATACATAGCTGCATCAATTTCAATCGTCGAGAGATGGCAGAGAAATCGATCTTCATGATTGCTCTAGGTCATTTAGTTTATTATATCATTTATATATATTTTCATATTGCTTGACAATTACGTATAAGCAAAAAAAATGGTAAAATTGTGTAAAAAGAGAGTATTTTAAAAGAGAATGAAGAATGGCAAGAAAGTATTTTCGTAGTACGTAGGAAGAACCTTAAATAAAACTAACCTAAGAGCTGAAATGTGCTTTTGAAACAGGAACAGCCCATATTAATTTAATTGCATATAAGATTTTCTTTATACTTAAATAGTGAATTATTCTTTCCTTATATACCTATATATTCCTACTCTCATCATTAAAATCACTTTTACCAATATTTCGCATAATTATTTGAACTGATTCCCAAAATGAATAAAACTATATTAAAACTTGCACTAGTATTTGAAGTTATAAATATTTCTACTCTTGTAAAGAAATTTATACAAGTTAATACTTCTGTGGAGCAAAACAAGGAAAACTCACTTTTTACACCTGTAAGAATGGAGTTTAATAACTAAAGCTACAATTCCATACACTTGTAATGTATTAGACCAGACTTTTGTGGAACAGGGCCCAGATGTACTATAGTTAAAACACATTTGCCCATCGCTGTATTTACCACTACTAAATCTTGCCATCAGGAGAGTGGTTTTAGTACGCAGGATGATAAACGTACTATAAAGTTCACTTTACTGCTTACTTTTATGTCCAATATCTTCCCCCTTTTTTAATTTCGTAATGTCGACGATGCTTATCAATATTAAATATGCCCAGGTCATACAAATTATTTTACCTTAAATGTGATTCTGTTATGTGCTAATTATTAAGTACTTTATTTTCTGCAATATGTTTTATAACCTGTAATTTTTGCGTATATGCATACAATTTCTCCACCAGAGCTTTTTTGTGCATCATTTTCATTCGTTTCTGCAATTTTTTCAGGTTTACCAAACGTTATATAATAGGCAATTTAGTGCTACGATGATGGAACAGTAGAGGAAAGTTAATGCCACCCTTTATCTTAAACCTAACCTTGGATTTACACGTGTGCGCTCACAACCTAAAAGTTAACCCTTTGTCAGGTCTAAGTTTCACGAGAACCTGTGATAACATATATTTGATTAGGTTAGGTTACGTGTTCGCTTAAGTAAAATTTAAGAAATTTCCCTAGTTCACATTTGATTTTTATTCCTCTGTGCTAGCCAGTGAATTTCTTGATGTTGGTAACAACCACCGTAACAATTATTCAATTTTAATTATTATCAAATAGCTAAAAAACGAATTTTCAAGATTTACGTGATGGGGGGGGGGGGTTATTTAAAGACGCTCTTTAACATAACAGGTCATCAGCGTCCCATTCGATTCAGGGTGTGATACGGCCTACAAATTTTGCTCAGAGGTCTCGTTTTTCAGGCTTGAGGTTCGTTCTTTATCATGATGTAAATGTATGACACGGGACCCATGGCTTTACTTTCTAAGCAATACTTAGGATAATGACAAAAATCCAACCCGCGATGTTGGGTTTAGCAGGCAAGTACAGTTACCACTATACCACCGGTACCGACATGAATTGTGTGCAAATATTTATAACACGTAAACATTCATTTTGTGTTTTTTAATGTTATTTATATTCAATAAGCACAGCAGTTTAATCTCGCATTACTTTGCAGTATTTGAAATGCTAATGTTTGAGTATTAACACAATCCTTATTCCTGTACATTTTAAATGCGGATGTTTGCAATTGGTACTTATTTAACGCCTATTATATGCTCGAAATATCAACTTCGCGTTATATTAAGCATTTCCATTGATCTTATTTTAGAGGAAACGCATCACAGAACATAAACCGACCCGTTACAACGCATCGGTTGCATAAATTTCAAAATATTTCAGTTCTAGAAATGTAAATATTTACTCATTTCTGCAAATATTACACCATATATAAAGTTTCATTAAAAAGTGTGATATGGGTACCATCTGGCGGCAGGAAGTGTAAGCCTAGTATGGAAAGTTTGTATCCCTTTCCGTGAGCTTGGCTGGCAATATCTTTTATATGCATATGTGCGAGATAATGGAAGTTCTTGCGTCTCTATAGAATGCAGCAGAGCCCGTTAAGTTTTAATACAACGTACAAAGTATTCAATTTTTAAGCAATATCTTAACTAATACATTGATAAACAAGGAAGAACGTGTTAAAGATTTTCCCTGCTTTCTGAGTACCGGTTGCCACGGATACAACTGTTATCTTCTATATGTGTAATAGGCAAAATCTGTTTAATATTACAATTTTCCCCCTGAATGTGTTTCAATAGTCAAACAAACCCTCAGTAAGCCAGGGTTCGGTTCTGGTAGTCTTAGCGCGAAGAGCAAATCACTTACTATGTTTACCTTGCCATTAACGAAAAGCATTCCGTGTACAAAATCAACAATGTTAAAGTATCACGCACGACTGACACTGATCTGAAAAGTAGGACGCACTCGCTAGCGTCTGAATGCATCCTTCAGGAGATGTGAGATTTTACTTTGCGCACAATATTTTAATGTTAAATTCTTGTCAAGATCTACAGATACTAATGAAAAATAAAAAGGCTTTCGAACCTTTGTCTTCGACATTTGGTAGGTTTGTGAATCCCTTAAGGTATGATGTAAATGCACGCAGAAATTTAAAAATTCGACCACATGCGCGGAAGCAACCAAAACGATTTTCAAAGTAAAAACCAAATTTTGCTGGGACATTATTTTTGGCTTACTTCTTAATATAGTCGAGTAACTTCAAAAGTACGCGGCTATTTTAATGATGCTCCAGTTTCTTATGCCATTGTCGTCACCTAGTTGATCTGACAGAAATCGTTATTCATCGCCATTGAAACAGCTCTACCCTGATTATATTTTCTGTTTTCATTGATGAACAAGGTATTTTTAATTAACTATGTTAGAACGTATGCATTCTAATTTTTCGTTATCCCTTTAATGTTTGAAAGACATTCCAGAAAATTTAACCTATATTCTTTTCTGCGGACAAAGGTGCTTTTGTCTTACGTGTTGTTTTAATTGTGGTGTCTACTAATGGAGTCAAATGTTATCTGTACTCACAAGTGACCAAATAAAATTAGTTGCATTCCTCTGACAACTATCTAATAATTCTTAAGTTTGCACTCGGATATGGAACACAATCTTGTAGAAAGTGTTTTCACAAGTAACTTTCTTATAGAGAATATCTTTCCTTGTAGCGCTATGTAAACTTCATTTACTTTACAGAGATGTATGTTACCATCGAAACAAAAAAAATTTGTGCGCCAGTTTATTTAATGTTTATCTTATGAAGTTACTTAAAAACATCTAATTTAGTATCAGTTTATGTATTAAGACCGATTAAAATGTTGCAAAGTTCGTGCGGAAGGTACTAAACTGCTATTTGTAGCAAAATCATTACGTGATCTATACTTATAAATGCTCAAAGTCTTAGATTTAACATCATAGATTTAAATACATACCTTTGAGATGATAGCAATAAAGTTTTATCGATGACGTCCAACTCGCGTAACTATAATCGTAATATTAATCTGTTCATATAAAAAATCACTGTAAAAATTTAAAATGAACTACTTTTGAGAGTTTTCTCCAAAATTCGTTGAAATTCTATTTAAAAAAAATGAATGTGCATTCAAATGAGGTACCAAATATCCGAAAATTAAAACACCTTCAATTTACTATCTGGAAAAAATCATGTAAACCAATGGATAAGTCCTTCGGGCGTTGCTGCTTACGCATATTCCCAATTTCTTTAACGTTGTACTTTCTCCGCAAAGATTTTTCCATTTTACTGATCATTCTCATGAACGTCATATGGGGAAGTAAAGTTTACAACGACGGGGGTCGCTCTTGAGTTCTTCATTACAGCTCCGATAAGTTATACCCCGCTGTACACCATGTTGAGTTAACAGTTGTCAGAGAATATGGTAATACTGTACTCTCGTTGTCTACAATGCCGTTCTAAAGAAATGAGGCTGTTATAATGCTAATAAAGATGAGGTGAAAAGTATCATAATGGAACATTTTACAGATAAGGTACATCAGTTAAATTTGTGAAAAGTGTATTAAAGTAAATGGGGATTATATTGAAAAAATTACGTAATTAATTCATTTCAGTTACTTCAAAAGGGAATCAGGCAGAGAAATTTTAAATGCACAATAAAATTAACGTCTAGTTCCTTTGACTTAATAAAGTGTGTTGATGTCAGTTGCGTCTTCAAGGCATTTGTTTCTGTTAGAGCGGACGATGCCATCAAACGTAAGCAGTTAGCAAAACTGAGAAATGAAACACTTCGGGACGTATAAATACAGACGCATGTGAATCACAAAGCCGAACAGCCTAAAATAGATACGAGACATTGTCTGCAATAGCGGCAAAAAGGAGGCCTTGAAAAATGTTTGTGTATTCCCAAAATGTGCTGGGCTGTTTCGCTTTGTTGCTGCGATATTTTTGGGGTTCTCAGCAAGGCTTCTGCTCGCAAGTTTATGTTCTCCATTATTGTCCACTTCTTACCCACCAGACTGAATTTAAACACGATAACTGCTTTGTTTGCTCAATTTGGTTTGTAATGTCGTGTTCTCAATTATTCTCTTTATTACTTACAATTACTCCAAAATATTTTCACTAGCTAGAGTTTTTCCATTCCTCATTCAAATCTGATATTTTTAAAGGTTGCCTTTAACAGCCAACAATTCAGCTAATGGGAAACCCACAAACGATAATTATTGCCTGCTAACCGTTATTTTAAAACCCTTCTGGATAGAATAGATGTCTAAAACGTGACCAATTTCAACAGCCTTTCTTCGCAGGGGGCTTTTAAAAATTAACGCAGCGCTGCGAAGTGCCCATTATCGATCAACGAAATTCGCTCATCTTGTCACATATTGAAGCAAAGCATCTATTGAACTCGCGTAGTGCACCAGACTTAAGCGCTCAAAATTGAAGATTCTGTTCATAAGTTTTATCACTGACAAATATCGCCATACTCGAGGATCTCCCCATGGTGCGTGGGCAGTTAGTTCATTCTGCAATTTCCCCAGTTGGCAAATGCGAAAACAACACTCTATAAATTTGCCTTCGTGGGAAACCAAGCAACGGGTTTTGAAATGTAAACGTTGCTACTAGCACTGCAGCCATTTTCCATCGCGTCGCGTCATCTTGGGCTATAAACTTTCATTTCCCTTTTTATTACCTCATAATTTACTTTCCAATGATTCGTTTTGTGCTTGTTTGAATAAATGAGAAAGTAAGGAGTATTGTGGGTGAAGCTAATCAAATCGCCAACAAGGTAGGGAATGCATATGCAAAAACTAAAAATTATAATTTCCATTGTGTTTATTATTATTATAAATACGGTTTACAAATCCGTGCCTATATCATACAAAAAAATGGGAGTTCACGTTTCTAAAACAAGACACGCTCATTGTATATTTGGGTATTAAATTACTACGCAATGAATGGTGCCAATATGTATTTGATATTTGCCAAATGTTTCGCATATCAATATAAATATAATTGAACGTTGATTATTACAATAATTTTAAACTCGTAAAGAAAGAGTGGCTTAATAAATACAACGCAGTATGCGATAAGCAAAACTGCTAACACGCCAACAATCACGCGTTTTGCTTATCGCATATAGCGTTGTATTTATTAAGATACTCATTCTTAACGAGCCGTGAAATGATTCCAATAACGAGTGCCAACGTATGAAATGCAGATAGTACCAAAAATAAAACCAAAGCACATCATTTTAACTTACAGAGAGAATTATTACAACTTATAAAGATGAGAAAACATTTCATTGCCCTCATAACCTATATAGTAAGAAAGGAATGAAATAGGTATTAAGTCTTCAGAGTTGTTGCATGTTTGATAACACATGAACTACGTAACTCAGCGTACGATTTTTAAAAATGTATATTGATAATTGTTTAACGGTCTCCGCAAAATTAGCAGCGTTTATAGCCTATGGTTAAAACCTAGTACCATTACATATTCGGTTTTTCGACTTACCGCTCTTTCTTTCCTTGACTGCCTTGTTTCTCACTTTCTTTTGTTTTTACCGGATAGGAATATGTTTACAATTTGAAACAATTTTAGTAAAGCATATCCTTGGGCATTAGAGTAGAACTTATACACTTAGGTGAGCGTTTATTCTCCCGCCGTTTTTCAACACACTAAGAAACGACGATAATATAAAGTAAAAATGTTCTTATAAAGGTCAACTAAGTTAAGAATAACGGCGTGAATTGGGTTTTTTTGTTATTAAAATATCAATGTTTTATTGGACACATAAATCTTTAACAAATTTAATATTTTGATAAACTTGTTTTAAAAACATTAATATTTCACTACTAGATACAGTTTCTTGAAAATGCCTATTCAACTTTTATTAGCAGAATGTAATCTAATACTCAATTTAGAATTCAAATGTTATGAAATTTCAACAAAGGTACATTTTAAGTCTACATTTGAAACCCTTTCTTTAATTATCAAAGGCATTTTTCGCTGTGTAATAATCGTGCTGGTAATATGTTACGAAAGCAAACTACGACGACACATTTTTAAAAACTATTTCATGAAGTTTCCTTTTTTTCCATTATGCTGTTCACCTTTTGGCACAATATACACAGAAAAGACAGCCTGTGTCTGCATTTTTGTTTAAAGAACAAACGTTCTTGTTGCGTGTAGAATTGCAGCTTCATTTATTAAAACTTTAACTACAATGAAAATGTATTTATTATTTTCAAAACAGTCAAAAAAAGTCGGTGTTTGAAAGAGAAATAAAACGTATTTACCTGTGTAGAACATTACATTAAAGTGATGCATAGATTGTGCTTTTTTTCTTTCCTTTTCTTTCTTTCTTTCTTTCTTTCATTTTTTCGCCTTCCTCTCTCTGGTTTCCGGATTTGCCTACTTCTGATGATCTCTAAATTACGGTCATTTATTACTTTTATTTTGTCTCATAAACCCATACTTTATGTTTAGTTGAGAAAATATAACGTTTCTGAATTACGGTAAAAAGCTTAGCTTTATAATCACCGACAGTTCTCTGAAATCTGTATATTGCGTTTTCCTCGTTTTAAGACAGTTTTGGTATGTGATAATCAAGCAGTGGAAGAGAAGAACATCGCAAGGAGATATGAGTGCTGTTTGGCAAAATTACTAAATAAAACAAATCATTTCCAAGAGCAAATTTCACTGCACAAATACCACCTCGAGTTGCTAGTTTTTCTGTATTCCTTTTCTTGACAGTATTTTTACCACACAAGAACAGCCTAATATAACCTGAAATGATAATGAAGAAAATATCGCCCAGTTTGTTATTAGAATTGTATTTATCCGTATTAATTATTATTCGGTTAAACACTTTTCAGTGGACTTAACAGTTTCCGATAGTGAAAATACATTAAATTCTAGGCCATTTGGTCAGAATTATTCGGAAGAATTCAATTAAACGTTAAATGTTGTGTTATTGACGTAACCTGTGCAGCAGAAAATTATACACAGCAGCAAGTAGTGGCCACCACCAACCCCGTAACAAACGTTCACGTAAATAGTAAATATTTCCGAATGCATTCAGCAATAAATTATCATAAGAGTTTCAATGGTATACACATGCGTGATTACTGTTTAATGTATTAAAAAGTGTAATAAATATTCAATTACGCCTCTGTAGTAGCATACAGTTAGTAAATTCACTAAGAACTCGATTCAGCTAAATACCCCAAGCTGTTTCTCCCGCATGGTTACACGTTACCTCAGCAATAATACAGCTGCATTCAAGGTCAACAGTTCTTAACGCTGATTTGACGTTGATAAAGGAAGGTGTTAAAGTTTTAGTAAATTAGTTTTAATATTTCAGAAATAAATAATTATTATTAAGTTCAAATGTCATACTAGTCCCTATTCAGTTGTTTGGAATAGATTGCTCCAACTGACACCAACTTATCAAACATGTCTTGAAGTTTAAGCTTGCAGCATAAAAGAAAATAAAAAAAGATCAAGAGTGTGTTGATAATTGAGCTAATCTGACAGCGCAAATGGAATTTCAAAACTAAAAATTACAATAAAAAATCATTATTACATTACGATAGTCTACAAAATAAGAATTTTAAAAATCTTCCGACATTTTCGTGTTTCAGGGACTGGTGGGGTCCGCGTCTGAAAGTCAACAGAAGTTCATCGTTATTCAACAGATCACCTACTTGTTCTTCAACACCAACTTCGGCATAAACTTCGTGCTGTACTGCGTGACGGGACAGAACTTCCGACGTGCACTCTGCAATCTCTGCTGTTCCTGCTGTCCGCGCATGCGCAGGAATTCCGACAGAACAAAAGGTCAGCCTACTACCTCCTATCATGGCTCTAAAGCAATGCGCCTTGAGGAAGTCAACATAGACACATTTCCCTCGCAAATCCAGGACCAAAACTAACGCCTGTAAACCTTCACTATCCACCTTCAATAAAGAATTCAGCGAAGGAGTTTTGTACAGCCTCATTTCCTTCCCTTTAGAGAGAGGGGGAAAAACCTAAAAACGCAAAAGTTAAACTACTTGCGGCTTTTAGACCAGTACAGGGTAGTACTAAAATTATTTTGAACACAAACATGCAGTTCACTGTACACAAAGTGATATTTGCTAACTTACTATTGTATCGTTAACAACTAACAAATATTTTTATATGTTCAAACTTGAGAGCCATGCTAAAAGTTTTTGATACCCCTGAATCTTTCACAACAGGGGGTTCTGATACAGTTCATTAGTTAGCTCAATTTCTGTATTAGGAAGTTTTATCTCTACCAGTTTACGTTACACAAATAAAAGTGCATCACCAGATGCCAATCTGTACTGAAAAATGGGAACAGTCAAAACGTTTTGGCTTTTGTGCAATCATTTTCTGACTTTAAAATTGGTTTAAAATCATGAGAGATTGGCAGTAACTTTTGGGGAGTTTGCCCCTTCACGAGTCACGGTTTTTAAATGGTACGAAGCAGAGAAGAACATTCTTACAAGAGGAAACTGCCTCTGGCCGGTCGCAAACTGCAGTTACTCGAGAAAAACATCGAGACGGTGAGGAAAACAGCGAAAGAAGGCACTCGAATCTCATTTCTTAAGCAGGGGATCAACAGCCGCCCAAGCATCATCTCAGCAAGCGTTGTGTCCGTTGGCTGCCACATTTTCTTACTGATCATCTGAAAGCAGTTCAAACTGCTGTGAAATTGTACATAGAAACGCCACTGGAGGTGAAAGTAGTTATATGTATACAGCATCTTCACACAGGATGAAATTGTAATACATCCTATGACCGAAACTAAACAAGTTTAATTAGGTGCTTTGTGGATGAAAGACCACCAACAATAGTCAGAAGGGGCCATAGTGTTAAGAAAAATATGACTGCATCTTATGTATTTATTTATTTTTTTCAAAAAAGGGCCACGTTGCAACAGTTGCTCCCTACAATCACCCCATTGTCACTGCAGAATGTTTATGTGAGAGGTTTTCAAAGGAGCTGCACTCAAGATCAAAGCAAGAACATTTGTTCCACCTCTGCCCAATCCGCTGCAAGAATAATTGGATTTCTTGAGTGATGTTCGGCCACCCTATTCACCAGAGTGGCTAACTGTGTCTTTTCTTAAAAAAAATTTTAGGGACCGTTGCTGAATATCTGGATGTGAATTGTATAGAGGAAAGCAGTAGCAGGAAACATTTTCCAAGTGATTTGAAACAATGCATAAGTGAGCGTAAAACTTTTGGGTGTGCTTTTAAAATAATTTACCTTTTTGTGAGAAACTAAAACCATGCCCCTAGACTAAATTCTCACCTCAAATATCTCATTTGCTATAATTTTCGTAGCCACAGTTAGCAATAAAACAGTTCCTGTTTCAACACGAAATATCCCTAAACCTACACTTGTTCACTAACCTCGTGAACTCTGTTTATGCATGCCCATATTTAATGGGTTGGCTCATTCCTGTTTCCTGTATCCGAAGCTTAAAAGATTTATTGACCGATAAGCCTAGTTGGAGGGAATATCTACACAGTTTGGCCAAACGCATTTCATGATTGGTTTTTATGTCAGGCCATAAACTTTTCAAACGCCTTGCACCTCTACTGAACCAAATAATGGCCTAGTTCACAGTGATGGAACTCTTCTGCCGAAACATTACATGTTGAGTACACTCCCAGCTCATTGTTAATTAGTCGTTACATTAAGATATTTAATACCTCCTAGTGTAGACATAAGTACAAAGTTTTGTTTGACTGTATCAGCAGTTTTGGTGGCCACACTTGTCACAAAACTTCTAGCGTGGCCATTGTTGGATCCAATTGGAGAGAGAGAGTATTTTTAAATGTTAAGCCATGGAGCAGGAAATTTTCGGGAAAGTGATTGCTGTAATTGTGAATTCTGCCTCTCTGTACCGGCTGATCATCCAAAATCCGGAAAGAACCAATCAAAGCAGTAGCGATGTATTTGACGTAATGCAGTACCGAAACAAAAATGTCTTATCCATGAAATGAACATCTCCAAAAGCTTAATTACCAATCAGTTCCAAGAAGACACTGAACTGAAGATTTATCACCGCGGTGCTCTACATTTTTAACACAAAGAGTGAAGAAGCAGATAAAAACTGAAATGCAGACGTCTGCTTGAATGTTTTTACTGATGAAAAATGGTTTAGCATCAGATAGATCTACAACTACCAAAATGCTTCGACTATACATGAAGCTATCATCTGCCTCAGAGATTGTTACAGTTTTAGTTTTATGAAGTGCGAGTTCTTAATGCGAAACCCACACAGATATGCTCCCGATTGTACTGTTGATCAAGCGTCCTCAATTCATTGGGTTACAGTTTGAGCGGTACTGCATGTAAGAAAAGGTATACCACTAGTGAAAATCTTGAAGCGATTTTTAATGATGTGTCGATGGAGTTTTTCTTGGATGTCTACAGGAAGGGTCCGCTTAGTACCCCGTGTCTTTCAGGGGCCCGAAGTTGCCTTTTGTTTTCTCTTAGTCACCGGAGGAGGGAGATAGAAGGGGGAATTCAAATAACACGACAGTGTTTCATTAAATTCCTAGAAGTGTTTATTCACACGATAATTTGTTGTCGGCCACCTTGTTCGTTACCTCTTTGAAACACCACGAGCTACATATGCTGCCTGAAATTGCATCTACATATTGTGTATCTTGTCTTTCACTTGCCTACTGTCTCTCGCGCTGCATTCTGGGAATTACTGTACTCTACTGACTCTAGGGACTGCGTAATTTTCTACTTATACACTAAAGTGCCCCCACGTGTTCGTGTGCTCTCACGTGGTTCACAGACTAACGCCCACTGATTCTGAGCCTTCAAAATATTTAAATATTATTGGTGAGGTCTTGTGTTCCCAAATGCACCCACTTTAAATCCATCAACTCAACTCCTCAATGGGAAGTTCATGGTTATTCGATGTATTGACGTGATCGCCAACACCTATTCCTTCTATGTTTAACGAATTTTCGAGCATCTCCAGCAACTAAGGATATAAAAGACCTATTCTTCGACTCATGCCGGACACCAGCATGTACTTACCTTTGACACAATAGAGAGAGACTTGTTGATCGAGTCATTAACAGTGAGAACGCAAAGTATTACAATAGACCGGTTTTCCCTCTTCCTCAAGGAGTTATGCGTCAAGGTAGCCAAATACATTTTTCTATTACATGAGATGTTCTTGCTTGTTAGTACAGGTTATATCAAAATGTATCAATGTTGTAATTAAATAAACATTTTGTAACAAATTCTAAGTTAGCTTCAAAATAAATGTTCTCATTTATAAAGAGTGCTCTCTTTTGACAAACTTATATCTGTATGCCCTACCCGGAGACAAGACCAAATTGGTTTAATCTTGTGGCATGAACTCTTTGACGACTGTAAAACACTACAATTTTGAAAACAGTTTTAGCTCCAATTTTACCTACATCTCGCCTTAACTCACCTTGTTCGTATCTGAGCAACATATACAATACATTCCTACATTAAAATAAAGTCTGTCCGGAAATTATCCAGCTATTTTTAATATTTCGGGAGTAGGTGGCGCCATTTTTAAACTTTAGATTATCTGATATTTCCGGCTGTTTTTTTGTTGAAGAGAAGGAAATCCTGAAAGGTCTGTTATCAAAAATGAGAGAGAAACTGGAAGTGCAAGGCCCAAAGAGAAAATACGTTAAGGGAATTTAGTGAACCTTTAAATTATTAAATGGCTGGATCCTTTCTGGAAAGATTTTGCATTGCCGATATTATAGAAATAAGGGTTTGTTAATTTTTTTCGTGACAAAGGTCAAAATTGGATTTGAAGAATATATTAAGACAAACTGGCTTTATCTTATTACATTTTTTACAACTGGTATATTTGATGACAATTCTTGATATTACTAGTTGTTACGAATGTCATCTTAGCCCTCAACAGCGTTTTGGCGTGTATAGTTGCCAGCGGTTCGCAGACTTATCATCAAGCACATCCAGTTCGAAAACCAGGTAGGAAGTATAACAGGCTCTACCAATCACTAACTAGCTTTCGGAACAAAGGTATAAAGTAAAAATCGGTAGTAAATAATCATTTAGAGAACAATATCAACATAAACCGAATATATGAACAATTAAAGTTAATCGTGACGTATATTTACTGTCCCTAACATCTAAAACTAAGTTACTCTTCAACATATTCATCGCCTATTTGAACGACACCCCACCTATGTTTCTGCCTAAAAAACATCTTTCTCAAAAAAAGGGGAGGGGGTGTCTTAATCACACAAGATTTCCTGTACTACTGAAATAAAAGCATCCTACTTACAACTTTTGTTCCCAAGAAACTTTCCTTCAGCTTTGGGGTTAAAAAATCACTTGGAGCTAGGAAGACTGAGTATGGAGGATGTGTCATCAGTTCCAAATCACCATCATGAACTACACTAAAAGGAAACGAGGATATTGTGCGCCAGAGCACTGTCCTGATGAAAGAGAATTTCACTCGACAGTTCTTCTCAATGTTCTCTTTAATGCATTCACGAAGTTCAATCATGTAATTTGGTCCCTGATTGCCAGTAACGTTCCAAATAGTTTTCCTCAGCATCCTAGAAAACGGTAGCTCGCCTGGTGAGGAAGGGACTGGAATGACAATGGGATAGATTAAATTGATGAACCCTTATTTCATCAGCTGTTACAAAGCGATTTAGACCCCCCTACGTCCATTGTGGTTAAGGAAATTGACCGTGAAAAATGTCAAAAATAGACTAACAATCCCCCCCCCGCAAATAATTAAGTGCATTTCTTTTAGATGCACATTGCGAAGCAATTTTGTCTTACTTCCACTTTAAAGATCTAGAACATCTTTAAAACATTCGGTGTTTTTTTTTTTTTTCTTGAAACATATAGAAATATAAATTGCTTCTTGGGTGCTAAACTTCACCACTTACCTTGAAGTTTTCAACATAGTTTCTTGAGACATGAATAAAATACTGACAAAAGAAACTAAATAGATAAAGAAATGTATTTGCTCGTGCAATGTTCCATTTATATTTAAAGTTACGTCTCTATTGTGTGTTTGGAACACAACTTTTCACGTGTTTTTTTTTTTTTCAAACATTTTGAACAAAATCACAAAATATTTTTTCCTAACGAAATATTTGACAGATTTGTCTAAAATATAAAAATGAAGTGAATTGGTCAGGTAATATAAAGTTTTGGTTTTCTCAGGTCGGTTCCCTTAACAGAACCAAACTGATTTCTTAAGAGCTGATTTTCTCTCCCATTTGCACATGAGTCAACAATTAGTGTACCTATTTTGCTGACATCAAATTAAATCCCAACAGTCATTGATTGCGGTGGCAACTGCACCATTTGAAAAGCCCTTGTTAAACACTTTGGCAGTTAATCGACAATTGTGTTTGATTGGGCCATAAACACAGGCAACATTCTCCTGAGTGCATACATTTTGTAGCAGAGCTGCCCCTATTCGTGCATGTTTACAAGTTTTGTTCCATATCTAAATTCCTTGATGTGGAGACACATCCAAACGTTTATTGTTTAGTCAATTAATAACAGCATGAAGATTTTTCTTTACGTTTCTTGAAATCGTCTTAGAGTTTTACTTTCCCCTAATATAATGTGTAAGCTATTACTTCCAGAAAAGCCACATTTCTTATTCAAATAGAGAAATAAAAATACCTATATCCACTACATTAGAGACAGTAAACAATGCTCAACAAATGAAGGTATTTTAATTTACTAAAAAATCCGAAGAACATAACTCAATAAAAACGCCTGAGTGTTATCCATATTATCAGCATGATAATGCACGACCTCAAACAGCAAAATGAGCAACTGAAATGTACTATTATGGCAATTTTTTCCAACCTGTGATGGCCGCACCAGGTGGCACAGTGTTTGTTTTCATCCAAGACCAATTCGACAGTTGAGGCTTGGGTATGGACGCGATAAGATGTCCGCTACAATCGACTTGCTAGTTGTGTGGTGTTATTCAATTGTTGTAGATAGAGGGGGGTGTACAGGGAGCCGTGCGTACGACCAAAAGGATATGAGTAACGTCGTAGTGCGAAAGTGGTGCAGGAAATTTAAAGATGGCCGAAGAGATGTCTATGAGGGGAGATGAATTCCTGCAGTTGTGAATCAAGTGGTCCATAAGAGTAGTCGGCCACAATTTCTCAACTGTCCGGAAGTTTTTCAGGAAAGTTCAAGGTCAACATAGTACGTCGTCACGAATACACACCACCTTTGATACTGTTTACCGACAATCACAAGAATTGGCAAATGGCATCATACTTAAAGTTTTTGCTCTATTACATCAACTGAAAACAGTGTTAGAAAACCACTATGACAGGTGAGGAAACGTGGATTCGTTTCGTAAATTAAACCAAATAGTAGTTATAGCAATGGACGCACTTTCCCCAAACAAGCTCACAATGCTTAACATACATCCATCAAAAAGAAGCTTTGATTTGGGACTAACGTCTGTGTTACTGTTGACTTTATGAACAATTAATCCGGTTGCATTATGTGGTACGTTGCCATGACCACGAACAGTCCGTCATACGCAGTCAAATGCTGTCTTAAGGTATTTCTGGCTTCATGACAATGCCCGACCGAATTGCGCTGCATCAACCCAAGAGCTTCCAGCAAGATTCAAGCGGGAACTGTTTGATCATCCTTGCTAACACCCAGATTTCAGCAGAATGACCTACATTTTTTCCCGACGATGAATAAATGTTTCAGAGGAGATTGGTTCCATTCCAATGAGGATCTTCGTGCGACCTGGCTCAGCAGACAAATGACAACTTTATTTGCAAAAGGTTTTGGAAAGCTGGTGCACCGGTACGACAAATGTACAATCCTCGAGGTGATTATGTTGAAAAGTAGCTTTACAAGTACATAACTTTTGTTAAAACCATTTTGCTATCCACTGTAGTTTTGATTTCATTCCCCAACAGGGGTTCAAATAAAATAAGGCCCTCGTAAATACCATACTCACCAGGCATTGGCCTAACATTTGAATTATCATTATCAGTGCGATCAGTTTTATTTTCTCCCAGAGTGTTTTGCTTTTGGGCGAGCCGATTAGCAGGATAGCTGGGACTCCGCAATTAGCAGAATGTTTTCAAGTGTTTAACGTCCATTTTTACTACTGAGATACCACAGGCGGTGGACACTGATGATACATGAAATGAATAGATAAATTGCGAAAGGATTTTTAAGGAAGGAAGCACTCCACACCTTATGGGATCTCCCCGGCATTTGCCATGTATAGGACTGAGGAAAACCTATAAAATCCTCAGTCAGGGAGGACGGTTGTGGTGGGAATCGAACCCCAGACCTCCCACTCACGAGTCCACGCATCTAAGACCTCGGCCACTTGTGGCGGTAGCGGAAAGATAAAACAATAAAACAAACCAACCATACAGCAATACACAAATCAATATAAGAAGCTCATTACTTCCAAATAATCAAATGAAGTGATGAAACTGCCTGCCTTCATTCTCCACACATTTTGGCATCTCTTTAGGAAATTATTCCTCACTCGCTGTAGTTCATTTTGATAAATCCGGACAATTTCCTAGCGAACATTATCTCTGAATTCTAGTAAGAAGTGTGGTTTCGTCTTGTACCGACATTTTTATTTACCCAAGAAATAATAATCGCAGGCTGTTAAGTCGGGGGAAGGAGGGGTCTCAAATCTCTAATAATACCTCTTTTAGTGCAAACACATTGTGAATTGCTCTCCTGGAATTATTCGCATGTGAGCAGTAGCAGAGTCCTGTTGAAAAAATGAAAGATCACGCTACCTTCGGTTAATTCTCTAAAAGAATGGGTTAGTATGGTATTCACATAAGTAACAGAATCAACTGTATGCTAAAAAAAAGTTGGTTATGTGATTATTTCCCCACTGAATTAACACATGAATCGTACATAAATACACTCTGTGCAGTTGTAAACATACGAGGCTTAATACACTTTATGTATACTATATAATTAAAACAACACACACCCGGGAATCGCTGCGCTACGACTGCGAAGTCGTAGCAACAGCTTCCACAGCGCGGCAAACGAGGGCTCGGACATAGGAAAAACACCGCGCCGCGGGGGTAAAGCATCACTGATTGCACTGTAGCTTTCGGGAACAAATTACTGTAGATCTTCAAGTTATCTTTTAATTGTTCATTTAAATATCTTGCTGTTGCTTGTATTTTAGATGTCCAAAGCGAAATAGATTAACCAATAAGTTAATTTTATAAGTTACAATCTTTTATATTGCAACGTTTGGCCTTCGTTCGATATGAGGGTTTATGAGATTTCCTCGTGTAAATAGCTTGTTACAGTGCATATCGTTTTAATTAAAAAACTGTAGAGAATTAACAAAAAACATGCTCCTTTCGGTTAAGTGAGTTATAAAAACTCCGGTAAAGAGAACACGTGATGCAGAGAATGATTTAAACGTTAATCATTAGAGCGATAAATTTCTCAAAGCCTTCTATATGCTCTACAGATTTCATCTCATGATAAACAGTTGAAACTGACAGAAAAGGTTTGAGATACTATCTCTATGGAATATTAAACATCAACTGTCCACAAAAATAAAAACTAGCGTGCTTTATTTGGGATTGTTTACACAAAGAGGACACGCGCTGTCATCCAAACAGATTGCTGACAGTATTCTTTTAATTTTGATATTGTTATTAATAAAGTGATGCTACAAAACATTTTTTTCATGAGTTTACCTGCATCTGTGAAGAACAACTGTAAACGAACATTGGGTAAACTTATGCTTTTGAATAATAGTTTAGATCAACGGTCTAACGCGACGCCCTTTTATAGCACCCCTCGCAACTAAATTTTATTTCATATTTGTGAAGTTTTTTTTTTATTTTTGAGCGGAACTTTTGAATAAAGATTTTTACTTTTCGTTTTAAACGCACCGTCCTCAAGCTTAGGAAATGTGTTATACAGACATTTTTATTCCGCAAATCATGCCGCTTGCTTATGATTCAATTTATTACAGTGCCATAAACTACTTATCATGGTAGATTTTCGCCAAGTCGACAAAGGAACACCCAAGTTGCTCACAATGTAACTTTAATCCCAACAAAGCTGTGCCACAAACAATGAACAAACAATTTATAACACTAATACAATAGGAATGCTTTCAGACGAACATTCAGTTATTGCTTGTGAAATACGTTTTGAGCGCTTTGTGTCGTGATAAACTGTATATTCAAAATTTTAAATGCTTTTTTCATTACTTTTTAAAATATAAATTACTCAGTTATTAATCCGTTATATTTAAGGCGTGGCTCTTTTTAAAATGGCAAAGAAACTATAGCTTTAAACAGTGAATAGGAGGACCAGTTTTCTTAGCTGAAAACAAAGGAAAACCGTTGCGTTTATTGCGTAATGCCAATGTCTCTGTTCCTAAAAGAAGTATGTAAAGCAGCATTTTTTGTGTGAGAAATATAATTTCATATATTTCTAGTTCTAGATTTATTATTATAATCATTATTGTAACTAGTATCATTATTTTGTAGTCAATATTATTACTCGTACTATTCGTAACCTGGCGCCCGCATTTCCCTATTTAGTGCCCGAGTACTAACGAACGTTGGACAGTCCTGGTTTGGATCATTACCTTGCCGTAAACGACTGAACTGGCTTGGGACTAGCATTAGGGAGATAGGGAGTTCAAATTCCCTGGGGCACTCGACATAATAGACCACAATCTACTATTAAATCAAATTAATCAAACAGCACGCATTCCCATGAAACTTAATGAAACAAAAAATTGTTTATAAAATAACTCGGTGTAATATGAAACAACACTTTTATCAACCGTGATTATCCCGCATTTCGGCTAGTGCGACATTCTATTAGCTTGGACAAAGACCAAGAGTTCATAATGCCTTCTTTAACTGCGTATGTAATCGAAGTAAATCAATAAATCCAAGATCGTCAGGCTCAACTCTGGCCAGGGCTGATGATTTTTTTTTTTTTTATTTGGGCGCAAAAATCCTAATTGTGCCTTCCTTCGGAGGGGATGTAAAACCGTTGGTCCCGTGTTGTAAATTTACGGCACGTAAGAAAACCTCAAGCCTGAAAGATGTGCCTGAGAAATTATCGACTGTTATATGTCCTGATGGCACGGGATGCTAATGACCAAAATGTTCAAGAATGCCCTTAAATGAAACAATTCTAAGGTCTCCGGGATATTATACATTATGAGAGAGACTAGTGGTTCCGTGCTTGCTGAAATAATATCATCTCTCTCTCTCTCTCACGATGAATTTTATTTCCTTCTCTCTTTATCAGGAGCTCCATCGGTGACCGAGGTCGTTAAGGCGCGGGATCCTGAGCGGCAGGTCTGGGGTTCGAATCCCGCTAGGATCATCCTCCCTGACTAACGTTTTTTTCCAAATGTTCCTCAGTGCTCATAAATGGCAAATGCCGGGGAGGTACCTAAACTTAGGCCTGGAACGCTTCCTTCCCTAAAAAAAAATCCTTTCCCAATTTATCATTTCATTTCATGTATCCGTGTCCACCGCCTGTGGTGCCTCAGTAGCAAAAACGGGCGTTAAACAACATTCATTCATTCATTCACATTCTTTATCCGATAAACATGGTTCCCGGTCAAGGTACTGGCTGCCGTAAGATTTCATGCGACTTTGTTTTACTCCGCATGCCAATATGACCGAGAATCCAACCGGAAACCTCTCAAATTGAACTAAAAAACATGCAGAAATTGCGAAATCAGATGAACGCTAAACATGGGAATTTCAAAATTGAGAATACAGTTAGCGCATTCCCAAGTATGTCACACTTTTACAGAGAAAACGAGGCTTTAATTTTCAAGATTTAGATCCGTAAATGTTTCTTTGTTTCTGTGCATGCCCTCGTAGGCATAAAGAGACAATGTGGTGTATTAATATGCAGATAACAAGCTCTTTTACCTTTGGGATTAGCAATTCCTTCTCCTCACATAAGCTTTCAGTATTTCTGTCTCAGAACAGCAGGCATTTGTCATTCAACCATTGTAAACAACGGAATGACAGTCGAAAATCGCCTTTAATAACCGTTCGTCTTTTTTAAAAAAAACAAAAAACAAACTATGTAGCTTTTGTGTTCGATTCAAATTGTGTATAAATGATAAAAATATTATTTATATTTTAAAATGTATAAAAATCGTTAAAATCATGTGTGCCGAAACTGAATTAATTAAATTTCTCTAATCTCTTATCATCCAGTGAATTCCATTAATTCTGTATGGCTATAAATGGACAAAATGAATTTTTAAACGTTTGAAAAACACCGATACGACATTAAAAGTACAGAAGTAATTTCTTAAGCCTTTTCCTTCGTGAATTCACATTTTCCACTCTTTGTTTATCTCTCTCTTGTAAACATCCAGTATTGAAGTTTTTTTCTATAAAAACCAGATAGCAGAAAACGCCGTACTGTAAGAATGTACGGAAAGTAAATTGTTTGAAATCCTTGTGCACTTAATTTTAATTTATTCCTTTAATGTTTTCGTGTCTTAGGAATGAGACATTAAAAATAACGAGTAAAAGCTCTTTACCGAATATGTTGTTTTCTTTCGCTTCCTTACATTTAAAGAAGAATATATAATAAAAAATTAATTTCAAATTTCTTCCCAATATTTAAGAATAGGAACAGTATAAATCCGTATTTATTATTAATAATGTATTAGCGAAATATGCATAAATTTGATTTACATTACCGCCACGGGTAGCCGAGGTCATTAAGCACGGATTCGTGAGCGGGAGGTCTGGGGTTCGAATCCTGCCATGACCGTCCTTCCAGACTGAGGTTTTTTCCAGGTTTTCTTCAGTCCTCATAAGTGGCAAATGACGGGGAGGTACCCTAAACTTAGGCCTGGAACGTTTCCTTCTTTAAAAAAAAATGCTTTCCCAATTTATCATTTCATTTCATGTATCATCAGTGTCCACCGCCTGTGGTGCCTCAGTAGTAAAAAAGGGCGTTACAAACCATTAAAAAAAATATTTACATTACGAATTGTTTTGTTTTATAATATAAACAATTTGGTAAAAATGTAAATAATTCAAATAAGTAGTTTGTTGCATAAAGTATTATCAGTGAGTTTATAATAACCCACTATGTTATAATAATAACAACATAGTTTATTAAAAAATAGGCCTTTAAATTAATCTCATGTGAAATAATATGGCGATCTTAATGACTTGAATTTAAAATTTACTTTACAATCTTTTGTTGACTTAATGCGTAATGTACACGTGGTAAACCTCATTATTGTCACCTTTGAGATAAGTGCTCAGTTTCGCCAAAAGCAAGTGACAATACGCTGCTCCGAAAGTCTGCTTTCGTATGGACAAGTTTCCAGCTGAGCCTGACGAAGTCTATGGAGAGTTTGTTCTTCCGCATAGCACAGCTCTGTCGGTCCTGATGGTCTAGCGGTAAGCTCGTAGACCCAAGATCGCGGGTTCAATCCCGGCCAGGGCCGATGGAATTTTTGGGTATAAAAATCCTATTTATGGCCTCCTTCAGAAGGGAAATAAAGCCTTAGGTCCCGTGTCATAGATTTACGGCACGAAAAAGAACCTCAAGCCTGAAAGAAGAGGCCGTTTGACGCCCTGAATTGAATGGGACGCTGATGACCTGAGCTGTTAAAGAGCGTCCATATATAAATAAATAAAAAAAAATCAGAAATTCTGAAAATGTCATTAGGTGTCACCCACATATTGGTAACTGAAAAGTTGCTGCTGATTCCTGAACAAAAGGACGTTGCATGCAGTTGAAGGCGATGTTACAGGAAGAGTTTCTTTCAAAGGTAATCAATCACTAATGACGAAACTTGGCTACATCATTTCGACTTGACAGCAAACAGCAAAAGTTCTATGCGGAACTACAATCATCACCTCAGGCCTGATTATAAAATAGTATGTGGGTTGTAATATTCCAATCAAGCCCAAAGTAAAAGATTAATGTTGTAAAAAATTAAACAGAAAATAATTAAAAAGGAAGCGAGCACAGCTGAGGTTGACTGCAGCAGTAGACATTATTCTTGAAATGTAGCGCATGGAAAACAATTCTTAAAAACAAACACCTATCCTTCTCCTATCTTTCCTTACACACCTGACCGACATTCTAAAACCAGAGACGGAACAACACTGTTGTCTTTTCCGCAGTCAGTTTTTGTTCATCGTCCACTGATGATGCCAACCGCAGAAGTTGGTAAAAGCTATGGTAGCATATTAAACCATGGACCAAGGCAAACAGTCCGAAAGAGTCGGTTATAATTATAACACTGACAGTGAAGACCTTAGATGTATCAGTAGAAAAAAAATTGACATGCCCATTTTTTAAAAAAGTACAGGTCGTTGTAACCCCTCCCCTCTAATTTTGACAAAAGGAGCACACAGGCAACGCACTTCACTTTGCTTGAAGCAACCTTTCCACCGCAGAAGTGAACAAAGCTTTAGCAGGATCCCTTCCAATTTCCTTTATGATTTATAACGTTTCCATGCCCGTCCAAAATTTAACCACTTCATAGAGTCACATGAAAAAGACAGAAGTATATCCAGCACCTACGTCAGAGCCAACGCAAATGTACGTCGCTTACACAATGGAAGACAAAAGAGAACCGCATTGTGAGGAATATGGAAATAGAACGTCCCAGAGGCTGGGCCAACATCGAGGAAACTAAGGGCTTGTTGATACTGCAACTTGACTTACTGTTAATGCAATGTAAACACGGAAAAACGGAATAACTCAAGCACCCCTTTATTTCTCTGTATTAACAACTTCTTCTTGGCACTTTGCACCATCTATAACCCATCTATTTCTCTTTTAATGTTTATTGAAAACGTCCGTTCAACGAAAATAACGACTCCAACAAGTGAAGAACTGTGCCAAATAAAACAAAAACTGGGACTCTATAAGTATCACAATTAAACATCTTGAGATAACCGCTGGAACTAGGGGCTGTACTGCCCTTGTGTAACCTAGACGATCTGTTCCCATTAATTATGTTAGTAGTTTTGCTCACTTCGAACTTATTTGCACCAACATTAAGACAAAAAATTTAAAGTTGTCTGTAAATATTAAAATTTTGGCTCCTTTTTAAATTCGTTGATTCCCGAACAGGTTCCCTACTCGTATTTCAACGAGTTCATCGCAGTTTTCGTATACCAGTATCACTTTCTTTACATAATAGACCTCCAAAAAGCCAATAATCAAGCACGAATTATATGTTTGGTCCAAATGAAAATGACAAGTTTTCTTTCTGTAATTAGGAAGAGTGACATATCCGCTACATAGTCACCTTGTCTGTTCAAGCAAGTGTCCCAGCGCGTCACAAGATTATCGATACCATGAGCGAAGAACGTATGTGGTTGACTGTGGAACCATCTTCAAAGAAGCGCCTCACTTCTGCTTGTTAATACAGCTGATACTCCATATATTTGCCGAGTCTTCTGCTGCTCAGAAACTTTGTGATATCACAACCGCCGATGGAGAATTGTGTGAATAGTTCTCTTGCTCCGTGACAATGTTTCTGCAATCTCTCGAGTGGTGATTGGGCGATTCTCCCTTACAAGGTTGTCTACGACTGCAATTGATTCCTTAGTGATGGTTAAGCGAGCTTGATCAGGTCTAAAAGAAATTCACCACACCATCTGAACACCGTACTGCGTGACAGAATGCGTTCCCATACATATTGCTCACTTCCACTATTGGGCGAATCCCAATTGTAAGCGTACTCAGTTCAACGTACTTTTCCACCTGTTACACCATACCCTTTCTTACATATACATGCACAAAATCGTAAAGTAGGGTACAGCAGAAATATAGTACCAAACTATGTAATTTGAAGTTAGGGGCATGGGGTCGCAGATGCAGTGTAATAACAGCAGCGTTGCATGATAATTGATATCTGACCTTATGAAACATCTTCATTTGCCAGTCAAAATAAAATGTAACTCACTGTGTACATACTGTCTCAACTAATGAGTACTGATACACAATGAGAAACTAAATGTTGAGGTGCCGTGGAGGCCACCGGCCCTATTCATCTCTCACCAAATGTTCTGTTTAGGTCATTTCGAGCCAAAAGTGAAAAATGTGCAGGGGCGCCGTCATAAGTTTCGCCTAATTATTTCAAGAGGAGCGTTCGGTATTACCGCACCAGTAGGCTTCAAAACATAAATGCTGCATTGAACATCAGACACACCTAGCGACGGTGACTAGTGCTGTATAAGGATGCGTTTTGCTTTTGTTTACGTCTGGCACGTCACAAACTAGTTTCACCATCTGAGACTCTAACATGACGGATAATGTTGACAGATGTACCGTAGCATGCGGCCGTTCATATTCTCAAAATGCTTAGTTTGGTACTGTAGAAGAACAGTACTGCCACAATTTTCGGCACACTGTTTTTCAGCGCCCAGTATGTGTGTGTGAAATAACATTGCACATAAAATGGTTGTGCAACAGAGAACCATGCAAAATGTTTAAATTTTCCTAAAATTGCAAACTAAATGACACAATGAACGTTTCAGAAATTAACGCCTGTTCGTAGTTTTCTGCATAGTTGTGTCTGTTGTACTGGGTTTTTCTAAGTTTTTCAGCCGTTTCACGGAAGATGATTTCTCGTCTCTTTTTCGTGAGAATGGGCAATTTTTATAATGGAGTTTTAAACCAATAACTCAGAAAAAATAAGTAACTTGCATTATAAAATCACTGTCCAGAAAATATTTTTCAAAAAAGTAATAAACTCTTTTACAAAAACATTCACTTTTGGCCTAGTCATACAATTAAATTTAGTCACGCACAATCTCCTCTACGCCCCTTTTCGCACAATATCGCTGATGGCGGAACAGGATGTGACATCAGTTGCATGAAGCTGTACTGCGGATGTCTCCTGTCAGTTGTCCCCAGATAATTCAATGTCTCGTCAAGATGAGCGTGGCTGTAACCGCATTATGTTTACGAGAACATCTGACGATCAAGCAATTTCCTAATTTCCACGGACTGTCTTTAAAGCAGTGCTTGGGTGTGCGTGGCAGTTTCTCAGAGCCTTTATGAGGAATAGGGGCTTTGTTTTACATAGATACCGGCGGTTTGTTTATGTACAAGCCAAGAAGCTATCAAGTGAGTTTCCTACAGGGACTGACAGACACATCCGTTGTGTGTTCTCTCTTCATCAGAAAGGAAATGTAATTAAACATGTGTTTATGCCGAAGAGACTGCCGCATTGTAATTAGGTATTTACAGCCGAAACTATGAGTCCATATATCCCCGTATTTTCTGCAAAACAAATCCAATTGCGACTGTTCAATAACTTTCACCCACAATGCAATATGTTACTGGAAAATGAAGCAACGCCCAGTTTCACACTTTTAACGTGAAAAAAAAGTTATAATATCCTAAGCTTTGAAGAAAACATACAGAATTAATCTCCCGTCACCGCAAAAACCGTACTGGACGTAAATATTTGCATGTGTCTTGGCTAATGTTGATTGGATGCGTACCGTGCTGTCACTTGATAATGTATTAAAATAAATACGAGGGTTGGAGAGAAAATTATGACATGTTCATAAGCATTAAACCATTTATTTCTGTGCCTGAAGATTTTTACATTCCATCAATGCAATCCCCTGCCACCTTTATCACCCTAAGGCACCTGGAAGAATTTGGACATCCATAGTTAAGCCGCCGTTATTGTTAATGTTTGCGGAGGAAAGCCCTACTGTAAAACTATAGGTCTTGGTCTGACTTCTGCGGCTAACTCACTTTTCATCAACGACCAATCTCCAGCAGTGGCTGAATCAAATCAACGCAATGCGCTTCAAGGACAAGACGACCTAAACGTCACCATTCTATTGCGTCCTTGTAGAAAGTCTGGCATCCCACGGACCACCGTTCGATATGGCAAAGTTTCGTTGCAGCAGGCTTTCCTGTCGTTCCTAACTCATATCACTTCAATTTAATTCATGAACATAACTCAAGTTTAGAAAGCATCAGATTGACAGACAGTGTGCTAGTGAATCGGAGTATGGTGAAAACAGCTAAGCCATTGCCCTAGACGTGCTGAGAACAACAACGCCCTCACAAGTTTACTAACAGCACTTTCCAGTCCTTCGTAGTGTCTAAGAATTAAAATGAATACTAGTTGTTCAGGTGTTTATCTCATCATCAAAAGCACTATAGCAGCCATAAAACGTGCATTTCCCCTTCCTTCCTTCTCCGACCTTCCGGTCAGTTGAAAATAACGGCAGTTAATGCTTCCAACATCAACGGGCATTCCAGCGTTAGTGCAGTTAAAGGGAAGTGAAAAATTTCAAACTTATTCAACAAGTTAATGAAAATCCATCCAGGAGTTTTAGTAAATGATAGTCAAATTAACAGCTGAATACTGTTATTGAGTATCGTAGTTATGTTATTTATGAATTAATTCACTTTCTTATACGAGGGTTGGAACTTATAGTGGCAACACTGCTGAGGAGACGCTATGCAACGGAATCTAATATTGTCGCTGATAGCACATGTTGTTTACATACCTATCTTTTCTCAGAGCAAATAGACTCTCCCTTCCCACATCACCTGCGTGCGCACCATCGAGAAAAACACAGTCACTTGTGAGCTAGCGGTCTAACGTACTGTTGTCACTATGTTTTCGAAACAGGAACAACGGAGTTGGAACAAGATTGAATGTGCCAGAGGTCGTACAGCACGACAGTGTCATAAAGGTCTTCAAGAGGCTTGCGGGGAATCTGCATTTCCTTACAGAACAGTGGCACGTTGGGTAAAAGCCTTCAAAGATGGTCGGCAAACTGTGGCAGACATTCATCGGGCAGGTCGTCCTACGAGCGTCAGTGAAGAAGAATTGCATGCTCTTGCCGTGTTACTGGGCAGTGATCGACGCCAGACGATTCGTGAGCTCGCCGAAGAAACCGGATTAGCGCATACGACTGTGCTTCACATCCTGAAGGAACGCCTGGGCATGCGGAAAATTGCATCACAATGGGTTCCGCATGATTTGACGGAAATGGAGAAATGGTTGCGTTACGACGCTGCTAAGACGCACTTAGAGCGCTATGAGCGCGAAGGAGAGACTTTCTTACGCCGTATCATAAACCTGGGTGAGACATGGGCCAAATCGTATTAGCCAAAACTGAAACGCCAATCGAACGAATGGCGTCAGTATGGGTCACCATGAAAGTCGAAAGTTCGTCAGAGCCCCAATACGGTGAAACTTATGGTGATTCTCGTGTACGACTGTGATGGTGTTAATCCTAACGCATTATATTCCTCCACGGCAGACTGTCAATGCTGAGTATTACCGTTCGTTTTTGGAGCACCACCTGCGACCAGCTTTGAGAAAGAAGCGGCAACACTTTCTGCAGAATTCGCCCAACATTTTGCACGACAATGCTCGGGCGCATACAGCGCAAGCTGTGGCTAATTTGTTCGGTCGATGGGACTAGGAAGTACTGTACCATCCACCATACTGCCCGGACTTAGATTTGATTCCGAAGATGAAGGAACCACTTCGTGGCATTCGCTTCAGAAGTGTTCCAGAGATTCGACAGGCAGTAGACTGCTCTATCTGCACCATCAAGAGAACAGGCTCTGCTACAGATATACTATGACTTCCACATCGCTGGCAACGGGTTGTACACAACGCTGGTGACTACATTGAAGGACAGTAAAGGTTGCTAACATGTAACTCTTTTGTATCGGTTGTAAATAAATAGTTGCCACTATTTAAGTTCTAACCCTCGTACTTTATATTAATGTAACTCAATGTTAACGTTTATGCATGATTTTTGCATGTTTACAGGCCAATGGATGTAAGATAAACGTCATTTTAACGGCATTATAAATTAACTACCCACGTAGTTGTGATGAGCCTTTTGAACCCTTCGCCCGATCACAATTCGCTCGGCGGAAGCATATGAGGCTAGACCGTTTCTTAAAAAAGTATTAGGCATTGTTTGAGGAGTTTGACTTCCTTCTGCGTTACATGCCACTTTTAATATTTACAACTTATTTCCTTTATAAATTTTTCTGTAATATTAAAACATATTGCGTTATATAGCTTTCAGTTATTGTTAACAAAATTCAAATATCTTTATTCAAACACTAATCAACATCTTCTACTGCACAAAATATTACAACTTTTTCATCATATTCCCAGCATGCAGTCATAATTATGCAATATTATGTAGAATATTTTTTTAATTTATTAAAAAAAACATTGCTTTAATAATAGTCTGTCAAATGACCACAAATACGAGGATTGCCTTTTAAGTTTTTACATACGACCACTTAGATGGGACTATAAGATATTGCATTAAAATTTAGCAACATTTTTATTGTGAAAACAGTTGCAACTTAGAAATTGACCCAGTAGTTTGCTTACAGTGAGCATTTAAACAAAGCAATTTTGCGAAAAAAATGGAAATCTCACGTGAAGGTTTTCGCTGGAAGATTTTTTTTAAGATTTTGGTAAAGGACTATCTCAACAGCAATGCATGGAATCGCTTCGTTCAACTTTTGGTAATGAAAACCACCATCAGAATAGAGTGTTTACAACTAGTTTGTAGAATTTTGTCGTGGTGTGCGTCCGTCATGATGAATTTCGTGAAGGTCGACCAAAATCGGTTGTCATTCCAAAAAACATGCACAACCTGATTGAAGAAGATCGGTATGTGACATCCTTACGCATATGGAAGACCGCAGTACTTTGTATGAACATTTAGCTGTGAAAAAGATCTGTTCCCAATGATTTCCGCACAATTTGACCGAAGCTTAAAAAAAAAACGCTCGTGTTAATTGGTGTAATGAAATGTTCAAAAAATTGCACCGAGGAACTGCTACATCGTAAAGGTGACGAAACTTGGATATGTTCGTATGAACCGGAAACTGAGAAGCAATCCACTGTTTGGGTGTTCCAAGATGAACCGAAACCCACAAGTTGTTCGTTCACGAAGCACTTCCAAGAAAACGATCGTTTGTTTCTTCGGTTGTACTGAAATGTCGCAACTATTCCTTTAGAGGATCGAAGATCAGTTAATGCAGCATGATATACAACAATTTGTTCATCGACGATACCAGGGCACAACAATCTTCATCATGATACTAGCTATCACATAGAATGTCAAACAATTTATTATTTGAAGGAGGGAAACGTCGCCTGATATATCGCCTAACGACCTTTTTTCCTGCGAATGTCAACAAAAAACGCGTCGACAGCGATTTTCATCACCTCAAGAAGATGTTGAAGCCTTTAAAAGCCATGTTTTTAAGAAACTAACTTCAGTGGAATAAAATGTTTCCAGAATTGGTTGAACGCATGAAGAAGTGTATAAATTTTAAAGACGAATATTTTGAAAAGCAATTAAATAATTCGTTCCAAAAATGTTTTATTTTTCCTTGTTTTTTTGTAAAACCTCGCCACCTTTTTTGTCCTCAAAGACTTGCTCTCTTGAGTCGTTGTCGGTGTATCTGCGAAGAATATGCAGACTGATGACCGACGCTTTGAATCGTTCCCATGCTTCCGCCATCCGTTGTGATACCAGAAACGCTGCGAGAATGTCCATTATTGTGTGTGAGCGAACTTTTACCTTTCGCGGAGTTTGTGAGGCACCCAGAGAGAAAAAAATATGCCTGAGCTCAAATAATCACACACACTTCCTGGTGCAATATTACGATATACCTTCGTGCTTCTGCAGTCACTGGCGTCGAATGCATTTCGCTTCTCTCTTTGTCTTTAAAAGAAGCTTGGCCCCTCTTTAACTAGGGGAATTATGAAGAGACTCCTTCTGGTTTAAGCTGCTTTTAAAATGATGATAAATCGTTGCACGGTATTACTCTCGTCCCAGTTTCATTGCCCGACACTACATTTCTGGCACTGTCTACATACGAGGGTGGTCTGAACAGTTTTTCAGCCTCGACCACAGATGGCAGCGCTACTGCAACGATTTTTCCCCCCCCGATAAATTGGTACATCTGTTATAAGCATTCTTGAAAAACGGTAAGTCATTCAATCGCGTTGTTTGCTGTATATAGCTGCCTGAAACAAGAGATTTGTCTCTGTTTATTAATACGGATTAAATCCAGAATCGTAAGTCTTTGTAAAAGGTTTGGCGCAGAAGTTCATTATAGTGTATTATGCCTCATTTACGACATAAAAATGAATGTTCGGGACTGAGCAGTTCGGCTCCCTCCGCTATTGCTCGGCAATGGAGCTTCGGTAATTGTCCTGTAAGGGTAAGTCACCAGTCGTGTATTCAGTATCGCCAAGCTGAAAACAGTGCTTTCACAACAAATGGTTAACAGTCCTCTTGTGATAAATGTATCGGGTGTATGGTGAAATCTCAATTTGAACAACTTTTAGGAAGCAATCTAATAACAGACATAAACAACGGGTTTCGACAAAGAGACAGTTGCAGGAGCAGCGCACATAATAGTGAATTTTACAAAGAAATATGCATGGCAATGGTTGCAGTGAACAGACCCAGAACAAAATTCAGGTACCCGAATTTAAACATTTCTTACAGAAAATTTGCAATCGCAAAAATTCAGCAAAGTTACTTGGATTCTTGTTTGTCGAAATCTTAGAAAAAAATCATGCTGACCTATATGGATTTCCGCTGATAAGACGACAGATACTTTGGCGAACCTAAGTTGGACTCTGGGGTCGCATCTAAACTCTATTTAATTTCCTGTAAACCTTTGATAGTTCAACAATTGCAAAATTCATTAATGATAGACTTAAGGTGCTGAGGCCAGCTGGCGTTAAAGAAGAGAGTTCTCCCATTGTTGCACACAGATATGTTGAAAGCATGGAAATCGCTTAATGTATTTTATCCAAAAATTAGTGCATCTTACTTTTATATCCCATGTATTGCTTGATCGTTGTATTCGAGTTCTGTATTCTCTTATATTCTCGATCAATTTCACGTTTCTGCTAACCAAAGAACACTCACATTGATCTAGCTTTACAGAATTGAATGGTTTGTTAATATTCATGTATTTCTAAATCTCAATTTCCAAGGCAACTAATGTTACATAAATTGCAAAGATCTGCACTAACAAAAATAGGTGCATTTATTTCCCTTTGGCACACATAATTAAGTTAAGAGTCATTTCTTTTACATGAGATATTACGTGTATGTATAATTCTAAACAGATTACCAGATCCCAGATTTATACAATAAATTCATAAAAATCCACAATTTTTAAAGTTAGCCAAAGACTTAAAGAGAGAGAAACTCCAAGTTTATATACCTCGGCTCTGTGTTCTATCGCTCGGTAGCATTGAGTTTAACAGTCCATAGAATAGCGTGGGAGGCATTGGAAAAGGGAAAAACGAAGAAGAAACAAGCTGTAGGCAATAAAAACCAACTTACACTGAACAGTGAACGCTCTGTGTTTGATTATGGTTCATGTAAACACATGTTAAGATGTTATACAAGTTTACACGAAATACGTTATTCCTTAAAGACAGAAAAAAAATAATAAAAATAAACATCATGTTGTTCAAAAGTTCTTACAAGTACGAGAGCTGCTTATGGAACGAATTAATCAGCAAACCGAAACGTTTTGGTATTTATAAAACGTGCAGCTTAAACAATTAAATTGGTATCAAGAATAAAATTGAACTTTGTGATTCTGTATTTTGAAATACTAAAAGTAAAATTAAAAGTTGTTTTCTAATGAATTAAAAAGGGGGACATTTTATATTATGGAATTAAAAGCCCCTTAATTTTAAAATAAATTCATGATTACTACACAGTTAATAATTGTTTGTCGTGCAATCTTTAACCAACGCTACGGTCTAACAATAATTTTACGTATATTGGTTTCCAAATCAGAAGGGCCAAAAGAGTGTACGGGCATGCTACTCAAATAGTGTTCACAAATAAAACATAAAATTAAAACATTTTTAAAGTAACCAGTGATCATCTTTCCCCCACTGTTGCCCGAGGTCGTTAACGCAGGAATTTGCGGGCGGAATGTCTGCAATTCGATTTCGATTCGATTCCTCCCTGAATGCGATTTTTTTCCAGATTTTCCTAAGCCCATAAATGGCATATCCCGGATATATACCCTAAACTTATGCTTGGAGCGACTACTTCCTTAAAAAAGTTCTTTCCGAATATATCATTTCATTCTCATGTATCCGAGTGTCTATTGCTCATGATGCCACGGTGTTGAAAGGGACGTTAAACATCTTAAAAAATAATTATCTTTCATTTAAACAAAGCAGAGTATCTATTATTTAAAATGTCATAATCTTGGTCGCAAAAGATTCGTAAAGGGCTATCATAATGACATTTACTTCCCGGATATTTTCAGCTTTAGAAATAAATAGGAGGCACGCCGAGTGAATACGGCGAAGTGAGTGTAATAGTCGTCAAATTGAGACCCTTAAAGTGCCCAACATGGTATACCAATAATATTGATATAAATAGCCAATTGGGTTAAATGAAATTTACAACCAAAACTGTCGCTAGTTACTGCGGCCAGCATAGTCAGTGGAGAGTAAAGATCTAGAGAAGTAGAAGCACTGAGTCGTTAAACGTGGGAGGATTCATTCATGTCTGGTTTATTTGAAAACATTTCTCTTTGTTTCTATCGTCTGCATTTCTAAGGTCTCTCTTCTAGTCAGATTAAAATATTCGGTTGTTTTTCAATTATTTCCGATTTCTCAAATTTTATTCTATGGCAAGTTGGATAATATGCTTCCTCAATCGTAGATTTTTCTGCCTGATTAAGCCGCAAAATTACGTTCCCTCAGCTGTTTTTACTTCTGCACCATATTTTCACCATTCTTATCCCCTCCCACTTCTAACAGTTTCCCTCCTTAGTCTCTTAGATACTTATATTCAATCCATTAATGATGCTGGTCGCTGTAGCTAAAGAAAGCTATGGTTTAAATTTTTATGTATACCAATGGCCAAGCAAAATAACCATATAATGACCTATGTATTAATAAATCAAGAGGTGTCAAATGTGAAGAATTTGCAGGAAAATCCGTAAGAAATCTTAAAATTTCGTATTACCTCGAAAAAAATAAATAAAGAGGGTATGAATGTATAAAAGGTGTTTTTCTCTAAGATCGCTACTTGTCTTATTTTAATGGGACTATTTCACTTATCTGACATCATCATAAAATCCACCAACGAAATGAAATAAAATTTTGAATTTTGACCAATCACAGTCCGATATAGCAGCCAAATTATCGTAAAGTTTCATCAAATCCCTTTAACACGTGAAGTGCATTTGTTTCCCGGTTAGTGTAGTTAACTCTATACTCCCACTATAATTCCTGAACACCATACAGATTAATCAAGATTATCATTCGACAATATTAAATAAAGTGCGAATTCTGCTTCCACATGTTCATCTATTAATTATGCTTTATATCCAATGATATTGCAGCCCATTCATTCAAATTTCATAGCAGCGTTTTCAATAAATATGTATTCAACTAACTTAATGTGTATTCCCTCAAATAAATGGTTTTTGTCCGATATAACTTCGTAAATTTATGTGATTACACCTGCCTAAGCAACCATAAATTTTAATAAACAGTTTTTAAAACAACAAAATTGTTTTGTTTTCTCAGGTAATATCAGTAAATCGAACGGTAGCGATTGTAATAGTTGTGGTCTATTTCAGTCTCGCGGTTTCTGAATACCTGTAGTTATGTTTAAGTAAATATAACACTGTTTACAATTGTTAATATTCAGTGCGCGAATTTCAAATGTAATACATTACTTTTATTCTTATTCTATTCATGAAACAGTCATAAACCCGTTTTTGGCTCTTCTCTATAGGTATTAAAGACAATCGACATTCATCTGTTGCTACTAGATGGCTTGAAAAGGTTAAGTATTCATAATACAAATAAACCATTATTAAAATATTGTAAGCTAAGTTCAGGGGAATTTATTTAAAGTTTTCTTTTATTCGTGAAATGGGCGTTCCTAATAAATATCACTCTACGGTCTGAGCTTTCCAGATAAACATGTTCGTAAATTTATCGCCAATCTCAGACCCTCCAGTGATATTACTTGTGGTAAATATTATAATTACCATGCAAAACTTAAATTTTCTCTGTGTGAAAATGTATTAAGTTACAAAAAGATGCAATATTGCTTTTTATTTACGACTGATTTAAATGAAATAATTCCCAAAATCAAATCATTAGAATAAAAATTTATTGCAGCAAAAATAATTAGTATTAAAAGTATTCATAAACTCCAAAAATAATTTAACATTCATAAAAATGTATTTGAAAAACATCCTGAATTGAGTAATATATTGGTCAAAAATAATTATATTATAATTTGAATACCTAAAAAGACTTAGGAGAGGTTTTCATTACAATTTTATATGTATTGTTCCTATAATTTTAACTATAGATAGCGTACTTTAATCGTATAACCACCAACAAACTATTCGTTATTTAAATACAACTAATTTCCTCCAAAAATTCATATTTTTTAAAAAAAGTTCATGTGAAAATTGCTTTTGTTTTCATCTATAGCAAAATTAAGTTTATATTTTTACAACGAAAATAACATGGCACCGAATCCCATTTTAAATGCTCAATGGTTATACCTCAGTAGTGAAAACAGGCGTTAGACACTGTTTAAAAAATCTCGCATTAAAAATACATCGAGGATTTCAAAAACGATATAAATTTTTTTAACGTTCACTCATGGGTGTCCGCCCTTAAGGTTCATCTTTTACTACCATTTCTCTAGTCATCAACATTAGATTAGCGGAGATAATTCCATTCCCTCGTCTTATTACAGGGAATCAGTCGGGGTATCCTCCATGGCGTACAGAACAACAAAATGTCTAACATGCAGCCTCTCAACCTTGACACTTGTTACTAAAGTGGAAGACCTTGGAGAGATGGGAGAAAGTCTGGATTCGTCCTATTGAGATTCAAAATATTTTCTCTCGTTGGCCTTCTATAATGCTCCGGCATAATAACCGGATGATTTAGAAGAAACGCTTTTGCTTTCACGTAACTTAAGGCTGTTCTTTACTCACATAGTAATCTTGAACTAGAAGTCTAATGATTCTGATATCACATACCTGTAACAGAGAGAGAAAGAAAATTAACATCACTACCTCAGTACAATATCAAAATCAAAACACTGTTAATGCTAAGAAGTGGGGCAAATATCACAATGTTTTCTCTATATTAGCTATTATGATGTTGCAGTTGGTAAAGTTAAGTTACTAAGGCGACCATCTGGTACTAAAAGGTATTAAGTTAATAAAATTTTAAGGGTTAACATCTTTATGTATAAGGAAATGTTGATATAACTTTGAATGCTTTAGTTTGAGTAGTTTCTTTGAAAATATTTTTTTAATGAATATAAATATGAGATATACAAATGTGTCAATGGGTTCGCCAGCGACAAGGAATTTGTACACAAGAATGGGAGTTTCGGTAGAAACCCGTACAGTAAGAAAGATCTGAGTCTTATTTCCACAGATATAGCTAGATAATAAGGTTTGCAAGCGCTACGGCATAGTAGCTCAGACGGTTAGATCGTCATGCTATAGTTGTGAAGGTAGTGGTTTCGAATCCTCACGTCTTGATGTTATTTTTTTATTTTTCCCCCTTTTTTTCTGCCGGAGTTAGAGGAGATCTGCAATCATTACCTGATTTACCCGCCCCTAATAATTTATATTTACGAAAAGGAGGCGAGCATACGCAGTCATGCCGTAGAGATCCGCAATTAACCACTGGGTCCACTGGTTTCTAGGAGTTACTAGAGGTTAGCGTTAAGATTAGTGTGTATATATGAATTAATTGCGAATTAAAAATAGAAGGATTGCCATCGTTACAATATTTTACCCGCACACAATTCCCTATCAAATTATACTTAAAAGTTACGAAGGACAACGCATAGGTTACATTATGTTTAACAAAGAAATTATACATGCAATATTTACACTATTACAGTCGGTCCTGGTGGTGTAGTAGTAACCATACTTGCCTCCTAAACCCAAGATCGTGGGTTCGATCCCGGCAAGGACCGATGAATTTTTTCGGGTGTAAAAATTCTACGTATGGCTTCCTTCGGAAGAAAAGTAAAGCCGCGGGTCCCGTGTCGTACATTTACGGCAGGATAAAGGAACTCAAGCCTGAAAGAAGAGGCCTCTGAGCAAAATTTGTCGGCCGTTTCACGCCCAGAATTGAATGGGACGCTGATAACCTGAGATGTTAAAGAGCGCCAGTAAATAAACCAAATCAAAACAGTTACAAGCGGCCAGGCAGTGTGTGGAGAAGTTCGGCTATCTCCGCTGTCGCTCGGGACTGCAACTATAACAGCTCTACCAGACTCAGATCTTTCTTGCTGTACAGTTAAGTGTACTGTCGTCCTTTAACGTCAGAGTTTTCATAAAGTGAATGAGGCGCTTGAAGTGACATAACGCTGCAAAAGGGGATTATTTTGACGGGGTTAGTAGTAAATATTGAATTAGGAATGTGCTTTATAACATATAGGCCCAATCTTGGACTTACATGTCAGTGTGTCTTTTACTGCAATTGTGAATTTAAAAATTACATAGTGCATGCACCATATGGTCATTAAAAAATAACCATCTTAACGTCTAATAACACAGGGTCAAATATCCTATTTAGGTCGACTTCAAAATACCGCGAGAATGGGTTTGCAAGAAAAGTAAGTTAGCTTCTATCAAACTCTTGAATTAACAGCTAATGATCATGATGTCATTTCCAGGCTTCGGTAACTAATCAGAGAGAAACCGAACATTGAAATTACCCGCGCTGTCATTACCAAGCACAACAGGAAACCGCTCAGTGCAGATTTTCGTGAAAATGAACTCTATCCGCACCACAGTGGTCCAGTTAACTGTATTAATGCATTAGCGAGGTGTTCAAAGTACCGTGCGGGCACATCAAAACGTGACAATCATCATTAACAATAATCTTCTACAGCTTCGTCAAAGACAGAAACGCTGTATTGTTATATCAGACCAATTCACAAGCAAATCTATACAGCATCTCATTTATAGCGTTCAACAGCCCTATTTCATGTGGGAAAAATAAATAAATTAAAAAAGCTTAAAAGTATATGCTCACAACACTTTTAACTGTTTTACATCGGTTTCAAAATTTCTTTCCTTCAATCCTTGCCAGAAAGAACCCGATTTTGATCCCCCCCCCCTTCTACGAATTCTGAATATACATGCAAGACCATTTTGATTTTAATTTATATTTTTGCACCTTTAAATGTTTATGCTTTAAGAATATCTTACGACCGTTTTTAGATTTATTTAATTAGCGAAATACAGAGTATAACAAAACTGTATGTCAAAACTTTGGGGAAACATTCCTTTCTATAGTTGGTAATTGTGTTATCAATATAGATCCAGAAATGCTTTATTTCCTTGTCAGAACCCTCAACTCCGCTTGCACGGTATAATGTGCAAGCTACAATGCCAGTATAGTTGTCCTGTGACAGTAATCCCACTACAGAACAGTTGCTTAATAGGTACAGTAGGTAAGCATTCGCTATTACCCCTGCTTAAATGGGGAGGGGGTGTTGTAACTACTCTTAGTTCTTAGGTCCACCGTTTTATACGCTCGTTCTGTCCGCTTGTCATGCTACTCACTACACTGACGTAGCACCGAACACGTGGTGTCAGTTCTGTGTGTTTACAGATCTCGTTCCAGGTGCAGTAAAATGAGGTATTCAAATGCGGAGTTAGCAGATACTCATATGGTCTATGGATTAGCCGAATATATATATATATATATATATATATATATATATATATATATATATATCAAACTTCTACTGGAATTCAGAAATGTTGGTGCTAAATGCTTATTTCTTAAAAGCTCTGTTTCCCCATTTTGCCAGAATATGCCTCCAGGCATCACCTACTTACAGCGGGCAAATTTTTTTAACTGGAAACATTAATTATTTTATTTCCTTTCCAAGCCCCCGATCTGAGCCTGCGAAATCATTTCTTTCTTCTCTTTCACAAACTTTTAAGTCAGCCGTTTCCAAACTTCTTGCATGCATGCCTTTATTTTCGAAAATGTAATTATTGGCGACTCCTCCATTCATTTTGTTGCTTAATAATAATTAATTTGCACTTGCAATGTGACATCTATTCAATCTTTGCGCTGCTATATAACTGGTCAAAATAATCTTAATGCAACAGTGAGTTAAACATTCTTAATAAGAACGAAAATGAAGGTGGATAAGTTCTTAAATAAAATTGTTTTCCCCAAATCCATCACGACCACTCAGATAGAATCCAGCGATCTCCTAGGGAGCCGCAACCACAGTTTACCACTAATCTAAGTAATCTCTCCTCCCCTACACCTAACCTATTTGAGCCTGCAGGTTAAGCAGACCTTTTTGTGCATTGTTCCTCAGTATTAATTAATAAATGTAAGTGGATAATGAGTGCCAAAGTCGTATATTACAAACGGTAAATTATATGGTTGCCATTATAAAACACTTTGCCAGACTAGTTAAGAGTCGATCCTGGTGGTGTAGTGGTATTCATACTTGCTCCCTAAACGCAAGATCATGGGTTCAATCCCGGCCAGGATCGATGGATTTTTTCGGACGAAAAAATCCTTCGGAAGGGAAGTACACTTGTGGGTCCCGTGTCGTAAATTTACGGCATGTAAAAGAACCTCATTTCTGAAAGAAGAGGCCTCTGAGCAAAATTTATCGGCCATTTCATGCGGATATTTTATGATCTGAGATGTTAAAGAGGTCCATAAATAAACCAAATCAACAAAAGTCTTGTTATATAATCTTGTCAATTACAAAATATTTTATTTATTTAAATCTCAGGTTTTAGTACATATACTGAAGTATCTGAGGAATATCAGTTTACCAAGATGTAACTTTCGCTAAAATGCATTTACAACCTGAATTTGACATTACCACTATCAAAGGTAATTTTATTTTACACCAATTTAAATTCAAAAGTACTGAAATTACACCTTTGCCTGCACAATGGTACTGCTAGTAAACCCTCATGCGAACGATAATTTTTAACAAGTATCTCGCAGAGGAACGTGGTGAGCAATGATACATAAAATTGTTTTCCCGTAATGGAATTTGCACTGCAATTTCTGTGTTTAGCGAACTGTAATGCCCTACTCTGACATGCTTCAGATATCTGTCACTTACATGTGACCAGCCGATCGTTTGGAAGAAATGATTTGTAACGATAGCTTTGATACCTAGCGAATCCTTTTGTTATTCCACCACATGAGGATGAAATGTAAAACTCTCGGCTTCGAAGGTAGGAAGTCATGCAATTCACAAGGTATTTTTTTTTTAATTTGGTATATCTGTTTTAAGCATGCTACAATATCAAGTCTTTTTTCAAGTATTTAATTTAAGGTAACCAGGAAGTGTAAATCTAGCAAATAATGCATCATATACATTTAGTACTGTATAGGACACCTTTTTATCGGCGATCTTCCAGGACCACTTCGGGCACCTTATCGATAATTTTATGTTAAAATTTTCGCCTTCCGCTGCATCCTTCATCTTCTAAGCTTTCATGGCCGCGTTTATACTGCATTATCCAACGTGGAATTGATTGAAAATGATGGTGCAGAGACCCCCTAGAGTGTTTGCCTAATCTGTTTCTGTTTTATTCATACCGCTCTTTACCAAGTACGGGAGGGGTAGAGCCAGGGAGACAATAATCCGCTAAGGGATAAGTCTATGCCACTTCTTAAAATAATTTCCGTTGACAAGGGTTAATAAAGTCCAGGATTTCGAATACGTTAGGAAAATGAACTCGCCAGCCGTTTGTACAGTTAACTTTAAACCAACCAATGTAAATAAATGTTTTAAACTTTCAAATAGTAGCGGGAGGCATGCGTTGACAGGTGAATTTGAACCAGTCAATAGTAGATGTATATTTTGAATTTTTAAAGCAGGGCGCGAGATTTACGCGTGCTTCGGTAATCCCCTTTAGACTGGTGAAGCCAACATTTAGCTAATCTGAAGCGAATATGTGAGGCATTTGATGCTGAAGCACGCATTTTTAAGTTTTACATTCAGGCAGAATAAGCTCTACAGTCGACGCTGGCACTACAATAAGTTCTACTTCGGGGGGCAGTTCTCAGTTCGTCTGCTTGGAAGTCACGGCAGCTAAATTTACACTCGTCATAATTAAGTCATATTGTGCGTAGACCACCAGAGGACGCAAAAATCTTGCAAAAATTACCATACGTATTCTGATCTACTCACCACCTAATTATTAACACAGTTGATATCTTCTCCAGTCCTATTGAGCGCTAGTCCCCAAATAGCGAAACAAAACTCTGAGATAGTATTGTCATGAAGTGTGGGTAGCAATACCATAGCGATCAATAGTCAATTAACGATACGTCGCTACAAAATATGTCGATCAGCAATCAAATGACTTCATAACTGTTTCAAAAGATTTTTTAAAAATTGCCAATTTCCCAGTATATAGTCTGTACTGCAACAAACAGTTACTATCATTCTTGACCAATCCACCAATGTTCCTTCGGGAGATGGTGAGTTTTGATAACAAAACTGCTTCAGAACGGCTGTTCATCAGTGGGTTGATCCGAGAACTTTTCAATGTCCTCTGCTTCAGGCGTAGCGCTCAAACTGCCCTCCGTTTCCTCAATAGAAAACTTTGACACTTTCGTAACATACATTTTTAAAAATTGTCACTGAATTCCTTTTACTCAAGTAGCATTCAAAAGCAATTGAAACTGCAGACGAAACAGTTCATTTTATATTACTCAGCATAATAACGAGCATACAAAATTCGATCTAACAAGTACAACTGTTAAACAATCGGACAATGCTTTTTGAAAACTTGCGATTACAAGTTTACTTCTTCCATTGTAATCGCACTATTCCTACTCAAATTTCATATTCATAAATACTGGTCATTATTTTTTACTTAATGTTTATAACGCTAATATTTAACTTTACAATATTTTGTTAACTTAACTCGTAATATACACGTGGTACTAGTTTCATTGCCACTTTCGGTTCCGCCTGTGAGAGCTGTTTAAGTTGAGACATGTTCATTTCCGCTTACAGCAAAATGCAGATGACACGTGACAAAAACAACATGCTGCTCTGAAATTCCACTTTCGTCACAGCTGCTGCCTTTGCAATAATTATACAGAAGGTGAGCGGCTAGTTCGTTCTTCTTTATAGCACAGCTCGAAGATGCTTTAAAATGTTCAAAGAGAGTAGGCAATCGATTTCAAAAGAACTTGGACCCAACGCTCCAGTTTGTGCTCTAACGGAAGAAAACACTAACGCCGCTGCTGTCATTATGAGAGAGGATCGTCGAATAACATTAAACACACTTTCAGAAATTGTGAAAAGTTTAGAGGATTCCTCCAACTAGTTGGTAACTAAAAAGATGAATATGTACGGTGTGTTCCACAACTGTTGATTTCTAAACAAAAGAAAGTTCGTGTATAGGTTTGCATGTAGATGTTACAGCAAGATGCGGCGTTCCCTGCTTGCAAAGTCAAATTACTGGTAGTTCATTTCGATATCGAGAGCAGACAGCAAGACTCTGTTGAAGATCATCACCACCAACAGCACAAAAAGCAAAAGTGTTTGGTTGTGCGGGAAAGTTATGGTCCCCTCACTTTTTGATTAGAGGAATGGTTTACCAGCATGTCATACCTGCACACACTACTGGGCAATACCTCAGAGATGTCCTGAAAACTCTGCAAGGCCGTGTCATGTTTTCGTGCAACAATCTGGATGCTACACCACGAGAATGCACATCCCACATTGTTAGTGTTGTTGCTGAATATTTCAGAAAAAATATATGAAGTGTGTCCCGCAACAGCCCAGATATAACACTTGGCGACTTTTTCCTTTCATTGGGGAAAAAAACACATTCTTGGGAGGCATTTACACAGAAGCAGTGGTGAAAACTGCGGACGCCATTCAGAAGAACCTGTCAAAAATGGCTTCCTGAATGTCTTAGAAGACTTGCAAAAAAGCTGGGACAAATATATCACATCCAATGGGGAGTACTTTAAGGAAAATCATCAAAATTATGAGGATGAGTAAAGGCACGTTGTGAAAAAAAAAAAAAAAAAAGTATGAACATTCTTTGTTAAACAGCCCTAGTAATACCTCAGGAAGGCGCATCGCTGAACTGTTGCGTGATTGCATTAAATTGTCCAGAGTTCATTAAAAGACGATGCAAAGGAATTTCACGGCATTCCTTGCTTTTTAAGGACAAGCATGACATATCGTATTTAATACTCCCAAGCAGTGCCATTAAGATAGTGCCAAATTTCTATGTTCTGGAATGAGGTCGGGTTAAAATTAATGTAAGAAACTAACGCCTTATTCCAGCTGTTTAAATTCATTCATGTCCAGGATTAAATTTGTGAATTTACTTAGTCTCTTTAGGTGTATTTTTCCCCATTGTCAGACGGGATTTTCGCTTGGACGAAATATTTAGCAAGTGTGCTCCAGATAGAAACAGAAGTGCTTCTGTAAGGGATGCATATGAGCTGTTCAAAACTTAACTTTAGCTCTGAAAGTCTACAGACGCTTCTCGAATATTTGTTATGGCCTGAGTAGAGAATAGCTAAACTAAATTCAATTTTCAACAGAATATCTCTTTCTGTCACGTAACTATATTACGTATGAAGCATCGACGGCAGAAGGGCATCTCTATATGGTCCATTAACAAAAGTCAATAAAATTCTATAAGGGATATGAAAACTCTTGAATGCAGTTCTTCTTAAGCATACAACTAAACAATAAATATTTTTAAGCGAATTCAGAAACACTGTCGTACTAATGAAACATTATTTTTTAATTTTTTCTTCTTTTCTACATCGATCCAGCTTACTACGTAACAAAAAGACATGAAGAAATATATACAAATATAAACGTTCTAGTGGTCACAATTTTTGTTTTATCTCAATGAAACTCAAAATATCCCATTGAAATAAAATAAGAAAAACAGTTCCAGAAAATCTACAAAATCAGGCCATTAAGTAGGGGGTTTATTTGAAACCAAAAATTTAAAAAAAAATGTCTTTTTGCAACGAAACTATGTATATACGATTTAAATAAAAAAAAAATAGTTTCTGAAAATCAGGGAAACGGAACATTACACCTAACAGAATTTTTGTTATCGCTTAGGACGACCGGGTGACCTGGTGGGAGATATGACATACGGAGACATTGTTATTGTTAAATTGAGCCAAGCGATAAACTCGTTGGTGTCATGTGAAAGAGTATGTGGGGAATAGCCTGCGCATGCGCATGAACGAATAATCGCACTTATCCTTACAAACAGCGGCAGTCTGCAGCTTCAGTACCGAACGACAGCTGAAAAAGTCGAATACAGGTAATACTGGAGCGATCCTATGCGATATTGAATGTACTCCATCAACCTTGGTAGTGAAAAGTGTAAATGCAGGCGGAGAGGAAGCAACGGTTTCGAAACACAGAAAAACAAGCAATCGTTAAGTCTAAAATTAATTATGTAGCTTGAATGTTAATCATATTCCGTTTTATTTGCTATACAGCTAAGTGCAATTTCAAACGTTAAACTAACAACATAACACGAAAATAAAATAATAACGATACGGGAAAAGCATATACTTTTAAACCTGAAATGTTTTTATTACATCTTCAGTTGCGTTTTTCCCCTGCATTCTCCGCTCTAGCGCTCTGTAATAATATTAACAAATTCAACTTGCTGAAAAATTTGCTAAGTTTACGCGGCTCCTGCGTGACGGACTTTTTATGTCATGCACTGCTAATATTGGCCTACCCATCTACATCCCTAATGTGTCACTTCCAACTGTTTGGGCGGCTAAAAGACAGATATAAACATTTTTTAAAAGTAGACATAATTTGAATTAAAATAACATACATTATATATTTTAGAAAACGCTGAAATAGCGTAGGAAACAAGTGTTGGTGGTCTTTATCCCTACAACTAAAATAACCGATACATAGCTGCTTATTTGTTACGTTAATATGATGGTAAAACAAAGGTGGCTGCGGAAATCAAAGTTGTCACATCCTGCATAATCATTCAGTACATGATTAGCGCTAACCGAGGTTGGATGGGAAAGTAAGAGTGAATAATTTTTTATTAATAACCGTTAGCTCTTTTTTATAAATGAGAAACAGGAAATGATCACAGTTTTTGCTAAATCTTTGCTGTAGAAAGTAACAGTGACAAAGCTGAGAATTGCCAAGTATCTCGGCTATTTTGTTTTGAAATAAGCGATAACAATATACACTGGAAATTCGGTGTGACGGAGTGAAATTGTTAAGGTTTGTCCCGCACATTACAAATCTGGTAAATTGTAGCAGGAATATTTAAAAAGAAAAATTTACAATCACTGTTGCGAAAAAATTACACAATTCCCCAGATTCAGCCCCATGTACTTTTTTCCCCCCCTTTCTTAACCTCAAAAATTTCCTTAAAAAGGGGGGAAGAGACATTTTCGTTGAATGAAGAGGTTATCTCTTTTGTAAACGAGTATTGTGCAGAGATCGAAAGATATTTTTTCTGAAAGAAAAAAAAATATTGATAAACTCTCTGGACTAAATATACTCAGCTCATAAGAGATTACGTTGAAAATAAAATTTTTGTTTTTTGAAAAAAAAAAGTATTTACTGTGTTTTTACCAGACGTAAAATCTGCCCTCGTATATTCTTGTAGGGTGAAAAATGGTCGTTGACATATCAGAAACAGAAGTGGGCGTGTATCTAGGCATGAGAATGAAATAATGCAAATTTGCAACAATTGGATACTATAGTTTAAGGCTAGAGACAAGGGCGTTACAATGGTGCAGTACAATCAGAGGCGTCGGTCCTCTTATCTCCTAACCCTAAGATCGCGGGTTCGAAACGGCCAGGAGCGATGAATTTTTTCGGCCGTAAAACTCCTAAGTGTGTGGCTTCCTTCGGAAGGGAAGTAAAGCCGTGGGTCCCGTGTCGTACATTTACGGCACGAAAAAGAACCTCAAGCCTGAAAGAAGAGACCTCTGAACAAAATTTGTCGGCCGTTTCACGCCCTGAGTTGAATGGAACGGTGCTGACCTGAGCTGTTAAAGAACGTCCATAAATAAATCTATCAAAAAAAAATCAGAGGCATGTTAACAAAGAAAAAATTTGAATGGGCTCCCCCAGGAAGATCAAACCATGGTACTTCACGAATTACATGGAAAAAATAAATACTCCAAAATATGAGGGAAAGCAATATAAATAACCAACAGAGGGCAGCCATAAGATAAAATGAAAAATTGGAGATTTTTGGTACAGAGGAAGGAAGCATTCCAGGTCTAAGTTTAGGACACATCTCCGGCATTTGCATGAATTAGAGACCTCCATCATTCAACGCTCTTATTAAATTTTGTATTTGTTTTCATTAAAAATATTTTTCCCTGCCATTTCAAACCTAAAATATACATGATCTCAAATGAATGCAATTCGCCATAAAATGGAACAATCCTGAAATATCAAGCTACTAGGCAGATTCGTTTCGACACAATATTAATGTCCTTACATTCGAAGTTTCCTATTAGAAATTCAGGCTAACTACCCTGATATTAAATCCCTGCTAAAATTCCACCGTCACCTTCAATAATAGATAGCTACTCCACTGGAAGGTAGCAGTTGTGCGAAAATGTAAATATGCCTCTTGAAAACATCATAACAACGTATTAAATGCGGCTCTCTAGAAAACATTCCCATGTGAATAATTAACGAGCAAAAAATGAACCAAGTTCCCATTTTATTAAAACGAAAATGTCCGTCACGCAGGTGCTGCGCAAACTAAGGGTATTCCTCAGCAAGTTCTATATGTTACAGAGCGCTAGAACAAAGAAGTTACATATTAAGTTGTCTATTAAATAAATACAAAGCTTTTTCTTTTCTAGATCCCGCTCTTTGTAACGAGGAATTTAAGGAATTTAATAAAATGTTTGAGAAGGTTTTTACACAGCGCTCTTACATACAAATAGAATTCTCATGCACACGTCACAAGAAACTTGCATGCAAACAGCATACACAAATTATTTAATTAAAACTTACCACATGCAACAGAGTGTCAATTTGTATTGTTTCGTTTTCTTAATTTTAATTTATAACATTAAATAAATTAAATGAATTATCCGGCGAAAACTGTAAAATATTTTACATAAAGCGACAGTCATTTTAGAGTGCTAATTTTTTATAACGGAAGCACAATATGAAAAGGAGGGCAAACGGTTTTAAAACATACAATCGAACGTTCCATTGATTTTCAGTCCTTAATAATGATAACGATTTCAATTTAATATAAATTTGATTTCAGTAAAAAGCAAACAAACAAAAGAAACAAAAGAAATAGAAAAGATTACCGATAAAATAATAAAATATAAGGTAGGTATTGATGCACCTTACGAATTATGCACTACTAATTAATTATTAAATCCACTTCATCTAGTGCTGGCCGCTAGGCCCGGGTTCCACTTGGGTACCCACTTAGGAAATTTTCTAAGTTAGGAAGGTCTGTAACGGGATTCACCCAGTCTCCTGAGGACAAATGGGAAGCTGTCTCTTCATCTTCTTCAATCATGAAGGCGACCGATGGGGTGCCAGCATGCTTAATACATGCCTCCCCACCTGCAATACTGCCCTCTATCAATGAAGTCGTAAAACGGAGTTAAAGGGATGCAGAGGTCGCCGCGGCAGGCCAAGGATCACTTCGGTCTGTAGCTCCAAATGAGAATAATTAATTATTAATGTATTTAAACCCCATATTAGGATTAAAATCAAAATAAAATATCCTGAAATTTAAATATCAAGTATCGCAAAACACTATCTCTTACTGGAAAAAAAATTTACGTTTAGTTTCTCTTTTATTAAATACATACGTATATCTCTAAAAATTATTCAGTTTTCATGAGTAGGAAACTTCAGTTTTCATGAGTAGGAAACTATTTTTTTTTAGTTTTATTACAACCCTTAATGCTCACATTTGTTTCAACAAAAAAAAAAAATAGACCGGATAAATGTTATTTACTGACACCATTAAATTAAAAATTTCAATTTCAAAGTCGTAAACCACTACTCCAGATGTAAAAATAGCTCTATACACTTTTCGTTTATTTGTTTTTTTAATACAACCGCCGTTATAGCGCATTTAAATCTCGGTTTTCAGGTGTGCCTCCATTTCTAATGTTCGGATTTCCATGATTTTGAGAAACTATATTTCGTATTTTATTTAAATGGTATATACCGAGTTTCATCCCGAAAAAACAAACATTGGTGCCGCTAGTGAGATTTTCAAATTTTGGGTTTCAGATAACCCTCTTCCCGTATTCCTAACAGTTTAATTTAGCTTATTTTCATCATCTATTCAAGAGCATATACCATACAGAGTTTCGTTGAGAAAAAAATTAAAATTTTGGCCGCTAGAGTGATTTTTAAATTTTCGCTTTAGGTTAACCCCAACTCCTAATGCTTCAATTTTGCTGGTTAGTGAACTCGAAGAATCGTTTGTTAATGGATCGTTATATACCTACCGAGTTTCGTTGAGGAAATTTTGCGGCCGTTAGAGCGTTAAGATAATTGAACCATTAGTATTGGGGGTTAACCTAATGGTTTAATTTTGTTGGTTAATGAACTCGATGAATCGTTTATTCTTTGATCGTTATATGCCGAGGTTGTTGACAAAAAACAAAAATTGCTGCCGATAGAGCGTTAATCGACAAATTTTATAAGTTCGTCGTCTTTTTGGTGTCTACAAAGTAGGCTCCATGGAGATTTGAAGAAAAGTTCAAAAAAGTTTATGGTACAAGCTCAATAACAACATTCCTTCGGAATTTTCTAATAAATTACGTTTTCTTTAAAGGTTACTGGCTGACACAATTCTTCAAGAAGACGTTCAAGAAAGGGGTCACTTCAACCATTGACACCACTAGCGAATTATAAAGAACGATATCAGAAAAGGTTAGAGATAAATGTTAAATATTTGGAAAACTAACATCACTAACTCAATTAACAAATGCAAGCGTGTGCTGTGTTCAATCATTACTTTAAGAAACGATTCATGTTTTTGCATTGTTTTCTCAATAACACAAAGGTACCACGAAAGTATTTCCAATTTCAGGAGTGAATTAATAGGTAAGGTCAAAATTGATTTTCAAATCGTCTATTACTTGTGGTCAATTTCAAAGATGTCAACTTTAAGGTGGCGTTAGATAATAATCGGTCGTCAAAGAAACAGCTGACTGGCGAGAGAGCCGGCAGACGTACATTCTTGATGAGATTACCTTATGTGAATTTACTGCACAGCTGCTAAACAAAACCCTGTGCAAGTTGGACAGAATTCAACTTTTAACAAACTTCAGGAGGCGAAAGGAACAACAAATTTCAAATCAACATATGCCCGGAAATGCACATTTTCGATAGTAGATGGCACTGATGAATTCTATCATAACAATCAGAACAAAAGATGTTCGAAGTGGTGTCCATGGGATGCAATGCAAACGTCCACATGTCGCATCATGGATAGACTCACTTTTTCGAATGTTCCAGCCTGTACCCGAATAGCATCACAGGCTACACGGATACTCCGTTCGAGGATCTGCACATCAAGAACTGGCTTAGCGTGCACAACACTTTTCAGATGTCCCCAAGTAAAAATCAAAGGGGTTTAAGTGCGGTGATCAGCCATGAAACAGCGCCTATCCATCTTCTGGGTAAGATGTTATTGAGGTGTTGACCAACAATAATGTGGAAGTGGGCTGACGCTCCATCATGCATGGATTCATGGCCCGCTCGATCACCGACGTAAACCCCTTGATTTTTACTTGTGGCGACACTGACAAGTGTTGTGTTCCCTAAGGCAGTTCTTGATGTGCACAGCACATCCTTGAACAGTGTCAGTGTAGCTTGAGATACTATTCAGTGCAGGCTGGAACATTAGAAAAAGTGAGGCAGTCCATGATGAGACGTGCGGACGCTTGCATTGCATTCCATGGATGCCACTTTGAACATCTTTTGTTTTAATTGTAAGAGTTATGATACAATGATGCTGTTCATTAAATCCCTCTAATTTAAAAAATATTCCGGATATATGTTCGTAAGAATTTGTTTGTTCCTTTTCTTGTCACCGCCTGAAGATTGTACAGATATTTTCTGTCCATAATTAGTTTGTCCCGGTTTGTATTCACTGTGCCCGGTTTACGGAAAATGTACACGAAACTCCAGTTTACTGAGGGTGCAAAGGCAAAACTTAACTGCTGTGTGAATTATGGAAAGATTAAATGTCTCATTTTTGGGAATTCCATACCCGTCTCGTACACCCAGATGGCGGATTCAAATCTGTGGATTTTTTCTTTCTTTGTGTGTGTGTGTGTGTGTGTGTGTGTGTGTGTGTGTGTGTGTGTGTAAAAAGTCTAATAAGGGAAGTAAAGTCGTGGGTCCCTAGTAGTAGATTAACGGCATGTAAAATAACCTCAGGCTTGAAAGAGCAGGTCTCTGAGCAAAATTTATGGGCGTTTCATGGGACGCTGATGACCTGAGATGTTAAAGAGCGTCCATAACTAAACCAAAGCAATTGAGAAGTTATTGCCAGACGAGGAATAAAGAATATAATTAGAGGTATTACCCCGCCTCTGTGTTTTCACTTTACAAGATAAATGTTTCTGTTTATGTGTTTATTTACTTATTTGTATAAAACGCGTTAAGTTTCTGGTTACGTTTTTGTACGTGCTTAAAACACAAATGATACATTAAAATACCTAGTATGATATTGAAGCAACATGATGTTCTACATTTACACTTATCAAACCAATAATAAAAACGGAAACAAAAAAAATGCTGTGTGGGATTTGAACCCAGGAGTTTATGCAGAAGAGCAATATCTTCTAAATCGCTCGGCCATTCTACCCTAATGTTTTCTTTCCAGATGCTTATGACCGTTACGTATAAAGCGCCCACTGCAGTGTGCCAGTCGTTGCATGCGCGTTGTGAATACAGCGTTTACGAGCGTCTCCGAAGTCCTATCGACACATGGAAGCTGGAAATCGCTTCCCCCCTTTCTTTTTCTTCTTGTTAAAGGAGATTACTATATATATATTCTGCTGATTGTTAAAAGCAGATGTTAGTATGTCCGGCCGTAAGGCCCATACGATAGAGCGGCGGGTTTATTAAGTGGGGATTGTGTTGTGATGATGGTGAGCATTTATTTTGATTTGATAATCCCCAACGAAGAGTTTTGGGTTCTTGTTGTAGATGCCGCAGCTATGCTCACGTTCTATACACCATCTTCGGCCGCTATCGAAATGGTGTTCTTCTCAGGAATTCTGTAAAGTATGTGGAGCTTTTCTGTATTTAATCACAGAGGAGGAAAGGATGATGAATTAGAGGGCTATCAAATGATTATATTGGTTGCACAGTTCAAGACACTTAATTTGGAAACTCACTTGTAGTTCCGGACTTGTCTGATATTCTCATACATTTGTTTACTACCACAGATTTATTTTATTAGTCACGCCCTATAACTTTTAATGCCTAAACTAATTACTCGTTTACTGTTCGTCACTTTTACAGACACTCCAGGCATTCCTTCACTGTTGTGATTTCTAGTTTCTTGGCTTTCACTAAAATATATCCCACTCACGCACCAATGTATTTATTACTGTTCAAAACACATCGGAATCTCTCACTGCCTGATTCGTAACTGATTACTGTCCACTGCAAACACATCACTAGCAACTGACCGTTGCAACTCATAACTAGACTACTTATCCTTTCTCTACGCGTCATTTTTTGAGAACTCAAATTTAAAAACATTCCAGACGCGACTTAAATCCAATCTTTTTGATTGGCTTAACAGCACGGTACCTAGAACGATCGAAATCTTGCCTCTTCAATGGCTGAAATTCTCCCTTTCTTCCCTGCTTTCTGACACGTTACGTTTGAGATTTTTTTTTAAGAGATCGTTTTCTCAAGGGTGAAAGCGAGCTTCTTGCCTACATTGTTTACTCAAGGAATTTTAAAAGCAACTATAAAGGAAAGGTCCTGTACTACACAAAAGTCAACCTTGCGAATGGCTCCAGACAGTCACGAATAAAAATAAAGTTTTAAGCTTGATGTACATATAGTTTCAGTTCTGTATGATGTTCCCCCTTTGTCACATTACTTATTTTATCTTTAATGCACATATTATACACCTTGTTCACTTTTAGATGACTATCATTAAAATTACACACATTAAAAGGGCAGATATTAATAAACAATTACAGTTGACAATTTCTAGAAGAGTCTCTCGCTACAACAGTTACTTACATTTGTGTATTCGTAAACTGCAGTAATAAAAGTCCATTACTACTACTACATTTCATATATTTGTTTTCTGATAGGCTCAACTGGTGTTTTGAGAATTAACAAAGGCATCTTTTAAGACGACGCAAAAAAGTCTAATTATTTAAAAAGCATCTCTTTTAAACCCCAGCCAGCATATCGCTAACGAAGCTTGAAAAAGGCTTTATGCTCGACACTGTGCCTAATGTCATAACAAGAGGACTCGTTAAGCTGGAAGTATCGGCTTTTAGCTACTCTCTTTATAAGCACACGCTATTTTGAAAGCCTCTTTGACTTCTCGAGTTTGGACTCTTGAAGCTTTATGTAGGCTTCAGTTTCCCCAAACTGATAATTATTATGTAGTAATTCTACCTCATTGACTTCAAACAAGAAAGTTTCTCTCTGCTCAGATGTCAACAGACACAGCAATGTCTTTGAATTTAGGGTGGAACCAATTATAGGATTATCCCAAAGTTTTTTTTTCCCGCCACTCAAACAATACTTGTTTGCCACTATCTTTTCTCCCTCTTTCAAATCTTTGCATTATTTCTCTTTGTTGAAATGCCTAAAGAAGAAGGAAAAAGTCTGACAGTCACGTGTGTAAGACATGGCTCATTTGCAATGTTTTTCCATACACTCTCGACATTAATTGAATAAATGTTTCTAATTTATCTTCGAAATTTCAGTTCTGTTTCTGAATAAGAAATATTACATTGCATTTTATTTCCCTATTAGCAAATATTCTCAACAAAGTAATATCTTTAGTATTAAATATTGGCAGATCTTCTACCCAAGTGGTGGAGAGCTATGAACTCCATTGTAAAGAACTTATTAGGGCGCGAAGCAAAATAGCCATAAAAATCTGTCGATGCAATGTTTGGAGAAAAATTATGGGTCCATTAGAATCTCCCAACCAATAGCTTACGTTTGGTTTATTAACAGACGTTCTTTAACATCTCAGGCCATCAGCATCCCATTCAATTCAAGGTGAGAAATGGTCAATAAATTTTGTTCAGAGACCTCTTCTTTCAGGCTTGAGGTTCTTTTAAATCTAAGACACGGGATTAACGGCTTCACTTCTATTCAGAAGGAGGTCATATTTAGGAATTTTATGCCCTAAAAAACCTCCGGCAATTTTGCGTCTACGAGATCAGTGTGGTTACCACCAGAAATGACAGATAATGGCTTCATTAGCCACATGAATAGTATGTGGTTTTGCGCTATCATACAAAAGAATAACATATTTGAGATTCACGAACATTCCAGTAGGTGAGAGATTCATGGACTGCCAACCAGTAACGATTGCGTCTAATCGTATGTCAGCAGCTATTGAAGAGAGCTTTCCTGTAGACGTGGCAACAATGCAAAACAGGCTTAGGCACGAGCCGCTTTCTGAGTCAGTGAAATTATGTGAAACTATGCGACCTAGCTGATGGAGATGGAGCCATGTGGTTTATACTTGACGTTGAATTCCTGTTGCACGTCCTCACAACTACTAAGGCTGTTGCTCGTCTTAGTAGTCGCTAAGACAGCCTTGTAAACCATTGTTGTTTATCTTCAGCGTGGTTTATCCTCATCGTTTCGTCGATTTCCTTCAACTTCGCGAACCACTGACAGCATCAACAGCGAAGACTTCATCCTTTGAGGTGCTCATGTTTGACCACGCTTCTTGAATGTAGTGCACTTTTCCAATTGTTTCTGCCACGCAGCCTTCACCGTTGCTTCTGATGATGGAAAATGCTTCCCATGAAGGCGTTTCTTTTATTTGGGGAAAAGAAAAAAGTGACAGGGAACTAAATCTGGACTATAGGAATGGTGCTGGAAACATCTCATACTGACTTTCGTGGGATATTAAGCAACAACATTTCCGATGTGCAGTCGTGCATTCATTTCTTGCAAGAAAATGTGTCCTATTGCATGCAATACAATCTTGCAGAGTTTTCAGGACATCTCTATAGCACTGCCCAAACACAGTTGTCTGTGACATGCTGCCATGTAAGCCATTCCTTGCATACCGAAAAATGAGAAATTATAGCTATAACCTTCCTGGCATGAGCAACCACTTTGTGTTCATAACGGAGATTTACACAAAGAGTTTTGTGTTTGCTCTGTGGGTCAAAATGTACCCAAGTTTCATCAGCAGAATTGCCTTTGAAAGAAATCCGCACCTTCGCGTTACATCATCTTCAACTGCATGCAAACCTACACGTCAATATTCCTTTGTTCGGGAATCAGGAACCAGAGTGTGACATCCAGCTAAATTTTTCAGAATTTCAGAAAGTGCTTTTTGACAATCCTCTCCCACAATAATATCAGCGATATGTTTTCTTCCGTTAAGGCACAAACTGATTTTTTTTTTAATTCTTTTCCTCCCTCTTTACACAGTTCTCTCTTCGAGCTCAGCTATGGGGAAAAACAAACGCTCCATAGCTCCCCGCTGAAGAGTTGTTGAGATGAAAGTCGAATTATATTTCACTGCAGATGGTACTGAACATGTTTCAATTTGCATTTTACAGGTGGGAATGAGAATTGACAACAATAAAACTAGTAAAAGGTATACATTACCATTAAAATAACAAAATATTGTAAGTTAAATTAAGCTATTCGAGAATTTATGCCAATAAATAAAATTATAGACATCCTTTATTGAAACGCCCACCTTTGGCCGTTCAGTTCCGAGTTTAAACACGTAATATAAACAAGTTTGTATTATTTTCGTTCACCTACTGCCAAATGCAATTTGAACAATTTTTTCTGCAAATAACACACATAAAAGTACCAAAGAAAGAACTTGCATGATGTCTGTAAGAAAGTAGGACAGAAAGGAAGAGGGCGATGTCACAAATCGAAAAAGAAGTTGGAGAGCGACAAAAGTTGGTTCTAGCACAAAGGGCTATGAAAAATAACATTGTTGGCATAAGAAATTTAATTTCTCAACAACTGTAAGACGGTGGGAATCAAGATGTGAACACAACATCCAAAAGCCATGTCACATGCACCGATTGCGGTAGAAATGCATAAAAAGAACCACTCAAGCCTACCCTCAGTCCAAAAAAAAAAAAAAAAAATCAGTGATCGCATGGAATTCTGTGAAAGACTGACCAAGGAAGGTTTTTGTTGAGGTAAGTACGAAAGTCGTACAAATTATATTTACAGATGAAAGTTGCATTGTACTTAGCCCAAAATCAACAGATAAAATCGCCGAACTTAATACACGTAATGTCGATATTTCACGTGCTCTTCTTATTCAAAAAGTTCTCTTAAAATCGTGGTCGCAGGATATGGTAAAACAGACTTGCAAAGTCTTCCACGATGATCTTGATATTACGTTGTGCGTGTCTTGCCATCACAATGCCTACAGAGATCTTGGGAAATTTTGAATACACACTCATAGGCCTTTCTGCACTCAATATGTTTTCTTAAATAATACGATCGAAAATATTTTATAAATTATGATTAATAGAGCAATGTCTCTATAACTATATCACAGAGCGGTTCTCTTGTTTTAAATATACCTTATATTTAAAACAATATATAGGGGCGTTCTAAAATGTCTCGATCTGATCAAGAAAACAAGTTTTTTTTCAAGTAGTGACCTTGATAATACATTTAACCCCAAAGACTTTCCAACTTTTTAATACAATAAGTAAAATATGATTTGTCCAACTAGAAAAGTAACCGTTTGTCTCAACTTCAATCTCATCATTTGCTGTGAATCTTCGTCCACCCAGCCATATCTTCAGGTTTGGGAACAAACAATAACCGCTGGGAGCCAAATCTGGCGAATATGGTGGATGTGGAAGCACTTGGAAGCGAAGGTCATGTCGTTTTTCAGCAACAGTCCCAGACGAGTGTGAAGGCTCATTATCGTGATAAAAGAGCACTTTCTTTCTCGTAGTGTGTGGACATTTAGCCTGAATAAGATCCTTCAGTTGGTCCAGTAGTGAAGTGACGGCTCTGCTCTTCGGCAGGTAGTCTACGAGCAGCACATTATGAGAATCCCAAACTAATTTTTAGCTGAGGCCTACGCACTGTTACAGAAGATGATTTAAAACGGAGACAATCAATTTGAAAGGAAGGTGGTCCCACGGCTCTAGTTTGGGCTCTTAACAGGAAATAACGTTAACACCGCTGCTGTTACTGTGAGAGAGAATTGCCGATTAACATTAAGAACATTTTCAGAAAGTTTGAAAATTTCATTGGATGCTAATTTAGTTGCTAACTAAAACTTGCACATGAATAGTCTGCATTCACGGTGAATTCCAGACATACGTGTGCAGGTTTGCATGCAAGAAAACGCGGAGTAAAAATCTTAAGTATGGCTTTCTTCGGAAGGGAAGTAAAGCCGTGGGTCCCGTGTCGTACATTTACGGCACGATAAAGAACCTCAAGGCTGAAAGAAGAGACCTCTGAGCAAAATTTATCGGCCGTTTCACGCCCTGAATAGAATGGGACGCTGATAATCTGCGATGTTAAAGAGCGTCCGTACATAAACAAATCAAAAAAACATGTAAAAGGTACATTTCCGTGTAACAAGCTCGATTGTCTACCACGACAGTGCACGGAGCACAAATATGAAATGTGTCCCCTGTAGTCCAAACTCAGTCCCGTGTGACTTTCTCTTTTTCTTCAAATTGAAGAAACACCTTCGTGGGAGCATTTTCCGTCATCAGAAGCAGTGGTGACGGCTGCGGAGGAGATTCGAAGGACCTGTCAAAAAGTGACTCCAGCATGTCTTTGAAGACTGACAGAAACCCTGGGACAGGTGCATTGCATCCAACCGGGACTACTTTGAGAAATATCATCAAAATTAACAGATTAATCTCCTGTTTCGCTTTTGTAAACATCGATTTTCTAATGTCGAATGTCACCAATTGCCACCGGACTAATGCTGTCATCTGGTGGCAATAGCTTCAAGTGCGTCATTCAAATGTATGTGCCATGTGTAATATAAATGATCAACTGGGATATAAATGAATTAACTCCTACTTGACTACTGTCCCTATTAAAACAGCAAACAAAAATATCAGATGACTTTCTCTTTCTGTATGTATATATTTTTATTTATGGACGCTCTTTAACATCTCTGTTCATCAGCGTTGTATGTATATATACACATATATTGTGTGTGTGTGTGTATATATATATATATTATTTTGGTGTTCTATCTAGAAAATTATAAAACAAACTTCGTTTAATTCTATTTGGAATACGAGTTTTTTAGTTACGTCCAAATATGGCCGTGCGGGACCGAACAAGAAGCCGAGATATTGGCTATTTGGCGTTGGGACAGTTGTATATTAACAACTTTTTTGTTGGATTACAACGTGTGCCGGAATGCAAATTTACATGAATTAATGTTTATCTATTCATAAAATGCAATCTTAATAGTGCATGATTATACATATCTTTGGGACTTTTCGTTATTGGATATTATTTAGAGAAAAACATTAGAAATATACACTTTTCATTAACAGTGCAACGATTCTGATGTTGGTAGAAAGGGGTAGCTGAGGGGGGATGCGAAGAGAAGAAACCATGCACGTTACAAGTAATTGAAAGTCCCTTGTGTAGCTTGTCAAGGCTGTTTAATCTCAATTGTGATTGTTATAGTTGGGGCGCTCTTATTTCCGGAAGCAAATCGCGAAACAGCTGCAGTCATCTGACAAGTTGGATTAGCCACAGTTGTTTTCGCGGCAAATTATCCGCGTTACCACATTCACATTTCACGCAATGGTTAGAATTGGTGTATTCAAAGCGCATTTACGTTTAACGCATACAAGTGCTTCCCGTTTAACAGCGTTGCTTTATAATTAGCATTATGAAATTAAATAAAAATGCACGACCGCATACTGCAACTGTAACCTTTGATACTATTTGGAGATTGAGCTTTCATGTTTTTAAATATCCACACAGCCCTTATCTTGCTCTCTCAGAGTATCCTGTGTTTGCACACCTGAACGAAGTTCGGATTTAAAACTATTTTTTTTCTGTTGGAATAAAGAAGCGGCTGAAACGATGTGAGATGTGAATTTAGAACCAAGATGAATGTTAAAGTACTCAACGTCCTGTTAACATCTTTGTATAAGAAAAAAGCAAATTTTGAACCCGCGACCCCCTGAAAGAGTTGCCACCTGAGCCTCGGTTTTTCATATATTAGGGTATTATATATAATACCCTAATACATAGTGTTTAACGCCCGTTTTTGCTACACAGGCACCACAGACGATGGACACTGCTGACACATGAGATGAAATGAAATATTGGGAAAGGATTTTTATTTTTAAGGAAGGAATCGTTCCAGGTCTAAGTTTAGGGTATCTCCCCGGCGTATACCATTTATGAGGACTGGGGAAAACCTGGAAAAAACCTCAGTCAGGAAGGACGGTCCTGGCGGTATTCGAACCCAGACGTCCCGCTCACGAGTCCGAGACTTAACGACCTCGGCCACCCGTGGCCGTAGAGGGTATTCTAGTGAAGAACTAAATCACATAAAACTTTTTGCGCATAAAATTTAGAATTAATTTTCTCTTTCCTTTAGGAGACGAAATCTAAAGGTATACCAATTGCGCAGAAACTTTTAATTCACAAGCTAAGTTCCCTAAACATGAAGTATTTGCAATTCTCTGCAGATAAAGAACCCACGAAATATTTCAATATCAGAGCACAAATTTACATTGAATATGAAATGTTCTAAACACAACATCTGCTATTTTTCTACTCCAAAACTTGAATCAACTAATACTGTGTATGTTTGTATTTACAGTGGTATCCCTGGGTTCTGTTACACATCACCGCACAGTGACGCTCAACGGGGTACGTTCTGACACCTCCTGGAGGGACGCCCACGAACTTCTGCCTCTCTCAAAATGAACATCTGAGCAAATGGCAGCCATCAACCTGTGGGTCGTGTGTGGTTTCTTTACGATTTCCTGGTGCAGTGTTTGTGTAAATATTTCAGATATAAATCAACGCTGTGGAATGCGGCTCCGGCAAGTGATAGAGAATAAAGAAGTGCGAACAGCTATGTGCCCAAGTGGACAAGCTAGAGGAAGATTTTTACATTTTTAATTACGCCAGTATAAACAAAACACTTTACACCAAAGCGTTGGTTATCTACAGGATGATTTGGAATTGTGGAGCTGTATCGTTTGGCATTTGTTTAAAGCTTACAGTAGGCTAGCAACCGTTTTTAAGGCACCAACCACAGTAATTCTGCTTTAAATGCCATAATCTATTATTATTATTATTATTATTATTATTATTATTATTATTAGTAGTAGTAAATACAATTTGTCACCCCCTCATGTATGCCCCCCCATAAATTCCTTACAAATATATTGTTTTATTTCACCGTTAAATCTGTACATACCGACGTAAATACAGACACTGTCTCAGAAATAATTTCGGCGTTTAAAATAACTTTATTTGAAAGACTCTCAGCGAGATTTGTTATCCTGCCACGGTAGCAACTTCCGGATTATGATACGATAAATTCAGTGATATCCACTTTCGTGGCTGGAATGTTTTCGAAATTTATTCCAAGCAGGAAATGGACCATGCATCGAAACAGATGTTAATCCGAAGGCGCAAGATTAGGGCTATTCTAGATGTGGTAACTGCTACACCCTTCCCAATTCCCAGGATTTTTCCATTTTCACTAAGGAGTCTCTCGAAATTCTGCTGCAACAGAACTATTTCGGTTAAACAATGCAACGTATCTCTGTATCAAAACTTCATTTTTAATAGTGTTTAAACTACTGAGGCATCACAAACGGTGGACAGTGATAATATATGGTATCCCATAATGAACATAATATTTGTTTGTTTTAATAATAAACCACACAGTTTTATTGAAAAGTGCTAATATTATTAAGTCAATATTAAGCAAAAACACTGCCATTAAACATGAAACAAAATATCAGGCAAATGTCCCCCATGTCTTAATTGGCACATGTTTACTGTTTGCAGAATATCGTAAGTATGGTTTCCTTCGGAAGGGAAGTAAAGCCGTGGGCCCCGTGTCGACATTTACGACACGATAAAGAACCTCAAGCCTCAAAGAAGAGGCCTCTGAGCAAAATTTGGTCGGCCATTTCACGCCCTCAATTGAATGGGACGTTGATGACCTGAGATGTGAAAGAGCGTCAGTAAATAAACAGATAAAAAAAATTCAGAATTTTCGATTTTAGAGCAAAGTTCCGGCTGAATTAGACCCCTGACACTTCTAATTTCTACGTTGAGTTGACGGATAGCTCATAGATTGTCCACATAAAGACAATATTAAAATTTGCTGTAATCGAAGGTTAATTGTTGAGGACGGCGGGAAATCGACTTTATTGGGCTCATTGCAACGCTCTGTCTGATGAGGACAACATTCTCTAGCGACCGACGGGAACGGTAATTTGATGTTCTCTGTAAATGTCCTCACAGTCACTGCAATGTCGACAAGTTAGACGCATTTCGTCCACCAAAAATTAACGCGAAGTCTTCGAAAGATCTCTGCATAACATTCACCGTATTAAAATGCAATTGATCGCAATACTAACAGATGACAGTCTGTTATATTCAAGGTTGGACTACCTAACAAATAGAGAGAAGCGCTCAATTTAAAAATTGTGTTCATTATGGGACACGCTATATATGAGATGAAATGATAAGCTGGGAAAGCTTTTTTTCTTTCTTTTTTTCAAGGAAAGAAGGGTTCCAGGCCTAAGTTTAGAGCCTTTCCCGGCATTTGTCATTTTGAGGGCTGAGGAAAACCTGGAAAAACCGTCAGTAACAGAGGGCGGCCTGGTAGGAATTCAACCCCAGACATTCCGCTCACGGGCGCCTTAACGACCTGGCTACCCGTGGCACTCAAAACTTTATGAACTCGTTCCTGTTGCTGAAAATAAATATTCGCATCGACTGTACGTCCTTTTGGAACAAACTTCCAGTGAATTTCAAGATTACACCAGAAACATAACATACTTGGGGACCGAACCGATTTTGTTTAGTGATGACTTTGGCAGACTGGCGGGATCCAGTCACTTTTCTAAGTGTAGGGTTGCGATAATACACCAATTTTTCATCACACGAGCCATTTCTCCTAATAAATAAATTCATCTAAGTAATTTGCGACAAGCAGATATAAATGCTCACTCGGTGTTGCGCCTATTACATTTCAATTCATGATATTCTGTGTGATTTTATTTTTAATGGAGCGATGTATGGTATCTTTTGATGCACCAAATTCTTCTAAAAGCCTTCGAGCACTTTTTTGAGAATTTTGTTGCGAAATTCCAAGTGTATTCTCAGTATTTCATACCTTAGGTCTTACAGGACGTGGTAAATCTTTAGTGTTTTCGACTCTTTGTCCTTCCATTCCCTGATTGTTCGAGCCGCGGCAGGAGCTTTATAATCTTGTTTCTAGTAGTGCTTTAGAAGAACTCTACTTTCAAATTGTGTTACCTATATTTAATGATTATGTATAAAAAAACTGTCCACTGACAAATGTTCACAAATTAAAAAATAATAACCATATACCCCGTAAATAACATTGCGAAAAGAAATCCTAAAATCTTGAAATACTACAAAGTTAAACCGACGACGTGATATAAGCTCACAGCTGATGGCGTAAATCGAAGCCAAAACCAATTTATTCGGGTAGCATCCTTCAAGAAATCTGACACCAAATCATGAGGTGAAAAAAATCGAAATTGCTTCTCAGCATGAAAATTTACGACCCTGTTTTCTGAATTGTGAGGGAAATTTTCCTATTAATGTGATGTTCAATCAATTATGTTTGTAAAAAAGTATGATTGGAAGATACCGCGTAAATTCATACAGCTCCATAATACCACACAATCCTTTAAAAGTTCATCTGAATACTTTCTTGTGCACAAAAAAAAACTGATATTGCTAAGGAATAGAGAGCTATCTTCATATCAAGTGCGATTATTATAAATGGTATTAAGGCTTCTCTCAAGTTTGATATCTTTCAAACATAACATTTTTTCTTTAATGAATGACTTGAAACCATATATGTAGGTAGGAAATAACAGAATACTGTGCACAAATAAGGTATGCCTGATATCACAATTTTTTCTTCGTTCTGTAAAATAGAACGTTTACACAATTATTATTCCATCAGCTTGCTATTACCTGAAGCAACTTACACTTTTATTACTAATACGTGTCTTATATGTTACAATGTGAACGCTTTGTTTCAAAAATCTTATATAATTAAGGTATAATTTTACATGCTCCTAATGTATATCAAAGCGATTGTAAATATGTAATTTTTGAATGAGTCCTGAGGTTCCCGCTGGCCACATAGTAAAAGGGAAAATAAACCCTTTCTATTGGCACAGCATAAAGCATGATACGCTTAATAAAATATATGCTCTAACTTATTTCATTCCTGCAATTTCAGTTCTCCAAATTAAGTGGTCCAAGATTATTCCTGGAGAAAAAACTACGCTTTACGCTTTGTCAACGAAGATTGCCGGAAAAGACACAGTATACCTCGGCTGATTTTACTGTGGCTCTGATCTCAGATAATCACGAACAATTAAAGGAATAAATCATTCCACATCTTAACCACATACCTTCCAAACATGCCGTTTTGTACAAGGCAGAGTATGGTTTACCCAAATGAAAGCGAAAGTTTTTGTGCGTGCGTGCCTGTGTGTGTGTGTGTGTGTGTGTGTGTGTGTGTGTGTGTGTGTGTGTGTGTGTGTGTGTGTGTGTGTGTGTGTGTAACGATTTATTGGTAGGACTATATGGACATACAGGAAGTGAGAGATGGGTGACATCTGCTACACATAGTCAGTTTGTCTGTTCAAGCAAGTGTCCCAGCGCGTCACCAGGTTGTTTTTAATGATGTTTAACGCCCATTTTTACTACTGAGACAACACAGGCGGTGGGCACTGATCATACATGAGATGAAATGATATATGGAAAAAGATTTTTAAGGAAAGAAACGTTCCAGCCCTAAGTTTGGGGTACCTCCCCGGCATTTGCCATTTATGAAGACTGAGGAAAACAGGAAAAATCTTCAGTCAGGGAGGACGGTCCTGGCGGGATTCGGACCACAGCAGAAGCTCCACATAAGTGTGTGTTGTGTTATTATTTAAGTGTTCTACTTCTATAGTACTTGTTAGTTTAGCTATATACGTCTGTCAGTGAGTGAGTGCCTCAATGATAGTAAAATACACTCCTTTGAGTATAATAAAGTAGTGAAGTAAGCGTTCATTATAGAGAGATAAAATGCATAAAAAGACATAACCAAGACAATACGACTTGAAAGAAAATAGTGGTAACACTGTCGGCACGCTATTAATGAACATGTGAGAGCGTTGTTCTCAGGTCTAGATAAATAGCATTGCTGTTTAACACACTCAGCATCACTAGTGCATTATCTGTAGCTGGACGAATACAAAGCTATAGCGCAATGGCTTAAATTTGGACAGTCCTGAAACGATGTTTTCTAAAAGTAAGCAGTGTGCATGGATTAAAAGTGAGGCGGCACGTGTTAGGAACATTAGGGAATGTCATGCAAATGAGAAACCTGGGCAATGAAACTTAGCAATGTCAGTCCGTGGGGTGTCAGACTTTCGACAAGGAGGCAGTGGAAGTTGCATCACGTTTAGTTCGCCATGCTCTTGAAGTGCATTACGTTGATATGATTTAATCACTGCTGGAGATGGGTCGTTAATGAACAATGAGGGATTTAGCCGCAGAATTCATACTACAGTGTTGCAGTAATTCCCTACTTCTAAAACATTAACGACTTAGATGGGATGTTCAGGGTCTTCCAGATTACAAAGTGGCAGGGGATTACTACGAAGTAATGGTTTAAAGTCTCGAGGTTCTAGAATAAATAGTTTACTACTTATGTGTTACCACTACTTTCATTCCACTCTCGTAAATATGTCAAGCCTGTTAGTCTCTTCTTCGGTGAAAGAAACAAGTAAATAAAATACTCCCTCTAAATCGACGTTTAGGTAAAGGAAGGGGGGAAACATAACCGGTGAACGTTACCCTATGCTACTGGAGCAGTTAAACGATTCGATCAACAATAGTCCTCATTTGGGAAAGTTAAAGGTTCTGTTCCATCACAATAACGCGCAAGCACACAAATATGTGAATGTGATCCCAAAATTCATTGATTTAAGGTGTGTAACTCTTCCTCATCCTCCCTACTGACTGAATTAGGTTCCCTCTTACTACACTGAGAGGAAAAAAATAATTATTCTCTTTAATATTTTAAATTTTACGCATTATATGTTAATTATTATAAGCCCTTTCATTTTTTTTAATATTATATACTTTTTCAAACATTTTGCAGTCACTCGTTTATTCGGATATCATTTTGAGTGTAGGATTTCCTTTACGTATGTATGAGCGTGAAAAAAATGTAACTTAATCATATTTTTACACCTGGTAAATTGAAATGTCTAATGACATTGTTCTTGTATTGTTGCTATGTCAGTTTTTTTCTACTGTTGAGGAAGTTTAACAAATACTTTTATGAGGTAAAAATGCCATTAAGTCGAGAGGAGGCTGCTAAAGCAGTTGCCCTACTGGAAGATGACGGAGCATGCGTTATATTGCCCAGGTGTTACAAGTCAATATCTCTACCATACAAAGGACATACCGAAGGTTCAGGGAAGTTGGTGTCTACTGCAGAAGTCCAGATCAGGTCGCAAAAGGGTGACATCTATTAGAGATGACCAATTTCTACGGTTGCACGTTTTGCGTGATCGTCACACAACAGCTGTAGAAGTTGCAAAGCGTGAGAACAGCAAGAAGACGGTTTGAAAAAGCACCCTCAGCTCTAAAATATCAGCTAGATGTGCTTTGCTTACCAGCAAAATCGGCAAGCACGTCTTTTCTTTGCTTGTAAATATATGGAGTGGAATGAGGAGCAATGGAAAATTGTCCTATTCATGAATGAGTCGAGGTTCAGCCTAAGATCGTCTGGTGACAGCGGGAGAGCATGGAGGAGGACTGGAGAAAGCATGCCCCTTGCACCTTCTCATGGCTTTCAGGGAAAGATTCGTCATGGTATGGGCCAAGACAGAGTTGGTTTTTGTGAAGAAGAGCGGGACCCTGAATGCAAAGCGGTATATTGAGGAAATTCTCAGGAGCATATCACCCTACGCTCCATATATTGGCAACGATTTTCGCTTCATGTATGACAATGCCCGTTCACATGTGATACTGTTCTTGCGCGAGGTGGGAATTCAGGACCTAGTTTGGCCAGCACCAACTCCAATGAGCATGTTTGGAAAATTACGGGGGGGGGGGAGTTCGTCAGCATGTTCCTGAGAGCCTCAGTGAACTATGGGAGGCATTGTGTGAGCAGTGGGAGGTCATACCATAAGAAAACCTTAGGACCTTGATCCGCAGCTTGCCCGTAAGGTTGCAAGCTGTAAAACAAGCCAGAGGAGGAAACACCCGCTTCTGAGAGTACCACTGAGGGTTGAAAGGTGTTGTTTAGTACCCTGTAATTATAAATTTAAAAATTTTATTAATGCTATCTATTTTTCTTGTCCGATATGAGGGGTAGGGGGGTTTATTTCCATAGTGTTTGTATATATGTAATTCTGTGGGTTTATATTTTTTCCTTAACATTTCTTATGATTAAATAGGAGCACGAACCGTCTGGTTAGACCCGTGCGCTGTTTGAGTATTTAATAATATATCCGCAAGTTATTGTTGAAACAAATACACTTAGTACTCTACCTTGTGTTACCCTACAGGTAAAAACGAAATCATTATGAAGTGTGATTAACTTGCATTCGTGTTCATGCCCATACAATAAAGGAAATTATAGACTCAAAATGCATCCGAATATATAAGAGTGGTTGCAAATGTTTGGAAAAGTATTTAATAATTAAAAATGAATGGTAATATATTAATGCATACAAATAACGCGTAAAACTAAAGGCTAGCAGGAATTATTTCGCATCAACTAAGATGAAAAAATTCGTAATTTGCACAGCCAAAGATATTAAATTTTTTGTACTGAAAAAAAAAAAATTTTAAAATGATTGGAATAATTGCACACATTTGAAAGTAGATTATGTTCAGAAATAAAACATTTCTTTAAAAAAAAAAGTTATCTCTTCTTTATTTCTGCACGAATTAACGTACACCTTTCGTAAAGGTTTTTATTTATTTTTTTTTTTTTTTGGAAAAACTTACTGCAATGACCATACAGTGGTGAAACAAGTGCAAGCACTTCTTCACAGCTGATTTATTTGTTACGAATTCACAAAATAAAAAGCAAATTAAGGAACCGATAAAACGCATGACTAAAAGAAATATACGTCTGGCGTTGGCAACTAAGCCACTAAGGGATACGAGGAAAGGAACTCAATATTTATGACGTCATTACCGAATGAGAATAAGAAGAAAGAGGGCAGAGAGGTGTAAAACCCTGGTGTATGTACCTCGCTGTGAGCAGAGAAATCTTTGCGCTTCGCTTCGCATCGTCCAATCAGAAGGGCGAATTAGAACGATTCAGAAACGTTGCACCAAGCTATGCAAACAACTCTCTTTGTCTTCTGTTTCATTGATATAGATGAATGTTGAAGTACCACAAGAGCTGGGGTGCAATTAAGTTCTTGTTTATGATCTCCTGTACTGACATCGACTCCGGAGCGTATTTACAAGATAGAGAACCAAAGTTCCAGCTAGAGGTGAACTCAGAAATTGTGAAAGAGCTCAGCTGTTTTCAAATAGAAAGAGCTGCACTTCTTCCTCTTCTCCCTACTACTACAATTTTCCCGCCAGAATTCTTTTCAAAACGATATGGGATTGTCACTTATGCTCTATCCTTGACCCGTTCATTTTTACCTCACTTTTACACATACGAGGGTAGATTCATAAGTTTCTGGCCTCGGCGATAAGGATTATAGTCTTTACAAAAGTCTTATCTGGTGTCATACCTTATCTGTTAAGTAAATAATTGCAGCTATAACTTCCGCTCCGTTGTGTTCACTTGTCCAGATATAGTTGCATAAAGAAGGCTATGTGTAGATGATTGTTACATGTTCAAAATGGAGTATCGAGCTGTTATTAACTTCTCCGCAAAAGGAGGACTTACTCCAAATGAAATTAAACAATGATTGGACGGTGTATATGGGGAAGTGTCCCCCCTCATATTCTACCATAAAAGAATGGGCCAAACTTTTTCGAATGGATAGAGAAAGCATTGAAAACGAAGAGCGTGCAGGTCGGCCCTTGGAGGTGCTCACTTCAGAAAACATCGCTCTTGTGCAAGGAGAAATTATGGAAGACCGGCGGTTCAAAGTTACAGAAATATCAGCAAGGTCTTTCTAAAACAACAGATCTTCGAATTATTTATGAACATTTAAACATGAATAAGATTAGTGCTGAGACTTCTTTCCTCAGTCCAAAACCAGCAACGAGTCATCTGTTGTTAGGCATTTTTGGAACTCTGCCGTGGTAACGAGAGAGAAGTTCTGCAAACCATTGTTACACGAGATGAAACTAGGGTCATCTACTATGATCCCTTGTTCAAAAGAGAATCAATGGAGTGGCGTAAACCTGGCGAAGAACCGCCTCTAAAGGTCAAAGTCACTCAGTCAACCAAGAAGATCATGGCCACAATCTTTCGGCACTGTGAAGGAATACTCTTCATTGACTTCAAGGAGAGGAACACCACAGTAAATGGGGAGTACTATGCTGGCCTACTGCACAGACTACGTGCTTCCATCAAAGAGAAATTGCGAGGAAAGCTGAGTGGTGGTGTGCATACAGCCTGTGCATACAGCTCTTGTTGAAAAGGAAGCTGTGAAGAAGTGTGATTTCAAGGAGATCGACCATTTCCCCTACAGCCCAGATCTAACCCCCAGTGACTATTACCTGTTCTCAAAATTGAAGGAAGGATCTTCGAGGAAGGAAATTTAAGTGTGACGAAGAAGTGATGGATGCTGTTTATGACCTTTTTGCAGGCAAGCTTTCTATTTTTGGGGGGAGGGGATTGAAATGTTAATTCAAATATATAAGTGTATTGCAATAAAGGGTAAATATATTGAAAAATAAAATACAGTTTTTGTCTTTATCATATCTAGAAAATGGTTAGGCCGAAAACTTATGGACATACCCTTGTACGAGGGACGTTCGGAAATTATATATAATAATATGCTTTACGAACACCGCACTATCAATTCATAAGGTGATGAACTGGCACTAGCTCGCCATGCAGAGGTAGATGCGGTTGTAAGCATTGTGTAGTGAAAGGACGTGTTCGTTTATTGTCAGGTAGACAAGTTGGAAGGCGAAGATGAACCGAAAGATTTCTGTGAAATGAAGGGGTCAAAATTGCAGAAAGACATAGACATATAACTGCTGTATGTGGTGGAAAAAGCTCCTGAACAAAAGACCGTGTACAACTGGGTCAAAGTGTCAGGGAACCTCCACTCAAGAATGTGAGTACTGGTCGTTTGTAAACATCACGGTTTCCCAGAGATATTGACCGCAAAATCCCGCACTGTTATTCACGACGATTTGAATATAAAAAAGTTATACACACATTGGGTCCCACCGGATGACACAGGCACAGAAAGTCAAAATGTTTCCAGCCTGTCGTCGGCTACTGGAAATATGTACATAAAATATCTTAAGAAGAAGAAGAAGAAGAAGAAGAAGAAGAAGAAGAAGAAGAAGAAGAAGAAGCTGGTGACTGGTGAGATTCATTGTGACACTACCACACACCAGAGAAGAAAGTACAATCTACACAATGGAAATATTCAGGGATTACCCGGTCCAAGAAATGTCGTTCCGCTCCATTTGCGGGCAAGCAGATGATCACCGACTTTTGGGACATTTCAGGCACTCAGTTACTTGGATCGCAGAGCGGGGAAACAGAAGGGAGTTCCGGAGAAACATTAAGAAACGTTTGAGGGACTCTTTCGGAATGTGCAAAAAAAGTTTCGCTGGATGTAAAATCGGATGGGCAATGGAACGTTACATCCAAACAGAAGCCACACTCTGCAATCAGGGGCTCGCATGGTTTAGTTAGATGCGTGGCGGATGACTAAAGTAACAGACAGGTACAAGAATCTGCCCCTAATGTGCGGAGAAAGAATCTTGGGATCATATTCTGGGGTACTGCAAGGGGGAAAAAAAAAGTCTTCCCAATTTATAATTTCATCTCATGTAATATCAATGTTCACCTGTTACGCCTCAGCAGAAAAAATGGGCGTTAAAGAATATTTTTATAAAATGAAGTCAAAAGACGAAGATAGAGAAAGCAGAGGTCGCAGCGGCTGGCCATGGCCTGATCTCGGGTTTAAGGTCCAAAATAGTACAGAAAGAAGACCATAGTATGTATTACGGGGATTATTGTTTCACCACGACAATGCCTGTGCATACACCGTGTTGAAAACAATGGAATTACTATAAAATTGGGCGTCACACTAGTGCACCACCCACCACCATCTGCTCCCTGTCACTTTTTCCTGTTTCCAACTGTCAAGGGAAAACTGAGAGGTCACCAGTTCTGGAATTCAGTAAAAGCTGTTGCGATCTATGAAAAGGAAGTTGGGTGTCATCTCTAAAGAAGCATAGCCCGGCTCCTTTCATAATTGACTCTGTATCGAGAGTGGGAGAGACCATTTCTTAGGAAATATACAGAGTTGCTCAGTTAAGGGCGTCTACTTAATTGAATGCAGAAAATTAAATAGCTCTTAACCTTTATATGAATAAAACTGTAGAAAATTTGCATGTCTACGAAAGTTGCAACAGTACTTCATGCTAGTGCTAAAAGTATTTTAAATCAAAGCTTTTCAAAGAAAAAGAAAAACTCAGCAGGTGAAACAGAAGTTCGTTCTAGCCCACTGTGCATAGAACCAGTGCCCATTATATTGTTTGATATTTACTCTTTCACAAAAGCCATGTTAAGTCTGCAGCTAGTAAACCGTATCGACCTCTTGTTAGAAGAATATCTGTTGTTCAAACGTAATAATCCTCGATGCCAATAAAGCCTTCCGAGGGGAAACTACAACTTGCAAGTTTGGAGACACAAGAGAGTTAGCTGAAAAGCTTCCAAACCCCGAGATCCTTAGTTCAAATCTGATTTGTAGCATTGGAACTTTCTCTTTGAAATTTATGTTTTCGTTATATTCTTTTCTTAATTGCATACGGCAGCCGTAATCGCCTACAAGCTTGTATCGCATGAAAAGCTCACCAATTACAAAGTTGGTTCAAAAAGTAACCTTAACATATTTTCAATATCATCATTTCTTCATGGATTAGGAGATTTTCCCTGTTCCGGGCCGTCTCTCTCCGGTCTTCCAATATCTCTTTTTCCTCTCTTATTTCTCCATTCTTTATTTTGTCCATTATTGTATATCCTTTAATAGCTCTAAGGTATTAAATTTCTTTCGTGTTTATTTTATTCCATTAATTTTTCTTTATCGTGCATATTTCATAAGCATTCGTTATCTTTGGAATCGCCACTGTATTGTAAAAGTTTAAGCTTGTTTCCTTTTTAATGTTCTTGCTAATGATCCGCTATTGTTCTGTAAGTTCATTTATTATTTAAAGCTTGGATGTATTGATACAAATAGTTAAGTTTTTGTACTTCTTCCAACACTATGTCATTTATTACTATTTGACATCTACGAAGGCATTTTCCTTGAAAGACCATTCCTTTCATTTAAATGGTTGAGATGTTGAATCTATATTTTCCTAACATACGTCCTATTATAAAAACAGTTTTTCTGCAAGTTATTTTCTGTTTCTTGAATTATTATAATATCGTCATCATAGAGTAGCATATTCATTGTATTATTCCTCTTTAATGGAATTCGTGAAGGTATTTTTCAACATCTCTCTCTAAGAATTCCGTCCACATATATTGAAAATTGCAGAGATAAATTACACCCTTCTCTTAAAGGAAGTATGAAAGGCCTATCCTGTAATGTTAAATTTACCAACTTCAGTTACCATTTTCTGAAGAACTATTAAAGCTAATGAAATGAAACGTTTACAGCATACAAATTCACATAATTGAAATTTGCTGATTTATCTTCACTACTCTACCATTATTCTGGAACAACTTATAAATTATTTTCAATTGTTTTCATTTTTTCTATTTTTAACTCTTTTTTTTTTTTTTTCATTGTCACATTTTGTCCTAGTTCTACCATAATAGATGCACATCATCACAATAATATCATGAATAAGTGATAAAAGTTTCAAAAGGATTGTTTACACACTCCTTAAAATGGGAAACTTATGGGGGAAAAGTGTCAATAATTGCAGCAAAAAAAAAAAAAAAAAAAATAGAGGTTTTACCGAAAAAATAGCTTTTTGAGGGAAACACTAGCTAAAATTCTTCAACATTGTAACAAAACAAAGATGTCATGCAAACGGACGTTGCCAATTTATGAAATATAACTTTTTCTGTCATTCAAGACAAACCACAGCCTTCTACAAACAGTGCCTGAGATACAGAATTTTTAACTGAACAAGTGCTAGCAAAATTCATTAAAAAGGGGGGGGGGAACACACAAAAAAAATACTTCTGTAGTGACATAGTTAATTAAAACTACTTGTAACCAAGGAACATTAACGAAAATCACATCAAAATAAACAGAAAAGTCCAAATTTTAAAATGGTACAAAAAGCACAAATATAATTTTTGGCCCCCGCCCTTCCCTTTAACACTTCTCTTATAATTTCTTCTGAATATCGTATATTTCCTAATCTAATCCTTATTTTAGTTGCTCTGTACACAGTTTATAGTACTTTTATTAAATGTCTGCGGTATCCCTTCTTTTCTAGTGTTTCCCAAAGTGCATTTTTCCCTACTCTATCATTTACCTATTCTAAATATATAAAGGTTTTATGCGTCTGTAGGCTCCATTTGTGATTTTTATAGATACACACGTCAGTGAAATTAACAACAACACAAAGTTTGTAAATGTTCACCGAGCTGTAATTAAAAATTGAATCTCTATTTATGGTATGCACTAGTAAGCAGACAAAGTAATATATAGTGACAAGTTTATGATATGTAGTGATCTGAAATGAAGTGTCTGAATTTATTCAATTATATTTCATTAATTTGTTATTAAGATAGGAAATGTTAGGTATATTAACTTCAGCCTGTCAATGTTTTCTAAACGCACCATCAAGCACAGGTTCTTTTATGATACGTGCGGTACCCATGAACACTGTGCTCCTCTGACTAGCCATCTCTCCAGCTTCCAATAGTACACGCTACACCAGAGCGGGTTGCTGAGGGACAGGCGTAAGGGTTACGACTCGTTGCCTATTGCACCCTTCCCACTTATCTACAGTCCAGTACCAACATAACTTAATTCCACCTTATTTTGCGTTTAGTGTTCGGAAATTCCGATGTTCATTTCCTTCTCTTTAAAACATGATTCAAAATGGAAACATTGTTTTAACTTGCCCTTTATATCCAGGGCAAAAGCATACTGCACATCTAAGAATACAAATTTTCAAATATGATCAGAAAATGATTTAATTGCTGAGAATGTAATATTTATACACCCCGAGGGCGTTATAAACTTTAAAACCCACCATAAATAATTACAACGGCTATGTGCGGGAAAAGAACAGGCTGAACTAGATTTTATGTTTTATTTTGTTCCATTTGAATGGCATTGGAAGTGATTCGAATATTGCCGATAACATTAAATCTTTACTTTGTGATCCCGACGCATAAAACGGACAATAAACGATGCTTTGTACGTGCCTCAGACTATAAAAAGTTTGCGGCTATTGCGTGGATAGTGCCCCATTTTACTTATTAAATGCGGCACTCATTCAAACGCTTCTGTCCCTAACATTGAAATATTACTTACAGTCACTTTTATGTAGAAAAACACGACGTTATAATTTTGTGACACAAAGAAGCGGCTTGTCTTTACAAAGAGTTAATAAAAGCATTATCAGTGGATTATGCAAATAAAAAGAGCAACATTAGACAGAAACATGGAGCACCGCTACCTCTGGAATGTCTCTACTTGAGCAAACGCTCTTTTCAAGAACATTTTCGTCGGTCCTGGTGGTGTAGTGGTTACCATACTTGCCTCCTAAACCCAAGATCGCGGGTTCGAACCCGGCCAGGACCGATGGATTTTTTTCGGGCGTAAAAATTCTAAGTATGGCTTCCTTCGGAAGGGAAGTAAAGCCGTGGGTCCCGTGTCCTACATTTACGGCACGATAAAGAACCTCAAGCCTGAAAGAGAGGCCTCTGAGCAAAATTTGTCGGCCGTTTCACGCCCTGACTTGAATGGGACGCTGATGACCTGAGCTGTTAAAGAGCGTCCATAAATAAATCAATCAAAAAAAAGAGAACATTTTCGATTTCCTTTCCTTTGTTTATTTACGGGGTCTCTTAAATACTTCGGGGGTCATCAGCGTCCCATTCAATTCAAGACGTGTATGTGCACGGTGACTTCCAAGACTGCTGATTACCGAACAAAAGGGCGTTCGCGTGCATCTTGAGAGTAAAACTGTATGTGGAAATCAGCACAGCTATGTGCACAACTGAAACTGAACAATACTACAGAGATGTCCTGAAAACTCTGCAAGGCCATATCACACGCTAAATGGCATATTTCTATGCAACATGCTGTACCATGATAATGCACGGTCGTGCACCGCAAATGGTTATTGCTCAATTTAGCCGGAATAGAAATGTCAACTTTTGTTCATTTAAGGTTTTGTTGAAGTTCATTCAAAACATTTATCACGAAATCCTTTAATAAGAAATTATTTTTCAAAGAGTGCTACATCTTAAGAAATCGATTCTAAGTTTTTAACATCTTTCTTTTAAAGAGACAAAGACTCGGAGTGAAGCTTTGCTTTTGTTTTGGGCAAAAAAAACGTCAAAGCTTCGGTGCTATGGATCGCGTTCTATCACTTTCGTTTCTCCGCTCTAATATACCACACACAAGTTTCTAATTAACGAAATGGGCGCTTTTATATCGAAGAGACGTGCAGTAATATTACAGGGTGTAGAACAAACTTTAGCTGCGGATGGTCTACTTCCTACGATAATATAAAAGCTATGCTTAAATAGCTACAAACAAAGTGAAGGTATTCTTCTCAAATTCAACATGTGTCAATAAACTGAGAGAATGTGCTGCGTAAACTATGCAAATTCCTCAGCAAGTTCAATAACTTTTAAAATGTACATAAAATCCAAATTATGGCTTTATTAAATAATAAAATGACATAAGTTATGACATTACTATGAGGTCTTTACATTCACTAAAATACAGAAATAACATAGTTTGCAGTTATATTGTGTGTTTAAGAAGATGTTCATATGTTTCAATAAAACAAAAACATGTTACTATAAAGAAACAATTACAATGTATAAAGAAAATAAAAACAATCGAAAGTTCCATCGAATTTCATTGGCTTTGAAATTTAAATTAAATGTTATTGCAGTAAAAACATGTAACGTAAACTTTTTCTGAAGGTTATACAGACGCGTTCTAACATACAAATATAATTCTCAAACACATATTAGAGTAATATTTCACATTTGCTATCTTCAGGACAATGCTTTTGTTAAGTATAAAACATGTGCATCGTTATAAATACAGTTTATATGCTGAATTATTTTGTCCTTTTGTTTTAACACAATATAGAGCAAATTAAACTCGAACGCTTTTAAAATTTCGGTTTTCAAGTATATCTGTTATCCAAATGTTACAAAATCCCTAAATTTCGGAAAATATTTTCCTTGTTTTGTTTGAATGGTATATGCCGAATTTTGTTGCGAAGAAGCAATTATCGGAGCCGCTAGAGTGACTTTACATTTTGATTTTCAGATATACCCCCACTCCTAATGGCCCCATTTCCTGATTTTAGAAACTGGTTTTATTATTTTATTTAAATGGTATATGCGTAGTTTTGTTGCGAAAAAAATAATGTTGTAGAGAGAATTTTAAATGTTGGGATGCAGGCAAACACCCCCTCTTAATAGTTTGATTTCACTTATTTTCTAAAGAAAACAAAATTCGTAATTCAATTCAATGGCACATATCGCGGTTTTTTTTAAAAAAATAATTTTGCGGCCGCTAGAACGATTTTAAAAATTCGCTTTAACTCTCTCTTGTTTTTCAGGGATATACACATATTAGATAACATTTACTGTCTTCACGGCGATGCATTGTCAAATATAAAGCATATATGCCGCTATAAACATATTTCATATGCTGAGTTAATTTGTCCTTTTTTGATACAGTAAAAAATAAAACGCTAGAGCGTTTTTTTTTTTAATATATATTTCGGTTTTCAAATATACCACTTACTCCTAATGGTCCCATTTCCCTGATCTTCAGAAATTGTTTTTCTTCCTTTATTTAAATGAAATATGAAGAGTTTTGTTGGGAAAAAAAAAAAGGAAATATGGATGCCGCTAGAGCGATTTTTAATTTTGCGTTTCTGGTAAACCCTTGCTTCTAATTGTCCGATTTCCCTGATTTTAAGAAAAAAATGTTTTACGCCTTTTATTTAAATAGAGCGCGCGCGCGCACACGCACACACACACACACACACACACACTCCAATACCAGTGAAGAAATGGAAACCCATAAAATTGGAAACATTCAGGGAGTACCCGGTCAAAGAAACTTCATGCTGATTTATTTTATTTACCAACACTCTTTAACATCTCAGATCATCACCGTCCCATTCATTTCAGGGAGTGAAACGGCCAATAAATTTTGCTCAGAGGCTTCTTCTTTCAGACCTGAGGTGTTTTTCGTACAGTAAATCTACGACACCGAACTCACGGCTTTATTTACTTCACTTCCGATGAAATCCAAACTTAGAATTTTTACGCCCGAAAAAACCTATCGACCCTGGCCGGGATTGAACCCGCGATCTTGGTACACATGGTTACCACTAAACCACTAGGACCGACTTGATGCTGCGTGAAATAAGTTCTTACGATCTCTGTTGGCTAACACGGTTTTCAGCATTTGTTTGTTTTGTTGTAATGAAAACGTGCATGACTAGAAAAAGGTTATGATTATTAAAAGGACAACACATTTGCAGACCAAGGAACGTTGAGTAAACAAGAGAAGGCCCGAAATAAAAGATTCATATGACCCGGAGACACAGACGAACCTCGCCTGCCGAAATACAAAGGTGTGGGAGAGTTGAGCTTTTGTGCTGGTTCCCTAAGGGAGGTTAGTAATTAAAGGGTCCTGGAGTAGCTCATATGCATGATACCATGAAGAAACACTTCCCACATGAAAGCGGCGCTCTGCTGGTAATGTCGTATGCATATTAACAAAATTAGGCCATTTCAGAGAAGATACCACATATGCGTCATTTTCAGCGTTACCTTTTCGCGCGTACACTGAGAGAACCATGTCTTTAATTTAAGAAAGAGAGTAAAAAGCAGGCTTAGTTATTATTTATTTGTTTCTTATCGCGCACAGTAAAGACCTTGTTGAAACATTGTGGCATGATGAAAATGAAAAGTTCGCTCGCGCATGCGCCTGTACACAAGACGAGCTAATTACGCCACTTTGCCAGTCACCTACATAGAAAATGGAGTTGATTCGTCTGTGTTGAAGTTTTGCTTTCGTTTGCAGAAATCCGGCATGGAAACTTACAGATTGTTGCAGTAGGTATTTGGTTCTGCCATAACCCACAGTACCGCCACGGGTGGCCGAGGTCGTCAAGGCGCGGACTCGTGAGCGGGAGGTCTGTTGTTCGAATCCCACCAGAACCGTCCTCCCTGACTGAGGTTTTTTCCAGGTTTTCCTCAGTCCTCATAACTGGCAAATGCCGGGGAGGTACCCTAAACTTAGGTCTGGAAAGCTTCCTTCCTTAAAACAAAAGTCTTTGCCAATATATCATTTCATCTCATGTATCATCACTGTCCACCGCCTATGGTGCCTCAGTAGTAAAAACAGGCGTTAAACATTATTAAAAAAATAACCCAAATACTTGCATGGTTTAAGGAAATTAAGGAGGGCCGTGTTTCAACAACAAAGCAGGGCAGTGCAGGTGTTCCAGCAACAGCTGGCGTCATTGTTCGTGAAGACCGACGGATAACAATTCATTGTAGACATGTTACACAGTTTCCATTCTGCACGATCACTTGAACATGAGACGCGTTTGTCCGAGGTGGGTCCCAAGATGATGTGAGTGGAAGTGTGTAGGAAACTTCGAATATGTTCCCCATCCCCCATACTCCCCAGACTTAGCCACCTGTGATTTTTATCTCTTTCCCTGTCTGAAAAGGAGATAAGGGAGAGCGTTTTGGTACTGCCGAGGCCGTCATGGAAAAGGCTGAGGCGGTTTTGAAGAAACATGTTTCAAGACTGGCAGACGTTTGTTGAAGTTCATTCAACTAAAAGAAGAATACTATGAAAAGACCACACCAATCTGGACCGAGTCAAGTGCATTTCATTCTTCAGTGTGCCTTGGCTAGCCCTCCAAAAAAACTTGCTCCGCCGCGAAACATTTCCACAGTGCTCCTTGAAGAAATTGGTAGATGTGAGCAAGTCTTAAAATTGTGAATTTTGTGCGGCCATGAGTCGTGCGTTGGTAAAAATCGAGTAAAAGTATTTGAGGTGCATATTTGACCTTCCGCAGGTAATAATGGAAGTAATCCCTGGGATAATTGTGTCCATATGTGCAAGGTCATGACGTCTGATGTTATCTCAAAAAAACGCAGAAGTGCAGCAGTAGCTACTGGGTCCTCCACTGCGAAGTCCTAAAGGAGTTCTGGACGAAGGGTGAAATTAATAAATTTTATTAAATCCCTACCTAAGAATGCGGCGCTATTGAAAGTGTTGTGTGATGACATAGGGAGTTTACGTGCATTTTACTTCTTCTCACAGAAATAAGGTGACTTTCTCGAGGCAAAAGTTTGACTTTGCTCTTTGAAATGAGGACTGAAGTCAGAACCTACCTGACTGTCAATGACTTCGCTTTGGAAGACAGTTTATGTGACTAACGATGGCATATTTAGGTGAGATCTCTCAGAAATTTAATAATTTAAGCCCGTCGCTTCAAGCAAAAATAACAACAATGTTTGACATCAACGATAAAGTGCAATTATTCAAAAAGAAAATCAAATTTTGGGCAGAATCAGCAATGACAATCTTGACAGCTTCTCAACTTAAAAGGAATTTATAAAATAAGTAGATTCAGATATTTTAACGAGTTTTAAGTTTGCCTACTATGTTTGCTTGATAGTTTCAGCAGTTATTTTCCGGAAGAACTCCATGAAGAAACGGAAAACTTTTGGGTTGTAAAGCCATTCTCTGATGTGTCAAAAAGTCAGCTTCTCTGACAACACAGCAATATGAATGCTCGATTGCTTTGACATCAGGTTCTATGATAAAATATAATTTTCCAAATAACAAGCCACTATCTGAATTCAGGTGTCAGTTAAAAGACGAATTTAAAGTTATGTCTTATAAAACTAAAACAATCCTTTTGCCCTTTTCAATCACTTATTTATGTGAATCAAGACTCTCTGCTTATGCAGGTACAACAACAAAACACAGCTCGCCTTGAGGCAGATATTCGGTTCGAGCTGTCCTATTTTCAACCAGATATAACTCAGTTGTGTAAATCAATTCAGTTTCAACCGTCTCATTAAAATAGTACTTATACGGTCCTAAGTGCATTTTTTGGTTTTGCAACATTAAAAACGGATTTATGTACCATATGCTATATATTTAAAATATTTTCTTTTAGTTCGTTTTGAAACGCCTTGCCTTAAATTCTGAATATTTACTTTCTATACTCAAATAGTATTGTCGTATAAGTGCTAGGTGAACAATTTGTGTTACCTGATGAATTTTTGCACTGAAAAGCGCCTCATGACTTAAAAGGTTTAGGAACTACTCACATAATAGATAAGATGCGTACAAATGAAAACTAGTACAGTTTTTATTATCAAGTAAAAAACACAGTCAAAAGTCCATCTATCGTACACTGACATCGCAATTAAATTCCTGGTGCACTCGTGTTCATATTTCCCAGATACAATGAAGGGAAAGAGTGCAGGGATAGTCAAGCAGTTATTTCTAAGGAGTTTCCACATTGTTTCACGTAAAAGGTTGAGGAGATAGCCTCTAACAGAAACTTAACAAAATTAATGATGTCTTGTTTACGAAAGTCTGCACCAATTACTATAAATAATTTTATATTCCCAATAAATTATTAAACGATTTTGCTTTTAAAAAGAGTTTAAAGATGTTTATCTACGCCTTTTAAGAATAAAATATACTACTACGGCCAAAAAGAAACCAAACTTTACTTGGGACAGTCGTGCTATTTAAGCAAATTCTCTGCCGTCCGTAAGGTATAGTATATATCACTAAGGGATAGAATTTCTCGCCAAGCATATGTGACATTCCTCGTCCTCTGAATTCTCCAGATCTTGCTCTAGTTGCTGTTTACAAAAAATATCGCCACAAGAGGCCGAAGTGTTTAAGACGCGGACTCGTGAGCGGGAGGTCTGGGGTTCGATTCTCGTCAGGACCGTCCTCCCTGACTGAGGTTTTTTTTTTTTTTTTCCAGGTTTTCCTCATTCCTCATAAATGCCAAATGCCGGTGAGGTACACTAAACTTAGGCCTGGTACGTTTCCTTCCTTTAAATAAAAACGCCTTTCCCAATGTATCATTTCATCTCGTGTATCATCAGTGCCCCCCGCCTGTGATACGTCGCAGTAAAAACGGGCGTAAAACACTATTAAACGTTTCCAAAACGCAAAAACTGCTCAAGGGGTGTACATTCACTTCGGCCAAAGAGGTGAAGACATATGACGCGCGCTTTGGGGGGAAATGACCAGGAATGAAATGTAGCATTAGTTCTGAAACGTGGCACAGACAATGGCGGCAGTATGCCACTCCCCAAGTTTGAAGGTTTCTTGCTGGTATACATTTGTTACTTGGAGAAAATGTGTGAATATAGGAGGCATATACATACCAGCTCTCCTTTATGCGCTAGGTCTGATATCTACAACAACTTGACTGTTTGCAAAGGGAACTAGACTGCTTAGAGGCGTATTGTCAGAAATGGGAAATGGAAGATAACAAGAGAAGACTAAAACAATGACGTTCAAGAACGGTGTGGTGTACAGCAGAAAAGAGAGGTGGGAGTATGCAGGTCAGGCATTAGAAATGTGAACAAATTCACATACTTAGGGGTCACGTTAGCTACCAACGGGAGCTGGGCAAAACATATAGGCATCATAAAATACAAATGCATAATTTAAAATATCGAGTTATTAAAGACTTTGGTAAAAAAAAAAAATATTGGAAAACCGGCTGAGAGCAACAGGATTGGTGTACATGGCGGTTATTAGGTCAACCATTACCGGTTGAAATTTGGGAATGTGAAAACACCGAGGAACTGAAACAGATATAAATACAACTTCTAAAACGGATGCTACAAGTGGAAATGGATACAACAAATTGTAGGACTCTTATATAGTTTGTTTCTTTGATGAAACTTTAAATTTAAAAATAAAAACAATTAAGTACTGGTAACAATAATAAGGGGGATCAAGCAGAGTATTTTGTCTGAGGGAGCAAATAAGCAAAGCGCGGGGTATGGATTGGGGAAGATATTTAACAGACTTTGCAAGAAGTACACAGGCAAAATACCCAGACTCAATGCGCAGAAAAGGTATCGCTTAAACTACAGGCTCAAATAGATCAAGTGTGGGGGTTATCTAGATGTCTATGAAAGGGAAGAAGTGGTCTCGTATGGCTCAGATTGGAGGATGGAAAGGAAATAATGTTTTCGGGGAAAAAGCTGGCCCACGGTGTGGAAAAACGATACCACCTGGAGACATACTCTGGATGAATTCCAGAATTCCAGTGTGCAAAGAGATACACACACAAATCGAAAACGCGACAAAGAAAGTTATGGCTATAAAGGTGAGAGGGAAGTTGGGGCAAAAAAGGGGAAGGGACCTCAGGGGCAAGGGTGCTATTAATATTTGTATATATTTGTATGTATATAACATTTATAGAAAATGTGTGCTTTTGTGCATGTGTATGTATGTACATATACAAATTTCATAATATCAATTAATGTCACCATTTTGGGGTACTATATATTTATTGATAAAAGCATTAAGGCCAGAGTAGTGTTACCAATAATTTCGTATATCAGCACTCCGAAATAATTTAAATTAAATACGGAAAACCATGAAATTAATACTTACCTATATACTGCATAAAAATTGGTTCAGACAGGCTGTACCAGCTGACCTGACCTGGTGCCGCATCTATTAACAATCGATCAGAAAAGAGAACCGGCCAGGCTGTGTATTCCGTGCAGAATTTGCAGCTGTTTAAACGGAATCCAAGTGAATTTCGGAGCCGGTATGTGACAATCGACGGAATGCGGATCCACCCCCTACACGCCGAAAATGAAACAGCAGTCCAAACAGTGGATTGCAACCGGAGAAAGCAAAAACAATATCCTCAGCAGGAAAACAGGTGATGGCAACTTTTGAGGGGAGGGGATGCTATGGCGTAAACCGAATAGCAGAGTTATTTATATAGAACGCATTTCTTTATTCGTATATTTCTAAACGAACAGCGCTAGCCACAACTGACTAAACCTCAAATGTTGAGTATCTTTGGAAGATTATTAACCTCTATAGAAAATGTTGAAAATGCCCTCCCTTCTGAACTCAACACGTCATTCTATGATATTGGCCTCTCGTTGGAGACTATGCTGTTAATAACTGTGTAATGTAGTGCTTCAGATCGTCCAATATGGTGAGGGTGGTGCTGGTGACGTAAACTCTGTCTTTTAAGTAACCCCATAGGAAGAAGTCTTATGTCAAATCAGGAAATTTCGGTGGCCACAGGTCCTTGAAGAAGATTAACTGGTCGTGAAAGAAACTTCCAATTAGCGCCATGGATTTGTTTGATGTATGGCATGTAGCGGCATCTTGTTGAAAATATCCATGATCCAGCTATCTCTGTGCGGATATTACGCAACACACCCCGATTTTAACTGGGTGTATAGGTGCTTCATGAATGACATGTGGATTTTGAACTCCCTATAGCGTGAGTTCTAAGAGTTCATAGCCGGATAAACAGAACGATGCTTCCTTCATCTGTGAACCATGTGACGGACAATATGCCAGGATTTTGCGCAATACTTCACTCTTTTATCCAACTGATGGACATCCGCAACCCTGTTTGGTTTTAGCTGAGCACTTTTCGCATCTCTCTGACATATTGTGGTGTACCCAGTCTCCTTAATGACATACGGAGTGGCAGCTCCAGTCGTGCACAACGGTTTACAACGAATATGGTCAGTCTAAATGAACGATGTTTGCCTTTTTCACACAGTAGAGATTCAGTTGTTTCAAATTTGTTTATCAATTGTGTCTCTTTCGGGGGGACTGGGAATACCAAAGTATCTCTGATATGCCCTTAGAGTAGCTGTAATTGAATTCGTAATCCAGTATTGTTTTACAAGTAAGATCAGTTTATTTAATGTATATCGCATTTTCAGAGCGACTGGAACAAAATATCGAAAACAACTGCCAAACAAAAAAGTCAAAAGTAAGCAATTAAGAATAAACATCTGCACATCTCACAACGCCCCAAAGTCCCACTTAATTTGAAATTAAATACAGGAAATTTGGTAAATTTGCAGCCAAATAAATAAAACCAGAAATGTGTTAGTTTTATATAAATTACTCTATTTCTTTAGGCACAAGAGTTTTAAATACTCGCCGTAGGCACTAACAACAATTGGGCGTATTGCAACTAACGCAGCTCATGGAAAAATGTACTTATCACATTGTTGCACAGTCTTCTTTGCTCTATTAGAAAAGTAAAATTATTTGGACCTACATCCAAAAATGCACCGCTTTTACAACTTAACAACCAGCATAATTCCCAAAACTTTCTCCTCTCCAGGGGTATAGACACATAATCCAAGAGAGCAAAATGAGGTCTGTATGGAGGATGGTGTAAGTAATGAATGATGTCTAGAGTTACATCAGCCGTATGAGAGAGTGCATTTTCATGCAGGAGAAAAACTGTTTAAACTATCGGTTCTTAAACTCCGGTCCCAGAGACCCTCCTAGCCGGTCCAGTAGAGAAGGTGGTAATTTGGCCCCTGTTGTAATGTGGCATCCCTGTTTTTTTGGCCTTGTATTATGCTGAAATTTAGTGAATGCTATTTCAAACTATTCCTATCCTCACCGTTAACATGCCAGTTGTGCTAATGAGCTCTTCCTGCAAGTATTGTAGACACATTCTGTGATTTTCTGTTTTGCGGATTAATGAAGTTATTGTTTGTGTGAAGACAGCATATTATGTTATTGCTTGTTTACTGCTGAGGATCCTGTGCTTCCAGAAATGCAGTACACTAACTAGTTTTATTAATAATGTAACTTGAAACCTTGTATTTCTTGTAGGTTATTGTATAACATGTCGGTGATGGTAAAGTGGCACCCCTCAATATTTGGAAAGTAAAAGGAATTTGGCAGAGGGACAGAAGAAACGCAGATCCAAGAAAGAAAGGCCTGCTCAGACATCTCTTCCTGATGAACAGAATAAGGCGAAAAATACAAGAGGAAGGAAGAAAGAACGCTTCGTGATAAATATGACGAATGTGAAGTTTCTGATGATCATGTGTCCATTGCTACTGACAGCACTGAGGTCGAGAACAGTCGCCAAACGAGGACGCGAGTGCTTTTACTAAAATGGAATATTGTTGCAAGACAATCCAGGAGAAGAACGTGTAAAATGTGATGTCATATACCTGTTTTGTTTGTGAAGAAACAGACTATATTTGAGATAATTGTAAAGTATTGTGAAATTAGTCTATAGACTTCCTCTGAAGGCAATTTTTCACCTTTTTATGCAGTTTTTCTGTGGTTATAAAAAACATAAGTATAGTTTAACCCGCTCAATTTAGTCTTCCTGACCAGTAATTGGACTTAATATATTTAGGGGACCATATTTACAATATATTTGGTTGTGAGAGAAAAGTTACATTAAGTTTGCTACAAATTAAATATATAAATAAATATTTAACATACACACTTTAAATGATTGTATGCGATGCAAAAATAAACCATCTATCAACTGATGTGTGTTGTAAATATAATGGGTAACAGTTCTCCTCAAAGAGGCAAACACAAAAATGGGTGCCATATTACCACCTTTTCCTCTACTGTAAACAGAATTTATTCTTTGATGTACAGATGCAAACAAAGCGAAAGACTATACAATTGGTGCGATCAGTTCTGTTTTCCCGCGGAGTGTTTTGCTTATGGGCGAGAGCGCCGCTCGTTAGGGTCAGCCAAGGCTCGGTGATTAGCGGGAGGGTAAAACTATAAAACAAACCACCTATATCCGTGTCACTAAAACTGTGCACTTGACAGTGTCAGTTCATGTAATGTTGCCGATGCTGCGGTTGCGACGTTGCAACATTCACCACTGCTTAACGGCTAGTATTGTAGAGTTTTCAATATCGCCTAGTAAACGTTCGTAGTAATAAATTACTTCACTCCAGAATTATTTATAACTGCACAGTAAATAACAAACTTTCGATAGTGAGAGATTTTAGGTAGGAAAAAGTTTCAAGCAGTTACGATACGTGCCAATTTTATGAAGATATTGCCTCTGCGTAACACATCGACGCAAAGCATTAGATATTACATTGTGAATCGTTCCGCAAATTTTTGAGACATTCTAACTACTACAAATTAAGCACTGCAATTAATCACAGTAACTCCATTCAGACATGTGATAAAAATCACCTGCAAGTACAATAAGAAAAACCGGCAACACAGAAGCTTCTACGTCATGACTGATTGTTTGTATTTGGTTCAGGAGGAACAACAATTCCTCGTTTGTTAATCTGTACAATTGTCAACTGAAAAGGTACTTGTCAAATGCAAAGTTTCAGCGGCCCGCGCCGCGGGAGAAATCATCACTGACCGCCCTGTATATTTATTAAAGTAAATGAATGAATGAATAGTGTTTAACGCCCGTTTTTGCTACAGAGGCACCATAGGCGACGGACACTGATGAGATGAAATGATATATTGGGAAAGGATTTATTTTTAAGGAAGGAAACGTTCCAGGCCTAAGATTAGGGTACCTCCCCGGCATTTGTCATTTATGAGGACTGAGGAAAACCTGGAAAAAACCTCAGTCAGGGAGGACGGTCCTGGTGGGATTCGAACCGCAGACCTCCCGCTCACGAGTCCGCGATTTAACGACCTCGGCCACCCGTGGCGGTTATTAAAGTAAAGTAATTTAGAATGAAATTGAATACGATTATTTCTTTCGAAGGGAACTTTGAAACAGGTAAGTGGAAATGCAAATCAGGCAGAATACTCACTCCGTCCGTCATAGTTTCCCTGGCAACAGTACGCATCCTTCAGCAGCGAATTGCATAAAGTAGGGCTCGCCTGCCCTAGAATTTTCCGGATTATCAAAGAAAGTCATCAAAGTATTGACGCTTTTCGTAAAAACTTGCTTTTGTAAAAAGGATAGCATTTTCTGTTTTATTTATTTTTTAGTGTTTTGTTTTGTTTTAAACAGTATTTAACGACCTCGGCCACCCGTTGCGGTTTCTCCTATTAAATCTGATACATCACAACCTATGGGTGAAATGCACACTATTCCTAATCATTTAGGAATTAAAATTAATGAGTAATGTACCATAAATTGATATTATTTGCTATTGCTAGTGTGTAAGGATTCGACACAATAAAGGCGTAAAAATGCATTTGTATATTTAAATAGAAACTATTACGATAGAAATTTAGGATTAGGTTTTAGTTAAATGTTGTGCGCTCGCGGGAACTTTAAAGTAGGCTCGCGTCCTAAAACGAAAATAATAGCATTAATATATATAGTAAAAAAACTGCTGTTTATGATAAAGCATTTTTTCTACATAATGCTAATTTTGTATTTGATAAATTTAAATGATTCTCGAGGTTCAGACCGACCTGCTAGTAACAATATAGCAGCGTAACAATGTGTATTACCCTGGCATATTCATAAGCAACATAAGTTAGCAGAACTTCTATTACAAACACCTGTCCATTTCACGCAGTTCCCCCCCGGCGCATTTGCCCATTATTCTTGTCCGTTCTGTCGGCATTGCCCGATCTAGGTAAACAGTAAGTGAAGAGCAAATTACAGACAACATATATGTATGCCTGCTGGGCACCCTATTCGGGTAAATTGCAATCAACTAAAATGATACTGCCCATCCATAACGCTAATTTTCAAAATAAATACAGTTAGAGGTTTAAAAAAACCCTAAAAACTAACATTAAAAGCATAAATTACCCCTAATGTGTATGCCATTTGCTGTGATTGCAGTACTTGCCTTCAAACACTCGCGGCTAATTGAAGGGATTATATACAAACAAACTCTTTATTATATTAATGGGCACATTCTGAGTTTTAACACAACAAATAACTGAATAGCGGTCTTTGTCTGTCTGTTATCATGAATAAAGCCTATTTGGGGTGGATGAAAACCGCGAAATATAGGGTGATTCACATCAAGTGTTATAAATTCATATCTCTTAAATTTGGTCAATTTGGTGACTTTTTGCAAGCTTTCATGATAACTTGATGTACAACACTTCAGCAGGCACCTTGCTGTTTATTCAAAAGTAGCAGCGATAGCCTTAAATCTCAACTAGTTATCTATGTAAGCCCCGATTCTGAATACTGGCTATTATAAACACCAAACAATAGAGTGGAGAGTGACCTCTGTGTACCTTAACAACATTAAGAAGATCCTAAAGACAAACAATTTCAGCTTTCCCATTGATAATCTGCATCATTGTGACTATTAATAATGTGTTTATGTACATTTGAATACAAACTGTTCTGTCAGTATATTTAGGTAAGTGGAAGTTGTTTAATACAGGACGATATTAAGACACACTCTTCCAAATAATACATTTTTTTTAATAGTTTGTCAATTCTGAAACAATATTTAACTGTAAAATGTTTGATTTTTTACGTATAAGTGTTACCAAGAAGAACATATTTATAATAAATGTGGCTGCGTGAGATTTTCAGGACACCACTTAGAAAAGATTGGGGAGCCACTGAACTAAGGCAACTTCCGTGTACAGCTGGTTGCTTTCGGATCAGGGACAATTAGGTCAGAGAAGTTCGTCACTGCTGTATTCTGCGGTTATCGGAAATTTCCCAAGGCGAAACTTGCAACTTCTGTGGCCGGCTCCACGTGCTTCCGTAACGTTTGGTGGAAAACCCAGCACCTCATAGCACTATTTAAGTTCATCATCCGCATTCTAGAGAACTGCACATTTAATACACTTCTCTGTCATAAGTTATACACCTATTTCCGTTTCACAACTTGAAAATAGGCCTCCTAATTCACAAGGTATTAAAAAAGATGTTAACATTACAGGCCAGTTACCCGTGTGTAAAGTTATGGAGCATTTGATATGTCAACACGAGGGGCGTTCTAAAAGTTCTCGGCTTGACCAAGAAAACATAACAATAAAGAGTTACCTTGTAAATTACATTTAGCCCAACCACTTTCCAACTTTTTAATACCCTCAGAAAAACAATATTTATCTGAATGGGAAAATTAAACGTCTGTCTCACTTCAAACTCATCATTTGATGTGAATCTTCGTCCAACCAGCCATTTCTTCAGCTTTGGGAACAAAAAGTAATAGCTGGGAGCCAAATACGGCGAATATGGAGGATGTGGAATCACTTGGAACCGAAGATCACGCAGTTTGGCAGCAACAGTCCCAGAAGTGTGTGAAGGCGCATTATCATGATGTGGAAGTTTAACCTGAATAGCGTCCAGTAGTGAAGCTAATATTCCCCGGTGATAGTTCAGCCCTTCTGCGGGTAGTCTACGAGCACAACGCCTTGAGAATCCCAGAAATCCGTGACTTTTGAATGACTTTTTCTACAGATGGAGCCGTTTTTGCTTTCTTTGGTACAATTTACCTGTTGTCAATCTCTATTTGAACTGCTCCTTTGTCTCTGGCGTGATGAATTCATGTTTCTTCTACTGTTATCAAACGTTCCAGAAACTGAAATTGCATTTAATCAAATTTAAACATGTTGCAAAATGTTCATTCGTATGCGTTTTTGATCCATTGTTAACAAAGGCGGCACCCATCGTGCGGAAAACTTTCCCATACCCAAAACTTCCTGTAAAATGTAGTGGACAAAGCCTATCGATTTCTTTGTAATGTCAGCCAACTCACGTACGGCGATCATTGAGTACGGTATTGTGAATTTTTGTCACAATCACGTCGGTTGTAGCAGTTTTTGGATGCTCTGTACGCTCATCATGTAGAATGGATGTCTCACCACACTTGAATTCAGCAACCCACTTTTAAACCGTCCAAAACGAAGGGGAACAATCCTTTAATGTGGAATCCAACTCCTTTTGTACTTCTGTTGGGGTTAAACCCTTCAAAACGAAGTATCTTATCACAAATCGTATTGCAGTTTTATCAATTTTGTACAATATGTTAACACTAATTTGTTTACATGATCATCACAAACACTTGCACATCTGAAACTTTGCGGCTGCCATCTAAAGAATGACACTTAACAACTATAATATTTATTTGACCTTATCTGAAACAGGCCGAGAACTTTTACAACATACCTCGTATATTCATGGTGTCGTTTCTACAACCGTCAACCGTATTATTTTAAACAAACGTTGCTTAATAAGTTGGGGACTATCTAAAAAGTACACCATTATGTCCTTTAAATTCTGAAATTACCTCGCCCCCACCGAGAGCTCTATAACAGCACGTATTAGATTGTCCATTACGCTAATGTGAAGACTCCCTTCTTCAGCATCTTTAACTGATACAGGCGTATAATACATTATATGGGTCACTCTGTATATATTTTCACATTGATTATTTTCTACAAGGACTAATTCTTCTAAACGTGGCCTACGTCTGTAAAACAAAGACACACATGTTTTTTAATTCTAATGTTCGCTTCTTTAAAATGTAAGTGAATAACCTGTAAACATATAATAATGAAACTTTATAGTAGCTTCAGTTGTGCATGAAAATGTTTTACATAAAAAAAATTACAGATGCAAATAAAAAAAAAACTTCACAGTTTATTACTGACATCTATCAGCGAAATGATGAAGCAAGACTACCTTCAGTAAATAAAACAATGAGAGCTACTTTTTACATGCAGTGATGAATATTTTCGCTCAAAAAATGTAGTTAATTAACACAGGAACGTAATTGCTTCCTGTATGCTACACGCAAAAACTGCACGAACGAAAATCGTTGACGTAGAAATGACAGCGTCTATTTATACAATGTTTTCCAATATTTTTCAAGAGAAATAACGTCATGTACACAGCGCTAAAGAGTTTTAATTCTCTGTGTGTTGGCTCTGTAGTTTGAAGCAAAGAACAAAGCAAAGATTTACTTGTTAGAAATCAACTAATATAACGGTATATTCCGAAAAAGAACAAATACAGCGATTAGCCTAGCAGGAAACCGCGGGGCACCGTCCGTCATGTATGGACGGGGTTGTTAAAGCACGAACTCGTGAACGGGAGGTATGGGGTTAGAATCCCGCGGGGACCGTTCTCTCTAACTGAGCTTTTTACAAGGTCTGTCCTCATAAATGGCATCAAGAGGGGAGGTAATCAATTCTAAAGGAAGGTGAACCCCAGTGCTCCAGTTTGTACTCTTCTGTCATTGTGAGAGAGGATCGTCGAATAAAATGAACAACGCTTTAAGTAATTACTGGTTGCCACTCACGTTAGTAACTGAACGTTGCACATGAGACGTGTTTGTGCACGGTGGGTTTCAAAACTGCTGATTCCCGAACTAAAGGACGAAAGCGTGCAGGTGAAGATGCGGGGTTCCTTTCAAAGGTGATGAAATTTGACCACATCGCTTCAATCCTGAAAGCAAACAGTCCAGCTCTGTTTGAAAATAGCCATCATCACGTCAATTAAATCATAACAAACAGTTGTTGATTGTTTTAGGAAACATATGATCTCAAGGAATGGTTTGCCTGCACCTGTAACTGAGCAATACTACAGTTGTCCTGAAAACTCTGCAAGGCCATGCAACAAACTGAGTGCTACTCCACGATAATGCACGGCCCCACATCGAAAATGTAGTTGCTAAACATCTCACAAAAAGTAGTGCATTCTTCTATTCAAATAGAATTGCACTCTTCGTTCCTTTATTAACAACCTTAACACTTATAACTCTTCTCATCAACCAGCATGATATTTTCTATTTTTCTATCCTACGATTAATCCTTGAAGCTTGTCTCTCACACTCCCTATAGTTCAGCTTTAGTCTAGTGCAACTTTTTACTTTCCCCAAATTGAAGAAACACCTTCGTGATGAAGGCTGCAGAGGCAATTCTCAAAGACCTGTCAAAAATGGTTTCCAGTGTGTCTTTGAAGGTTGGCAGTAACGCTGGGACTATTTTAAGAAACATCATTAAATTATGAGAATAAGGAAAGTATTTATCAAAAATAAATTGTTATTGAACAGCTTTCGCACGTTGTTCCTTAGTGTGTAACTGTGTACATATAATTTCAACACTCTAGTTCCTTACGTTTACAGATTTGTGCTAAATAAAAAGTGTTCGATCATTTATCTACTTGAGCATAGCCTTCATTCATTGTAAAACACGTTTTATATCGAATCTATTTATAACTCAATATTGAACCAAATCTTCATTGGAAATGTACGCAAATGATTAAAGATAATCGTTTCAACTGAAGATCTAGTCAGAAAATGGGGTGTTCTGAGAAATTCTATTAGAAACATCTCAAACCGAACCTCGTGTCAAAAAACTATTTTGTCTAATTTACAAATTGTATGGAATGATATCCCCAGGGGGTTTTATTTTCGTGAAACACTGCCAATATGCTGTTATTTACTAATATGGATCAAATCACAGCAATAAGCTTTGTAGAAACAAGAGATTGAAAATGTTGTCAAGATTTCTGACCCTAATTCAACAGTACGTAATGAAAACATTAGGTTGAAGTTAGTAACGTTATTGCACGTCATCACAGCACTGGTTGCTAAGCATGGCAAGAAAATAGTTCCGTTGTTTCAAAGAGGACCACTTTGACATGAGCGATTCGCTACGTTCAGGAAGACGACCGGGCTTTGATGAACTCTTTAATCGATTATTATCCAGCTCAGTAAACACGAGAACTGTGACCAGTTAGCCTTCTTGCAACATTTGCATTACATGGAAAAGGTTAAAAAACACCGTGCTTGCGATACTACAAGCTATAAGTGAACACAATAAAAACCAGCTGGTAAAAATTTGTACATCTCTGTTTGCTTGTCATTCGTTAGCCCGTGAACAACACCGACCATTCCTACCCAAGATTAGCGTTGGGATAAGGGCATAGATAATGGAGAACAACATATTACCGATTTATTTTTGTACGCTATCATCTGAAATAAAAAATATTAAAGCCAAAATACGCTACTAACTTATGCAGTGAAATGTTTTGTTTGCCTTTTTAAATCCCATTATAATTTTGAATAAATATTTTCAAAAATTTCTGGCGTTCTCTTTATTTATTTCATTTATAACATTTTCACATTTCTCAGATAATTTTAAACTTCTTATAAAGAAAACAGTGCATCATCTGATAGATGAAATATAATTTCTTAATTCAGTCCAAAAAAGTTAACTATATTTCGAATACGTTTCTTAACACGCAAAAAACGTTTCCTTGTGACAGAATCCTTTTTTTTCCTAAACTGAACAAGAGCATGAATTTAATATACTGGAAAAGACAGGCAAGAAAATCAAGGTTGGCATTACTGAAAACCAAACCAACTAGAAATATTACAAATTACATCTACAGTTTCTTTCACGAGTTTCTTTTCACTGCGTTCGTTTTATTTCATCAACTTTTATCAAAACGAAGGATCGAGAATTGAAAGCGACTTTTTCTAACAGCTCTTTCGGCAGTCAGTAAATTAACGGGTTCCGACCCCTCTTCACAGCACCAAAACCTTTTCACATGCTTACGCTAAAAGTGCTAACATTTTACAAACTTTATCTCGGTGAAAGAGAAACGTCAGGATTTTCAAGTACCTCGGCAACTATCATCAAATTAACGAAATGTCACAGGAAATTGAGCAATCTAATATGTGGAAACGTTCAAGTGCTTGTTCCCTTGAATTACAACCACTAGATTTGTGTTAATCTGTTTTAATTCCTTCAAAGCTGAAATGTCATGTCTTTCCAAAACGGGTGCACGTTTCAATAGTATTTTGAAGTTCATTTAGGAATGTAAAGTCAGTTGCAAAATTATAAGAACTACTGACGAAATTCCTCGTGTAAAGACAAAAAGTGAAATAAAATATATTTTAACTTAAATACACCGATTGACAAATAAATAAATAAGTCAACTCTTGAACGCAAATTTCTTCTGAGTCCTATCGTTATAACACGCGGTTCACAAGATATCCAGCAAGGCTGTGTAACTACTTGTTATATGACATGCACTAAAGACGCTCTCTAGTATGTATTTTCCGTTAGCTCTGTGGCAGAGTGTGCAGTGATGCCGTGGTTAAGAACGCAGGTTCGCCTCCCGGCATGAAGCAATTTTTTTTAAATAAACCTTTGTAGCATATTACGACAAACTAATTTCGGCAATTTGTTTCCCATATACAGGGATCTTTAAAGTTAACACCTTATATTAATAAATATAATATTATTTTTAGTATTCTATCTAAATGCAATATGCTGCACACAATTCCTTGCACATGCACAAAGTACAAAAGATTTATGGACACAAATTCAAGAAGTCTGGGATGTTGTAGCCTCTCGTTCACACTACTGTAGAAATCTGAGATCATCTATCGCCGAAAATTGAGGGCAGTTATACATGATTTTTTTTTTTTGATTTGTTTGTTTAAGGACGCTCTTTAACATCTCAGGTCATCAGCGTCACATTCAACTCAGGGCGTGAAACGGTCGACAAATTTTTGCTCAGAGGCCTCTCTTTCAGGCTTGAGGTTCTTTATCGTGCCGTAAATGTACGACACGGGACCCACGGCTTTACTTCCCTTCCGAAGGAAGCCATACTTAGGATTTTTACGCCCTTAAAAATCCATCGATCCTGGCGGGGTTCGAACCCGCGACCTTGGGTTTAGAAGGCAAGTATGGTTACCACTACACCACCAGGACCGACAGTTATACATGCACCCGATATTAATTTGTGTTTGTTTCTATGAGTTTTCACTCTAAAAGATAAATGTTTCTGTTCATGTATTTATTTAGTTATTTGTAATGAATATGTTAGTTTGTGATTAGGTTTTTTTGTGTGTATAGGTAACGTCAAAAAACTCAAAAGTTATGTTAAAATATAATATGATATTAAGACAACATAATGTTATAAATATAATCAATAAAAAAAATAAAACAATTCTGTGGGATATGAACCCAGCATCTTACGCAAAAGAGCAATGCCTTGTAAATCAATTGGCCATGATACTATTACCTAATGTTCTCTTTCCCGATGCATAAGATTGTAAACATTACGTTTACAGGCAAAGCGCCCCATGCAGTGTGCACTCGCTGCATGCAATTGTGAATTTACGAGCATCCCCGAAGTTCCCCAATCGAAAAGTATAAACTGGGGGATTATTCTTTTTTTTTTTTCCACAGGTTATCTCCGTATATATGATTAATTATAAACAAATGCATTCCTTTCAGAAACTGCATATGTTTATAACTATCCCTTACGATAAAGAGAATATGAACTGATATACTTAAGTTCACATATGTTTAATTTGGTTTTATTTTTCTCTCTCTCTATACATGCCGAAAATACTATATATCGTGCCCTCATTCAGGTACGCAATCCAGTTTATATACACTAGTGAAAATTGTAGAACCGCATCAAATATAAAACACCTTATTTACTACGAGATACACGTAATTTTACACCACGCAGTCATTACACAGGTCGGGTTAGATCCTTTTTTCTACACAATATCTAGAAAAGCTGAATATTATGCAGAAATGCTATACTAACTCAAAAAAAAAAAAACTCTAAAATCAATATTCTTGTCCCAGCATTTGGCGGCCTTTACTTTCGTTCCCAAATATTTGTTCTCGAGTTTAAACGCCTGTATCGATAGAAAACCTTTTCACGTTGTCATCGTTGCCTCAAGTGTTTTTATGCTAAGGATTTGAAGGTGCTTAATTTCCCCCCCATTTCCCGATAGCAGAAGATATACAAAGGTTTATCATAGATGTCAAGGAAATTCACTATTGAGAGGTTCACGGCTCTTTAGCACTCTCGGTACACCAGAGCCGACATGCATCTCACGATGAAAACGTGTGAAACGTCTGTATAAAGAAATACTCCAATGTGGTTTGTTGAAGACAGCGCGCATTGTGCTTAAGAAAGGAAAGGTGTGACGAGTAAAATTATGAACATTCGTCGTAGGCTCAAATCAAGCTTGGAAATAAGCATGGATAGCATTAATAAGGAAGATTGTGGATAGAAGATCCTATCTTTATCTACAGCAACCGTTGTGCAAGAATGGTCCCTGTAAATCCCAGTTGATCTGCAGTGAATGTAATACATGCATACACAGATACTCTTGCACGTGTGTTGATTCCAGTATTAAATGACATATGTGCAAATACATACACAGTAAGTGTCAAATGCAGTGTCGCTGTGTTGCTTCTGATGGTGTAATGCTAACATACTCGCCTCCTAAACCCAAGGTCGCAGGTTCAATCAGGATCCATGATTTTTTTCGGGCTTCCTTTGGAAGGGAAGTAAAGTCGTGGGTTCCGTGTTGTAGGTAGATTTACGGCACGATAAAGAACCTCCAGCCTGGAAGAAGAGGCCTCTGAGCAAATTTATCAGCTGTTTAGTGCCCTGAATCGAATGGGACAATGATATCTGAGGTTTTAAACAGCGTCCGTAAATAAAACAAATCAACAATGAAACTACGGGAGGGGGGAATCTTTCTTGATGAGCCATTGTAAAACAAAATACAACTTTCAAAAAAATAATATTATTAAAAACACAGGAATAACCAGCAAAATAAAGAGGAAAAAAATAGCATTACAAAATATTTTATATTTCATTTATGCATATTTTGTTATTTTCTGACGGTCACCAATAAATAACGGAAGTTCATGATATTCACGGTCACGAGTGGCCGAGGTCGTTTAGGCGCGGACTCGTGAGTTCTATTCTCACCAGGACCGTCCTCCCTGACTGAGGTTTTTTCTAGGTTTTCTACAGTCCTCATAAATTGCAAATGCCAGGGAGGTACCCTACATTTAGGTCTGGAACCTTCCTTCCTTCCTTTAAAAAAAAATCCTTTCCTAATACATCATTTCATCTCATGTATTATTAGTGGCCACCGCCTGAGGTGCCTCAGTATGTTAAATGGCACGAGGCGCCATTCGCGACGGCAATTTCGACAATGAGGACATGTCGAATACGCCATCTGCCCAGTATCAAAGACGGCAACCCCTATACCCTAATTTTTAAACAACGCAATAACGCGGACGTTTTGTCATTACTTTTTAGAACTCCGTAGATGAAAAATGCATATAAACTCGCTAAAAATCGACCTGCAAATTATTAACTTGTATTGTCATAGCAACCGAGGTGAAGCAATTGAAAAACGAATTTCCGTAATAAAAATATCTCATTATTCTTTGAAAAATACACAATGTTTTATCAATTTAATGTTTAACATGAATAAATTCCATAAAGTATGCACTGCAATGCATAAGCACCTGTAAAGCCAGTGCGTTTCCATAAAGCAAAACTTTACCAACAAGTTTTTCTCACCAAAATGCATGTTCACAGCTGTTATTTATGTACTCCAGAGAGTAGAAAGTTTTGCATGCAACACACATTCTCCAAGAGGGAGGGGTGTATGTCATTTCAATTTTGGAACCATGCTCCGCTGTCTACGGCGTTAGGAATATATAATCATTACTATGACTAGCGCGAAAGAACATTTGTGACTTTCTATGATGAATGTGTGTATGCACACAGAAACTGTGTTGATGTGGACATTTCACTAGTGTAACAGCCTTACAAATTAATTACCAGTGAACAGCGTGTTACATAAGCAAAGCTAAGAGGATTTCTCAAATATTTCTGTGTGTCTAAAAGCATTTCAGACTCTCGCTTGTGTAATACTGGATGAGTTAATTACGAGGTGCGCTACCTAAGTTTCCTGAATGACATAGAAGGCCATGATTCATTATTAGGAGTGCATGCTCTTTGTAATTCACATGTTTCAGGAGCGTAAACACTACATTTCCTTTCCGGCCTTGTTATTTATTTGTTTGGATAATAAGGCTTTTTTGTAAATACTGTATAACACCCGTTTTTACTACTGAGGCGCCACAGGCGGTAGACACTGATGATACATGAAATGAAATGATATTTTGGGAAAGGAATTTTTTTTAAATGGAAGCAAATGTTCCAGGCCTAGGTTTAGGGTACATCCTCGGCATTTGCCATTTATGAGGACTAAGGAAAACCTGGAAAAAACCTCAGTCAGGGAGGACGGTCCTGGCGGAATTCGAACCCCACACCTCCCGCTCACGAGTCCGCGCCTTAACGACCTCGCCCACTCGTGACGATTTATAATAAAGCGTGATGTTCAAAACTGGATACTGGGTGGGCATGAATTAATTTTTAATAGTTACCTAATGAAATTAAACAACGCTTTGGTAGTGTGTGTGGGAGGAGGAACTCATTTAAAAATCACTATGAAGGACTGGTCATAATTATTCGTTTGGGCAGAGAGAGACAGAGGGGCAGGGAGTTCTGAAGATGACCCACGCAGAGAGTAAGCCTCTGGATATGCTGACACAACAAAACATGTGCCTTCTCAAGTAGGAAGTCCTCAATGACAAGCAGCTGAAGAAATAAAAGCCACCTCGACGGAGCTGCGAAACAATAAACGAATTCCTGAGCAGGTTATTACCACAACCAGTACGTTCAGGCATTTATTTTTGTTGAAAGGCAAAAAGTACTGAAAATAGGAAGTAATATCACTAAATACCCATTTATTAAAAAATGTTATTTTTCTTGTTTAAGCAACAAGATGGTTCTTTTTTTTTTTTTTTTTTTTTTCCAAAGTATCCACTGTCATAGTCAGCCGCTTGTCAAAGAAAATGTTTCATTGTGGAAAAAGAACGTTCTACTTCCACTGAAGTGATTGGAGCATATTTAAAACAAGTTATTTTGGAAGAATTCATACCCGTTACAACAGCACATTCAACTTTCAGGACATCATGGAAATGTTGATCAAGACAAAGTAAAGTAGTTTTGGATGGCGAATGAACAAAAGATGCACAGTGGTTTCTGGTCGAGAAGGTTTTCTGTTTATTCGTGTATAAGGTAATCAGATTAGTCTCTCTCTTACTTCCGTACTGAATACACAGTAGGAAATGTTTATTGCACAGCTGTACCGCTCTCATCTTTCTCGCTTGCAATTGTTTGTTACATTTATTCAGTTACGAAGTTACCCTCACCACAAATTTCCTAGAATTGTCTCGCGCAGATCGATACATGGTCATTCGTCAGGGCTATTCAGAACTACAGTACTTCCCTCATCCTCTCTTTTTCCCGGTATTCGTATGCCCTCATTCCTTTCTCTAATGAACTTTCTGCTAAGAACTTAAGTAAATGGGTTGAGGAGAATTTTTTTGACTGATTGAAACGAAATAAATGTATAACAAGATTCTAAATTTATATTTTTATTAGTTGAATATTTCATTTAATTTTTATAAATTTTTTCACTCTAATATGTTGAAATTCTCTGTGTGCTTTTTGAAATGCTAAATAATCGCAGAGAAAAATTCATAACGATACAAAACAGGCACAAAAAGTTTTAAACCTTAAAAAAGGGGGGAAGGAAAAATAAAAACTGGCCCTACTGACTCTAAATGTACATTCATTTCCACCTGACTGTTAAATATATCCACTCAGACAGAAAAGACATTCTGTCTAATTTTCCGGCTCTGGTTATTATAGAGTACTATACCAGAGAATGTAATAAAATCAGTAACACTAACGTTAAGTGACAAAATGATATAATATAACGTGATGTAGTTTATGTACTATTAAACGAACCGCCACTGATGGCCGAGGTGGTTAAGGCGCGGACTCTGAGCAGGAGGTCTGGGGTTCGAATTCCGCCAGGACCGTACTCCCTGACTAAGTTTTTACCAGGTTTCCTCAGTCCTCATAAATGGCAAATGCCTGGGAGGTACCCTAAACTGGAACGTTTCCTTCCTTTAAAAAAACCCTTCCCCAATATACCATTTTATTTCATGTATCACCAGTGACCGCCTGTGGTGCCTCAGTAGTAAAAACGGGCGTTAAACATCGTTAAAAATTAACCTAATTAGTATGGGTTTATATTTAAATACAATTTGAACATTAACACCAAAATAAAATATCCTGAAATTTAAATATGACAGATCGCAAACCACTTTCTTGTAATAGGAACGAATTATTTTCAGTTTATTTTTTTTTTTTCGCTTATATGAAATATTTATGCATATTTCCAAAAATATGTCAATTTTGTTGATTAGCAAGCTAATTTCTCTCTTTTAATTTTATAATAACATCTTAATACCTACTAAAATTTATTTGGACAAAAGGGGGGAAAATGAGACCGGTACAACATTATTTAGTGACGCTAATAAATTAAACATTTCAATTTCAAAAGCGAAATTCGAAGAAAAAAAGAAAAAGCTACACACTTTCCGTGTCACCATAATACGGCAACCACCATACAGTCCAGTTTTGTGCCAAATGGTTTTCATCTTTTGCCAAACGTGCAGAATACATTCGTGTACATCAACCAATCAATAGTTTCGGATATAGTACATTGATACTTCATGAAATTTGCTCCAAGTTGAAAGATTATTATATTTTTCAAGCGACGTACGTTGAGAAACTGAGTACAAATAATTAACCATTCTTAAGGATTATTTCCAAGTTTTATTTACCTATATATTTCATTAAATTAGACGTAATGCTCAAAGATACATTTTCAATCAACCCTTATCCTAAGAGTATCATTAGATAAATATTGAGACACGGAACATTGGCCACTACGAGGGAAAGTATTGTTGTAGGGTCGAAATTAAGTCATTAGTTAGAGTTCTGTTGTGTTATTCATTTTCCGGCATTTTATGTTTTAAGTCTGGAAAACATGAACGTTCTTGTAAATGCAATGGAGATTCAGGGAAAGCATTTCCATGCAATTGTTTTGTACCATTTCAAATATGGCTTAAATTAAACGCAGTCACTTGAGCGCTTGAGGGGCTTTCAGCTCTCCTTAACGTATTTGGCTAGTTTTGCAGAATCAAAGAGGGGGCGGCAATCTCTTAAAGATGAGAGGAGTAGCAGACCAACAACAGTAGTGACAGAGAAGAACAACATCACCTCTGTGGAAGCAATGATCAGGTAAAATCCAAGATTTAACCTACAAGGACATTGAGCTGGCTTTAGCGATCGACTTGCCCAGTGTTTCAACCATCCTTCATGAGCACCTTCGTATAAAAAAAATCTTCAAGACGAATGCCCCATAATTTGTCTGAAGCAGAGAAGCTACACAGGGTGGAATGGTGTCAAGAATTGCTGCAACTGTGGAAAGTCTCGCCGTGTTTCAGATATTGTTACGGCTGACGAAACATTTGATCCAGAAACAAAACTCCAGTTTAGATTTTCCCTGATGACCAACCATCCGTCAAAGTCAACAGACCAAGCAATATGGGAAAGAAAAGGATTGCCTCCTTCTTCTGCACAAGTGGTCATGTGACAACCATTGTGCTCTAAAATCAGAGAACTGTTACTGCAGAATGGTACACGGAAGTTTGGTTTCCGAAAGTGTTTCAGAAAATCCAAGAGCGGCGTCCAAAGACAGGAAGGACTAAGGGACATTTTGTTGCACCATGACAATGCATAAGCTCACACCGCTAATGTAACAACAAGAGTTTCTGCAAGGAATTGAGGCAAAACTAACGCATCATCCATCCTATAGTCCCGACCTGGCACCATGCGATTTCTACTGTGAAGAACCGACTTCGAGGTCACCGATTTTCTAGCCTCGAAGAAGCGATTGCAGCATACGAGGAGTTGTCTGCAGTGGAGGAAACTATGTGTGTACGGTTCCAGAGGATGGAATGCTGCATAAGTGTCAAGGGAAATACTTTGAAAAACTGGAATAAACAACATGTTTCTATGAGATTCACTATTTTTGTCGCAACTTTTATCTTGAGTCCCTTGCCCAATCAATTAACTTCCAAAAATAAATAGAATGTATCGTATACACAGCTAAATATGTCTTTTGTGATGGAATGTTGAACGTAAGGTAAAAGAATGAAGAAATTCACTCAAGAATAACAGTGATGTATAATTTTATTTACAACAGGTTGATGGTATGAGAAACACGATACAAATGGCGTACATTTGACATCATTTGCTACCCGCTGCTTACATGCCCGCTTCCAATTCCCTCGACATTGTGGATTTTGCTTCTTCACTCAAATACAAACACGAACTGTTTCAATTTAACTTATCTAGCTTGATTGCTGCTCAATTAAAATTGTAGCCTGGTTTGTTACGAATGTTTGTACCACTGCAAACGCTCTTTCGCTTCTCGAGTTACGATGCCTCGGCTGCCGCACGACCCGCCATTGGCAACTTAAATTCTCCCCTCTCGCGTTCCTACTCCACTCAAGGTCACGCTGCATATATTGATTCTTCATCTATCGATCATGGCTCACTTTATTGGAATATGTCAAGCGGTTTAAAAATTACAGGCGCAATAAAACTGGTCAGAGTTTCTGAAATGGCACTCAGAGTATTAACCGAACTTACAGACGTAATCATTCAAAAGCATTAAGAATCGTCAATAGACGTGGTAGCTAAAGGTGCTTGTTTCCGAGATACAGTAGGCAAAGTCTGAAAAGAAAACTACACATACACTCCGCTGCCTCTACAAAGCTTGTGACGCTAATAAAGTGCCTGGTGGGTACTCACCTGAGTCGCCTTCTGCAGGGAGGGGTCCCACGGTGCCAAAGAAGCGTTTGTCCAAAATCTGGAGCAGCTGCAGGGCGGTTTCATGGACTAGGGTTCTAGGACATCCCGTGTTCATCAATGTCACGTTGATCACGGCTGTGTAATGGTCGCAAGGGTATTCCCTGTCGAATAAAGAAACGATAAATCAAAGTGAGTGGGCAAAGCGTTTTACAAAATGTGGTTGGGCAGCCAACGGCGAAGCTATGAAACGAGCAATGGAAATCAAAAGCAAATAATATGATATTGAGTAAACAGGAAATTGCCAAATGTATTTTCATTTAATTTATTTTTAAGGCCCCATAATCCATAGCAATTTCTTAATTCTTTAACCATGAATTCTAAATCAAAATGGTCTTACACAATAACTCTTGATCATTGACAAACTGTATATTAAACAAAAAGGTATATATGTTATGTTTATACCCATTCCATGACAGCTGCGTTTCTATTGGTCTAACACACATTATATATACTGCCGATAATTAGTGATAGACTGCAACTTTGCCTCAATCCTTTAAATGATTCTACTGATTGTATTTTTAATAGTGTTTAACGCCCGTTTTTACTACTGAGGCACCACAGGCGATGGACACTGATGAATACATGAAATGAAATTATATATAGGGAAAGGATTTTTAAGGAACAGAACGTTCCAGGCCTAAGTTTAGGGTACCTCTCCGGCATTTGCCATTTATGAGGACTGAGGAAAACCTGGAAAAAACTCTCAGTCAGGGAGGGCGGTCCTGACGGGATTCGAATCCCAGGCCTCCCACTCACGAGCCCACACCTTATCGACCTCGGCCACCTGGGACGGTTTCTACTGATTGTGAGATATTTTCCCATCTGTATATAAGATTTGTTAATATACCTGTCTCTTATAATGACAATTTATTATAGATGTTACTATTTTTCAAAACTTCCCAAACTTTACACATCGGAATTGTATCATTTGCTTTTTAAGATCTCAACCTTTTTTCTCAACTTCTCCTTTGAAACCATCAAGACATCACGAAGAAATGATGTGATTTGTAAATAAACCCTAATGTACGAAGGTAAGACATTAAGTTAATATTGTAAAATACTTTAAATTCTGAACATAATCTCTCTGTAAAAACAGGAACTTCTCCCATCGTTTCACAAGGCTCTGAAATCCGGCAGCATAAAACTATAAGGTTTGCTGTCGGAACCATGCGGTGACTTCCCTATCGTTAGTAAAATGTTCACTCGAAATGTGTTCAAGACGGCCGAAAAAATGGCAGTCGCTTGGAGCAAAGTTGGGGCTATACGGAGAATGCTCGAGGACTTCCCACTTGCAATATCGCAGTTTTTCATTCCTCCTGTTGGCAGTATGAGGACGTGCGTTGTTATGCAAGATCAACATGCCTTTGGTAAGGAGTTCAATAGCCTTAAGAAGTGTTCTGAGATGTTGCAGTAGAAGTCTTGAGGCTGGAATGCGGCGAGAAGACGGTGGGCATCACTTTCCGGGTGGATGGTGTCTTTTATCGCAGGCGGCATAGATTTTTTTCCAACGCATTGACGCACGGGTAGGTATCTCATATAAACTTTAAAATAGTCTGCCACTATATGTAAGAAATTTATTTTAGAATGTAAGATACGAGTCTGGACATTATTGCTGGCCAATCCAATATACAATATCAATGATTTTACCAAATAAGGTTTTAATGTGTTACATTTATAATTGATTTTCATTGACCACTTTTATCTGTTTTTATACGCAAAGAGACAATAAATATAACACATTCACAAGTATCTACATATCTGTATCTAAACAAATTAAAAATCCGTTGGAATAAGTATAATTAGGAATGAAATTTTGTTGAGAAATAAAGTTTTTTTCTTTTTTTCTTCAAAATATGTATGTCTTCTCTGCTATACTTTGGCTGATGTATTTTTCCCTCCCCCTCCCACGTTTGTGTAGGTGAATAAGGAGCATGATGTTTCGTTAAGATAACCGCCCGCCTCTTGCTGTCTTTTAAAAAGCACTCAAGAGATACTTTGTTATGTACTGCAATGAAACGGGGAAACGAAATTCGGAAGAACAATTTAATCACAAAGCCTCAGTACCAGATATGCAAATTGTGTAATACTTTTGGGGAAGGGCGCCCCACAGTAATACAAAGGTAACACAGTTTTTTATCTGCCAGAAACAATTTCCTTGCGGCTTATGTTTCAAAAAATTGCCTTACAACTCAATTAGTTTCCTACAGAAACAAAGGATGAGGAAGTTAACTTTACACACTGTTTTCCTTTTAGCATTACTAGCTATCTTAGCAATAGGCACACCGCCACGGGTGGCCAAGGTCGTTAAGGCGCGGACTTGTGAGCGGGAGGTCTGGGGTTCGAATCCCGCTAGGACCGTCCTCTCTGGCTGAGGTTTTTTTTCCAGATTTTCCTCTGTCCTCATAAATGGCCAATGTCGGGGAGGAGCCCTAAACTTAGCTCTGGAAAAAACTTAGTTTTTTTTTTTTTGATTTGTTTTAATTATGCACGCTCATTAATATCTCAGGTGATCAGCGTTCCATTTAATTCAGGGCGTGAAACGGCCGACAAATTTTGCTGAGGCCTCTTTTTTCAGGTTCTTTATAAGTGCCGTAAATCTATAACAAGGGACCTATGGCTTTACTTCCCTTCCAAAGGAAGCCATACTTACAATTTTACGAAATTTTCCATTTCTGTTTCTTTTTCTAATCTCATTCCTACAGACAAGATAGTTTCTTCCTTCACATGCTGTCAGCCAAGATTTTTTTCAAGCCATAAAAACCTTCTTAATTTTGTGCCGTCTTGCTGAGTAAACTCCTATACCTTTCGGTTGATGAGTGCCAAATCATTTCATTTCCAACTAAACAGTTAAACTTAGACGCGAAAATGGAGTCTTGAAAAAAACATCTACCTTATTCATTGCCATAAAACAGATGCGCTTTTTTGTACCTTAACAATTTCCACTGACAAACAGTGAGGGAGTCACCCAATTGTAAACAAAGTATGTTATGCATGGTTAAGTAACCCCTCAACATCCGGTTCATAAGAAGATGGAGACCATGAGCTAGCTCTGGTCATGGGCCGTCTTTCTGCTGGCACAAGAGAACACAGGAATGACTGACACCTCCATGAAGGTATTTCGTTTAGCGTGAATGTTTCCGGACTGAGCCATGAACTTCCCTCGCTAACGGATGACCCGCATGCTACCGCTACTACAGTAGAAAGGAAATGTGCTTAATGCTTAACATACAGTCAAGAACTAATCGGTTGTTCATTCCTGTTTTCGTGCATTTTTTTTTTTTTATTTTAAATTTTGACCATGAGAAGAGAAAATGATATAATTCTGGCTTTTTCTTTAGGGGGACGATCTGGCCCTTATTGACTGGCCGCTCCTAGATACTACATATGACATATGTTTCTCAGATAAACTGCCCTTGAGAAGATAAAAAAAGCGTTACATTACTTATTAAATACCCCAAATGAATCGCATTTTTGCAGGAAAAAGTACTCTATTTATTTGCTCGTTCGAAACAAAAACTTTATGCAGTTACAAATGTTTATGTATTTGCCAATGCAACTAAGCAATAAGATTTTCCTACTAGCAGCTTTTAAACGAGACCTGTTATCTCATCTGCCCTAAGCAGGAAAACAAAAACCAGATTAGCGACATACATCGGTACTAAATGCAACCTCCCCCAAAACAGCCTAAGCCGCTTATTCATGTTTGAACAGTAACGCAAAGTGGGTTCCATCGAAACACTTTGTATACTTCATATAGACGCCACAAAGGCATTACCTACACTTATGCAGCAATTTCCAGGACCTTTTGACCCATTATCTAGATCAAAGACTCAATATCTAGTGCTGCAAACAGACAACTCTTTCAAAGCGTATGCTAGCAACACCGCCTGCTCCTAAAATATACACTCGTGAGAGTCCATGTTGCCATTCCAAAACAATAATTGTTCTATTTCTGAATACTCCATCAGGTGTGAATAGCTGCACATTTCCTATTACTGGTACCTTAAAAGTTCATGGCACAAATTATTCCGATTCAAAATATAAGCAAGTTATTTTCGACGACTTTCACCATTGTTCTGGTAACATTCTTCAAAATTATGGAAGCGCTTCCATCGAGGAAATGTTGCCATAGAATGAAACAAACCATAGAAGATGCAACATCTGAACTGAAAGCTGAGTAAGGCAGCAAGTCTATTCTTTATAATTACAGGATTATTTGTTGGGTCAACCTTGATCTTTGAGCAAAAACATTGTCTTGTTAATTGGTTTACTTACGAACGCTCTTTAACGTATCAGGTCATCAGCGTCCCATTCAATTCAGGGCGTGAAACGGCAGACTAATTTTGCTCAGAGGCCTCTTCTTTCAGGCTTGAGGTTCTTTTTCGTCTTATGGGACATGAATGTAATTGTCTTTAATCACTGGCTTGAGCAAGGGACCACCATTAACAACACGGTATATGTGGCGACCCTTCGAAGGTTGCGCCGTGTTATTCAAAAGAAAGGGCCAGGAAACTGGGCGAAAGGTGTGCTTCTTCAACACGATAACGCTCGTCCCCACACGAGTCGGGAAACTACGACTGCCATCATCAAGGTTTTTGTGCTGCCACAGCCACCGTATTCTCCTGATTTGACTCTGATTTCTCTTATTTGGGGCTTTGAAGAAACTTCTAAGCGAACATCGTTTCGCCGATTTCCAGAAACTGCAAGCAGCTATCCGGACCTGGGTGCGACATCAAAAAAAAAAAAAAAAAAAAAAAAAAAAAAACTATTCCAGGAGAGACTAGAGAAGTTGCCACATCAGTGGGGCATACGTATACAGCTTAATGAAGATACAGACATTCTGAGTGTTAAAAAAAATTAAATGTAAATCAATGTAGAACGCCCTAGGCATATGTGTAATGTATATATTGAAGGGAAGTGGAAGAGAGAACCTTACAGTCTTAACTGTTTTTATTCAGCACCCCATTTTTCAATCATTGAAGCTGAAAAACAGTCTTGGAAACTTTTATATATATTTATGAATTTGCTTTGATGCTGAATTTTATGCATTTTATGAAATACAGCACTTTGCTTTAAATAAATTATTTGAAACAGTGACTTTCAAATGAATGGCTAAGAAAGCTGCACCATCGTAAAAAAACTAAGTATATTGCCAAATACGTGCCCATCTATGATTGAAGTGAACCTGTGCACAATGCTAATACTATTCTAAAAACCACCCGTTTTGTATCCATATCACTATATAAAAAAAGCGCTTTCTATTCAATCTAATTAAAATGTCCACCCATTAGATTTTTAAAAGGCTCGTAAAATTTCTGCAGTCCCTTGTATGTTTGATGTAACCATCGACATGCCAAAAAATACTATGAAAAATTAAACGCTTAAAAGCTAACGCACACTCCATGGAGCGAATAGCGTAAAAATATTATCAGCGTCAAATCAATATCACCTCAGTGCTCGGCAATACAAGAGGCATTGAAATTCAAACCGGCAAACGTGTAGATAGCGAAATATGCGCAAGAGTAATTTGGAAAGTATGGAGGTCAACAGCACGTTAAATGCTTTTGCTGTTCTGTAAAGCAAAATGTGCACTATAAAAAATACAGAGTTTCCGGTTGATTGCACTAATGTTTGCAGCTGCTTCAACAAAGCTATTTGAATGTACGTTTCGAAAAGGATACATTTGAACACTATTCTGTCAAGCATTCTATGTCCAAAAAAGTTTAATAGCAGCAAAAACTTTTAGCTAAATTAAAAACCGTTGACGTTGCTTGTCAAATTTTAAATCAGATTGTATAAATTGTGGGGATAACCCAACCCAGCAATAGCTGAAGAGAGAAACGATAAAATACATATCATTGCTCGGCAGGTCTTCGACTTAAGGTCACATAAAATTCCAAGAGTTGTAAGCATCTCTGCTGACCTTCCGATCAAGGCCAAATACTATGACAGTTTTTAAGTATAGAGCGCTGAAAAGTTTTAAAAGTGTAAGTGTAATCATCTGTTTGTGACGATCGTGTAAACAAACTAGTATTAACGTTTTATACAAAATGGATAAAAATGAAATAAGAACTATTATAGAATACTTCGTTTTGAAGAGCTTAACCCCAACAAAAATACAAACGGTGTTACATTCCACATTAAAGGATTCTCATCCTCGTTTTCAACATTTAAAAAGTGGGCTGCTGAATTCAATAAAGATGATGAGTGCTCAGGGCATCCCAAAACTGTTGCAAACGACGAGATTGTGACAAAAATCACAATCCGTGCTTAATGATCGCCGATTGAAGATACGTGAATTGGCCGACTTTGCAAAGATTCCGATAGGCATGTCTACTACATTTACACGAAGTTTTGAGTATGAGAAAGTTTTCCGCTCAATAAGTGCCGCGTTTGTTAACTATGAACATTTCGCAAGCGTTTAGATTTGTTTGAATGCAATTCCAGTGAGTTTCTCCAGCTGTATTCATCACTGCGTGCCAGAGACGAAGGAGCAGCCCAAACAGTGGGTGATACAGGTGAAAGTGCACCAAAGAAAGCAAAAACAGTTCCGTAGGCAGGAAAAAGCGTGGTTAGGTTTTCTGGTATTCTCATAGTGTCGTAGACCACCTCCAGAAGGGCAAAACCATCACCGGAGGGTATAACGGTTCTCTACTGGACCAACTGAAGGATGCTATTCATGCTAAACATTCACAGCCTGTGAAAAAGAAAGTGCTCTTTCATCACGATAATGCGCCTTCACACACGTCTGGGACTACTGCTGAAAAACTGTATGACCTCGCTCCTAAGTGCTTTCATATCTGTCATTTTCGCCGGATTTGGCTCCCAACGGTTACTTTTTGTACCCATACCTGAAGAAATGGCGGGTGGACGGATATTCAAGTGAAATGATGCGGTCGAAGCTGAACAGGAGCTGGACAAATTTTGCTCTACTGAAGATATTAAAAAGTTGTAAAGTCAGTGACTATGTTTAAAAATAAGAAAACAATAGGCCGAGAACTTTTAAACTGCCCCTCGTATATCTATAGCTCTTATACGAGATTCCAAATGCAGTATATGTGTACCTGTACGTTGCGTATTGCAGTCTACAGAGATCTCTTACAACAGCTCCTGGAAAGAAACTCTTTCGGACCGAACATCTGCTGCCAAGTTTTCTAACTTGGGTCTACAACAACCACGTGAACAAGAAGAAATGCCGCAATCGGTGCAGAAAGCACCTTTACTACGGACAACACAAGCCGGAAGATTAATTACAAGACCCATTAGCGCCAACAGAATAGCGATGAGTTCTATGCACGCCCGCATTTGATCGCGGGGTTATTACAAATGCATAGGCCGTTTTTTGTACACCCATCACGAAGCGTTTCAGAGAGAAGTTATTATAACGCGGATTCTTAGGGATTAATGTGCCCCGTTTCATGTGGACCCTCAAACGCCAGCTTCGAGCAGTGGAAATAGATAACGGAACCATTCTGATAAAACAACTGAGAATGTTGTATTTATTAATCTGCAAAGTACTAAGGCGCTTAAGAAAGTAGTTCCTACGCATGCTCTTTGCAAGTTTTAAAGTTTCCAAACAAAAGTAATAACAAAAGAAAGGTTTACTAGATTGAATCACGTTATAGTCTTTCATGCCAAGTTTGAAAAAAAAAATTGTCTTTAATTTTTTTTTCCCCTGCTGTATTAAATCACTTTATTTCGTTATTTATTTATTTATTTATTTTCTTGTGCTATTTTTTTCCATATAAACACTTGATATTACCATTACGTTTACAATTATTTCTACCTCTGGACTTACGTAAACAACAAGATGTTCTGGGTAAACAAGGAGCATTCAAAAAGCTTATCCATTGTTGCGCAATAATGTCCACAAAAACGTAACTAGCATAGCCTGGAAACAATGGAACTTAAGCTATCAAAATACACATACGTGCAAATTTAAACTTGCATAGTCGCTGTCGTACAGTCTATTGAGTTCCGTTCTGTCAATAATTGATTAATATTTCTAAAGAAAAATTTGATTCCACATTACCACACCCCATAAGCTAGGTAAAGGAGCAAAAAAAAAAAAATCCATGAGGACTTCGTAGGTGTTTATGGTGATTAAATGTGTTTATTTGATACAAGTGCAAGGTGGATCCGATCATTTGAAGAAGACAACCCTCGCCCTGGTCAGCCTCGGGACGCTGTGACGAGAACTACTAAAAGAATAAGTAGCTTGGTGGAGTAAAATCGACATATTACTATTGCAATGTTAAATACGTAAGCGGGTATCAATGTTGGCAGCATTGACAGGGGTTTCAAGTAAACCCCTACTCTTATTGGCCGATTTCTCCGAGTTTTCAAGAACTGGTTTTCTTTTTATTTTATTTAATTGGTATTGGTCGAGTTTTGTTGCGAAAAAAACAAATATTAGTGCCGCTAGAGTAATTTTTAAATTTTGGATTTCAGGTAGATGACCATTCCTAATAACCCGATTTCACTTATTTTCAGAAACTAATTTTCTTATTTTATTTCATTGGCATATTCCTTAAAAAAAATTAAATTGTGGCAGCTAGAGCGATCTTTAAATTTCGGTTTTCAGCTATACCACTAGTATTAAATACCCGATTTCCCTAATTTTCATAAACTACTTTTCTTATTCTATTTAAATTTATATATGGTATTTTGTTTTGAAAAAAAAAACAAATATTAGTGCCGCTAGAGTCATTTTTAAATTTTGGGTTTAAAGTAATCCCTCACTACAAATGACCCGATCTCCCTGATTTGTTAGAAACCATTTTCTCTAATTGATTTTAACGATATATACCGAATTTCGTTGCGAAAAATCAAATATTTGCTGCAAAAGCGATTTTTAAATGTTGAGTTTCAGGTAAATGCCGATTTCTAATAATCTGATTTCACTAATTCTCAGACAGTATTTTTTCTTATTTTATTTCCATGGCATATACTGAGTGCCCTTTTAAATTATTTTCAAAATTGCGGACACTAGAATGATTTTAAAATTTCGCTTTAACCCCCCCCCCCCCCCAGTTAATGGCCCGATTGTCCTGATTTTCAGAAACTATTTTTATTCACTTATTTTAATGAAATAGGCCCGGTTTCATTGATAAAAACCAAAAATTGCTACTACAGCGGTTTTTAATTTTTAAAGATTTTCTTTAATCTTCTGTTAATTGTTATATGCCGACCGCTACAGAGGCACGCACGCATACATATTCAAATGTCATTTTCGGATGTATAGTACGTTTGATTGATGAAGATTTGATTTTTTTTTTTTTTTCAAATATCTTTTCATGGGTACAACCGCAATAGATACTAAATTCCTTCGGAATTTGCTAAAAACGATCTTACATATGAGCAAGGTCTTGTGCGTGTTTAAGTGTCACACTCTTTAATTACATCTTGAGATTAAAAAAAATCGAATCAACATGCAATACTATTCCCAACTCAACAACTTATACCTAATACGCGACGACTTTATCAGTAAGGAATTTTAAACACTTGCGAATTCACACGGTGCTAAGCGCAAACGAAAAGCAAAGCAACAGAGCGGAATAATTAAGCTCTTTAGCAGGAGTCCGGTAGTGAACATTACACGTAAACACACTGCTCTCATTGGAAAACGAGGGAATTCTCTCTATAGCTTATGATTCACATTAATCATCCGATAACGTCGTAGTAACGCCCATCACCAGTTACTAAACGCGGGTGTAAGTTATGACGATTCACCGGCTACCTTTATAAAAGTATATCCCACACAAATAGGCGATGCATAGCACGTTATTCACTAGTTTCTGAGGTTTGGTGCTGAATATTGAGTAAAATTTCCTTAGCACATGTTAAAAGTTCGTTTTAATACACCCAGGTGCTGGTTCTTGTATGAGGTTTCATCTTTAACTCGATCCCAGAACTTAGGCTATATTAATTTATTTCATTTATTTATTTACCCTGGCAACAGTTAATCCATGGGGACTTCTCTTACACTCTACCAGGCAAAGAACAAGCCTAAGAACGATGTTTTCAGGAGTGACCACCTCCAAGGGTCGACCTGCACGCTCTTCGTCTTCAATGCTTTCTCGACCCATTCGAAAAAGTTTGGCCCATTCTTTTATGGTAGAATATAAGGGGGATGCTTCCCCATATACATCGTCCAATCGCTGTTTAATTGCATTTGCAGTAAGTCCTTCTTTTGTGAAGAACTTAATAACAGCTCGATACTCCATTAGGAACATGTCACAATCTTCCACACATAGCCTGCTTTATGCAACTATATCTGAACAAGCGCAGCGGAAGTTACAGCTGCAATTATTTATTTAACAGATAAGGTATAACACCAGATAAGGGTTTGTGAAGGCGATAATCCTCATCGGCGAGGCCGGAAACTTACGGACCTAATTAGTACATTAACATTTATATTTATTATTTTATTTTTTAATTGCCTAGTACATACGATCGATGCAGATTTGGATAGATTATTACAAGCGTTATCGATAGGTATAACCACAATAGCTTCATTCCTTCGGAATACCTAAGAAATATATATTTGTGTGCAAACTTTTTTCAAACAAAGCTCGTAAAAATATCACAGTTGTAAATGCAGTTACCAACTTCATCTTTTCAAATTTCCCTTTATTATTCAAAGCACGGAAAAATGCAAAAGTCCGCTTAAAAAGAGGATTTGAACCATCTTAATTTTGGAAAATAAAAAGAAAAAGCCCGTCCTCGAATACGAAGTAATAATACTGTACCATGTTTTGTTTCCACTGGGAATATTTATAATACCGTTATACAAATAATGTACAATACGGTAATTATGCATATCAAATATAGTTTTGATAATGGAGAATGAATAGCTTGTTACATCGGCAGCCGCTGTTATGCATATCAATGAAACAAAACACGGACGCCGGTGAACATACATGAAAGCATAAGTCGAATTGCATCGCTGTTATAGCAAGGTGATACGGAACTGCCCGATGGAATGCCAGCCCGCAACGCTATTTTAAACGAATGCCCTTATCACGCGAGTCTACAAATAAATATTTAACAGGGACCACGTTCGTGAAACAATAGAATGGTAAAGTGTGCTTAGGAACGCCCCAGCTCAAAGAATTCTTGGCTATTTTTAATTCTTTGGCATGATGTAGCAGAAGCCATTAACCTGGATTCTTTTTACCTCTATTGGGCAATGATACGGGGTTACATTCAGAGCAATGCCGAAGAAACCAAACTTTAACTCTAAACGAAAAACGTATGCACTTTTCCTTTCTTTCCTTTGATTTTAGTCTACTATTGTGCTATCAGTTTTGTTTCCCTCGGGAGTTTTCTGCTATAGACAAGCGCGCCGCTCATTGCCGATAACCGCGATTCGGTGATTAGTGGAGCATAAAAAAATAAAAGAACACAGCGATACACACATCAATTTAGGGGGTTCATTACAAAATTACCAAATGAGGTGTTGAAAACGCCCGCCTTCATTCTTCACACATTTTTGTCATCTCTTTAGGAAATTATTCATCACTCGCTGCAGTTCTTTTTGAGAAATGCAGACAATTTCCTTAACAAATATTATCTTTGAGTTCTTGTATGGTGGACGCGTTCGTCTTGTACAAGATTTTTTTTAATTTACCCCAGAGATAACAATCGCAGACTGCTAAATCGGGGTCCGAAGGAACCACAAATCCCTACTAATAACTCTGTCTTGTGAAAACACATTGTGAATTGCTCTAATGCAATTATTCGGAGGTGAGCAGTGGCAGAGTCCTGTTAAAAATGAATGATCACGCTCCCTGTAGGTTGTCTGCAAAAAGCAGTTAGTATGATATTCACGTAAGTAAAAGAATAAACTGTACGCTTTAAAAAAAAAAAAAAAAAAAAAAAAAAGAAGAAGAAGATTTAACGAGTTATCACATATGATACATAAAGGCACGCTGTGTCGCTGTAAACACACGAGGCATAATGCACTTTATGTATACTGTCCAATTAAGACACGCCCAGGAATAGCTGCGCTACGACTGCGACAAACAGCAAGGTCAACAAGTAAGCAAGCAGGCTTGCTAGTCCTTTACAGCGTGGCAAACGAGTGGGGACTTGTTCATTCGGTAAAAACCCACGTTGCGGGGGAAAGCATCACTGGTCACACTATATTAAAAGAAGCAACGACAAACATGATTACTATTATTCAAAATATAGGTCATTACTTTCGTCGGCTTTTCATCCATCTCTCTGCCAGCATTCGAATTTGTTAACGATTTATTGAATTTAAAGGAGAGAGAAAAAAATATGAACATGTGTTTTTGACTTCTTCAAGGTTATCTAATCGCCTTACTCGAAGAAACGTTGCCAAATCATTGCTAGAAAGATTATACACTGTCTGAGGTAGCAATTTTCTTTCTTTCTAATTCCTCAATTTTGGGGGAGGGGGGGTCAAACTTGATTGATGGGCAACAGCATTATCTTGATGCAGTATTAAATCGGAGTAGCGTAGTCTTAAATAAAACCTAAACCCTGTAGAGTTTCTTACAGTACAATCAGAGTCAACTGCAAGAACTCGAAAAGGATAACATTACAAAATTCCACCAAACGAAAAGCATCAGCTTTTACCTAATGCGACTTTGACGAACCACTGACTTAGATAACGTCTCACGAGATATTCATTGCTTTCTCTTCTCAGAATTACCAAACCAAGTTATTTTTCATCAGTCACAAATGCGTTTCCAAAATCAGTCTTCCAGGGCATATTTAAGAAATTGTTCACAAATGTTAACTGGTAACTGGGTCTCAGCATCGTAACGTTCTTATGGATATACTCTTCGACATTGATATCGGTGTCGAATTGAAGCAGGTGCTTGGGTACTTTGGTAGAAACTTCAAGCCTTCTTGATAATTCACGAGTACTGCCAAGTGGTTCTTCGAGTGCAGTGCACAGCACTTCGTTTTCTACAGGAGAAGTTCGTCCAGAAATTACGGCTGGTGTCTCCATCACTGAATCTCCTGAACCAGTTCCATGATATTTCCATACTGACAACATCTTCACCTTCTACGTGACTATTTCTTCAGCTGTTGACTTAGCACTCTTCACTTTCTAGCAAAAGGAACTAGTAAAAATGCGAACTATTCTTTTGTGGTAGCATGGTTATATTTGAAGATTACAGGCAGAATACGGTTGTCTCTTAAGAATTCTCTGTTACTTGTTGAAGTAGAAGGAGATACATCGTTAGCTTGTAGCACAACCATGATTCCAGCGTTTCAACAATGGAGAAGAAAACTCAAGATGTATCATTCCCTGGAAGACCTAAGATATGGAATATTGAGAATACACGAAGAGTTTTGGAAGAAAATCCACATAAAAATACCAAAGGCAATCAGAAAAGTTTGGTACATTAATAGATATCATACATTGCCAAATTAAGGCACTTAAAAATCATACAAAAGTTATAGATATGCACTTCATGAACTGACATTTGAACAGACCCAATACAGATGGGATATCTGTCGCCAGCTAATTCTACCATATACCGCATTTATGCGAATCTAATGCGCACCTTTTTGTCCAAATGCAGTATTCAAAATTGTGATGCGCATTAGATTCCAGTGCAAATCCGCTCCGTAGTTCACGGGCAACTTCATTCCAATTTATCGTTCATTACGTCATAATGCACTGCTGCAATTGTCGACTTCGTTACATTTATTGTTGGCCTATTGTTGCATAGAGCGTTTGAATAGGAGGCAGTCACGAAACGAAGGGCCAACAGAGGAGAACGTCTTCTGATGCTATCAAGATAACGTAATTCCGTATGCTGAAAAAATGAACAGAAAGACAGGAAGAGAGTTCAATGTCGCTGAGAGCAACGGTCTCTTGTGCCGGTAACAGAAATTGACATTATTTTAAAATAAAGCTAGTAGAAAGAAATTCACTGTCCTCGCAAAGGGAGACATCCTGACATTGAAGAAAAAGTTTTGGAATTCGTACAAGAAAGGAGGAAGAACGGACAACCTGTGACCAGTGACACCATAAGAAATAACTCTTTCTTCTTTGACCTACGTCAACTGTCCTCACAACACACGAGTGATGGAGGATTTTGTCTTACGTGCTCCAAGATGTAACAATACTCCACTTATAAATTCTATGATCTGATTGTTTTATGAAGCGGGCGGGCTTATCTCTAAGACACCGTACAAACAATGTGCTCAAATCTTTATTTATGATTTTAAGTTTCAATTTGGGGTGCACATGACATTTAATGGCACATTTGATTCACATAAATGTGTCATTTGTCAGAATAATAGTCACGTGTGATGAAAAATGAGAGTGGCGCGTGTGTGCACACATTGAGACATTTATAGTGTCACTGATATTTTCATCCGAAACGAAGGGGAAAAGCAATAAATGCTTTGGACAAAATTTAAAGTGCTCGAATGGGGACATAAGATACCGACCTTAGCTCATCCTTAAAGTGCCATTGTGAATGCCATTTCAAGGTCAAATTGAATTTTTCAAATGGAGTGGTGTATTTTCTTTTCCGGGAATAGAAAGAGCATTCAATTTTCAGTATAAAAGTTCTAGTACTCTATCAGCTAGGGGTGATGTTGATGTGTAAGACAGCAAAATGTTTTTCATTCACTTTCACTTTACTGACATCAACTTACGTATGTTGGAAAAGTTACCGTTTTGAATTTGTAGTAGAGTCGCTGGCAAAATTCAACACGCTTCTGAAAATCATCCCCATGAAGGGCTTGATGTAAGCTAATGTGATATAAACTATATTTGTGACGCTTAATATCTCTCCTTTGAGAGATTCTCGAATCACGTTCCAGCTGACGGGAATTTCGGTGAGGATTAGCGGCAACTGCAGCTAATACAATGACTTCCGAATTTTCCCCAGTAGCAATTCTCATTCGATGATGTTTTCTTGGTGCGATATGCAAGTCGTTGAACATTTCTAACAGATCGCTGCCTCCTTTCAGGATATCGATCTCCGTATAAGCTGCAAGCTGCTCTAGCGTTCTTATGAGCTTTGTCATAAATGTAAATCATATCGATCCTCTCATTGATGGTGTATCGAATATCCTTAATTGAAAAACGAAGTGGAACTGACCCAGAATATTGTCCTTTGAGGTTTAAATTGGCAATGATCAGCACTTGTCTGTGTAACGATGTCAACAAATGAGCATCTGTGTGTAAACAAATGAGTTTCCTTCATAGCAACAACGAAACAAAAGAGAAATGAAAGTAGGGAAAAACATTTGCTTTTTATTTAGCTGAAAGATGTAATAGAACCTTTATACTGACAATTGAATGCTCTTTCCACTCCCGGAAAAAAAAATACACCATTCCACTTGAAAACATAAATTTGATCTTGAAATGACACTGAGAATGGCATTTTAAGAACGAGTTAAGTATCGCTATCGTATGTCCCTCTAGAAGCACTTCACATTTTGTCTGAGGTATGTTTTGATTTTCCCCGTGGTTTCGGATGAACTATAAATGCCTCATCCTGTATATTACCGCAAGCCTGATACCTGGAAACAGTGGCTCGATCCCTGTCAGCGTGCCAAAGTCATCGCTAAACAAAATCGATTCGGCCCCAAAGTAATTTTATGTACACACATAACATTATTTTGAAGATGTGATTCACTGAGAGTTTGTTCCAAATGGGCGTGCAGTCGATGCGAATCTTTATTCCCAACTGTTACGGGCCATCAAGTTTTAACACAGAGATACTCTGCACTAGTTGATCGAATACTTCAGATTACCATCGGTTTCGATTCATGGTCCTGTTCCAAAGTGGAAGAAATGTGGAAGATCGTGAAAGCGTGGAAGTGAGTTTCAGCGATCTCTCTTCGCATCAAAATGCAGAAACGGTACCATCGCGGGATAACAAACCTCGCTGAAAGGTGCCTCAAGACTATACAATCTAATGACATTTTAATTTCTTGTCAGAACACATTTGAAATAAAGTTTTGCTAAAAACCGACATTAGTTATGAGACAGTATCTACTTTGGAAGTTATTTTCCTTGAAATCGTTGATTTTCACAAATATGCGGTAATTTTATTCCATTAAAACGTGAAAACTAACAAATTTTACGCTATCACATACATCTTAGCTCTCTTTATGTATATTTTTACTTTAAAATACAAATTTGTAACTTCGTTGCTGTGTTATTTCATGTGGGTTGACCCCGTATAACACGAAATTACTAGACTGTCTACTGTTCCTTCCTGCGGAGAAACACATGAACTGGGGCAAAGTCGACTTAATGGGGCTGTGCGAGAAACAATGAATACAGCCTCGCCACCCTTTCAATTTGACACGTGACGAGCATTTCGATGTAATGGACCTTTGTTCTACTTTATGAGCTATATGGTACAAAAATTGCCCCAATTCCGTTTATCTTCTCTCTTGCACGTTTACCTCCAGCGTAAATAACGAATCTTCGGCTTAAAAAACGAAAACGATGTCAGGCACCGTGATATGAATTTGCTGAAACGCGTGTCCAAAGTGCTGACATAAATGTAAAATGTTTATTACTCTCCCACCCCCCTCCTCCTTTTGAAGCTTACGTGTTATAAATTATAATTCTTAATTGCAAAAAGCCTAGCGAGTTACTGTATTTATTTTTTCACTGGCGTATATCATCCACAACGACACAGCTGGGCTAAATAGCACCGACGTTAGGTTCCATAAGTTTTCGCAGTGACCAAGTAGCAGCGCAATAATGGGAACAAATTTTACGCGGGAATTATCTTTATCTTTGCTTGTTATTATTGAAGAGAGCCATATCAGGAAAACTAGAAGTCTGTGAACTGCAATAATGTTGCACAGTTAGTGCCGTTTGGTAATAAAGTTAGGAGTTACTTCTGCAGAGATTAAAAGCCGCTTTGATGGAGTGTGTGATATAGCATCCCGTTCATATACAACAGTAAAATATGAACCATGAACTCATCGCTCGTCCTTTCTGCAAGTAATCCATGTACATAATTCCGCGTGCATCCCCCCCAAAAACCATGGTCATTACCTTGTCGGCCGATTTCACCGTCTTCCCCTTCTTTGGAGCCGGTTCGCCTTTAAAAATGCATTGTTTCGACTGTGACATTTCGCGAACCTTTGATTCGTCAATCACTTAAAACCATGTCGTGGATTCTTTCAATCATTTTAGAGGAAGTCAATTCCACTGGACGTCCCGCACGATGTTCATCTATTGTGGATGTACGGCTACGTTTAAACTCATTTACCCAATGTAAACAGTAGCAAACACAGGATACATGTGCCATGATAGAAGTGTTTAATCACCGCACGAAACAAGTTTTTTTTTTTTTCCTTCTTTCTAATAAACACAAGTTTGTTGCTTCAATCGCCTATGACAAAGAAACCACGTGATGGATATAGCTGAAACGTTAGCCAAACCTTCTTCGATGCTATAAGCGCCATTTCTTGGATTTTCTAAGAATTTATTGAACGCCCATTAGCCTTGAGGTTTCAATTCAACAGTAATAGATACTCCAAAGTGAAAATAAAATATAAATTGTCTTTACCCAATTCAAAAACAGGTATTACTTTTCCATTGAATGTAAAAACAATAACTACTTTACTTTTCGTGTGGAGCATAAATGTATTACAATTAAATGAGCCTGTGCAATTGGAACCTATATACTCAGTTTACTCAACATAGTTTTTATTTACAAAATATTCACGCATTAGTAGTATTTGAACTTCGGTATCTGTCATTGTAAGACACCTGTTTTTAACCGCTCGAGTACCGCTGTACATTTGAACATGAATTTGACAATCTCCCCAGTCCAAAAATGTCGCTTATGCAATATTGCTTCTTAAATATGAACTGGTTTTGTTTTGTGAGAGTGAAAACATGTTTCCTTTGAGCAAACGCTGTTTTCAATTACGCATTCATATGAAAACCTTCAACTTTTAATGGAGCAAACAGTAAAGTAAGCAAAACTCTCTCGTGCCAAGAATACCAGGTTCACAACTTACGTATGCCCCATGCCATTGTCCTCCTTTCGTTTCAAGAGAAACAATTCTGAAATTACTTCCCATACTCCGCAATTTTCTGATCTTGCACCGAGTGATTTCTCCTCCCCTTTTCCCTCTATCTCCACACTCTATTCGCGGCTGAATTTCCAAGTCAGTACTCACAATATACTCTCAAACATATGTAAGGATTATTAAAGCAGAACTGTTGCAAGGGGTTTTTTTTATAAAAAAATATTGTTTCGAATACCTTAGGAAGCACAAATACACACAACCATATTGTAGATCCACCTACTTTCGTGCATTCTTGCGACGTGACCGCCCCATTGCCATTTGTTTCTGGTAGCTATTTTTGCGATGTCTGTTGTCTCAGATTACTGATTCATTAACACTATAAGTATTTTGTCCTTCAAAGTTATTCCCAGGTTCTTGCGTTTCATGTTTCTTTGGCATATTTGAATTTTGTTCTTTTGTTTTTCTGTTATTAACCATGTCTGGAACGCATTGATGATTGATTTATTTAAGGACGCTCTTTAACATCGCAGGTCATCAGCGTCCCATTCAACTCAGGGCGTGAAACGGCCGACAAATTTTGCTCAGAGGCCTCTCTTTCAGGCTTGAGGTTATTTTTCGTGCCGTAAATGTACGACACGGTACCCACGGGTTTACTTCCCTTCCGAAGGAAGCCATACTTAGGATTTTTACGCCCCGAAAAAATCCATCGATCCTGGCCGGGTTCGAACCCGTGATTTTGGGTTTAGAAGGCAAGTATGGTAACCACTACACCACCAGGACCGACAGAAGGCGGCTATGAAGGTGTCTAAATCTCTCCAGAACTAGCAGCCACGTTGGGTCAGGTGCATACAACTCAAGGGGGACTCAATAAAGAATCCAAAATAAAGTGTCATAGTATTCTCCCTTCATTGCCATTCCTTCTGGCACAGTCAACTGCTAATGATCCTTCATAGTTGAAAACAGTGAATATTTGCTTCCGAGAACGACAATCGTGTCGAAGAACAACTGGTCCTGTATTATTGTCATTTACCAACACGCAATCCTGAACTTTATTTGGTGTGGTATAGAAATAAAACCAACATTCATCACCAGTGCATATGTCTGTCAAACGTTTATGACCATTTGGCTAAAACATTATCAGCAGTTTCCTTACACATTCCTTTCTCCTGCTCTTCTCTTCATTGGTTAGAGATTGTGGAACCCATTTTACAAATACTTTTCACAGTTCTAAATGTGAACTTCCAGTTTACAACAGTAACACGTCGATTTTTGCCTCCACCCAAAATCTTTTGCTCTTCTTTAAATAACCGAATCCATTTTGCAATATCAAATGAACAAACGTGATCACCATGAACAGCTATCAAATCCCTGTTTTTCCCCCTCCCCTCGCGCTCTTTCACGTGCTTACAGCGTATGCAAATGTGAAACCTAAATTTTTCTTTAGAAGTATTCATAATTTTTCACCAGCTGTTGACACAGGACTGAACTCAAACGGCAAGACAGTGACTATGCAAGTTTTTGCACTTATGTGTATTTTGATAACAAGGTTTATATTTACATTTTTGTATACATTATTGTTCAACGATGGATAGGCTCGTTGCAAACTTTTTATATGTCCCTCGCACTCCTAAACCACCGAGGAACAAGTTAAAAGAGGGATCATACTAAAAAACAAAAATACACAGACCTACTGTAAAGTGCTGAATCTTAAGTAAAATAGAAAACTAAGAATAGACTATGTCACCCGAGCAATGAAATACGTTTGCGTTTTAATGACTTTCCCTAAGAGCTGCAGCTAACATGCGACTAAGGGGGAACTTCATTAACTTGGCACCATGGTGCGAAAACTTGGGGAAAACTTGGGTCTTTGAAATTCCTAGGGAGGTTGTAGAACTGGGAGTCTTAACATGTTTTACCGCTCTCTACGTGGAATATTGACATCATTGCTGTGTAATTAATCAAGACAAGCATCGCGTCTTCCAAGACGCGAAAATTCACACCCAGTCCATGTCGACGTTTGTACTAGAAGACAATTCCGTATTCAGAATGTATGCAGTCTCCCTGAGCATAAAATTAATTATCTTGTACATTTGCACATTCTGGAGAAACGTTTCTGAGAGGGGACTCGTTCGTGGCTGCAATGTCTTCTCTACGTTATCCTGTACCAACAGCAATAATTATTTCCACTGGTAGCCAAAGGTGGCCGACGATTAGGGAGTTTAATTATTGGTGCATATTTAAACATTATGTGCTTATGAAAATATATTTTGCCAGTTTCTCCAAACTGCAGCTTATCAAAATTTCAAAATACAAAATCTCGCAATATTATACAGAAGAACTGGACACGATAAAACACATTCACTCATTTACGTAAGGGCTGTTGAATAAATAATTATAATTATTTACAAGCGTAATTTCCCGCGATAAAAAAATTTCTTACTTTAATGCGTAATATGTACTTGGTACTAGTTTCAATGTTTCCTTCTCCGGGTCCCCTTTGAGAGGTGTGCAATTTGAGACATGTTTGGTTCCGCCTACAGCAAAATGGAGGTGACGCTCTGAAAGTCTGCCTTCGTCAACAATTCTTCAGCCCGTTTCTTGCAATGTTAGAGCAGGCCTATGGAGAGTTTGTTGCTGTTGATTTGTTTCGTTTACGGACGCTCTTTAACATCTCAGGTCATCAGCGTCCCATTCAACTCAGGGCGTGAAACGGCCGACAAATTTTGCTCAGAGGCCTCTTCTTTCATGCTTGAGGTTCTTTTTCGTGCCGTAAATGTACGACATGGGACCCATGGCTTTATTTTCCTTTCGGAGGAAGTCATACTTAGCATTTTTACACACGAAAAAAATCCATCGGGTTTGAACCCGCGATCTTGTGTCTACGAGCTAAGCATGGTTACCACTATACTACCTTATGGAGAGTTTATTCCTCCTTACAGCACAGATAAAATTTGGTTTAAAAATTTTAAAGGGGACAAACAATGAATTTAAAAGGAAGAAGAGCGTGACACTCTATTTGCGTTCTAACATATGAAAATATTAAACCGCCACTGTCGACCGTCGAGAAACATAAAGAACACTTTCAGAAATTGTGAAAAAAAAAATCTTGTTGCCATCCACACTTTGAAAAGCTGCACATGAGACGTGCTTGTGCACGGCGGGTTCCAAAACTGCTATAGATTTGCATGCAGTTGAAAATGTTATCAGAAGAAGATGCGGAACTGCTTTCAAAAGTAGTCAGAGCTGGTGAAAATTGGCACTTAATTTACCTTGAAAAAACATATCGTACTATTCCGAGATGCAAACGTTGAGAAGTTTTGAAAAAAAAAATAATAACATCAATAAAAAATTAATTGTCATCATAAGAGAAATGGAAACAGCTGTCAAGGAATGGGCACATTCAAACATCTCTAGCATCATCGGATGAAATTTCCTTTCGCACGCATAAGTTTTTCTTGCGTAGTGTTCATAACTTGTTCTTATGTGTCCTATGTTCGCCTAGGTTCCTATTTAAATTAATGAATCCACACATTATCTGAGAAAAATGTTAAATGTGGGTCAACTACAGTCGACGACGCATTATTTTGTTAAACCCAGTTGCAGAAATTTACTCGTTTTTGTCGCCACACGGTTGTAATTCATGAACCCAGTTCTACGGCCCTGCTTTAGCGAAACACAAGGGCGTGTATGCCCTGTCGGTACCAATCTTGTTCTGCTCACGAACCTATTTCTTCATTGCGCGAATCACCTCCTCGTCGTCATCAAAATGTCTTTCACGAATGGCCCAAACAAGTGGAAGTCCGAGTGAGCAAGGTGAGGGCTGTAGGGTGAACGGGGTAAAACTGTCCAAACCTGTTTCATGATCTGTACAGAAGTCCTAAAACTTGTACGAGGCCGAGCGTTATCGTGTTTGAATCAAAACATCTCCTGGGTTGTTAGGGCGACGAAGTCGCTGAAAGCGCTTGTTGAGTTTGGTTAATGCGTTGACGTATGCTTCTGAATTAATGGTACTGACTATTGGCATCATATCAACGAGAAACGCCTTCACAGTGATCATGACCTTACCGGCGGCAGTTGCTTGGTGGAGAGCGGGGATGACGCCGTCATCCATCATCCATCGACTGTCGTTTTGTTTCGAACTGACAATGGTGAACCCAGGTTTCATCACCTGTCACAATGCAGGACAAGATTTCCCTCTCAGTTTCAAAAGTTGCAACAACTCAAAAGAATTTTTTTTTTTTTTTTTTTTTTTTTTCCCTGTTAGTTTTGTGTTCCACCGTAAGAGAACGCGGAACCAGCTTGAACACACTTTTGAGCAATTACATCCACACTTCCTTTACTGATTTGACAACTTCAGCTCCAGTCGCAATGCGTCGATCCTCGCGAATGAGCAACATGTCAGGTGTGACCCCCGCCCGCAGCAAATCTTGGAGCTCCGCCGAACTGCCTCACTCTCTGTGCCCAGCTACCAACTGACTGCAGATGCTCCATAGACTTCACACAAACATTTGTGAATATTCCCCACAGTTTCTTTCTCCGTAGTGAGAAATTCAATGACGACACGCTGCTTGTAACGTACATCACTTACAGACGCCATTGTGAAACATTGCTCCCAGCTACGCTATCTATCGGAGAAACGGAAATTTTGCGCGCGCATTCAGGAAGCTTCAGAAATGTTTCGCATTAGCAACATTGTGTCAGCCGAGGAAAAAAATGTGGGGCATCACTTTATGGGCGGCCCGCCCTCGTATTTTCGGCTTCATCCTTTGGTTTAGTTTCGTTTAGCCATTATAAGTGTTAAACACTGCACCATGACTTCGTGACATACACGAATAAATGTTATTGGAAACAGTTTTAAGTTATGGGTACTGAATGAGTGTTAAAGAAAAAGAATATTAGCAGTTGAAATGAATTATCTCAGACGGAGAGTTAGAGGATCATATTAAAAATCTGAAAATTACAAACACAATGGAATGCAGAAGAAACAGTACTCCAAAGAAGTGAAAACAAGAGTCTTAAATGATTTGGCCATCTGATGAGACTGAGATAGGACAGACGACCTAAAGCTGTGTATGAATAACAACCTCCAGGAAGAAGAGAAAGCATGTGAAGTACTGACAAGAGACGCAATACCCCCAGACATACAAGATAGAAGGATGAGGAACAGGAAGACGGCAGTAGCTGTACAAACCTGAGATAGATAAACAAATTCATTTAAATAATTAAGCAAGCTCTATAAAACAAGTTTTTCTCCATTTTAACAGAACTTTTGTTTATTTATGAGAGCCGACAGAATAAATAGCAACCATTTCTTGCATTTCAAATTATGAAAGCTAAAACTGGGAAAAACACTTTTTCCCCCCTTTTATTTTTCCTCTCTTTTATACAAAGCAGAAGTTATAAGTTGTCTCCTTTGTCCTTAAAGTTTCTGGAAATACGTTACAACTTTTTACTAAATGCAATTTCTTCTCTTTTTCTATTTATGTTTCTCCTTTTATTTCTTTCTCTCCCTCTTTTTTCTACGTTAAGTGACAAAAGAAAAAATGCATGATGAGATAAAAGTCGCCTTCTCTAAATATTCGTTTTCAGCTTTCATACAAGTTCACAAACAAAGTGCAGAATTGGTCGGTCCTGGTGGTGTAGTGGTAACCATACATGCCCTCTAAACCCAAGATCGCGGGTTCGCACCCGGCCAGAACCAATGGATTTTTTCGGGCGTAAATATCCTAAATATATCCTAAGTATCCTTCGGAAGGCAAATAAAGTGTGTACCATGTCGTACATTTACGGCAACGATAAAGAACCTCAAGCCTGAAAGAGAGGCCTCTGAGCAAAATTTATCTGCCGTTTCACGCCCCGAAGAGAATGGGACGCTGATGACCTGAGATGTTAAAGAGCGTCCCTAAATAAACAAATAAAAAAAAGTGCAGGACAAGTTCAAATAACCTCCTCCCCCCGTGGCCTAGTGATAGCGCTTGCGACTTCTAATCCGGAGGCCCTGGGTTCGAATTCCGGTAACGTCATGTTATCTCGATAACTTTTTTTTTTCCGGATTCCCCCTTTCGAAATAGCCAAATAGCTTTAAGGCGCCATGAACCCCGAGTTCATATGCCTCATCATTAATTTATTTAATTTTATTAATTCCTGCAGATTGCAACTATAGTATTCGGTCCACGGCCTACATATGTCAAAAGGTGACAGTTGCAGTCAAAGTGGCAATAAATAAAACGTAAAAAATATTATATATATATATATATATATCTTATTAATCTTGCTCCTGAGTTCTAAGTGCGTATCGTTATCAGCAGAGCAGAGAAATTAGGCAAATGCCTTTTCTAACTGAGTGAATATATTTAAGAGTAAGGAACATGTTTCTGTACATTTGCGGTTGGTAGGGCCAGTTTTTATTTCGCCTGTTTGCGCTTCTGATGCCTATTTTAAAGTTAAGACCTTTCATTGAATGTTTTGGAACGTTATGTATTTCTTCTGCGATTATTTACACATTTTAAATAACGCTTAAAATTTTTAATATGTCGAAGTAAACACGTTATAAAATTTAAAAATATCTACTGAGAATCTTGTGACACATTTATTTCTTTTCAAGCAGTCAACATTTCTCTCTTCAACCCATTCACTGAAGCTCTAAGTAGCAAAAGCTCCATTAGTGAAAGGAACGCACGGTTACCTCGGGCATACGAATACCAAGAAATAGAATAAGAAAAGTACTGTAGTTTTGAATAGTCTTGGCAAATGATCTAGTATTCAGACAATACAACCATATGCCCCATAAACGCATAATACAAAATGAACTCTACAAAACTACTGCGCATCATTTGCTCATTCGCCAGGACTATTCAAAACTACTTTACTTTGTCTTGATCAATTTCCATGATGTCCTGAAAGGTGAATGTTGTGTTGTAACTGGTACGAGTTCCTCCTTCGAAAATAGATTGTTTTAAATATGCTCCAATCACTTCAGTGTAAGTAGAACGTTCTTTTTCCATTATAAAAAATGTTCACTCTGAAAAGCGGCTGACTATGGCAGTTGATACTTTGTAAAGAAGTACTTTAATTATGTGATAAATAAATTATCTTAAATACCTATTTTCATTAAAAATGAGTGTTATTACTCTCGTTTCACATATAATATATGACTATTTTAATTATATTACTGCCTATTTTCAGTGTCTTTTTGCCTGTCTATTTTAACCAAAATAAATGCCTAAATTTCTGGCTTCCGGTTATCACTGTCTTATAAAAAGGAACACACTGCCATAAGATATCTAACAATTTTCCCTTATTGTCGACGTTACTTTCGTTCAGATTAAACAGAAAATATGAATATTTGCTGTTATTAAGAATACCTGAGAATTCATTAATTAATAAGTACAGCAAAAATAAATTATTTACTATCATTTCGACATTTTATCTCTGTTGGCAACGAACATGTAGTGAAGCAGATTGCAGAGACGTGACAACGTTGTTTTCCTGAGCGAACTCTAATACACACTTATTATATAAACGTAACATAAACAGGGGGGATTTCATACTCAAAACAGATTAACAATTACAATATAGTTGTATTGTTGCTTAGTACTTCATTATTTTACATGGGAATTTAAACATTAAAAAGTTGTTTTTTAAATAGAGAAGGAATTCGGCTGCAGCCAAAATGCTCACGCAGAGGTGCGCTAGCACTTGTATCCCTTCCTACATATATCGCCTCTTTGTCGAACTTATGCAACAGGCATCATGTCTGTTATATCAGTTACACTTTCTTAAAACTACATGTACTTTCAAAATAAATCTTACTGTTAACCTGATATTTAATCCGGTTGAAGTGTAGAGGTTCTTTGTCTGTGTCGGTGTCCCTATCACAATCATTATAATCGTCATCAGAATCTTGGGTTCTAACTTCAGCGACCGCATGGGGATGCGCATTGTCATGTTGGAAGCATACTCCTATCCACTACTCCTTTCGCCTTTGCTGAATCTTGCTTATAAGCGGCGTGTATATTACTTTTTATTTCTAATTGTTTATATTTAATCAGCTACCGGATAGCAAAAAAATACTATCAGTATACATTTGACAGTTAATCCCTATTTCAAACAAATGTAATTAATATAATTAATTGGGTAACGTGTTTGATTATTCAGTTCTCAAAAAGGGGGGGGTGATATACAGAGTGAGGCATTTATAGTGTCGCGGTCATTTTCCTCCGAAAAGAAAGGAAAAATAAAAAAATCCTTCAAACAAAATTTGAAGTGCTCTAATGGGGACATAAGATCTTAGCTCGACCTTAGCTTGTCCTTGAATTTTGTTTCAAGGTCAAATTGAATTTTTCAAATGGAATGGTGTATCTTCTTTTCCAAGAATAGAAAGAGGATTCAATTTTCAGTATAAAAGTTCTAGTATATCTATCAGCTAGGGGTGATAGTTGATGTGATATTGGACAAATAAGACAGCAAACGTTTTTCACCAACTTTCACTTTACTGGCATCAACTTACGTATGTTGGGAAAGTTACCGTTTTGAATTTGTAGTAGAGCCGTTGACAAAATTCAACACGTTTCTGAAAATCATCCCCATGAAGGGCTTGATGTAGGCTAATGTGATATGAATGTATTTGTGACGCTTAATCTCTATCCTTTGAGAGATTCCCGAATCACGTTCCAGTTGACGGGAATTTCGGTGAGGATTAGCGGCAACTGCAGCTAATACAATGACTCCCGAATTTTCCCCAGTAGCACTTCTCATTCGATAGTGTTTTCTTGGTGCGACATGCAAGTCGTTGAACATTTCTAACAAATGGCTGGCTTTTTCAGGATATTGATCTCCATATAAGTTGCAAGCTGCTCTAGTGTTCTTATGAACTTTGTCATAAATGTAAATCACATCGATCCTCTCTTTGATCGTGTATCGAACATCCATGATTGAAGAACGAAGTGGAACTGACCCAGAATAATGTTCTTTGAGGTTTGAATTGGCAATGATCAGCACTTGTTTGTGTACCGATGTCAACAAATGAGCATCTGCATATAAACAAATGAGTTTCATTCATAGCAACAACAAAACAAAAGAGAGAGAAGTGAAAACAATTGCTGTCTTATTTGTCCAATATCACATCACCTATCACCTCTAGCTGATAGATGTACTAGAACTTTTATACTGAAAACTGAATGCTCTTTCCGTTCCCAGAAAAGAAAAGACACCATTCCATTTTTAAAAAAAATCAATTTGACTATGAAATGAAATTGAGAGTGGCATTTCAAGAGCGAGTTAAGGTCGATATCTTAGGTCCCCCTATGAGCACATCAAAAGCACCTCTGAAGCTTGTGATTTTCCCCTTCGTCTCGGAAGAAAATAGCCGCGACACTATAAATTCCTAACACTGTATATTTTAGTTATTTTGCTCTGTGTATGATGTATCACATGATTAAAAAAAAAAGATACTACAATTTTACAGAAGGCTAATAAACTAAAAATTGAGAGCATATCGACCAAAACTCTTGCAAGCGCTACATAAAGATATTACGGATTTTGAAAAACTGTTTTATGCACCATAGAATCTCGTTAACCGGCACAATTAATCATCAACCAACGATATCTTTCAAATGTTATAAGAGGTGGTTATTCCAAAACTTTCCATTTTCAAGATATGCAGCTAATACTGCAACAGGACAAATGTGTTGCTTTATTTTATTTACGGACACCCTTTAAACCTCAGGTCATCAGCCCATTCAATTCTGGGCGTGAAATCGCCGATAAATTCTGCTCAGAGGCCTCTGCTTTCAGGCTTGAGGTTCTTTTAAAAGCCGTAAATCTACGAAAAGGGACAAACGGCTATATTTCCTTTCAGAAGGAAGCCATATTTAGGAATTTCACGCCCTATAAAATCCATCGACCCTGGAGGCAAGTATGGTTACCACCAGACCACCAGGACCGACAACAGGACAGAGCACCGTCTTATTATAGTTTAGACCGGAATAACTTCTTAAACGATTTTATGAATAAACTTAATTAATTTCCAATGCTAGTGACACATTTGGCCACCAGATAAAATTACACCTCACCATCGATTATTTTCCACTTATCAACCCGTTCGGCTTCGCTTTTCATTTGTTTCTACCAGAGATTGACTGTTTTCGTACCTATGGAAATAAACTTTCGTTTCTGCGAAAACTGTATAGAATTAAAGCCAAATATATTCATAAAATGTAACCTAGCAACACATTAAACAAGCTTTATAAAGGCGGGCCCAAAACAATCACTCTTTGTGCTCGTAATTAATTAAATCAAACTAAGAAAACAAAAGCTGCCAACAAACCTGCTGCTTCTACTTATTTACTTCCAGGCTATTTCACAAGTTCTTATTGAAAAGAAAAGGTATAGAAATTCTAATAGTTTATAATTGCAAACACGGTCCACTAGTAATTAAACGTCAAACAGTTAATTTATGGGAGAGTTCAATTGTTTGCCGCTATTATAACCAAATAACAACAGAAAACACTGTGCGTTTGCTAACAGGACGAACAAACGATTATAGTCAAATTTACTACCCATGATAGTTGCAATTTATCTGTTACTACAATTTGCCTTTTCCAAGCGCACGAGAGTTTAATATTAAAATAAACGTAATTTAATCCTGCAGTTGTTGCGCGTTCGTTTCTGACCATTACTGAAAGAAAACCTTTGCATTGGCAGGTCATCTACTTTTCAGTTAATCCTTCAAAAGTAACCTATTATAACGATACATGACAGTGTTCATTCAACCGTTATTGTAGTAAATTAGTAGCTCCCAAAATTTTTAGGTCATGGAGCACTTTTCAGTTATAAAGCTCATCATGAGCACTAATTTTCACCTAGCACCATACTATTTGAGCATAGACTGTAAACACTCCGAATTGTATTGCATGGTTTCTTGGTACTCGTTTCTATGACGATGTTATTTTGTTTTGAAGCATTTAAATGGATGCTAATACCGCAATGTTTGTATTAAAAATATGAACATCATTCCACATTAAATTATAAAGGAAGATGAGGGTTTATCAATTCCTCAAAAATCGAAAAAGTGTATGCGAAAAGGAACATGACTAGTTATGTACATGCAGAAAAGACAAACATGTTAAACTAATGAAAAAATCTTGTTGCCAGGTTTTTAATAGCTGGTAAAAATAAAATGTTTATTAATTATTAATATGGTAAATAATTTAAAATTTACATTCTTGGATTTATTTGTCGCAGTCGAAGATTTGTATGCCTTCGACGCTCTGATGTGCGTTTTCGAAAGTTAAACGCATGGTGAAAATATGGCATTTCATCTTTTGGTAGGATTTTTGATTTCTTGAAGAAGTGTCCAGGACATAAGGCGAAAAAAATCAAATGTGCTCTGTAGATTCGAAATTGATTCACTTATGATAGAAGCACCTGTTGATAGGTGTTTACTAATGAACGTAGTTTTGTCTTTTTGGAATTTTTGGGGCTTACAAACGGCATGAACCACACGATTTGTGTGTTGATGGTATTCAGGTTGAAGACCGTTCAAGATTAACGTTTTGAAATGAAAGATATTGTAATGTGGTTAATTAACTAAGTGCATTTTCCATGTTCGCAAGATAATTTATGATAGCTACATTTGCTTAATAACAGAATACTTGTCTAAAAATCAACAATAAAACGTAGTAAAGCCACAAGAGATGACAAATATCGTCTTCCACACAGGTACCAGTTAGTGGCGAGTGTAAGCTGTCCTCGATTCTGTTTGTACTGTACACTTAACGCACCAATGCCTGGTGTGAAAAGCGACAACACGCCTCGTATACTGCCCAACAAAGTGAAAACGCTCGTTGCATATCGAAAGTTAATAAACTAGCCGACCTGTTTTTTCCCCCTCTCCTTTCTGTTTTATTTTGAGGCACAAAAGTGCCATATGCGGTAACGATATCATCCTCCCATGTTAAATCATCAAACAGTGAGTTTCGGCTTTCAACCATATTAGCCTTTCATAATCACTAAAACAGCTGCTCATTTCACACCCGTTACATCGATCTAATGAACTTAGAGACACTGAATCTCTCTGCGGCATGGCGGTTAACTCGTTTACAAGATACACGAGATAGTTTAACGGTCGCCCAATCGGAACCAAATCCCCCGCCCAATGATTGTTCACATCTACATTACATTACGTTATTACTGCACATTAAGAATCAGAAACAAGTGGACAGAATTCCAGTAAAGGTGTATTGACTCGCATAGTGTAAATAGACTCGCTTCGGCTGTTTTAAAGTACTCTCAACCTCCCTCTGTACACTTTCTCATCCTCAAAACCCACTTATCAAAGCACTCCTGCCACTCATTTTCTTTAAGTGTGAAAAGTTAATTTTCACACGCACTCATAGCCTCTTCAGAGCTGACAAATCGCTTTCCTCATGCGATATCTTGACTACTGACATGTGGTGGTTGTGGTTGCGGGTTTTACTAGGCCCTGGGTCCAGGGGGCGTAGCGCACGCACTACATCAGAGAGGTCTGTGTGCCCCGTGGTTTTTTGCATTAGGACGGCACCTTGTTTCCTAAACCGACCCGCCATTCGGCTGCAGGCGATTACGTCGCCCAAGCGCACCGAGTGAACTGCAGCTTCAAAAGCCGAGCGCACCCAGCTACCAGAATTTCACTGGCTGATAGGTCGTACTGGCATAGACCCCTTTATAGGGGTGAGTGACCCCAGCATTAAGGAAGCCACCACCTTCTCACAATGACGGTGATTCCGGCGCACCGGCCCCCAGGGTACACGCCTTAGACACTCCCCTGGGACACTCCGCTCTTGCGAGTACTCAATTACCCGTGAGTTCCGGGAACCACTGCCACGCCGAGTCCAACCCAATCCGGACAACTCCCTTTCGGGAGGGGCTCGTCTCAAGTCCGTCCCGGCTTCCTCTAGTGACGTCTGACATGTGGTTGCGAGTTCTACCAGGCTCTAGGTCCAGGGGTGCAAAACAGAGGTCTGTGCCACCCGTGGTATTTTGCATTAGGACGGTACCTTGTAACTCTAAACCGACCCGCCATTCGGCTGCAGACGATTGCGTCACCCAGGCGCGCTAAGTTCCCTTAGCTTCCAGATTCTCACTGGTAGATAGGTCATACTAGCTTAGACCTACTCGTATTTAAGAGGTGAGTCACCCCAGCATTAAGGTAGCCACCATCCTCCCTACAGACAACGGCGATTCCGGCGCACCGGCCCCCAGGGTACACGCCTGCGGCACTCCCATGGGACACGCCGCCATCGTAGGTCCTCAATTCCCCGTGAGTGACGGGCCCACTGCCAAGCCGAGTCCAACCCAATCCGGACATCTCCCTTCCGGGAGGGGCTCGAATCAAGTCCGGCCCGGCTCCCCCTAGTACGTCAGAGGTACCACGGGCACTCAGGGTCCGCAGAGCCCCCACCTGGAGCATCTGAAGAGCAACGACCGAAGCCGCCCCCCCTTACGGGAAGTAACGTCTGCCAACAGAAAATAATAGAATGGAGCCAGGTCAGAACTATGAAGAGTCTAACCTCTCTGTGGACTGCAGGGATTGGGTGGTGATGTTAGCCGGTGAGCAGGATTCCACTTAGTCCTGTCCCTGGACGGCGAAAACTTCCAGCACTTTGGAAAGATCCAAACTGCCGACTGTCGTTTGGTCTCCGGGTCAAATTGGTAAATCCCGTAATGACATCAGAAACAAGCCTTGAGCCCCCTCTATCAAATCTCTGCAGCATTACCTCACACCATTCGACGCGGGTGCGCTTTTGTGCCTCTTCAAATTGTGGGGCACCTAAAGAGAGGAAAACTTCCTGACAGGAAAATAATCCTGCAGGATTTTTTACATTGCCGGCGATCCAATCTCGAAGACTGCCCCGACGTCCAAAGCAACAATGTTTTCTTCAGTCACTGCCGCTGCCGGGCGCCCACTTCTCTCCTCATCTTGCACTGAAATCGACCAGTTTTAAATTCCACAAGCTTACGGAAAAGTGTTGCCCTAGATGGAGCAAGATCCCCAAAAGCCTGTTGCAAGCGCACAAGGCTTTGGGACTCATTTAAACCACCCTTGACCTCTTTCCAGCTCCAGCGTAACAACTGGCTGCCTGTGCACGGGAGAGGTTGTTTACTCTCACACTCTGCAATGCGGGAGTGAGGAGGACAGCTATCTGTTCCCACTTTACTTGTAAGGGATTGGGCTATATTAGGCATAGGGTCAACATTCACTTTTTCTCATCTCAAAACTTTCATAGTGACCTCGTATGGTGCAGCCGGTAAGTTTCGGGTTGTATAATCATTTTGCCAAAGATCACGGAGGAACCATTTTATTTATTCGTTTATCTAGAGTTGAATTTCTTGTTAACGTTCTGTCATAGAATTTCTACTCACCTTTACAGTCTTGAAACGTAACCAATAATCTCTTAGGGATTCACTTTACGAGTAGAAATCCCGCTCAAGGCTGGAAATATTAATGATGTACATGTGGGCGTTAAATAAAACTTACTTGTGCAGATCTGGGGCGGCTTGGGGCAGCATAAACCCACGGTGCACAACCTTGCTACTGTTAGTGCTGAATATAAGTCGCAAGCTTCTAGAATCTTAACTAGAATTAACAGTCATTTATGTGTGGTTGAACATACATAATTTAATAAAAATATTAAATAAATATAAACCAAAAAATTGCCTTCATATTCAAGGCAACAAACTTGTCAATGACTTTTTAATTAAAGTCTAGAATGTGCAAGATGAAGGCTGTCTCCATAGAAAGCATTATTATTTCCTGTGTTTTCAAATTGTAGTTTGACTCACACATTTGTGCTTGATGCAGGTCTAATCATTTTTAATTTCAATGTTCTGTTCCACAGGTTGCAAAGTAAATGGATATTAATGCAAGTTATGTGTACACTGCGCTCTTTACATTCAATTAACACTAAAGGAAATCAATTACTATTTCACAAAGTAGGAGGAAAATGTTCTTCATCAAAGGCTTACTGCGAGGGGCATTCGGGTATGATTTACAAATAGTCGCACTTACAAGGTCACGATAGTAGCGTGTATGGTCAAGCAACTGGACTTTGGCGACTTCCAGCGTCCTCAAATTTGCAGCTGTTCTGTGTGGAGACGCATTGTCGTGCAAAAGCAACAGTCTTAAAATTCCTGCCTTTGGGCACTGCCGTCTCAGCTCTTCGAATAAAGGATCCAGAATATAAACGCCATAATACTCTCCATTCATTGTCATTCCTTCTGGCATACAGCCAGCCACTTACGGTTCTTCATAGTTGAAGAAAACAGTGAACATTCGCTTCCGAGAACGAAAATCTTGTAGATCTTGTGTCATTCTCATTTATCCAAACGCAATTCTGAGCCTTGTTTGGGGTGGTATAGAAATAAAACCAACTTTCATCACCAGTGCCTATATCTGTCAACATTTAGGACCATTTGGTGGAAACATGCCCTGCAGTTTCCTTGCACAATTCTTTTCTTCTTCTTCTCCTCTTCATTGATTAGGGAATGTGGAACCCATTTTGCACAGCTATTTCGCAGCTTTAAATGTTCATGGAGTATACTGTCAATGCTGCCAATCAACGTCGGTCCTGGTGGTGTAGTGGTTACCATATTTGCCTCCTATACCCAAGATCGCGGGTTTGAACCCGGCCAGGATCGATGGATTTTTTCGGGCGTAAAAATCCTAAGTATGGCTTCCTTCGGAAGGGAAGTAAAGCCGTAGGTCCCGTGTCATACATTTACGGCACGAAAAAGAACCTCAAGCCTGAAAGAGAGGCCTCTGGGCAAAATTTGTCGGCCGTTTCACGCCCTGAGTTGAATGGGACTCTGATGACCTGAGATGTTAAAGAGCGTCCATAAATAAATCAATCAAAAAAATGCTGCCAACATTGATACCCATTTCCATTTCAACAGTAATATGTCGATTTTCTTCCATCAAATTTCTCACTCTCTCTTTGAATTGTTCTCTTGTCACAGTTTCCCGAGCAGGACAGAGCGAGCGTTGTAATTCAAAGTCTCTCTCTCTCATTTTAAATGATCGAATCCAACTTGCAATGGTATCAAATGAACACACGTGATCACCATGAAATGCTACCAAGTCCTGGTGGATTTACCTCCCCCCCCCCCCCCCCCGCTCTTTCACGTAGCTTATAGCGTGTGAAAATGCAGAATTTAAAGTTTTGTTTAGAAATATTCATGATTTTTCATCAGCTATTGACACAGGACTGAACGACAGTGGCCATACAAGTTTAAACTTGTACTTGTGTATATTTTGATAGCTTAAGGTCCATTGTTGCCAGTTTTTTTAGTTACATTTTGCAGACATTGTTGTCCAGCAATGGATATACCAATTGCAAAACATTTTTGCATGCCCCTCTTAACAACAACAAAGATTTAAAAGCCAATGAATGAAAGGAGTGCATTAATGGGTATGAAGTCCACAACGCTTAAAGTTACCTGGCATTAATCTGTTCAGGGTACGGAAAAACTTCGGAAAATAACCTTAATCAGACAACTGACCTTATGAATCGAGCCCGGGACCTGCGAATTCACAGGCGGACACGCTGACTACAAGACCACGGAAATGGCCTAAACCAAATTGACTGTTGAATGTAAGCAGTAGGTTTCAAACTTTTGAGAGAAAGCGAAGTACCGAGTTAAACAAATATCTCCCACGCTTCAGTATAGCTGCAAACTTAAACGAGTAATAACAGATGACAAGCACTAACAAGTGGCAATGAAACAGCGTTATACAATCACAACTCACGAAGAATATCCACTTACATTAGCGACAGAGAACTTTGTGCGGAAACTGTGCCTAGACGATTGTAGATAGTTTAAATTAACTGCACGGTCTCGCAAGAACTAACTTCCGTAACAAATCGATATGGAAATAATTGGAAGCAAGGACAAAGTTGCGAAACCATTGGGGCGTACCGACATGGGTCGTTTAGTATGAGAATTAAACGTTAGATCAAGATACTAGCCTCCCCACATCAAAAGATTCTACGTCCCCAATTCGAACTGTGAGGCTTTCAAAACTTGTATGGAACGTTCCTCAAGCAGAGATTGCTGTTGTTCAGCCTTCCACTTGCTCTGTAGTTCCTGTTACAATCAGCTCACCCACGTCCGGTGGGTGTATTTTACATTGTTCATGAACATCTACCTGCACAAACATTTAAAAGATCGTATTATTCTTGATATAAGCAAAATTGTTATATATCAGAATTATTGTGACATTCTGATCTAGCGGTACTGTTTTATTACCATGTCAACAGAATCAAAAATTTAACATTCCTTTGTTGTTTATATGATTGTCTACTTATCGAACAATATTGCCATCTCCTTTCAAAATTACTTTACAATAAATATTTCGTTAAGTACTACGTTTTGATAACACAGTATTAACATCTCAGGTCAACAGCGTCCCATGAAACGGCCGATAAATTTTGCTCAGAGGCCTCTTCTTTCAGGCTTGAGATTCTTTCACATGCCGTAAATATACGACACGAGACCACGGCTTTACTTCCCTCCCGAAGAAAGCCAATTTAGGATTTTTACGTCCGAAAAAATCATGGACTCACAAACTTGAGTCTACAAGGCAAGTATGGTTACCACTAGACCACCAAGATCGACCTTTTCTTTCAGGCTTGTGGTTCTTTTACGTGTTCTAAATCTACGACACGGGACCTACCGGCTTTACTTCCCTTCCAACGGAAGTCACCCTTAGGATTTTTAAGCCCGGAAAAAAAAATCATCAACCCTGATCGGAATTGAATTTAAGTCTACGAGGCAAGTGTGATTACCACTAGACCACTTGGAGCGACAATACGCAGCAGTGGCGGTACGTGAAACTATCAGTCGAAGTTTCACACACACAAAGACTATTTTATACTACCATCTGTGTACAATTTATTTTAATTTAGATGGTTGTATGCGAAGTTTAAAATACCAGCTTTGCTTTTTGAATATGATTTAGTAATTAGATCTATATTTAGTGGAGGATTGAGAAAGGCAATCAAAGTAGTGATTAGTTTTTGTAATTAATGGGGATTGATAATAAATGGAAAGAAGTCAAAGATCGTGATTTTTAAAAGAGGTTATAGATTGAGAAAGAATAACAAGTGACAAATAAATGGGAAATTTTTTTTGAATGATTTATTTATGGACGCTCTTTAATATCTCAGGTTATCAGCGTCCCATTCAATTCAGGGCGTGAAACGGCTGACAAATTTTACCCAGAGGCTCTCTTTCAGGCTTGAGGTTCTTTTTCGTGCCGCAAATATACGACACGGGACCCACGACTTTACTTCCCTTCCGAAGGAAGCAATACTTAGGATTTATATGCCCGAAAAAATCCATCGGTCTTGGCCGGGTTTGAACCTGCGTTCTTGGGTGTAGGAGGCAAATATGGTAACCACTACACCACCAGGACCGACAGAAAAATGGGAATGAAATAGAGGCGGTAAGGAAATTCAATTATCCAGGGACAACTTCTAATGGAAATTGGAATGAACAGGGGGAAAAAAATGGCAAAATAGCAAAATATGAGTGTCATAAGAGAATGTCTAAGAAAATATTCAGATATAAGAGTTAACTGGATTGTGCACTCGTTCAGTTCAGATGTCTACAGTCACCGCCACGGGTGGCCGAGGTCGTTAAGGCGCGGACTCGTGAGCGGGAGGTCTGGGGTTCGAATCCCGCCAGGACCGTCCTCCCTGACTGGGTTTTTTCCCAGGTTTTTTCTCAGTTGTCATAAATGTCAAATGCCGGGGAGGTACCCTAAAATTAGGCTGGAACGTTTCCTTCCTTAAAAATAAATCCTTTCCTAATATATCATCTCATGTATCATCAGTGTCCATCACCTATGGTGGCTCAGTAGCAAAAACGGGCGTTAAACAGCATTCATTCATTCATTTGTCTACAGTCTTAGCTGTCGCGCGCACTTTCACTCGTTTGTCTTGGACATTTTTGTGATGGCGGCGCTTCTTCGATCGCGTTTAATTTCATTATCCAGAAATAAACAAAGTCCGCAATGAGTCAACCCTTTAAATGGAAACGTTTAATAACAGCACGAAACTTGTCCCCCCCCCCCGCATTTTCTATGCCACATGTGACACTTATCACTTCAGAAACTGAGCTCGACTATGGCTGAAAATGTGTCTAAATCCGTTACACGAATCACTAACAATGGTGCCACTCAACAAAATTTCTCGCCATTTCATGGAAATTTACCAGACAAGCAAATCTCATATTCAAGGTGATCTTATCTTAGCAATGAATTATAGCAAATATCTTTTATATATTTTTATTGAATTTTTTAGGAATAAGAGCAAGTTGTTTGCAGTGTAGTTAATAATAGTCGCCTTGCTCCAGATTTAATGTAATTTTATACTAAAATGTGCTAAATTCTTTAAAATTTGTTTTTGGTTATTTTCAAACAATTATGTGTGAAGTTTATTATATTTAAATTAACTTACTTCAATAGTAGCCTAGAATTTTAATAAGTTATCCTTCTCCCGTCGTACATGTTAAATTATCTTTCTTAGGATAATGTTTCAGTAACAATACTTGCCTCGTAACCCAAGATCGCGGGTTCAATCCTGGTCAGAATCGATGGATTTTTTTCGGACGTAAAAGTTATACGTATGATGTCTTCCTTGGGAAGAGAAATAAAGCCATGTGTACCGTTTCGTAGATTTACAGCATGAAAAAAACCTAAAGCCTGAAAGAAGAGGCCTCTTAGCAAAATTTGTCGGCCGTTTCACGCCCTGAATTGAATGGGACGCTGATGACCTGAGATGTTAAAGAGCGTCCGTAAATAAAACAAACCAATATCATCCGGATGTTACAAGTGGTCGTCCAAGTTACATTTGTAGTAAGCAATTAAAAAATAAACGCATGTGCACACGTTTTTTCTTTGTCGTCAAATAAACAGACAATAATTTTACCAGTTAGCGTCTAAAATGATGTTAAAATGTTGGGGATTCATTGCTGCGCTGTTTTTTTTTATCAATAACTCTTCCTGATAATCACAAAGGGCTTTGTGCATTTTCTAATAAATAAACATTAATTATTTTACTGCTCTTCTGATAATTTGAGCTATTTACTAATAAAATTTTACCATAAAAGGTCATATTAAATTATAAATGGCGTTAAAAGAACAAAAAGTAAGTAAAAAGACGTCAAAAGTGATGAAATGTGACAAAAACCACTGTATCTAGTGATGAGACAATAAGAAACCATTCTTAGCCAATCAGAGCGGAGAACAAAAACTGTACTATGTATGTATCGAGTAAGACCAACAGTTCCTACCTGGCGCTGAAGATGGTAGCAAGGGCGAGGAAACAGCCATCGGCAACTTCTGGGGCTCCCGTATAACACCGGTCTACAACCCAGTCCAACAAAGGTCCTATATCTGGGTTACACTCCAGAAGCAACACCACTGTCTCTCTCGCCAACTGGTAGATCTGAAAACATAAAACAAATGAACACGTTTAAACCCTTCTCTTCTATGTGCATGGTTGGGTTCATCTGACACCGCTATATCAAACAAAGTTTCAATGAGAAGTTCATGGTAACATATGGACTGGGTATACACAGCACTTCCTGCTTGTGACGTACGGCCTTTGAGAAAAAATATGAATCATCTCTTGAAGGCAAAGTGTTCCAGTCACTGCAGCAGTTGTGTTATATGACATGCACTGAAGACGCTGACTAGTGTGTGTTCCGTTAGTTCTGTGTCAGAGTGTGCAGTGATGCTGTGGTTAAGAGCGCAAGTTCACCTCCTGGCATGAAGCATGTAATATATGACAAAAGTTTTTCGTAATATTCTTTCCCATACAAAAGCTTAAACTTTAATATTATATATATATATAATGAACGTTGTAATATTTCCTTCAGTATTTGTTCTATCTAAATGCAATATGCTGCACATGCATTCCCTGCTCATGCACAAAGGACAAAAGATGGATTATGGACACAAATTCAAGAAGATTGGGATGTTGTAGCCTCTCGTTCACACAACTGTAGAAATCTGACATCATCTGTGTCCCTGAAGATTGAGGGCAGTTGTACGTGCTGAGGGTTCATACACCCGATATTAATTTGTGTTTATTTCTAAAACTAAATGCTTATTTTGACATATTTTGTGTAATCATCCAGTATAATAAAGAAGTTAATCGATTAATTACGTAAATATCGAATATAGAAGGATATGACATTAGATATTTTGTATATACGTGAAGAACTAGGAATTTTCTCAAGTTTTGGGCTATAGAAGACATTGGGTGGAACATCTAGAAAGGATAAGATGTAAAAGATAAAAATAAAATACAAAAATAAAATACAAGTCTTCGTATTTACATACACATTAAGATTTTAGATATGAGGCAACGAGGCGTCCAGCATAAGTCGTCACAGATAAACACATCTCTCGAGTATAAGCCATAGGCGAAAGACGATACACAAGTAGCATAAGGCGACAGAGAGGTCTCTAAATATTCATTCGTTGCAGGTGTCAGAAATCCTGCACAAATATCTCCATATAGGAAAGATTTTGTCGCCGGGTATCCCACAATGTCATGCAACAGTCAGACTCAACTCAATGCTCTATGACGTCACAACTATGTGCCCTGCGGCCGCTTAACGCCGAGCGGGCAGCTGGTATTCACATAATGCATACTTGAGCTTTCTACGCCCAAGCAAGGTTTCGCTAACGGTGTGTTCCACTCTATAGATGCGTTTTAGCGAATTCCGAAAGAATTGCGATTGTACCCATGAAACGATTTTTTAAAAATGTCCTCAAATCTTCATCGATCCTACTACCTACTAGGCACGAATATATATATGAAAAATAATGTAACACTATGAACAATGTAACTAAAACAACAATAACTCACAAGCAGAAAAAGGATAAAACACTTAAAAGTCACAGATTTTGTTTCCCTATATTTCCAACTTCGAAAGTTCTATGGCATGAAGACAAATGAAGGTAGTAAAAATAAATATTGAATGTCGATGGTAACGTAATGCATGAAAACCGATAAAACAAGCAACAAGAGTGGGTGAGTGAGTGAGTGAGTGAGAGAGAGAGAGAGAGAGAGAGAGAGAGAGAGAGTGCGTGCGTGCGTGCGTGCGTGCATTTTGCATAATCATTTTTAGTGGCTAGTAGATAGGATTTATGGAGATTTTAAGATTTTTTCCCAAAATCTTTTCACTGCAACAACCGCATTCATTCAGAATTCGCTAAAGGGCAGCAATAGTGGAGTTGTGCCAAGAAACCATCCGTCATTTCGACAATGTCAGCTCCCAGAGTGTCCACGATATCTTCACAGGTGACGAAAGTTCCATTTATCAATATGACCCGGAATATAAAAGGGAGTTGGCGATCAGGATCTTCCCAAAAGACGTTCTCTCAATGAAGTTTAGCAAAGTGTAGGCCGGAAGATGGTTGGCAGTTTCTTCTCAAGTGCCCATATTGCAACCATTTCCTTCCAAAGACAAAAACAGTCATTGCCAACTGGACACCAGTTTCCCTCTCCAGGGTCTTCAGAAATAAGACCGAAGTTTTTATCCTATTATTCATATCGCTTGAAAGAAATCCAATTTCTACAAGAATCGAAAGTGACACCCACCGTATAGTCCTGATCTGGCTCACTGTGATTTTTGTTGTTTCCAACTGAGAGACTGTCAGTTTGGGAGCGTCGAGGTGGTAAGTAATGCCTTTCCACTTAACAGAATCCCAAAAATGAAATAGCTATCCTCGCACAAATAAGAAATGCTTTCAGACACGTGTAGAAACAGCTACAAAAACAAACAGCTGAAATTACAGAGTTGGCGACAACATAATTTGCTAAGTTCTTAACGCTTGGGGAGGCGCAGTACACCTGTGTTGTTTACACGTTTTCACAGAATGAGGAAAGTTACACAATACCATCCTTCCGAGTCAATTATAACTTTCCGGCTGGCATCATAAGACGAGAACACATATAGGCTGCAATGCAAATAACAGCGCGCCCTTTCCTGCAAGGTCGAAGGTTAAAGACCCCAATATTTGCAAAACCAGCGGCGTAGAAAACGTCACGTGGGAAACACACAACTGCAAACATCACACGGGTGGCCGAGTTCGTTAATGCAGAGACTGGTGAACGGGAGGAGGTCTGTGGTTCGAACACCGCCTGGGTCCTCAATAGCTTATTTTTTCCAAGTCATCAATGTCAAATGCAGGGAAATTAAACTTAGGCCAGGCACTCGTCCTTCTCAAAATACTTTTTCTGTCTACCATTTCACCTTTGGATAAAAATAAGAAATAGAATAGATATGAAGTGTACTTTAATGTATATCTTAATAAAAATGAATGATTACACATTTCATGTTTCGTTACATCTTGAACGTTAGTGTGTAAATTTAGACTTCAGGGGCATATTTTGTGCACTTTGTAATTCTTTATCATGAACACGGTTTCTTTGGACTTAATTAAAATATGCAACACACAACACAGCCATCTTTAACGTCTAGAGGAGCTTTAGTAGGATTCGCAACGCTGTGCTTTGGCGAGAAAAATGCGGAAGTGTGTGCCCCGTAAAATTTCCTTGGTTCAACATTATCCATGCTTGACCAAGGATTGTAATGTTTATATTTTGCCAATCATGCACAAAATGAAATGTTCATTTGTTATATAATGCTTAATATTCATCGAACTATAATTTGATAGGTTTGTCTAATGCTAGTTACTTAATTTTTAACAAGTGTTTGTGCAATAATAGTTTCTTATTTAGCACCGGTTATAAGTTGTATATTAAAAAATAAATAGTTCAACATATGGAAAAAAAGCATACAAAAGTCCGTCTCTCAGCACCTGCGTAAACTGGTTCCTCACCGATTTGAATGAAGTTGAATAAAAATGAATATAAAATCCAAATTAGGCCTAATTAATTAATGAAATTAAATAAGTTATGGCATAGGGAAACAAATTTTTGCAAATATAAATATTACAAAAGAGAAACCACGCGTGCAAATGAAGGTTCTGTAGTTCTTTAAATCCCGCAATAGTTATTCTTATAGTGAAGTTTTATATATATATACTACGGGAGATCTAAAAACGGCGACAATTTTATCCAACGCAGATGATAAAACTTGCTGCTTTTGAACGTATCAACGTTGAAGACCAAATATGAAAATTCGCCATCCGAAAAATACATAGCATTAATATTCAAAGTACTTTTTCGTCCGTTACTTTTATTTTCTGCTTGCTTTAAGAGGATCTTTTTTCTCCCACTCCCTCGCTGTCATTAAACCAACAAAAATTTATTTCCGCTTTGTCTCCAAAGAATTTTCATATGGAACAGAGTAATATTCCTTCCACAAAAACCACAAGCGTTTCATTATTAACTAACTCGCCCGTTAACTTTTCCAACCCGAGTGATCTTTTATTGCGATCATTTTCATTCATCCTACCTTTTGTAGGTTCAGTTTTTGTTCCGCTGGTTGCCCGGTGCTAGGAAGCATTTAATAGAAGGAATGTGGAAAAGGTTTTCCTGCACATTTTATAAGCTCTCTTTAGAAATAAATTCCTAAATTGGTTTTTATTGCTATATTTTTACTTAAGCTAAGAATTGCCCGATTTTATTGTTAAGAAATTAGAAGTACCGCCCCATGTCCCACGTATACAAACATAATCAAAATACAACGTTCTGATATTAAAAAGTTTAATTGTTCACTAATGATATTTTAACTCAATTATATTACTGCTTGTGAAAACTGAAATATATGAGAGAATTAAATTTATGCCGTATATTACTGATAATGACATATACAGTGTGTTATACTGTAAACTATGGACAACCTTTGAGGAATTCATAGTGGGCCTAGGGGGGAAAAAAATAACTTCTTATAAACACATGGACAATTTACTTACTTTTCAGCCATATTTTTGGTGTACTGATCAACTCACCATAAATATTTTTGTTTGCATGTTTTTATTAAATATGCAATTCCGCTTACATCGAAGGCAGTGAAGAAATTGTGAAATTCCAATATTTATAGCTTGTACTTACAACTAGCATTCGACATCATTAAATACAATCCAACTTAATTAAATACATGTCAATCTAATTAAATACATGTCAATCTAATTAAATACATGTCAATCTAATTAAATGCATGTCAATCTAATTAAACACAAATCAATCTATTGAAATATATTAATTAAATAGATGTTAACATAATTTAATACGTTTAAACATAATTTGATACATTTCAACCAATGAAATACATGTCAACATAATTGAACATATTTCATTCTAATTAAATACATTTCAACTTAATTAAAACATGCCGACATAGTTAAATACATTTGAACCTAATTAAAATATGCCGACCTAATTAAAACACAAATTAATCTAATGAAATATATGTTACATTATTTGACACATTTCAACCAATTAAATACATGTCAACAAAATTAAACACATTTCTGAGTAATTATATACATGCCAATCTAATAAAATTCATGCCAAAGTAATTAAATACGTTTCAACCTACATAAATACACGTCAGACTATGTAAATGCAAATCAATCTAACGAAATACATCTCAATCTAAGTAAAGGTGTATCAATTTAATTAAATACATTTCAACCTAATTAAATACATACCCATCTAATTAAGCATGTTGCAACCTAATTAAATGCACGTCAACTGCGAAAGTTAATTTATGAACAATAGTACTTATCTAAACGTTTCAACTGTTAGAGAACAGTCCTCAAGGCTGCTGCAGGTGGTTTCGGTTTAAGAAAGAAAATTTCACACGTCTATCTTCGTTTGCTTTCCTTGAACTTTAAATGCATGGTCTCCTTTGAGTTTACGTTAAGTTTAAGTCCTAAATCCTCCTATTTCCTATAATTTTATAAGTCCTTATAAAGAGTACAAAGTCTCGCTTTATTTGCGTCCAGCTGCCAAGGATTTCTACAGCAGACCCTGCACCTTTCGATCTCCAGACAGTCTATGTATTTGATTTTGCTGTATGGATCCCAGCAAGATGCTCCATATTCCATTATTGAATGAACAAGGGACCTTTGGGACCGTGCTTCCCTTTCTAAGAACTCTTCTTACGAAATGCAAAAACCTGTCATGCTTTTCGCATTACATAATTCGCTTGGTTGCCCTACCCTAGCTTTACATGTATATAATAGGTGATCAAGAAATAGCTTCGCATCTCTCCTGTAACAAAACTTCCCTAGGAATGAAAATTTAAGGTGCCAGCAATGGCGAGCACATGGTTATAATGTTCCGCTAGTTAAGAAATGTGTTAGTTTCCTGTATACAATTCATGAAAGATACCTCCAACACGACGTCCAACAAACACTAAGGAGGCGAAGTTTCGGCTAAGTGACGTTCGGGTTTCTCCGCTGCCGAACGGTGAGTTGCACCAAGCACAATTCTCCGTGTTAACGTTTATTTACAACTAGTCAATGTAGTGGAGAAGTTAGGGGAATGGTCGCTAAGCAACGTTCCAACTATACGACCTCACAGCCTCGACCGACAAAATGCGGCAGAACAACTTAATGTCTGAAAGTATGACATCTAAAATGTAATTAAAATACAAAAGCTCGTTTTTAAGCACGACAGTGCGAGTAATAATAACAAATGCAAGCAAACACAGAATGTAAAGTGTTCAGACAGAGTAGAACACACGTCATGAATATTACCCATAACCCTTTCTTGTATTCACAGTAGATATGCCTTCCCAGTACAGAATCACGAAATTAAATAATCGATCTGCAGGTTTAATTCCATTGAATTAATTCAAAAACATGTAGGAGAAATATGGAGTGTGTGTGTGTGTGTGTGAGTTTTTAATCTCCGCAAGCTCTCTAGAGGGAACACTAAACAAGCAAAAGAAAAAGAGGATACGAAATCGAAACGCAATGCCCCAGTGGAACGCTTCAGCAAATATGAGTCTTCAAGGGCTGCCAACTACAGAGATATGTTTTGTTTTTTTTTTTTTTTAAACGGAACTTCTACCATTGGAATTTAAAGGAAAATGTGTGGATTTAAACATGATTTCCGTATTTCATTTTTATCTGAAAAGGAGTTTGAATGACAGACTTAGATAAAGCAATAAAAACACGCCCACGTCAAGAGGAAAAACACGAATATCGCCCACGTAAGAACTGCATAAATCAGAGGTAGAATTTGCACTTGATTCGACCCACACAATCGTGTAAGAATCCATGTCTATAACTCGTGTCACTCTGCCTATACCAGTTAGTGTCTTCACGCTCTCTCGGCGAATGCGTGTCGGTGACGAAAAGTCGCGTTGAATTCATAAATACTTACTTTATATTCTGCACTTGTTTATAAGCATTTACTGATTAAATTAAGCATCACTAGCCACAGTTGCCTTTGAGAGATATATGAAGACACACTTCCTAAGCGGGAGGGAGATGTGTGGACCCTTCTGCGGACCCTGAGCAGTATGCCAGGCTGGACACTGTGCCCCTCTACTCGGGGAGTTGTCCGGATAAATGCAACACCTTCACCGCCTTATAAACTCGAGTTGAAAACCTGAGAGCGAGATTTCCTAGAAACTTAAGCTCCATAATACGATGTTCATCTTTCTTTTGTTTTCTAAACGGTATGGCCGATATACATCTCTTACAATCTCAATGTTATATTTAAAAAAATTCCATCGTGCGAGAGCTGCGAAAAATAGGCGAATTTCTCAGCAAGTTGAGTTTGGGGAGGTTATTACAGAGGGTTGGAGCAGGAAGTGTAGTAAAAAACAAGTAATACTAACTGAAGATGTACTTTTTAATATTTAATAAAAAGCATAAATTTCAAGTTTAAAATATATGCTCTTCCCGTATCATTATTATTATATTTACATATTATATTGTTAGCTTAACATTTCCAATTGCACTTAGCTGTATAACAATTAAAACGGAATGTGATTAATATTTAATTTTAGACGCACGATTGCTTGTTTTTCTGTGTTTCGAAACCGTTGTGTTCTCTCCGCTTGCATTTATTGTACACTTTACACTACCGAGGTTATTAGAGTACATATGCTACCGCTTAAGATTTGTACACCCTTTGATACAGGAAGAAAAAAAAAAAAAAAAAAAATCATCCGTTGAATATAAAATTCTTCCAAGTCCTATTCGTTACAGCGCGCGGTTCACAAGGTAACCAGCAAAGCTGTGTAGCCACTGGAGCAGTTGTGTTATATGGCATGAACTAAAGACAGTGTCTAGTAAATGTGAGTTTTCTTTTAGTTCTGTGGCAGTGTGTGCAGTGATGTCGCGATTAAGAGCACAGGTTCGCCTCCCGGCATGGGGCATTTTTTTTAATGAACCTTTGTAGCACATTATGACATAGTAGTTTCGTAATATTGTTTCCCATATAAAGCAATCTTTAACGTTATATATATAATGAATATTATATATCCATCAATATTTGTTATATCTAAATGCAATATGCTTCACACGAATTCCCTGCACATGCCCGAAGGACAAAAGATGGCTCAAGGACACAAATTCAAGAAGTCGTGCGATGTTGTAGCCTCTCGTCCACACTACTGTAGAAATCTGACATCATCTATGTCCCGAAGATTGAGGGCAGTTATACATGCTGAGGCTTCATACACCAAAAATTAATTTGTGTTTATTTCTGTGTGTTTTCACTTTAGAAGAACATGTTTCTGTTCATGTATTTATTTAGTTATTTGTAAAGAATGCGCTAGTTTGTGACTACGTTTTTGTGTGTGCATAGATGTCATAAAACTCCAATGATACGTCAAAATATAATTAATAATGCTCTACACATACATTTATAAAAACCAATAGGAAATAAAAAAAAAAGTGTGAGGTTTGAACCCGGAGTTTACGCAGAACAGCAATGTCTTCTAAACCGCTCGGTCACCTCTATTCACCCTAATATTCTCTTTCCAGATGCTTATGCTTATGACCATTACGTTTACAGGCAAAGCGCCCACTGCAGTACGCCCTAAGTTCTCTAATCAACAGGTAGAATGTAGAGATGCGGTTTTTTTTTTTTTTTTTTGGGGGGGGTGAGGGCTAAAGCGTGTAGTCGCTCTGCATAGCTTCAGTATTCCCTGGAATTCGGCTTTACTGCTGCCGTAAGGGTAAGTAATTATTCGTCCATGCACATGCGCAGATCATTCCCCTCATCTCTTTCATTTGACTCTAACGTAATTATCGCTTGGCGGGAATATCCAATTGTTGTTATTAACAATAACCCTCCCTCCGTATGTCACATCTCCCGGGTAATTTAAATCGGCTTTCTCAGCGATTACAAAAATTCTATTTTTAGAATTCCTAATGGTCCGCTTTAGCCGATTTTCAGAATCAATTCTTTTATTTTATTTCAATGGCACATGCCGAACCTCCTCGAGAAAAAAAAAAATACGGTTAAATTTCCGCGTTTGGCTAACCCTCACTTCAATGTTCCAGTTTTGCTGATTAAAGAAATTGATTAATTGTTTGTTAATATGTCGAGTTTCATTGAGAAAAACAAAAAATTGCGAACTATTTTTGGTGACTAGAAAGTAGGATCGATGGATGTTACAAGATTTTTTCAAAAATCTTTTTTCTTGCTTGGGGGGGGGGGGTTACAGCCGCAATTCGATCGGAATTTGCTAAAAACAGCTGCAAAACTCTGATATAAAATTTATCCGAAAACAAATGAGTTCTATACATATGTCCCATCACTTTAACAACGCAATACCCCCTATCGCAACAGCACAAAAAAAAACTTCAGACGGAGAGGGGTAAGCCCTAGGGACTGAGCTCTAACGCGAACGGATAATCCTTGTCGAAACGTAGGGATTTTCTTTTTGTAGAGAGGTATTAGCCGCGGTCATTTCGCTCCAGGACCTCGAAATAAACTACTAAGGCTGAATGAAAACAACTCCTTCGTGCCTTGTTTTTTAATGAACAGAACAATTTCTATCACTGATTCTGTAACTTTTGCTGAAAAATTTTGAAAATAGCCCGAGCGGACTCTTCCAAACATATACCTGAATTATTATTTAAACAGTACAAAAAAAACTTATTTTCATTACGTGGAGCGTTCGTAAATAATTTACAGTAGTATTTTGTACTATATTTATTACGCAACATGATTCAATACACTTGAGATCTCTCAATATACTCCCTACCAACGTCACTGCATCGTTGCTACCTTCCTGGCAACTTCATTATGACGTCACGAAACCATTGTTTTGGGAGTATTGCGCCACCAGATGTAAACAGCTACCTGAATTTCCTCGTTGTTTCAGAATTTTCTACATCGCAGCGAGTCCTTCATATTTCTAATAGGGCATAATCAAACGGAGCGAGATTCGGTGAATATGGTGGATGCGACGTAACAATGAACCGCAGTATGTCAACTTTGCTGTTGTAGTGTTCCGGATTAGAGGCGTCGTATTGTTGCTGAATACTGCGTCTAAGCCGTGTGAGGTTCTCGCTGTTAACAGTCGTTCCTTAGCACTGCTTGAAGTATCCCAAAAGAGGGTTATTATCTGCTTGCCCACAGATGGAGCAACACGACCTTAGGTGGGGACTCCCTGGATTTTTCCATTGGGCGGACTGGACTTTCTTCTCTGGTGTTGGTAATTACACTATAACTTGTCACCAGTCACCAGCCCCCCCCCCCTCTCCAAAAAGGCAAACATAGTAAAATGGCGCTACAAGTATCAGAGTAATAAGCTGCTTTAAGGAACAGAGTAGTTCTATTGTATATATTAATGGAACTTGGCTGGACAAATAATTTAACAATTAGAAACTGCTGGCAAAGTGAAAGTCAAATGGGAGTATTGAGAATTCCGGTAACAGTCTCATTTTCGCCGATACAGGTTACGAAAAGGGATTGTGAAGAATTCATTATTAAGTTTTCAAGAAGCAAAACCTTGGGAGAAAGGGGTTTCAGATTGCCCATAAATTCACGAACATAGTAAGAAAGTTCAGACTGTCGAGTGATATTTATTAGGACTATTTCATGAATAGAATAAGAATACAAGTAATTCGCGCACAGAATATTAACACATGTATAATACGTTGTACTTATGAATTCTATTCAGAAACGGTGAGACATGACATGGACAAAAGTCGACTATTACAATCGCTAACGTTCGATTTTCTAATACCAACTGAGGAAAAAAAACAGATAACACATAGTGTTTCTATTTTTGAGTTCTGTGGTTTGTAATTCCTTATGATAAGATCAACTAGCACATTTGACGATCACCAAAACGCCTTGAAGAACCCTCCATTTTGCGTTGTGATTGTAGATTGTCCATGCTTATGTTGATATTAATAGCTCCCCACCGCATCTAGCAAAAGTGTCGGTGATGGGTGTTTAGAAATCATATAGTGGAGGTATAGAGCTGCTTGCTTACCACAAGACAAATACACATCGCGTGATAAAACGTATTTGATAAATTACACTCTGTACTCCGGCTGTGATTGTTTCAAATTCAAAATTTTGTTTCGTTTCATTGGCCGATTTTAAGATGGCATCACATGAGTGAAATAAATATGGTAAAATGAATTTCAGAAACTTTGAGCTTCGGATTAACAATCGGCCCCTTCGCAACTTCGCAGATGAGATTGTTATTGCTATGGATATTGCTGCCTATTGCAACTTCATGAAAACAAACGAATCGAAATACGTTGTAAAACATGAAATGAATCTTGGCTGAAAAATAGCAGCATTCCTTGTGCAACAGACATGAGAAAATTATTGTACAGGTTGATAGAGAACCATAGACGACCAGAAAAAGTGTTTCGTATTGACGAAATATTAAAACTGCATGAGCACGATGCATTAAATTTGCCCACATGCATGTGTGAACTGAACCCCGTTGAACTTGTGTGGTCCAAAGTATATTTAAAAAAATAAAAAAAACTGTTGCTAGAGAAGAAAGTGTTAGTGGAGAAATGAATAAGCAAGCATTACTGAAATATACACTTCACTCTTGAAGACTGATTGGGTCACTGCAATCATGTGACAATTTTGGGAAAAGGATGACTTACTAATGGACGCCATCGACAGTTGTTGCATTATTTCTTTGGGAGTAGAAACAAGTGAAACGAGCGACTCCAGTGAGGAAAATGAAGACATCTCTGATCTTGATCTACCTGACAGCGAATAAGCGGAAAGGATAGAAATTTCAGAAAATGAGTACCCAATTATATTTCAATTAATTAGTTCTTAAGTTAAGAAATTTTAAGCACATTAACTTCAACCTTCAATATTTTCCAAATGCATCATATTAAAAGCACAACGCTGTTAAAATAAATGTTTACGATACGTTCGCTACCCATGAACAACGGCCACTCTTGACACGATTGCCTTATCAGCACATTCCTCTGACTAGCCATCTCTCCAGGGTCCTATTCCACAAAAGTATAGTGTAATACATTACAAGTTCATTAGTACAAGTTCTAGTAATAAATTTCTGAAGTTGCAAGTTACGTTATATAAAAGCAAGATGAATGAACAGCTGTTTGCCATATATCACCATACCTTGAATTAAGTATGTTCACTCCTTATAGCAGTAAATGTTTAATGTATAGAAGAGATTATTGTCATTCCTGCTAAATGGACATTCATCAGATATAACGATGATCTAAATGCTTTGTTATACATTTATCAATATTCAAGCGTAATAATCCACTTTGATACGACTGTCATGTACGGCTACATAGAGGAGCATCAATTTCAATAGTTGAGAGATGGCGGGAGAAATTGGCCTTCTGATTCCTTGCTTGTTGTTTTTGATTTATTTAACATCTCAGGTCATCAGCGTTCCATTCAACTTAGGGCGTGAAATGGCCCATAAATTTTATATAGAGGCCTCTTCTTTCAGGTTTGAGGTTCTTTTACACGCAGTAAATCTATGACATGGGATCCACGGCTTTGTTTCTCTTCCCAAGGAAGTCATACTTAGGAATTTTACGCACGAAAAAAAAATATCTATCCTGGCCGGGTTTGAGCCCGCGATGTTGTTTTAGTAGGCAACTATCACTATCACTAGATCAATCATTTAGATTTAAATATTTGTTTATATTGCTTGCAACCATGTTCTTGTTATAAGCAAAAAAATTGGGAAAATTGTGTTAAAAGGGATTATTTTAAGAGGGAATGAAAAGAAAATGGTTTCGTGGCATGTAGAAAGAGCCTTAAAAATATAAAGTAAGATGCTGGAATGAAATATGCATTTGAAACAGGACACCCCAAAATCGGTTATGTTTTACTTTAATTGCACTTGTCTAACTTTTTATTGTATACAAATAACGGATTGTTTTTTATTTATACTTATTTCTACTCATCATTCTCATATTCGCTAATAATTCGCGTATTTAGGGCAACTGACTCCTAAAATTATTAAAGATAAATTAGTATTTGAACTTAACCAATATTTCTACAGCTCTAGATAAATGTATATAAATTACCAGTACCCGATTATTACTAATACTTCTGTGTAACAGAACGACGAAAAATCACTTGTACACTTGTAGGTATGGAGCTGTAAAGTATAAATGTAACAGAAACATTTGTGGAACAGAATTTTAGTAATAACTAAGTCGGTTCTGGTGGTGTAAAAATCCTATGTATGGCTCCCTTCGGAAGGGAAGTGAAGCTTTCGTGCATTTACGGTACGAAAAAGAACCTCAAGCCTGAAAGAAGAGACCTCCAAGTAAAATGTGTCAGCTGAATTGAATGGGACGCTGATGACCTGAGATGTTAAAGAGCGCCCGTAAATAAAATTTAAAAAAAAAAATCCGAATAATTACAAGTATACACTTGTAATGTATTAGAAGATAATTTTGCGGAAGAGGGCCTTGTTCCCAGCGAAACTTTTGAGGCAGACTGTACAACATCATTCGCCACACGTGTAACAAAACAACGGTGTTGAGCTGCAGAAAAGAGAGTGTGTTTTGTAGGGCCGTTGATTACCCAAATAGTGAGGCAGTTACAGCACTTCATGAACTGAGGAAAGCCAGCTCTGAGATTTTCTCAGCGTACAAAGAAAATCAGAAGTCGGTGGATGCAGTGGCGGCTCGTATTCGGCGAAAACGATCCCTGGTGACTCGTAAGTTTGGCATTTCCCGTTTATTGAGTAGAGACAGAACTTGCCAGCGGCGTACAGTACACATCCTGAAGCTTATGCTTCTGAGGTAGTTAAAATGTGAACACCTTCTTCCTCCATTGAAGAATTCTTTAACTACCAAAATGATCGACCTTTTGCCTCAATCTCAAGAGAGTAGTCCTTAAGGGTCATGTTTCTGATTCCACCATGGTAAAGTGGGCGTGTTTTATGATGGTACCTCTGAACTGCAATTGTTGTCGGTTGGAGTGGTTTCATGTGTCTGGGCAGCCTGCCTTGATCAATGAACTAAACGTCATGGAGGTGCTACTGTTTATGGGGAAGACTTCATGAAGATAATAGGATATACATTGTTCAATACGTATGTTGAAGAGCAAAGAAGTGGATTATGACGACTTCCAATAATGTCGTTCTTGTAGTACGCAATACCGTTGAACAAGAAAGTCGTAAAACTACACATGGAATTTGACTTCTGCTTCATTGAATTGAAACTGCTGACCGTTGAACAAGAAAGTCGTAAAACTACACATGGAATTTGACTTCTGCCTCCTTGGACTGAAACTGCTGGCTTACATTGTCAGACCTATAAGCCTGCAAGAGATGGGTGATATTCCCATCATCAACGGATAAATGGTTTATACTGTGAGGGTAATCATGAAGTAAAACACAAAATGATGTGCAGTACTGAATCTCCAGAGGCTATTGCTACGAGATGACACATTAGCCCGGTGGCATTTGGTGACTTTCAAAAGAAAAAATCTGTTTACAGCAGTTGTCTCTGAATGAGTGTACAAACCTCCGTTGGACGATTTTTGTGGGGGAAAGGTGTGAAGTTAAAGTATATTCATAAAGAATTGAACTCTCTGCCACGTCAAAATGTTTAGAGGTCTCTGAAATGAGGACACACATCGAAAATTGTCACAGAGGTGAATTTACAAATAGCTGAAGACTTAATCCGAGCAGAAAGAAGGACAACTATATACAACTATAGCCGTTGCTATTTGTTGTTCATACGGCATGGCCCATCTCTTAATGCATGACGGGTTAGGTTTTCACAAAGTCTGTGCACAATGCTGACCCCTCAACACAAAATGCAAAGAATGAGTCTGGCATTACAGCATCTGAACCGTTGACACGATATGCTCGTCCGAATTGTCAAAAGCTTGGGTTCACTAATACCGGCCCGAGATAAAGCGTGCGTCAATGCAGTGGAAACATCCTGCGTCGCCTGGGGGCAGGGGAGGGGATCTTAAGGAAACACCATACGCTGAGAAAGTGATGCTCATAGTCGTCTGAGATTATGAAGACATACTGCATTCCTGCCTCAAGGACGTAACGTAGATGCCGATTCCTACTATAACCTCAGGAAACTTCGTAAGACCATTCAACGGAAGCGAACACGACTTCTCACCAAAGGCACGTTGCTCTTGAATGACAACGTGCGTCCTCATATTGCAAACAAAACAAAAGAGACGCTGCGAAATTTCAAAAGGGAAGTTATCGAGCTTCCTCCATACAGCCCGGATCTTGCTCCAAGTAATTTCAATTAGTTTTGACTGTCTTAAACAATGTCTTTCGGACGCACATTTTCCTGATGATGAAGCTGTACGAAAGGAAGTCACTACCTGGATCCCACAGCAACCCAAAGATGGATTTCAGGGGCTTGTAGTGTACAGGGAGACCATGAGATGATGAGAAATTAAAGTACTTTTCCAACCAGTATCCTTATTTAAGTTCTACGTCCATTTGTAGCTAGTGAGTAGGTCAAGATCACGGGGTCTTACTCTGCATCCCTTCCCTTTTGCCAGCGCTGACCATGTGGGCAATTTCCCTGCTTAGCTACTGACCAATCCACGCTATCATATGACTTAATATTCACAGGAAACAGTAATCATGGGCGTAAACAAACGAAAAAGCGCAGATTATCCTGTAACTTAGGGTGTTTGAGTGATTCTAATGGTGAATGATGAGCATCCAAGACAAAAGGACTAAGACAAATGGTGAAACTGCTCCAAAAATACCGAGGTTAAGTTTTCTACAGTAAAAGTTATGGCGTAGGTATTCTAGGGAAGAGTTGAGGAGTTGTGGGTAGACTGTTTTCCTCTCTGAACAAACTTCCCAACTTCGAGCGCTAATCCAAGCCTCTCTGCTTCCAAAATGTATTTTTGTAATATTACACATTTTATATTTTGATATATTATAATTATGTGTTAGCAAGTGCAGTGTGTGGCAATTGGCTACTAATATTCTACCAGACTGTACAACGGCACCTAGTTCTGCCTCATTAGCAGGACTCTGTGCTAATTTTCCAATTACGTACTTGCGCAACCACCCAACAGCTGGAGTATATCGCACAGTCTCTTCCATGCAAACAATAAATTTTAATTACATCCATAGCAACAAAAAGGTCATTAGGCAAGGTGCAACAGATAAGTAAATTTACTCATTATATCGGGAAAGTCTGTCGACTGTACGAATATTGGAAATTATACAGTAGTTTCAAAAACATCTTGAAACTTCATGAAAGACCGCTGATTAAAGCAAATTGTGTAATAACAAGGGTGTGTTTAATAAAAAAAAAAAGTCACGCAAGATCTGCGTAAACTAATAGAATTCCTCCCCGAGTAGAACAATTTTAAAATATATATATATATATATATATATATATATATATATATAATGCAAATTAGGCCTTATTAATAATGAACTGAAATAAAATGAGTTATGGCATTACTGTGTGGTATTAGGGGAACACAATTAGAATTCTTCCAATCTATAAGGTTACAAAAGAGAAACGACATTTTTAGAATTATCATTGTTATTAAAATTAAAATACAAATACCAGTGATATACTATTAATTAAATGAAATATATGATCACTGATAAATAAAGCTATACTGTGTTACAATTTAAATGTAACCATGTTTATGAATTGAGCCCTTGGTATCATCTTTATAGTCACTAAAATAGTGAGAAATAACCGAAAGTTTCAAGCAGTTTCGAGTTACATACCATAATTAAAATGATGTCCATATGCTTCAATAAAACAAAAATATGTTACTATTCAGAAACAACTGCAATGTACAAAGCAAATAAAAACAATCGAAAGTTACACCGATTTTCAGTGGCTTTGAAATTTAATTTAAATGTTATTGTAGTAAAAACATGAAATGCAGAAGGGTATTACAGAGCGTTCTTAAATACAAATATAATTCTCAAACACATATTAGATTAATATTTCACATTTGCTCTCTTCACGACGATGCTTTTGTTAAAAACATGTATATCGTTATAAATACAGTTTACATGCTGAATTAATTTGTACTTTAGTTTTAAAACACTAGAGCGCTTTTTAAATTTCGATTTTCAAGTACACCCCTACTCCAATTGGTCCAATTTCTCTAATTTTCGGATAGTGTTTTTCTTATTTTATTTAAATGGTACATTCCGAATTTTCTAGTCAAGAAACTTGTGCTGCTAGAGCGATTTTCAAATTTTAGGCTTCAAATGGTTCGATTTCCCTGATTTTCAGAAACTGTTATTCTTGTATTATTCCAATGCTATATACTGAGTTTCGTTGAGAAAAAAAATCAAATATTAATGCCGCTAGAACAATTAATGCTCCCAACCTAATAGTCCGAATTCACTAATTTCAAAAACTATTTTTCTTATTTTATTTCAATTGTATATACGGCGTTTCCTTTAAAAAAAATTTTTTTAATGCGGCGCTAGAGCCGTTTTTAAATTTCGTTTTAACCCTCACTTGTTTTTTTTTTTTTTCCTTCGGTAAACCCGTTATCCTAATAATCTCATTTCACTGATTTTCAGGAACTATTTTTCTTATTTGATATAAATGGTATATGCCGAGTTTAGTTGCGAAAAAATAAATATTGGTGCTGCTAGATCGATTTTTAATTTTGGGTTTCAGATTAACCCCACTCCTAATGGCCTGATTTTCCTGATTTTCAAAAACTATAGTTTTACTGTATTAAAATGGTACATGTAGTGGTTTTATGCAAAAAAAAAACAAAACAAAAGCGCGACTAGAGCGATTTTTAAATTTAGTGTTTCAAGTAAACCCCCCTCCTAATAGTCTGATTTCACTGGTTTTCGAAAATTATTTTTCTTATTTAATTTCAATGGTATATACCGAGTTTCTTTAAAAAAATTAAATTACTTCCACTAGAACGATTTTAAATTTTTGCTTTTATCCCCCACTAATTTTTCAGGTATACCCCCCGCTCCTAATGGCACGAATAACACGATTTTCGAAAATTACTTTCATCAATTTATTTTAAAGAAATTTTCTTGAGTTTCGTTGAAAATAAACAAAATTTGTGACCGCTAGAACGATTTTTGTTTGTTTTTTTTTTTATTATACTTTTTTTAATTTTCGCATAAGGTTAACCCCCACCTCTGATGGTCCAAATTTCCTGAATCGTTTGTTAATTCATGACAATATATTGAGTTTCGTTGAGAAAAACAAAAATTGCGACAGCTAGAGCGTTAACGTGTGTGAGTGTGAGTGTGTTCAATACACACGTAGAGATTTTATTTTTATCTTTTTTAATTGTAGGTGCCTAGTAGGTATGATAGATGCAGATTTGCATAGATGGTAAAAAAAAACGCTATCCATGAAGGTAACAGCAATAACTTCCTTCGGAATTCCCTTAAAACTTTTTTAAAAAATTAATTAAACGTTTTACCGGTCCGGCTACAATTCCTTCGAAATTCACTAAAAACTGACGAAGAAGAAATAGAGGGAATAATGAAAAAAGTACAAAACAAAAACAAAAGTTCGAGTATACGAAATGATCGTTGAGTTAATACTTGACATCTTAAATACCAATTCTAGAAGCACTTTCAGGCATGGGTTGTGCAGCAGATGAATAGAACAAAGACCTTCCGCGTGTCGACAGCTCAAACAAGCGGGAGGTTAAAAATTACTCAATTTCGTTTTACTTAGCCTCGAGACTTAATCGATAACTCGAAGACAGGGGTAAAGCCCTCTGCTGACATAATAATAAAAATCTTAGCGAAAAGCATGTCGACTTTTGTTACAAACGGGGCGCGCAGAACAACACGGCAATTCAAGTTAAAAGATATATCACATACTCTTTTGTAAATAAGTAAACTATGATTTCAGAGATTCCCCTTTCCTTTAAGTACTTTATATATAATATACAGTGCGGTCAGTTTTATGTACCCCTGGGCGAGCCAATTTAAAGAGACTCCATTACTTAGCAAATTATCAAATGTGTTGAAACTGCCCCCCTTCATTATCCACACTTTTTGAGAAATCCAGATAATTTTATGACAAATATTATCTTTAAATTCTTGTGTATTGTGCGGGTTCGTCTTGTACACGGCATTTATTAATTTACCCCAGAGATAATAATCGCAGGGTGTTATCGGGGACCTAGGAGACCACAACTCCCTACCAATTGTCTTGTGGAAACACACTGTGAATTACCTAAAGGAATTATTCGCAGTGTGAGCAGTGGCTTAGTACTGTTGCAAAAATGCATGATCGCATTCCCTGTCGGTTAATTCTCTTAATAGTATGGCATTCACGTAAGTAACAGAATCAACTGTGCATAATACACTTTACGTATTCCATCGAGTTAAGAAAGGAAAAGTCGGTCCTAGTGATGTAGTGGTTACCATACTTGCCTCCTAAACCCAAAACGCGGGTTCGAACCCGGCCAGGGCCGATGGATTTTTTCGGGCGGAAAAATCCTAAGTATGGCTTCCTTCGGAAGGGAAGTAAAGCCGTGGGTCCCGTGTCGTACATTTGCGGCACGAAAAAGAACCTCAAGCCTGAAAGAGAGGTCTCTGAGCAAAATTTGTCGGCCGTTTCACGCCCTGAGTTGAATGGGACGCTGATGACCTGAAATGTTAAAGAGCGTCCAGAAATAAATAAATCAAAAAAAAAAAAAAAAAAAGGAAAAACACAACACAAACCTGGGAACAGCTGCGCTACAACAATCAGCAAGTCCAATAAATAAACAAGCACGGCTGCTAGCACCTTCACGGCGCGGTAAACGAGTGGGGGGACCCTGGCTCATTGGAAAAACCCCGCTCCGATCATTTTCCGCAAATATCTTCAATTAGCGTTGCTTATTTTTTACTATATTTCCTGCCTTAGCGCACTTTTTCGTATTAATTTAGCACAAACAAAAAACACCAATACGATGTCCTTGGCAGCGTCTACTCTGTTGATATCTTAGATGGTACAGTAGTTCCCTACGCCAAGCAATAAACAAAGCATGCATGCGCTCGAGCAATGCCATGCAATAGAGAACCAAGGCGCTGTTCTGTACTAAAAGAATGTCCTAACACTTTATTAGCATAACTAAAAATATCTTCTTCAGAAATATGAAACCTGTAGGTCTCTGCTACTTTGTGTAAAACCCTAAGACGCCTTTATTGAGTTTCCGTTATAGTCTCTCCGGTAATATTCAGAGCTGCTTTCTACGTTCTCACAAATTGCTTCAACAAGTTCGCTACTCCAAAAGAAGCAAAAGGCTAACAAGATTGGTTTCATATACTCTGTTACAAATGTACTCACTTAATGCATTTCTTATACCAGAAGAAGAATCAAAACTAGGAGTAATGCATGTCGAGAATACGGTTCTCCTTCTGCATGTATTCTGCTTGAATTTTAATGTAATAAGTACTACCTAGGAAATTACAGAACGCTCCCATTTGAATCAAATTTAAATATTGCAGTATTGCGTTTTACGTACAGGCTGGCTACGAACGACTGGAACAGTTTTAAGAAAGTATAGCATGCTTAAGTTTTGAATGCATTAATTTAATTCGTGTGGAAATACATAGAAAAAACATAAAGTATATAGAATTACAGTGTGTCCCACTTAAAACACAAATAAAAGAATTGGCTGTAATTTAAAATATGTTCAGCAAAGAGAAAAAAAAATATGCTTAGGTTTGATAAAACACATAAAAAATAAAATACTTTACTTTTGTATGTGGAAGATTGAAAAGAAAAGCTCGCCTATTCTTTGGTTATCAGAAACAAGTCCATGAATCATACAGGAAGATCACTACGAAGGTTATGAGACAGGTCACATTAGGAGTGGGTAGACTCACTCCAACTTTCAAAGTACTCACCATCACCACTCTATATACTTTTTTTTTGATTGATTTATTTAAGGACGCTCTTTAACGTCTCAGGTCATCAGCGTCCCATTCAACTCAGGGCGTGAAACGGCCGACAAATTTTGCTCAGAGGCCTCTCTTTCAGGCTTGAGGTTCTTTTTCGTGCCGTAAATGTACGACACGGGACCCACGGCTTTACTTCCCTTCCGAAGGAAGCCATACTTAGGATTTTTACGCCCGAAAAAATCCATCGGTTCTGGCCGGGTTCGAACCCACGTTCTTGTGTGTAGGAGGCAAGTATTGTAACCACTACACCACCAGGACCGACTCTATACACTTTCTCATCCTCAAAAACCACTTATCAAAGCATTTCTGACACTCATTTTCCTCAAGGATGAAAAGTTATTTTCTTATGCGGCCACAACCTCTTCTGGAAAATCACGGCGAAGAGAAAATAATCGCATGAAGCTCGGGTAGGACTATAAGGAGGATGAGACATGTATCTGACCTCTGTGGACTCCAGGAATTGGATGGTGATGTTAGCCGTGTGAGAGAAGGCGTTGTCGGGAGCTTGTGGAAATCTTTCGACAGGCAAACTGTGGTGAACGACTAACCAGTACCACTCTTTGTTCCTCCAGAGGAATTAAAGCCGCGTAGCTACATTTTCTTACCAACATTTTGACCCCTCTTCTCTTTCGTTACTTGATCGTCTTCTGGAAAGACCCAAACAGTCGACTGTCGTTTGGTCTCAGGGTCAAATTGTTAAATCCCGTGATGACATCAGAAACATGCCCAGAGCTCTCTCCGTCCAATTTCTGCAGCATTTCTTTACACCATTCAGCACTGCCACGGGTGGCCGAGGTCGTTAGGGCGCGGACTCGTGAGCGGGAGGTTTGGGATTCGATTCCTACCAGGACTGTCCTCCTAACAGGTTTATTCCAGGTTTTCCTCAGTCCCCATAAATGGCAAATGCCGGGTAGGTACACTAAACTTAAGCCTGTAACGCTTCCTTCCTTAAAAAAAAACTCTTTCCCAATATATCATTTCATCTCATGTGTCATTAGTCCCCCCCCCCCGTGGTGCCTCGGTAATTAAAAAAAAATCACTCAGCGGGTGCGCTTTTGTGCCTTTTTCAAACTGCGGCGCATCTAACAGGAAGAAACCTTCCTGATACGAAGTTGATCGTGAAGGAGTTTTCATACTGCTGCGATCCAATATGGAAGACTGTCTCGGTGTCAATAAATTTTACGTGATTGTTTTCGAGTAGCATTTTTTTCTGACGCTACAACGTTATCTTCAGTCACTGCCGCTGCCGGGCGCCCACTTCTCTCCTCATCTTGCACCGAAATCGGGCAGTTTTAAATTCCACAAGCTTACGGAAAAGTGTTGCCCTAGATGGAGTAAGATCCCCAAAAGCCTGTTGCAAGTGCTCAAGGCTTTGGGACTCATTTAAACCACCCTTGAGATCATAAAGAAGCATAACGCGAAAATGCTCTCTTTCCAGATCCAGCGTAACGACTGGCTGCCTGTGCACCGGAGGTATTGTTTACTCTCACACTCTGTAATGTGGGAGTGAGGAGGGTCGCTACCTGGTATCGTTTTTCACGTAAGAGATGGGGCTACCAAATGCCACATTCACTTTTATCATCTCAAATCTTTCGAAGTGACCCTCTATGATGCCGATTTCGTCGAGAATACATCTTCAAAGACTCAATCTCATTTCTAACTTTAGGAGAATAATGATCTGGTATACAAAGTTTAAACAAATAGGAAAGTGTTGCCGAAAACTGGTAACATTCCGAGATATAAAATATCTGAAGATAACATTGAACGTACTCAAGCATGACTTACAAGAAAATCAATTCGAAAAGTTGATTAATAACTCCAGCCCCCTCACAGTAGATTTATAATGTTGACCACAAAATAATCCGTATCATATAACACAGTGGATCAAGCCTGACGATAAAGACTAAAGACTGGCTTAGTGCGAGGATCTTGGCCGAAATCTACTAAGACAACTCGAACTTAAGACATATGCATTTCTCTGACGAATGAACGTTCCAAATATCACCAAAATTCAACAGACACAATTGCAGAATCTGGCTAAGCGAGAGAATCCTCATGATTCGCCATAAATTAATGAAAAATCGTCTATAGTTCCGTTCTTTTCTGTTGACCGTACATTCACTCCCACAGCCTATCTCGACATGCTAGATGTTGTGTGTCAAAGCTTCTGCTGGAACCATTTATCAGCAAGACGGCGCTCCTCCTCACTGCGCATGCCAGATATAGGAGTTTTCTTACGAGAACTTTTTCAGACAAGATGTTCAGAGACCGTAGTTTCGCCGCCAAGGTCACCAGATTTAACATTCTTAAACCTTCTCTTTTGGGAATTTGTAAAGAATAAAGTGCATATAACAAGTGTGGTTCGCCTCGATGTTAAGCGCAGGATTTGCCTTGCTATTCAAAATTTCTCTATTTATGTGCCGAGGAATATATGCATAGAGGTTGATAATAAACTCGGCTTCTGCCGTGCTAGAAATGGTTGTCATGCTGAAATCTACTGAAAATTAAAATTGCAACTCTGAACATATTAGAAATGTGTTAGATGTCTGCTAAATAATTTCATTCACTTGATTAATTTTTAATCGCGTTTAACGCACTAAGGCACCACAGGCAGTGAATAATGGTAATATATGAAATGGTAATTTGGGAAAGGAATTAATCATTTTTTTAAGGAAGAAAGCGTTCCAGGCCAAAGTTTAGGGTATCTCCCCTGCATTTGCCATTTATGAGGACTGAAGAAAATCGGGAAAATCTTGGTAGGAATCGAACCCCATACTTCCCGCTTAACGACCTCGGCTACCCATGGCGGTCGTAGAGAGTACGAAAAAAATAATATTTTGAATTTTCAAAGTTAGTGAACCCAATATATGAAGCCCCCGTGATGAGAAATTGAGCACGTTTTCGGTGAGTTAGTAGCAAGGTATATAAAGCCTGCGCCCCGGCGGTCTCAGTGCTGTCCCCCTTTCTCCTGCTCAGTTGAGGTTTCAGATATGACTGCGTATGTATTTGAGCGGTCATTAATCGTTTTATCAGTTTTGTACGTATGCACAAACGTGCTTTTCAACTACAATTACTGTTTTATTACTCAGCCAAGTTCGTAATAAAAAGTGACATTAATATGTATCTCAGGAAATGTAAAGATGAGTGTGATGAAGTGTCGATCTTGACCTACATTTTGAGAGAACTGTAAACAGGAAGAATGCGAGCCGAATTCAAAGTTAATGACATTCCCCCGCTACCGGCTTACATAATCGGAGGAACAGGTATCCTAACCACCCAGCGGAAGGTAGGTATCCTCGAAAATATTTGGAAACGTATTAGGTACATAATAAACATAGATTTTTTAATTGAAAGTATATCCCAACAGAGTACATAATATACCTTACTAAAATGCATACTTTATCAATTCAATGCAAACTAAAATAACACTAATTTACTTATCTCCTCCAGATATTTTCTTTCTAGAGTTGCTTGCTTACACTCTGATCCCAATACACTTAATTCAAGGTTATTAGTGTACTGGTGACATCATATTTATTGTTGTTCTGACCTACTGTACTTAAGGTTGTTTCCCTATGTCTTCCTCTTAAGGTAACCAGGAAGCAAATAATGCAGCAGTATACATTTTATACTGTATCTCAGAAAGTTTTAAAGCTATCAATATGAAAATTTTGAGAGATATTAAGAAAACTTAACCAAAGATGCTCCGTAAATTTTAATTATCTAATACACAAAGTTTTTATTAAAAAAATTTGTTAAACCTAAATAAAATCTTGTTAAAAATTTGAAAATACTGTGACATAAACATGCATCTTTCTTATAAACTATTGGTGGAATTGGAATTACTTATTTTTTTTACTTAAAACGTAAAGAGCGTGTGCTATCTGGGAAGTAGAATAATATATCTATGCCAGTTGCTTGAAAAAATAATAATTTTCAAATTTTTAAAAAAAAAATATATATATATTAAGAATAGAAATATTCTTAAAATCTTATTGGCATTGGATTTTATCTAGTAATAGTGATATTTAAATACTTATAGTTACCACACTTTACATTTGCATACATTGTGTGCGTGGAAACTTTTAACAAGATTGGTCCAGTCAATCCTGAGACAAATGCACATTTAAGTTATCAAGAAATAACGCTTATTCTTGTTTAAACACTTTTATGTGCATTAGAAAATTAAAATTTACAGAGTATCTTTAGCCAAGTATTCTTAATGCCCCATAAAAATGTCATATTGATAGTTTTATAAATTTCTAAATTTCTGAGAAACAAAGTGCAAAATATACTGCTGCATTATTTGCTAGATTTACACTTCCTGTTTACTTTAATCATTCTTACCTATTTATTTCTAACTTTGCCCAAATAGTTTCATCTTATCACTTCTCTCGTTTTACAGTTTAAATATTTCTAATTAATATTTCCCCATCTAAATTCTTCCATTCTGGTTGCCATGCCTGTCCTCTCCATAACTTTGTTTGCTTGCAGCATAATAAACAATGAAAATCCATATCGATTTCTCCACACATTGGATATTTTCCTACACCGTTATCGATCTTCATCCCTCTAAATTCAAACTTCAGTTAAAATTCATCATAACTCTTCCCAGTGTGCTTTCATCTCATTGTTCGATACATTTTCTCCTACCCCATACTATTTCTATTCCCCTATAAAATTTCAATGAACTCTTTTCTCTTATACTACCAAATATTTCTTATATTTCAATGTCTTCCAATCTTAGGTTTATTTCTTCCCAAAATCCTCTGTAAAAAGTTAGACCGTGAGGAAGCGAACCCACTATCACGACGCTCCAACCGTCTGAGCTAATACACCGAGTGCTTCGTAAAGTTGTCTGGTTCTTTAGTAAACTACATCACAACCTATCCACCGCCACGGGTGGCCGAGGTCGTTAAGTCGCGAACTCGTGAGCAGGAGGTCTGGGTTCGAATACCGCCAGGACTGTCCTCCCTGACTGAGGTTTTTTCCAGGTTTTCCTCAGACCTCATAAATGGCAAATGCCGGATAGGTTCCCTACACTTAGGCCTGGAACGATTCCTTCCTTGAAAATAAATAAATTCTTTCCCAATATATCATTTCATCTCATTTATCACCAATGTCCATCGCCTGTGGTGCCTCTGTAGCAAAAAACGGGCGTTAAACAGCATTCATTTATACAACCTATCCTAGCCCTTTGAGCGGGGCTCTCAAAGCGCAGCGAAAGAAATCCTGAGATTCTGTCGTCGCGAAATGGAATACCGAGAAGCCTAAATGAGGTGGGGGAGGGGCAAATTATCGTTACCAGGTCCGACATCAGCGAGGTTCTGAAGCATAGGAACAAAACAAAATGCAACAGTCTAATAATATAAGTTCAGTAAATATACAAGTTTCAAAAATCTTCTAGCTGATAATCGCCAGTTTTTCACAACTAAAAACCTACGAAAAGTGTTTATACTTATTGCATTGCTGTAATGAGTGAGAAATGGTGTATAACTTCAAAATATTTTTTTCTTTAAGTAATTTTAGTTAATTTTAAGGTGTTAAAGCAATTTTTGGTCATTAAAATCCGGGCCCTACATATTGCCCTTACAAAACCAGAATAGTAAATACACAGCACGTAATTAAAGCTGAAGTTTGGCGCTCCATTCCCAACCTTTTGGATTAAAAGTTGTGGGAAGTTTTAGAGAGCATTGCATGCTCCAAAACACACACCATATTGAATCTCTAAAATAAGACTTTACGAAGGTTCAAAATATGTGAGTGGAATAAATTATCATAGGCGTACTTTTTCCCTTGGAATAAAACCAGATCTTCCGTTTAGAAACCAAAGCACTATAGAGCCGTAACTTGGTGAACCAACGCAAACAAAATACGAAAATGCTAATAAACACTGTCAGTGATGCGCATATGACGTCACATATAGAAAGGGACAACTGAAACACAAGCGCAAGGGAAAACAAATCAAAACAGAGAGTTCGGTTACAAAAATAGATTAAACAATAGGAGGGCTGGTATCAAAATAATCACAGTGCACAAAAAAAGCAAAGTAAAGAAATTACTGATGCAACACACATTTGTAATATCAACTTTCGCGGTTCAACTGTTTATTTAATTTACAAATGGAATGTGTAAGGCCTGGACAACGATAGACGGAAGATGTAAACAAAGTAGAGGCTACCTTGAACTTTCCACTCCACAATTTAAGAGAGGAAAACGTTTGTGTTTAGGTTTCTAATGCAGTAAGCGCAAGAAACGACCAAAATATTCTTGCAGGACGCAATTTAATTTCATATTTGTAGTCACGAAGCATAGTTAATGTTACAAATAAAAAATATATAAATAATAAAAACATTAAATAAAAATTAATTCAGAAATACGATAAAGAAGGAATTTAATACCTGTAGCTATATCATTTTATTTTTGCTGAAGTAACATCTTTTATGAGAGATTTATAAATCATGTAACTTGCATAAAAATAAAATATTTCTGTAAATTCAACTATTCAAAAGAAAATACATTACATGTTTATCTTAGATTAAATTCGGAATCAACATAAAACGGCAGTGGACTAACAAATCTAAGATTTGCCGATGATGTGGTTTTATTCGCACTACAAACTATGCTGGAACAATGATGTGAGCAAAGAAAAAATGCAGGGCTGTCACTAAACAAACAAAGTAAATTTCAAACGGACCTCCAACCCCGGTAAAAACAGATGGAACAGTCCTCACATATGTCAGCGAATACCTAGGATAACAGATTTCCTTCCATGATAAAATGGAAAAAGAAATACAAAGAAGGGTCTCATTAACCTGGAGAGCATTTATACTGATACACCAAACACTAACTAAGAAAATCAGATTCCAGACGCCCGAAACCTGCGTATACCCTGCATTACTATATGCGTGCCAGACATGGTCAAAAGCAACGTTTCTGCATAATTAAATAAAAATAACACTTTTTAGAAAAAAATGTTTTTGCATTTAGAGTTTTTGCATTATAAAATGTCACAAAATTAATTTAAAGCATTATATTTATAACTGAAAGACAGCAAATTTTGTGCACTTTAAAATAAGCTATCAATTAATTTTCTATCTCAAATCTATCAAAAGTTATGACTAAAACAAACTTTCTCCTTGAAACTCCGAAATATTTTTATGGTTACTTTAAGGCTCCATGTATATGGTTTTTATTGAGATATTAAAATAATATTGCAGTAAAATTTGTTACATTAATATGAATACGTGTAAAAATTTTCAAGAAAATCCAAGACATGAAAATTCTGGGATGTGTTGGTTTTCCAGGAAATTACCCTGCAATAATCAGCAATATTCAAATGTACATTCATTTGTGAATTAGAAACATACAGTTTCACATTTCTGTGTAATAGGCTCCAGTAAAGAAAACTGACGCACAAAGTGCACGGAGGGAAACTGCAGAAAAAGAATTGAACAAAAGGATACTTATAATAAAGGGCCCTGTTTTTACACATTCTTTAGCTTTTTGGTTCGCTACGTGACGAAAGTACACTACAAAGGCAGTAATGTTTTTAGAAAAAAAAAATTAACATAAAATGCAAACCATGAAGAAAGGGGGAAAGCCTCCACACAGGATTTTACGTCCAACATACTCGACAGAATGGACATCTGGCCAAAGACAGAATAGCTGAAACTAACAATAGCACTTCGCTAGGAGCAATTGGTACCGCCAAGTAATCAATCCCTAGAGATGCGGCTGTCATGCTATGACAGACTTTTCATCAGGGTTACAATCCCTACGGCTAAGAGCTCTTTCATAACTAAGCCTTCCTTTCGACATGGCCCCTAGATTCAGAGGTGGACGAACTATACAAAAATGTTTGTTAAAAAACGAACATAGAATTCAATTTTGTGATTAATGTCTTTACTAAATCTCTGGTAAGGATATTTCAACAGGTTGATTTTTTAATACTATACCCAAGGAAAGGTTTTCATGAATTTCTTTTTTAACAGGCATAATTTCTCGCGTTAAAATTTAACTTTACAATATATTGTTAGCTTAATGTGTAATGTATACATGATACTAGTTTCATGTTAACACTTCAGGTTCGCAACTAGGAGAGAGGTGCAAGTTAAGGCATGTTCAGTTTCGCCTACAGAAAAAATGGAGTTGACACGTTACCAACAATATGAAATGAAATGAAAGAGCCCTTAGGGATAGGGCCTCCTACTACAGGGAAAATCTCATTTTGTGATTCACGTGGTGAGCCATACATTGTTTTACAGTTTCTTGCATTTTTTGTGTCCTTGCCACTTCTCACTCCATTCACTTCTATTGCGGGCGATGCTTGACCAGTGAACTCCGAGATACTCCTTGAATGTGTCTGATCATTTCTTCTCTATGGTCCTGGAGTCCTCTGTCCTACGTAGGGGTCCCACATGGTGGTTACCTGCACCCATCGTCCTGCTAGTGCACGCCCTATTTTCATTTTATCACTGCAGCTCTGTCCATGACGTTTTCTGAGTCTGTGATTTCCTGCAGTCTAGTGTTGGAGATCTTGTCTCTCAGTGTTATAACTATCATCTTCCTCTCCATTTTACTTTGATATATTGTTACGCTTTACCGCTGACTGTCGGCAAGGGACCAGGTTTAACAGCCATATATCAGCACCGGGAAGACACGCCAGTTGAGTGCCTCGACTCTCAGTAGAGATGTGTCTTGCAATATGAACTTTGGAGAGCAGAAGCTTGTGCTGCTCTCCTCTTAATCTTTTTATCCATTTTGTACTCAAACGAGATAGTCTGGCCTAGATATGTATTCATCCACATACTGAATCTCTTCATTTATTTCTATCGTCTTTTTGGTGCGTCGGTCATTATTTTAGTTTTGTGCGGTTCATCGTGAGGCCGATGAGATCGCCGTACTCGTTTAGTTCTGGAAGCATCTGCTGTAGGTCTACGGGTATTCTCGAAAATAACCCACATCGTCTGTGAATCTTATGTTGGTTAGTCTGGTATGATTTATGCTGTCCCAATGTAGTTGTTTGAAAACATCTTTCAGAACGCAGGTGAAGAGTTTCGGGGAGACTGGATCGCATTGTCTTACTCCCTTATTTAAATTGAAAGCTTCTCCCACTCTTTCCGGTCTCACTTTTGCTTTGATTTGACTGTTTAAGATGTTCGGTTTGTGTAGTGCTTGTGTGGTCTACCGAATCGAATGCCTTGCTGTAGTCAACGAATGTCATGTAAAGCGGCAGGTTGAATTCTTCAGATGTTTCTATAACCTGATTAACGGACTGAAGATGATTTGCGGTGCTGAAACCGGAACGGAAGCCTGCCTGTTCGTCGGGTTGATTCTCACCCAGAGTTGTTGTCAGTCTTCCAGTTATTATCTTTGAAAATATTTGTACATACTGGACATTAAACTGATGGGTCCGTAATTATCTAAGTCGTTCTTAGGGCTTTTCTTGTGCAACAGTGCAACTGTGTTGGACTTCCATTGTTCAACTATAATTGCAATGTTGAATATGACTGTGATTGGTTGTGTTAAATATTCTGCTCCGAATTTCAAACGAACAATATGCTCCTCTAAAATTCTGCTTTCGTTCTCAACAAATCTTCAGCTGAAGTATTTACAATGTTACAGAAGAGTTTGTCCTTCCCTATAGCACAGCAAGAAGATGATTGAATTTTTTCAAAGAAAGGTGACCCGGGAGTGCTGTCATTGTAAGACAGTACGGTCGAATAAAGGTTTCAGAAATTCTGGAAATTTCGCTGGGTGCCACCCACACGTCGCACATGAGACTCTTTGTGCCACGACTGCTGATTCCCAAACAAAAGAAACTGGTTTGCATACAGTTGGAGATGAGGAGTTTCTTTCAAAGGTAATCAATGCTGATGAAACCTACCTACATAATTGCAATCCTGAGGGTAAACAGCAAAGCTCTGTGGAAGCCCCCATCATCATCACCAGCACAAAAAAATTGCAAATGTGGTTGATCTACTGCAAAAGTTACAGTCATCTCATTTTTTCGATATTCAAGGAACGGTTTACCATGTCCTACTGCACAAACAACTGTAACCGGTAGCTGCACCACGATAATGCACAAAACCGCACAGCGCAAATTTTCTTGCTCGATATTTCACAAAAAATCAATGTGAAGTGTGTCCCTCGATCTCCCAAGGCTTAGAATGTAGTGTTACTTTTAACAACATTCAATCATACAAAACAAAATAAAGAAACTAGTCTACCGTTCTACAATAGCTTACTACTAACTAAACGGATGATTGCCGCTGCTGGAGGGTCTCTGCATGAGAACATTGTTATGCGTTTGATAATAAAATAAGTGCAGGTTTTTCTATCTTTAATACACATAAATGTGCTGCTATTAATATGCTGTTTCAATTTAAACATCTAATGGTGTTTTAATCTTTGGTCTAGTGGTTAGCATTGCTGATTGCTGTCCGGGAGGCCTGGGTTCGATTCCCGATATCTACTTGGGATTTTTAGGAAGGTCTGGAACGGGGTCTACCCAACCTCGTGAGGACAATTAGGAAGCTGCCTGATGGAGAGATGGCGTTCTTAGATCTCAACAAGCCCCCTGATAAGCGATTGATGGGGTGCCGACGTACTGCCCTCTATCAATGAAATCGTAAGACAGAGGTAGAGGAAGCAGAGGTCGCCGCGGGAGGACAAGGCTTACCCCGGGCTGCAGCGCCAAGTGAAAAAAAGAAGAACGGTGTTTTAAAATGTTTTATTCAACTTTGTAAAGCAACAACAATCAGCCGTGCAAAACTCGAGGCAAACTTTCGTAACCAGAGGGGAAGTTTCAGGTGTTATAAAGGCCCCTATGGGCAAGAGGCTTCTTCTACCACTTCCTCTCACCTCTCCCGATTAAAATACTCCACAATTACTGTAACGCTGGTTTGAACTGCGACTGCAAAACAAATCCTCTGCAGATAATAACCTCAAATATGTTAGGTACAAATACAATCATCAGATGCAAGATAGAAGTCACCTTCAGGCATTTTTATGGTTAAAAACACATCAATAATAGGTATAGGAGATTAAACGTTGAAATTGTTGGGGGTAAGGAAAACCAATAACTTCCTACAGAAGCCGCCTCTGGGTTATCCTAAGAATGTAGATATGTATAAGTTTGTAATTCTTTTAATAAATGTTTATTATTAATCGAAAGTAGTGTTTCTTATCCGATAGGGCGGTGCGTTATGGGTCACCATCGTGATTTTGAACGTTTATAACCAAACACTGTACTCAAAGCAATACAAAAGTTATGATAAAAATCTTTTTTAAGATGTTTATCTATTTTAAATCCACAACTAGAAGAGTCAAAAAGAAACCGAACATTGTGAAAACTTTTATAGTAACAGAACTGGAACCTTTTACACATTACTACGTTACGCCCTTGGGCAGTGACACACTTTTGCCTGCATTTGTATCACTTTCAGAACAACTCTGTAGTCCATTTTTGGTCACCCGCAAACTTTGAGCAAGTTTTGAATTTCGAAAACAGGAAGTTAACAGCTTCAGCAAGAGCTCAAGAATATGGAGCATGAGGTAGAACAAGTATGTTTTGCTTTGCGAGGAATTCGCTCCCCTGGAGCGACCGGTGTGCTGGAAATTTCGTGATGGGGAACCCAGTTCTCCAAATGAGGAATAAGAATGGCATTTAACGTCTACTTATTGATAATTCCACCTTCAGAAATGACTATGAAATGTATCCGGTGTATGTTGTTAAGTTGCAATCGATCACTGATTCTGTGAGGCCGCAATCTGCCAGCCACGCCTGAGCGCATATACTGTATTCCACGAAGGTAAGGCAAAGAAGTTGCCTAAATAGCACGGCGGAGCCAGGCAACGTTCGGATTCTTTTTCACTACAGATTCTGCCATATATTCCCGAGAACATATTCGCAATCGATCAACGGATTCTGTGTGGCCGCAATCTGCCAGCCACGCCTGAGAACATATACTGTATTCCATGAAGGTAAGGCAAAGAAGTTGCCTAAATAGCACGGCGGAGCCAGGCAACGCTCGGATTCTTTTTCAGTATAGATTCTGCCATATACTCCTGAGAACATATACTGTATTCCACGAAGATAAGGCAGAGACGTTGCCTAAGTAGCACGGCGGAGCTGGATTCTTTTTCACTCCACTCACTTTACTACCGGAATCCATAAACGCCGTTCTTCTTCAGTCAAGTTACTAGCCTTCACAACAAACACGAAGCTGTTCAGTAAAGAATTATTAAAAAAAATTTTGTCAACATAACCATACACTTTTATTAATTTTGACATTTCTCAAACAGAGGCAGCCACTGTTTCTTCTTTTGGAGTTGATGGAGATTTCCTTTGCTGTTTGTTCTCAGGGTCGAAATGATATACACTAATATAATAAGCAGTGATTATTTTTAATTAAACCTCGCAACTTCCTGTAACTGCATGCAAACCTTTTGTTCGGGAACCAGCAGTCTTGGAACCTACCATGCACAACCACGTCTCATATGCAACATATCAGTACCAACGTATAAGTGGAACCCAATAAGAATTTCATTATTTTTTAAAATTTTCTGTTATTCGACGATCCTCTCTCATAATGACAGCAACGATGTTAAAGTTTTCTTTCGTTACAGCATAAATTGAAGCACCAGGTACTTTGCTTTGAAATAGATTGCCTCCTCCTTTAAACAGTGCATAGGCCTGAGCTGAAGATTTGCTGAGATGAAAGTAGAATTTCAGAGCATTGTTCGTTACGCGTCTTGCCCATTTTGCCGTAGACGAAACTGAAAATGTCTCTTCTTGAATAGCCCTCACAAGCAGGAACTAAATGCGGCAACAATGTATCATGTTTACATTACGCATTAAAAAAACAAAATATTGTAAAGTTAAACTCTAGCGTGCAAAATTATTCGATAAAACAATTATGATAATTCTTTATTGAACAGCTCTCGTAATGGGGTGCGTTCTGCTTTTGTTTAAGTGTTCTGCCATGCGGTGGCGTTCTCCCTTATAGTCACTTATATTATGTAAGCTCAACTTTTTGAAGCTGCAATGGAGAAGAACTGTGGATATGAAAGAAGTTAATAAGCCCCTTATAGAGATTTAGTGCACTATTCACCCAGTTCGAAGATGTTTTAACCCCTGGCAAACTACCACGAGTGGCAGAAGTCGTTAAGGCGGGGATTCGTGAGCGGGAGATTTGGGGTTACCACTAGACCACCAGGACCTACTCTTCCTCCAAGTTAGGTTTGCCACCATAGTTAATGTTTTTCCCCAATCCATGTTTGGACCCCGGGTTCAAGGCCAACACATTGTGTTTCAGTACCCTTTTTGGCCAGGAGATCTGCTTTTTCATGCACATACATGCCCCGGCATCCATCGCAGTTCAAGTCTGTTGCGAGATGCGGGCAGTCATGGCATTTAGGTATTAAGTTTAGCTTTAACTTGGTCGGAGTATAGTGTTTTTAACATACTTTGACTACTACTGAGGATCAGAATTCGTTTACCATGGTAAAACCTTTCTCAAGTCCTCTAAAAATGTTGTTTAGGATAGCAAACACTTCTCACTGCAAGACAGTGTAATATTCTGTCCTTGGAGATAGGTCATATATGCCTGCGTCCGATTCTGTCCTTATATGGGATCCGTCGGTGAACCAAACAAGTTGTTCGCGTTCTTCCCTTGTACAATCATTTCCATCCAGTATTCTTGAGATCCGAGAGTTGCGTTAAATGGAGGGCGAGAGCAGTATTGAGTGTCCATTAGGTCAGATCTCATACTCAGTACTGAAATATCCACGAAATTTTAAACGGAGGTAAGTCCAACTGCTTAACCCTGTTTGCAACAAGTAATAAGTTAGCCTCCGCTTGTAAGTAGATGTCCATGGGAAGGAGAATCAACACAGTCTCCAGTGCAATTGTTGCAATACTTATATATCTGTACCTTTGCTGAAAACGTACGACCTCTAATATGGTGTATTGTTAAGGGGTCACTTAATCTTTTAACAAGATTTCTCGTCATGCGTTCACCTCCATGAACTTTAGAATAAGATGCCTGTTATTTCATGACTTTCCGTGTCAGAATATACAAAAATAACATTTATTACATATTTATTATCTACCATGTAAAGGAAAACGTATATTTAGGACAGTTTATTTCCTTAAAGGACAAGACAGAAAAAGAGATAAGCAGAGGAATATTCTTAACATGGAAGGCTTTCTGTTCCCTTCAGTTTATACTCTCCGACAGAAAAATAAGAAAAAGCTTAAATTCGAAACACTAGAAGCCTGCATATATCCAGTAATGCTATACGGGTGCCAGACATGGTCGGCTACAAACAAACAGATGAATGCATTACAAGTAAGCCAAAGGAAAATAGATCGCAGGATATTAGGAATAACAATATGGGACAAAAATCTCCGACGAAACGTTAACCCAATAACAGACATCGCAGAAAGAGCCACCAGATTGAAATGGAAATGGGGAGGCCACATAGCGAGGATGCAGGACGACAGATGGACGTATAAGAACACCATGTGGGACACGCGTTTAGGCAAACGAGACAGAAGCCGGCCAAAAAGGAGATGGGAAGATTTCTACGCGGCACAGGCAGGTCGACAATGGTGCAGAATAGCAAGTCAGGAATACATGGAAAACCATCAAACGTCAACTTCGCACCGAGTGACGTCTAATGAACAAAAGTGTAACAAAGTGCAATACTACTGTACACAACTCTACGCATTAGTGAATAAGATTCACACTCTTGTAGGGTGCATTTGCCCTTCTGGGACGTTTGGGCTTATTATTATTATTATTTTATTTTTTATTATTATTATTATTAATATAAACTTCACTTTGTTGTTCCAAACAATAGATTTCTCTGAATCATGAAGCATATTGCTCCTTTCTAATTCTGTATTCTCACGACATACGGTTGATTCCGTAGAGATGCTGATTACAGTCGCCTGACGAGAGGTTCTGTACGTGAATCAAGTGGATGCATTGATAATAATAATAAGCACTCTGAGGGTAGCGTTTGTTTTACAGCATGTCACTCCGTTCTCTGTTGGAGTACAATTAAAGCCCCAGAGAGAACCTTGTGTGACACGCTCCGACACATTTATTTTAATAATATGCCCTTACATGCCCGTTTTGTCATTTATTTCGCAATGAAACTTTAAAATAACACTGGATATTCATTAAAGCACCGAACTCTATAACATTACCATCCCGATCTTTATGCATGGGTGCGGTATAAAACCACGAATTCCGAAGCACATATTCAGCATTCCGTTATTGCCCTCTCCATTAAAACCTAATTTCCTCTCCTGCAAGTTCGTTTGCTTTACGTAATTGTTCTTCGAGCACGCATGCTGTGAGAGAGGAAGAGATTGAGTTATAAAGAATGTTAACGACGCTAAACCTGTTATGAAATTTTATTCATCCACTTCAGGTAGGTGATAAAATTAACCGTAAAACCTTCATACATCAAAAGTCCCACCATCAGATATACAACATAGAGTTAGCAGCATCACTAAATAAGGTTTAAGCCACATTGTACACATTCTTGCATATCACGAGGAACATTCAAAAATTTTTGCAACCACCACATCCATTGTTGAACAATAATGTCTACAAAAATGTAACTATTGCAGCTGGTGCTAAGTGCCCAAGTGGCTAGCCAGAAGCGAGCTACAGCGGAGAGTGGGAAACTTATCCACACGCACTTTAATTTGTAAAAATGGATAGGGACGGTAAATCACTATAATGAGGGCATTATTAGCAAGTAAAACATTGTAATTGTGGCAAGCCATTATCAGGCGGGTGAAATATTGTAACGGTGGGAAATGTGCTCTTATTCCAATTCGCAACTAATTCATATACACACACTAACCTAATCTGTCGGCTAACCTCGGGCAAATCCTAGAAACCGGTGAACCCCGTGGTTTAGCGAGTAAATCATTGTAATTGTGGCAAATCCACTTTAACTCCGGCAGGGAAAAAAAAGCATGGGATGGTATAGTATTTGAGCCCACTATTCTATCTTCACCAGTGTAGCATGATGCTCTAACCGCCTGCGCTATTGTACCGTTGATTTAAAAGCGTTATTACCTACTAACAGATGTGCTAGTCAATTATCTTCGGCTCTCTCCGCTGTCGCTTACTTCTGCCTAGTCGATCTGGTACTTGGGCACTTAGCACCAGTAGCTGCAGCAGTTGAGTGTTTTCAGCCCGGCGGGTAACGTCAATAAGTATCAAAATGTGCATAAATCCAAATTTAAACTTGCATTGTCACTTTCGTACAGTCTGTCGAGTTCAGTCCTGTGTCAATAGCTGGTGAAAAAAAATAAATATTTCTAAAGAAAACTTTACATTCTACATTTTCACACGCTATAAGCAGGTGAAAGAGCGAGGATTTGGTAGCTTTCATGGCGATCAAGTGTGTTCATTTGATACCATTGCAAGATGCATTTGATCATTTGATGAGGGCAGAGACCCAACGCTTATATTTTTTTTTTTTTTTTTCAGCGAGGCCTGGTTTCACCTGAACAACCGTGTGAACAATCAAAACATGTGCTACTGGCGAATCGAAAATCCACATTGTATACAGGAAACCAGACATTATGATAGGAAAATTGGAGTTTGGTGAGTTATAATCACAAGGCGTATTTTCGGTCCGATTTTTTACGAGACAGTAAATGCAGAAAGATATCAAAATGATATTTTGACCCATTTTTTCAGCAGCTTACACAAGAAGGTATGGGTGATTTCAACAGAATTCTGCAATTGCTCGTACAGTTGCGGAAACCAAAAATAAAATTAAGGAAATGTTCGATAGAGCCATTTATGCTGGTATATACCTTCTCTCACCAGAATTAAATGTGCGATTTTTACCTGTGGGGCTGCCTAAAGGACAGAGTTTATAAAACAAGCCCTCACACATTCCAGGAACTAAAGGAAAATGTCACAAATGAAATCAGAAACATTACAGTGGCCAAACTTAAACATGTCATTCAGAAGGTGTTTTCCCGATATGATGCGTGTTTGGGCTAAGCATCTTCTATGAGAAAAAGTTATACACGCTTTTAGAGGGCAAGTTTAAGTACGTTCTCGGCGGCCGCAACACGCCCAGTCTATAGAATCAAAACACAGGGCATGCGGGATAGTTTTTACATGAAAGCCCGGTAGATTGATATGTTTTAAGTCAGGTGAAATGTACTTTAAACCTTTGTAAAATCATGTTGACTTGTCTCGTGCTTAATTGGTTACACGTTTTTAACTTAACTGACATGTTTTTAGCTAGGTTAAATGTGTTTAATTCATTTAATGTGTGTAAAATTAAGTTGATACATATTTAATAAGTTTGATGTCATTAACAAATTGGCATGTTTTAGTTAGGTTGTTTAATTAAGTTAAATGACATATAAATATAGAGTAATCCGCTTGGGTAGGGGTAAAATGAAAACAACGTAAAACATTTACTATTGAACTTTACATTTTCAAACTTTGTATAAACATTATTCAAAGATGGGAGATTTACCGGAATGCTACATGGTCCACATTGCGCACTCTGCACAACCCATAACTTGCATTTTATTGCGGCTCACTCCACGCGTTTACTTTTGGACTTGGTCTTTCAAGCTCGTAAGAAACAGGATCATTTTCCCTTGTCTAAATAATGCAGTTTTCCTTAAGTTCTTCCAATGTATGAAGGACTTGTTTTTGTACACTTTGTCCTTTCACGCCAACATACAAATAAAACTCATTGACTCTTAGATCTAGGGAGCGAGTGGGTCATACACCAACACTAACTACTCGTATCTTCAAACACTTCCCTAATTTTACCCACAGGCTCCTGTACGGTATGGACAGTGGCAGAATCTTGCTGAAACGACCCTATGATTTCTCTTCTATCAGCTGATTAAAAATGGGGCCAGAGTGTCATTTTGGCACATCTCTCTATCAACTGCCTGCTAGTTAAAAATGGGCCTAGTCGGTCATGTACTAATCTCACAACAAACTTCAATTTTTCTATAATAAAGAACGGTTTCTTATAAGCAATATGGATTTTCAGAACACTAATAGCGATTGTTGAGAGTGCTCACACGATTTTGGTAGAACCATAACTCGCTTGAAAATAACAAAAGCTGTGATTTGATTAATCCTTCAGTCACTAATGAAAGAAACCACTGACAGTAACGCACACGTGCTACGGGATCACTTTGTCATAGACAATGGACACGTGTACAATTGTAAGGTTTGAGTTATAACAATTTTGTTGCTGTATGTGCAGAAGATACTGAAACCCCAACTTGTGCTAATTTCGGTAGTGATTTTCTTGGCAAAATATTTGCGCCTGTTACGTCTAATATGTCTTCTGTTAAATCTGTAGGTCTTCTCGCGTATCTCTTGTTTTGCACTGAACCAGCAAATTTATTCATAAGATAATGAGTTTAATTCGACGGGCTGATTCGTGTTTGTACACAAAAATGTTGCTGAATACTATCTTCGAGAACTAATGTAGATGGCTTGGAAGTTCAAGAAAAGCAGGAAGACGGCCGTGATCGGGAAGGGGAACCGGCCTTGGCCGAGACGTAAACCCCGTGCGAGGGTTGAGGACATATTCCGGAAGCGTGTAGTTTTCACTCTAAACTACAAGTTAATACTGTTCACTACTATACATGCTGTTATACAGTATTTCCGCTATCAATTCCAATACAATTAAATTAAATATTTCGATAAGTAGTGGATTTAACTGTCCTTTCTCATGCACCAGAAAGGTGTTAGGCAGAGCTTAGAGCAAATTAACAGGTTATGCAGAATAGGTCAGAAGCCCCTTTTAAGCACAAACTCTTGTGAGATTTTCTGTTAGGCCAAGTGCATTACTATGCAAGCTTTCAAAATATGTGCAATTTCCCATCTGTCTTTCTACAGCACACAGTATTTCAGCTGCTGAATGCGCAGGATGATTTAAAACCGTGTCAGGGTGCAAAAAAACAAACATCGGAGAGGGCGAGGAATATGGGTTTCTGTTAATCCACTGTTATCATTCAGAGAACAGGAATGAAATTTCCCTGGAGGATTCCTGCATGTCATCTAACCACAGAGCAGCAAAAATATGCCCGGCTATAAGAGTGGGATAAGAATGTGCAATGTTTCTTTTTTATAATGACTTTTAAAGTTGTATTCTTGAACGCCAGGAGAAAAGTTTAGTATACATACAATTACATTTTGATAGTTTATTGCGAGATAATATATGAATCAGCAATTGTCGATTATTAGCAGCCCAAAGTAATGAACGCGCACTAACTTATGTCTTTGCAGAGTTGGATAAGATACATGCTTTGTATAGCAAATATTGTTAATTGATTACGTTCATATAATTTACCATAATTTTCCAGTGGCAGCATACGAGGGTAGTCCCAAAAGTACCCGACCTAATAAAGAAAACACAAAAATTTGAGAAAAATATATTTATTTTTCTATAAAGTTTCATTTTGGCGTGATACTTTTTCCAGCGATGTTCAATAGCTTCGATACCCGGGTTAAAGTGAGAATCGTCGAGCTCCTCAAAATAGCCATCAACCACAGAATCCACCTCTTCGTTGTTGGCAAATGTTTTACCTCTGAGGCAATTTTTCAAGCTTGGAAACAGAAAATAATGCAAGGGGGCTAAATCTGGCGAATAGGACACGTGAGGAAGCAATTCATTGATTTTGGCTATCGCGATAACGGATGTGTGAACTGGAGCATTGTCTTGATGAAACAAAACTTTCTATTTCGCCAAATGCGGCCGTTTTTTCTGCAAACGCTGCAGTAAGTAATACTTGCAGTTGGTTGTTTTTTTCTTTTTGAAGATTTGAAAATTATTCCATGCGCATCCCAAAAAACTGAAGCCATGATATTACCTGTAAATAGAATTGTCTTCGCCTTCTTTGGAGTCGATTCTCCCCTTTCAGTGCATTGTTTTGACTGTTCCTTCACAGGTGTGAAGTGATGGACCCATGTTTCATCCAAAACAAAATCTCAGTTTTTATTGCTGTGATACATCGCCAAACACTCTACTGAAACATGCTCACGACGCTGTTTTTGTTCCACCTTGCGCACTGGTTTCTAACGTCCAACTTTTCAGTCAATATGCGATGTACAGCATTTTTGAAATGTCTACCTTGTCTGTTAGTTCGCACACTTCCAGTCGACGATCATTCAATATATTGTGGATTTTGTTGAACATTTCTGGCGTGGTCACCTCATTTGGTCGATCACTGCGATGTTCACATTGGCAACTCGTACGACCTCGTTAAAAGTCTGCCACTATTGTAAACGAAGGAGTAGAATCCGCCCCCCCCCCCAGAGTATAATCTAGCTCGCTTTGATACTGGTTAGACTGAGACCTTTCAAATGAAAGTATTGTATAACAGAAATGACCAATTTTTTCCATGTTTACAAATTCACTGAGAGAGTTCACTATTGATGGCTAAACAACATAGCTTCGTCAAACTTAAAACATAAGCTTTATAAGGTTGGTACTTTCTACTATAGTATTTTTTCTCAAACCACCACCCCTATCTATACGTCAGGTAGGGTACTTCTGGGACTACCCTCGTATTGCGGAGTGCACAACTTTACTATTTCTAATTATAGATCACAAGCTTCTATTAGAATCTTTTAGAATTTTATGTAATATTAATATCCAGGATTAACACAAGCTGTCAGTCCAATATATGAGGAATTGGAAATATGACATTAATAAAATAGTTATTTACGTATCTACTTCTAATGACAAAAAGTTGTTAATTTATAACATTAGTATGTCACATTTATATAACTCCATTCCCCCAGAGTATTTATTTACGATTAGTACGTTCATATATGGTGAGTACGGAGGTTGTTTCAAGAGAGATTCCCTGCCATTCAACTCCGATTCACAGATTGGTAAATAAATTTCATGCAACGCAAGTATTCTTTAAAAAAAAGAAAAGAAAAGAAAAAGCATACACAGCCTCGTACAGTACTCGCAGAAGAAATTGGATAACATTGACATGCTCTGGAACGTCTTTAAAAAAAATCACTACCATGCAAAAGGGAATTCCCTATTTCACTGTTGAACGGCTACAAAAGCTACTGAAGTTAAAACCCTATAAAATTACTGCAGTGCAAGAAGTTAAAGCCATATAAAATTACTGTGGTGCAAGAATTTTATGAATGGGTTTTAAATAGTGTGCATGACGGAGAAATTGACCGTAATATTATTTTCTTTAAGGGTGAATCTTGGTTCCATCTAAGTGGGTATGTTAATTCAAAAAACAGCCGATACTAGAGTTCAGTAAAACTTAACTCACTGCTAACCGGAATGTGATTACCACAACATATGCTTCAGAAAACGTTGTCAACCCAACGGTTAAAATTACTTTTGAGACAACCTTAACTTCCGCTGACAGAAGACCATCACTTAGCTTGGTGCGGAGCGACTTCCCTTCCGCATTGTATAAGCGATTTTTGAGCAGCTAGAGTTTCTAACGAACCGCCTTTGTATCCATCCAGTCCTGTGCCAGCCTAATTCAATGTTTCAGACAATAGCTTGGCGGTGCAGTTTAAAGAGGTTCGGAAGCACCAATCGTTAAAGCCGTAAATACCATACTGGGGGTAGGAAACCATTACTCGAAATCTGATGTGGTCCCTGTGGGAGCTCAATGCATTTCGGTTTCTGTCCAGCTCGCACTTAACGTGTGAAATATTTCATATAACGCATTTGGTTTGTTTCTATTACTGGCAGGCCGCTTTCAAATTGAAATGCTTTTAACACAAACGTAAATGTACTTACATGATAAATCCAAATGAACAAATTGGTATCCTTTGGGGCAAGCAAAGGTTATGACCGTTTTTAGTCATGAATATAAGCGTTGTAAGGATTGAACAAGCTTAAATGTGTCCTGCGGTTTAGTGCTTCAAGCTACCCTGCATTTTACACACAGTCATTTCAGTTTTGTGAATTAACATACCCACTTCGATGGATCAAAGATTTGTTCATAAAGAAAATTAGATCAGGGTCAATTTCTCCATCATGTATATTATTTTAAATTCATTCACAAAATCTGCACGGTGGCCCAATTTAAGTTCTTGCACTACAGTAATTTTATAGGGTTTTAACTTCAATAGTTTTGTGGCCGTTCTGACAAAAAAAATTAGAAATTTCCCATTTGCTGAGAACGATGTCAAAGTGATTTTTCAGAGACGTTCCAGATTATGTCCAATGTTATCCAGAGTTTCTTCTGTGAGTACTGTACATGGCTATGTACGCTTTTATCAACAACACTTGCCGTTTCACGAAATTTATTTACAGATCTGTGAATCTTAACTTCGACTTTGGAAGTTGAAAATCAGAAAATCTCTCTTGAAACAATCTCCATACATCATAAGCCGATACTCTTTGAGGAATATAATACAGCCTAATAAATAACACTGTCCCACAAAGCACAAGAACACATTCGTACGTTCCTAGATTTAAACTCGTAATGACCTTTCCTGCGGCTTGCCGGCCAACTTTCAAGCGTGGGAACATTTATCCATACAGCAAGAAAAATCTGAAACTTCTGGCGCGATAGAGCTGCAGTCCCAAGCGACAGCGGAGAGAGTCGACGGTAGTATGACTTCCACAGATATAGCTAGATAATAAGGTTTTCAAGTGCAACGGAGTGATAATTGAGACGGTTAGAGCGTCATATTACAGTTGCGAAGGCAGTGGTTTCGAATCCTCACGACCTGATTTTTTTTTCTGACGGAGATAAAGGATATTTTCCACCATTCCAAGGATTTACTTCCTAACAGTACCACGCAGCAATGCTCTATAAATTCATATTTACGAATTTCCTTTTGTGTTGGAATCAAAGGAGATTTGTAATCATTACAGTGATTTACCGGCCCTTATCAATTTATATTTACGAAAAGGAGGCGAGCGTAGGCCGTTAGGCCGTAGCGAGCCGCAGCAAACCGCTGGATCCACGGTTTCTAGGATTTACCCGAGGTTAGCGTTGAGATTAGTGTGTGTGCATATATGAATAAATTGCGAATTCCAATAAGACAACGGGTGGTAAAAGGTGAAAAGGTCGGTTTTGTAATAAGGAAGACATATTGCAGTCAGAAAGTTACGGAGGATAACGCATAGGTTACATATGTGTAGCAAAAAAATAATACATGCAACATTTACACTATTACAAGCGACCATGGAGAGTGTTCTATCTCCCGTTTGACTATCTCTGCTGTCGCTCGGGACTGCAGCTCTACCGCACCAACAGCTTCGGATTTTTCTTGCTATATGGGTAAGTGTGAGAAAGAGACGAGAACTACAGAACAGCATATGGAGCGGTCCCGAGAGGGGAAAATCGCCTAATATACAAGACGTAGCATATATCAAAATCATTGAAGCCACGTTTAAATGAAAATTTTGAAAGCGTGAAATAAAAACCTACTGTTTTTAAATAGTATGAGTTAAACTGCACTCTATTCGTGAATTTTATAAACCTAGAGATGATGAGACGCACGTCACTTGCAACGGCTCCGTGGAAATTAATTTCTAAGTGTACCGTAACTAGTGGCGCCAATGCTTCAACTTCACTCGTCCTTCACTCATTTTGCCTTGAAATGCACTGAAACTGTTCCCTATCGATATGATGGCAGTGTACATTTATTCGATAAGATGGTTGATTTGAAAACAAATTAATTTTTGTACATAAACTTTATTTTAAATACGATTGGTTACAGTATTTATTCAGAACTTCCTGGATCTGTCCTACTGGAAACAGTTTTAACAGAGAAAACATTGACAAATTGGCACAATCTTGCACATTCGCTAACAAAATCACTCCCAAATTTAGCACAAGTAGGGATATCTGAATGTAAAGGCAATCGAAAACAGAAACATTACAGTACACGAATGAGATGTGTTTAGTCTAGGGAAGTCGACTGCATATCTTCTATAAAGTTCGATTGTTTATACGTTTTATGAAGCGCAGTTAAAGTACGAACACCGGCAGTGGCACGATGAGTAGCAGAGAAATAAAAAACCGTATGAGCGGATAAGATTGTAACTAAAGCCCAATATATTTCTTTTGACAAGAAGACCCACGCAAGGATAGAGTTTTAACCCGTAGTATCGACATACAGTATGCAGCAAAACAAACGACAATGAAATGTTAGTTAATGACGTTGGTACAGAATGTGTAAAATTACGTGCCACACATTGTTCCTAACGTTTCTGAAGATTATACAACAGGTTGATGGCAAAGATTGCTGTAAGAACACAAAAAACGACGTTATCTTTTCGCGTATTTCGGGAATATTTGTAGGTGGGTCATCAGTCTTAAAAATTGATTCTTTCAACATGTCCCCATATGCAGACATGAGAGACTCCGGAAGTGGAGTTCCAGGAGAAATTAGGCGATCTCCACAGCGTCGTAGCAGAAGAGCAAGTGGCTCCTCGGTGTGGGCTGTTGCTCCATCTGGCTGCATCCATCGTCGTTCGAGGGGTAAGTTTCTGGCGTAAGGCGCAAATCCCGCACGAATAGGGTAATAAAGAGGTATCTGTAGCGCTCGTATGCGGATTCTGTGCAGCATTCAAAGCCCGGACATGGAACGCCAAATCCTAACCCGTGCACTGTGTAGCGGTTTCTGTACAACGACATCAGGCAGTTGAAAACTTAAAAAACGAGCAGTTTGTCTGTTGGTGTAGCCATCAAGGTGAACATGACTTTCATCTGAAAACCACAAGTTGCAGAAGAAATCTGGATCCTCACACGTCATAGACAACACTTGGGCTCGCTCATCTCTTCCTGTTAGACACTGAGCAACTTGAATCTGGTATGCAAATCCACCCAGTTCTTTAAACACCCGCCAAACAGACCAGTTTCAGTGATGTTCGTCGTGGACTACGCTTTGGGCACTCTCAACACCTGTTGGAGAAGTAGTCCTTGATTCTCGTTTGTGGTGACGGTTCTCGAGCGACCCGTTGTTTGTAGGGAGGGTGGTGCCTACCTTAATGCTGGGGTGACTCACCTCTTAAATACGAGTAGATCTATGCTAGACGTGACCTATCCACCAGTGAGAATCTGGAAGCTAAGGGAACTTAGCGCGCCTGGGCGACGCACTCGTCTGCAGCCGAATGGCGGGTCGGTTTAGGAAACAAGGTGCCGTCCTAATGCAAAAGCCCACGGGTAACATACACCTCTGTGTTGTACCCCTGGACCCAGGGCCTAGTAGTACCCGAATCAACCTGTCCCCTTTCGTTGACGTAACACTGATCCCGTACGACGGAACTTGCCAAGGACAGCTAACATTGTTTTGTTATTTGACATCTTATTAAATCTTTCCTCGTGCTGTTCTTTAACGTGAAGCATACTCAGCCCACTGACATCCTATTTCGCATGACCGGAAATAATGTTCGACGATGAACACTCTCTTTTGTCGTGAGAACCAAAATTGCTGAAATCAAGTAAATTCCAATGTGTCAAAATATATACACTCAATTGCTATTAAAACTTGGACAGCAAATGATCGCTAATTTCATTATCTTTTATTTTTTCTCCTCCCCCGCACACTGCATTGTGAATTCCGCTTTCAAGGCCTTCGGCCGATGAGAAATGAGTCGAAACCGAAGAGTACGCGCGCGTTGTTTATATGCCATCTCTAGATACACGGGATGTCATATAGCGAGCAGTGACAGACATGATGAAGACTTGAGTGGTTGTTCATCCAAGTGTGAAACAACGAATTATTAAAATTCTTCCAAAAGAAACAGTAAAACCTTCGGAAATATGACGAAGAATAAAGGCACGGTATGGAGAGGAAACGCTGTCATATATAAAAATTTCAAAAAGGGCGACAGCGTGTCGAGAAGAACCTAACTAATGCGGCGACGGGAGAAAATACTGGGATATCACTTCAATGTTAATATAAGTATTAGTATAGCCGGGCTGCTCGACAGCTACCTTTTCAGTTGGTAATCATACACATTAAATGAGCAATGCTACCCGCTGCTCCTTCCGAACCAAAAACAAAGTACTATTATCGGTCAATCAGTCGTGACGTAGAAACTGCTATGTTGCCGGTTTTCTTATTATATTAGAGCTGATTTCTATTGTGTGTTTGAACTGATTTATTGCGATTAATTGAAATGGCTAATTTGTAGTAGTTAGAAAATATCCCACAGCGGTCATTTGCAGAATAATTCACGGAGTTATCCTAATTCTTTGCGTCGAGGTGTAACATGCACACAAAATGCTGTTAGAAATGGCACATATTGTAACGGCTCGAAGCTTTTTCCTGCTCAAAATCACGAGCAAATATGTATAAAATTTGTTCTTTATTATAGTTACATTAGTACAGAGCAATTTAATTGCGGTTATAAATAATTCTGGACCGAGTAATGTATTATTGCGTAGATTAAATATACCTTTACGAGGCGACAATGAAAAATCAACAATATCAACCGTCAAAAAGTGGTGGCTGTTGCAACCACAGCATAGTAAACATTACATGAACTGACGCTAACTGTCAAGTACAAAGTTCCAGCAGCCCGGGTGTAGTATGGACATTATCATTAAACACAATATGGAATTTGAGTGCTTTTTATAAATGAACTAGAACACTAAAATTGTTTACCCGTTGCTCTCGTATTATGTGGTAGATACTTAGGAAATTTCTAAGGCGTAGGTACTACCTTACCTAAATAAAAAAAGAGTTAATCTGAAGAAGCCGAAAGCCACTTTATCAGGGAGCAAGATTATTATTTTTTTAATTTTTTTTAGAATAGTTTTTACTACTGAGGCACCACAGGCGGTGAACACTGATGACACATGAAATGAAATGATACGACGGTAGGTTCATTAGTTTCCCGCCTTGATTTATATTTTTGTATATCCCTGTTTAGAAAATGTTATAAGATTATTTACTTAAGATGTAATTTGATAACAGTTCAAGTCAAGGTATATTTTTACCATTTTCTAGGTATGATAAAGACAAAAGACAAAAAATACATTTCAGTTTTCGATACGACGGTAGGTCCATTAGTTTCCCACCTTGATTTATATTTTTGTATATCGCTGTTTAGAAAATATTATAAGATTATTTACTTAATATGTAATTTGATAACAATTCAAGTCAAGGTATATTTTTACCATTTTCTAGGTATGATAAAGACAAAAGACAAAAACTACATTTCAGTTTTCAATATAGTTATCCTTTATTGCAATACACTTCTCACATTTTGAATTAATATTTCAATCCCCCCCCCCAAACCAAAATATTCAGAAGTCTTGTCTGCAAAATGGGCATAAACAGCATCCATTACTTCTTCGTCACACTTAAATGTCCTTCCTCGCAGGTCCTTCTTGAGTTTTCAGAAGAGGAAATAGACACTGGAAGCTAGATCTGGGTAGTAGGGTGGATGATCGATCTCCTTGAAGCCACATTTCTTCAGAGCATCCTTTGCAACAAGAGCTGTGTGCACAGGCGCGTTGTCGTGAAGAAGGCGCACACCACCACTCAGATTTCCTCGTCTTTTCTCTTTGATGGAGGCACGTAGTCTGTGCAGTAGACCAGCATAGTACCCCCATTTTATTGTGTTTTTTTTTATTTATTTACGGACGCTCTTTAACATCTCAGGTTATCAGCGTCCCATTCTATTTAGGGCGTGAAACGGCCGACAAATTTTGCTCAGAGGCCTCTCTTTCAGGGTTGAGGTTCTTTTTCGTGCCATAAATCTACAACACGGGACCAACGGCTTTACTTCCCTTTCGAAGGAAGCCATACTTAGGATTTTTACGCCCGGAAAAAATCCATCGATCTTGGCAGGGTTTGAGCCCGATTTTACTGTGGTGTTCCTCTCCTTGAAGTCAATGAACAGTATTCCTTCACAATCACAAAAGATTGTGGCCATAATCTTCTTGATTGACTGAGAGACCTAGGCCTTTAGAGGCGGTGCTTCGCCAGATTTACGCCACTCCATTGATTTTCTTTTGGACAAGGGATCATAATAGAGGGTCATAGTTTCATCTCCTGTAACAATGGTTTACAGAACTTTTCTCTCGTTACAACGGCAGAGCTCCAAAAATTTCTGATGATAAACATAGCTCGTTGTTGCTTTTGGACTGAGGAAAGAAGTCTAGGCACCCATCTTGCACTAACCTTATTCATGTTTAAATGTTCATGAATAATTCGAAGGACTGTTGTTTTAGAAAGGCCCAAACTTTCTGCTATTTCTGTAACTTTGAGCCGCCGGTCTTCCATAATTTCTCTATCCACAAGAGCGATGTTTTCAGGAATGAGCACTTCCAAAGGCCGACCTGCACGCTCTTCGTCTTCAATGCTTTCTTAACACATTTGAAAAAGTTTGGCCCATTCTTTTACAGTAGAATATGAGGGGAGTGTTTCCCATATACACCGTCCAATTGCTGTTTAATTTTATTTGGAGTAAGTCCTTCTTTTGTGAAGAACTTAATAATAGCTTGATACTCCATTTTGAGCATGTCACAATCTTCTACACATAGCCTTCTTTTTGCAATTATATCTGAACAATTGAACACAGCGGAGCGAAAGTAGCAGCTGGAATTATTTACTTAACAGATAAGGTGTGACACCAGATAAGGATTTTTATTTTTTTTAAGGAAGGAAACGTTCCAGGCATAAATTTAGAGTACTTTCTCGGCATTTGCCACTTATGAGGACTGAGGAAAACCTGAAAAAAAAAACTCAGTCAGGGGGGAAGGTCCAGACTGGATTCGAACCCAAGACCTCCCGCTCACGAGTCCGCGCCTTAACGACCTCGTCCAGCAGTCGTTTAGAGGAATATTATGGCTGGGTATTTTATATAACCTGAGTAGCGAATGCAAAAACCTACTCAATTCTCATATAGGAATTGTTTGGTGAAAGCAGCCATGCATAACAAGAGGAAGAAAACGCAGAATTCTGTCCACTTCCAACAGAACAATTCTTGGCTACTTCTACTATGACAATACAGGAATTCAAGTGGAAAGGTCCTTCCGTTCTCCCTACAGCATGCCTTCGCATCACTAAAGAAGTTTTACAAAGAATAAACCTTAATAACAACGTTTCGGCAGTAAGTGTTCTATAGCATCTATAGCACATGGGATTAGGATGCTATAGAATCGATGAATAAAAACTAATGCACTGGATATAGCTTAGTTTATTTTTTTTTTTTTAATTCCCACATTTGGGAAGTTAAAAACAGCAAGTATAGAGAGAAAGAAGAAAAATCGTTCAAAAATTCTAGACACCTATATTTTTAAATCTCTGATTTAAAAAAAAAAGTTTTAACATCAATCTTTTCTTCTGCCAGCATGCACTGATTAAAATTAAAATGTATTTCTCTTTTAAATGTTATGATATAATGACTGTTTGCTTGCTATATACAAGGAATTGTATCAGAAAGTTCCTGGACTGGTTCTGTAGCACACCAAAATATGTCAATACAGTGTTGCACACCCAGGGCTAGGGGAGCTGAGCTTTAAATATGCCAAGCTGTATTTATATTGGGAGTAGTGCAATCAGTATTTTCATCAGTTGCATGTGCTAGCCTGCGATTTTGTCATGGACAGCAGGTTGGAACAAAGAAATTGGCCACAGAGATATTAAATATGCTTCGGCAAGTTTATAGCGATGGTGTAATGTTTGAAGTGGTAGGGGTGCTTCAAAAGTGGAAGACAATGAGCATCACCCACAAAAATGCTGAAAAAACCTGGGAAATTGTTAATGAGGCTTGCTGAAAAACAATCTGCTTCTGTAGTTCCAAGTAGTTGCAGAAGCAGTGGGAGGAACATACCAACATAGTACATAGACACTGAGTGAAAAGGGACAGAGAGAAGAGGTTAATAACTCACAGATGTGGAATGAAAATTGTACACAAGTAAAGCAGTATGTTTTAATATAGATTTAAATAGTGAGAATTTTCACAGTGAAATACGGTATAACAGCCACAGTCCAAAACAACATGAACTCAAATTAATCAACAATTAAATGAAATGATAAATTGGGAAAGGATTTTTTTTTTTTTTTTTTAAGGAAGTGTTTCAGGCCTAAGTTAAGGATACCTCCTTGGCATTTGCCATTTATGAGGACTGAAGAAACCCTGGAAAAAACCTCAGTCAGGGAGGACACTCCTGGTGGGAATCAAACCCCAGACCTCCTGCTCACAAGTCTGCACTTTAACAACCTCGGCCACCCATGGCAGTAGGAGTACCATAAAATCATAGATGTAGCACAGAAAAATGACTACACAACAGAACTGATTAAGAAGAAAGTACAAAAGTTCAAAAAAATAAATAAAAGAACCACCACAATAAAAGGCTACAAAGGAGATCATGTATATATATATGAAAGTCATAATCCATCCATTGGCACACCAAAAATTCCAGAAAAATTTTTAAAGATGCCCATGTTACATGGGCTCCAGTGAACAAGTGCAATTAAAAATCTTCTAAACCACGAATACAAAAGAGAAAAATTCTAGCAGGAAAACAATCAGGCATTTACTAAGTCAGTTGCAGATTGCAATATGAAATGTATAGGTAAAACAAAAAGAACCATTACCTTATGGTTTATGGAACATGTTAGAAATGTAAAATATAAACACAGGAAAATTCAGCGGTAGCATACCATTTCTGGCACAAATTAAAAAAAGAAGAAGAATTTCAAAATGAACCTAAACTCTTAAAAACTCTTCAAAAACCCATAGAATTAACAGATATATTCATAAACAAAAAACAAGTAAAATGTAACTAGAGATGCTAATTGGAACTTGTACAGTGAAGCTAATCATATAATTAAGATCATTGTATGATTGAGTCAACTACACATTCTTATTGCCTCCACTTGTTTATATGTTTATTGTATGTTATTCAGTATTGAGGGTGAAAACAAACAAAAAGTTCATTGCACCTCCACCAGAGCAGAATATGCATCCCCATAGCATAATGAAATATCCAGCATTAGAATAGTAGGCGAGGATGTGAGATACATTTAAACAAGTGGAGCTAATAAGAGTATATAGTTCAACTCAATCATATAATGATCTTAATTAAAGGAAAATGTAGATAATTTTGATCTTCCAAACAATAGTAATCTTGTCACTAAGTTCATAAAATCTACAAAGTGACAAGTTAATACCTTGCTGGAAAGCTGGCAATGGAACCATGCTGAAGATGAAAGCAACAGCCTTCGAAACATGTCCAAACAGGTGGAACATAATTAGTGAAATTTGAGTGATTTCCTCATAAATAATTTATTATATTAAAGCAGTGTGTGTTCAGAATTACATCAAAATATACTATGTCTCATATTTCATGCTATAAAACACATTTTAAGGTATCAATTTTTAATTGTCTGGCTGCTGTTGGGACCTATGTGCACATTTTACCCTGGAAAATATGAACACTTTTCTTTTAATCAAATATGAATTTTTCTAATTTCTGTGAAATATTTACTTTGTGACAAAATTAAAAACTACCAATCCCATTTCAGAGTAAAAAGATTTTACTAATAGTCAAAATATTTGTTATTTAATAATATTTCTCATGTAATAAATCCAGAGAAATATGTTAAAAACCTGTAGTTTGCAGGAAACAAATGGCACAATGCGCTCTATGTGGAAGGTACTAAAATAATTAAAAGTTATATAATATGGAAGTCCTACCTTCTCTTCATGAGAAGCCAGAAGCATGTCTAACCATGGGTAGAGCAGACCATCTTCTGCAAGGCCTTGTGGATTGAAGCATGGCCCACAGCATAATAATGCACTCATTGCTTGCAGTGCAGACAATTGCAAATCAGAGCAGGGGCGTTCTTCTGCATCCTGTTCTGTTGTTTGGTAGCCCAGAGGTCGACCAAATCTGCCACTCCACCCAGCAAATAGAGTGAAGAGATTCCGTCTTAGATCCCTCTTTAGGAGTGTATGGCATGTCTCCACTATAAGAAGAAATATCATCTTACATTTGCAAAGAGATGCATAAAAGAGTGATTTTAAAAGTTCTTGAGGTTTCCTTAAGATAGCAGTGGTTCCAAGTTTGTTATAGTATAAAATGGGTTCATTTAAATGGTTATGCTTTGATGCAAAATAACAGATACTTGAGTACAGAAAAATATGATATTATACTTGAAACTTCTTTGCATAATGATAAAATTAGTATACAGAACTATGCAGTGGCAACTCACGGCCCCTGTAGAAGGTGGGCCAGGGGCATAATGCCTCCCTAATGTTATGGGGAAAGGTCTCATTCTCCCTTTATTCATTAATACAAAACAGATACCTTTTTTTTGTAACTTAACAGTTGACACTGTGAAAGTCAACTTTTCACTGACAAACAGTGAAGAAGTTACCCAATTTCAAACCTAGTGCGAAAACAACCCCGAGTTAGTTATGCACGGTGGCAGTAATCCTTGAACATTAGGTTTCTAAGAAAAAAAGAGTACACAGAGCACTAGCCATGGACCATCTTCCTTGTGGTATTTTTTGTTTTAAAAATTTACCAGGAGAAGAGAAAATGGTAAATAATTATGGCATTTTCTTGGGGGGGGGGGGGGGGCGGGCAAGCCCATTTGGCCTTCATTGACAGGTCATCTCTGGAACCATGCTTCTTCAGTAAGGATATTACATCTATCAATTACTCTATAATTAATGTTTTATAACATCCATTTATAGAAATATACTTGAATATCAGCAATTACTGCTTGCAATTTGTTAACAATAGTGATCTTGTATGCTTTCAATATCAAATTCACTGAATTTTGGAAAATAAATTAATACACATTAATGGCAATTTTTCAAAAAGATGCCATAAATATGTGGGTATAGCAGGAAAAAATCCAATATCTCCCGTCATAAGGTATTGCTTATTTTCATTGTAACTGTAGTTCTAATTGTGAGAATTTGAATCAGTTGGACAGATATTGTAATCACTAGTTGTAAACCTTACAGCTGCTGTGAAAGGGGCAAAAATATAATTAAAGACCCAATATTTTTGCTTGTGTAATCATTGCCAGGATTTACGTCCATTTTTTCTGAGATTTCACAAAGGTTAGTGCACACTCAGTGAGCCTGTCTCTAACCCAATTATAAAATAAATACAGACCAGATACAGACAATAACTGCTGTTTAGATGACAATGCTATTCTGGAAATTCCACACACCAGCTATTATTATATGAGTGAGGGCTGTTCAATAAAGAATTATCATATTTATATTACAGGCTTAATTTCTAACTTTTAACCTTTTACTTTACAATATTTTGTTAGCTTAATGCATAATATACAGTACCAATTTCATTTTTGTCACTTCCAGTTCCCACCCATGAGAGGTGTGCAAGTTGATACATGTTCAGTTCCACCTACTGCAAAATGTAAGGTGACACGAGACAAACAATATGCTGCTCTGAAATTCTGCATCCCAGTGCTCCAACAGAAGAAAAGAATAAACCCATTGCTGTCATTCTGAGAGAGGATAACCGAATAACATTAACAACACTTTCAGAAATTCAGAAAATTTCACTGAATGCCACTCACATGTTGCTAACTGAAAAATTGCACAGAAGAATTGTTTGTGCACGGTGAGTTTCAAGAATGCTAATTCCCCAACAAAATATATTTCCTTGCAGATTTGCATGTAGCTGAGAATGATGTTACAAAAAGACGCTAATCATCAAAGGTGATTACTGATTATGAGACCTGACTACATCATTTTGATCCTGAGGGCAAACAAAGTTGCTTCTGCTGGGAAAGATATGATCATCTCATGTTTCTGATATTCAGGTAATGGTTTACCAACATGTTGCTCTTGCACACACATCGGTAACTGGACAATATTATCATGATAATGCATGGCTGCACGTCAGCCATGTTTTTGCTGAATATCTCACAAAAATCAATGTGAATGTGTCCATCATCATTCCCCAAATTGAAGACAGACTTTCAAGGAAGGCATTTTCCTTTATCAGAAGCAGTAGTGAAGAATGCGGAAGTGATTCTGAACGATTTGTCAAAAAATGGTTTCTAAAATATCTTTGAAGGCTGGCAGAAATGTTGGAACAGGTGTATTGCACCCAACAGGGTCTACTTTGAAAAAGATTAAAATTATGAGTATGAGTAAAGGTACGTTGTCAAAAAATAATGATCATTCTTTATTGAACAGCCCTCATACCTAAAGTTATCTTACTGCTTAAACCAAGGTGTACTTAACATCATTAAAAAGTCTACAAATTCAATATCAAGGGAACTAATACCTATCATAAAATTCCACATCATAAACAGCAGCTTATGAGGATCATATAGCATAGGAATCATTTAAATTGCCAGCATTCCAAAACATATTTCTCTGTATCACTAATACTCACACGAGAAGCTTTTTAACATTTTGCGTATGAAATTGCAGAAATGCAGTTTGATGTCCTTCACAGCTGGAACTTCTTTATCTGCCTCATTCTCTAGATATAGCCGAGCTCCATCAATATATTCCACAAATGTTGGATGAAGAGATTGCGTATCACGGTCCAAAACACAGGAGCTGTTTGGAATGATAAAACATTAAAGAGGGTACTTTTCTCTCTTGTATACATGCTCAATACCATAATCTTAAGATATTTAAGCTTGACACTTTTTCAGTGTTTGCCAAGTTTGAAATTCATGATTAGAAGAATAACTGAACATACATTCAATTTTAAAATGATTAAAATATAAATATTGGCAATTCTCTCCCTGCCTTATTTTCATTCACATACAAGTATTGCTATTTAATTTTCACAACTTGAATAAACTATGAAAGACACAAGTTTACTGTTAGTAGCACTGTAAAGATTCTGTTTTGTTTAATAATGATAGTAAAACTTTGTTTTGTGTTTTAGCCAGAGCTAAATGTTGATATCAACAGTGCACTCGCTGTCTGATGTTCTAAAATGGAGGTTTCTAAAGAGCATTATCATATAATGATTTTTACCAATTATATATGTGACAATTCCTAATAAAACTATTCAAAACTACTGTACTTTCCTCATTCTATCTATTTCCTGTTATTCATTTGCCCGAAGTAACCATGCACTCCTTTCACTCATTAAGGTTCTGCTATTTAAAGAGCATATATGAATGTGTTCACGAAAAAGATTTTCTCTGCTTGAAAAGACATAAATGTATAACAAGATTCTCAATAGATACTTTTGTGAGTTTCACTTTGATATATTGAAATTCTTTAGGTGCTTTTTAAAAAGAATAAATAATCGCAAAAAAAATCTAAAATGATTCAAAACAACCAAAAAAATAGCATTTTCAATCTTACATTAACCCAAAAGCCAAAAAAGGCAAAATAAAAACTGGTTCTACCAACCCCAAATGTAAAGAAATGTGTTCATTTCTATCTGACAGTTAAATATATACCCCCAGATAGAAAAGGCATTTTGCCTAACTTTTGAACTTTGCTTATGACATTGTTTCATCCCTGACTGAGATTTTTTCCAGGTTTTCTTTCATAAATGACAAATGCCAGGCATTAGACCTGGAACATTTCCTTCCTTAAAAAAAGAATACTCCTTTCCCAATTTACTAAGATAGGTCCATAAGTTTCCAGCCTTCCCGATAAGGATTGTCACCTTCACAAAACCCTAATTTGGTGTCATACCTTATCTGTTAAGCAAATAATTGTAGCTATTAATTCTGCTTCACTGTGTTCAGTTGTTCAGATACAGTTGAATAAAGAAAGCTATGTAGAAGATTGTGACACATTCAAAATCCAGTTTCCAGCTATTATTAAGTTCTTCACAAAAGAAGGACTCATATTCTACCGTAAAAGAATGGGCAAAGCATTTTTGAATGGGTCAAGAAGGCGAAGAGCTTGCAAGTCGGACCTTGGAGGTGTTCAATCCTGAAAACATCACTGTTGTTGAAAAAGAAATTATGGAAGATATGCGGCTCAAAGTTACAAAAATAGCAGCAAGATTGGGCCTTCCTAAAACAACAGTCCTTCGAATTATTCATATTTAAACATGAATAAGGTTAGACTAGACTTCTTTTCTCAGTCCAAAAGCAGCAACAAGTTATTTGTTGTCAGGCATTTTTGGAGTTCTGCCGTGGCAACTAGAAAGAAGTTCTGCAAACCATTGTTACACAAGATGAAACGATGGTCCTCTACTATGATCCCTTGTCCAAAAATTAATCAATAGAGTGGCGTAAACGTGGCGAAGCACCACCTCTAAAGGCCAAGGTCACTCAGTCAACCAAGAAGATCATGGCCACAAACTTTTGGCACTGTGAATAGATACTCTTCATTGAATTCAAGAAGAGGAACACCACAGTAAATGGGGAGTACTATGCTGACCTGTTGCACAGACTACATGCTTCCATCATAGAGAAAAGGCGAGGGAAGTTGAGTGGTGGTGTGCGCCTTCTTCACGACAATGCGCCTGTGCACACAGCTCTTGTTACAAAGGAATCTGAAGAAATGTGGCTTCAAGGAGATTGACCATCCACCCTGCAGCCCCAATCTAGCTCCCACATACTATTTTCTCTTTTCAAAACTCAAGAAGGAGCTTGGAGGAAGGAAATTTAAGTGTGACGAAGAAGTGATGGATGCTGTTTATGTTCATTTTGCAGACTGATTATTTTTGAGGGGGGGAGTTAGAAATGTTAATTCAAAGTTGTGAGAAGTGTATTGCAATAAAGGGTAACTATATTGAAAAGTAAAATATAGTTTTTGTCTTTATCATACCTAAAAAATGGTTAGGCTAGAAACTTATGAACCTACCTTCGTATCATTTCATTTCATGTATCATCAGTGTCCACCGCCAGTAGTGCTTGTAGTGTAGTAAAAACAAATGTTAAACATTGTTCAAAAAAAAAAAGTCATAAGCATAGTCCATGTGTTTCAGGTCTTTATTGGCTTTAGGAATGTATCAAAAGCATATGACTGTGTCATTTTAATGTATAATTTGTATCAATTTAATTTTTTTTTGTCTTAACTTTAAAATAAATAATTTTTTGAACTAAATATAAGTTCCTGTGCAAATTTGATATTAGATATTTTTAAAATATTACATAAAAATCTGGACTCTAATCATGGCTACTAACATGATTCCTCAGTGAAGAGGATGTTTGAAAACCTGCTGGCTATTAGGTGGTGGCAGTGATTGCAGTAGTGGTGGAGTTCTTCCATTTGATATAAGATAGTAGAGTAATCCATTTGAATGTGTGCACCAAGAAATTGTTAGACCACATTATGCTAGATGAGAATGAGGCGAAAATGGAGCAATGGGAAAATGAGCTGCAGGGGAAACTTGAAACCCAAATATGCCCAGTGTCCATTTCATTCACCGCAAATCCCACTTATGGTTACTGAAATTAACCTCAATCCATCTCAGTGGGAGGCAAGCATTCTAACTTTCAGCTTAGTACCACATATTTAAAGCTGATTTGATAACTTTCTGAATATAATAACATTTTCCCACTATATACAGGAAAGGTTTAAAAATCTCAAACAAAGGGAATCCATAACATTATAATGCTAGGCCATGTACTGTTCAACTCCCCTTAAGTGTCAACACTAAATGGATAGAAAAATCTAGCCCCATCACTGTTATAGTCCCAACCTTGCACAAGTGACTCCCATTTGTTTAATTTCATAAGATGAACATAATGGATTGTATTCTGAACATAAAATAATATAGAAATTTTATTCAAGAAGCACCTAAAGACTAATACTATTGAAATATAAGCTGCTTTAATAATGAAAAATATTTCAAATTTTTGTACATGTAATATAGATTTAAATAGCGGGAAATAACATTTATGCAGAAGTGACACAAATTTCACTTGTTCCACTTACTTGGACATGTTTCAAAGGTTGTTGCCTTCGTCATCAGGCTGTCCAAGTTAAGTGGAACAAAATTAGTGAAGTTTGAGTAATTTCTGCAAAAATAATTTATTATTTTGAACACCTGTTTTTAATTTTGGGAAAAATATAGCAGACTTTTGATATTCAAAGGACAAAACAAGTATAAGGGCAATTTGAAAAGTTCTCAGAATGAAGCACAAAATGATAGCACAGCTTATTGAAATTATTCTTATTTTTCAACATAGTTTCCCTTGACACTAATGCAATTTGCCCAGTGATGCTCCAAAATCTTTATCCCATCACAAGTCAGAATCCTCCTGGTATGCAAAATACATCTCAACTGATGATTTCAGCTCTTCCAAAGACAAAAATTTCTTTCCAAATAGGAATTTTCTCCAATAGAACCAAGTCAGGGAAATAAGATGAATGTTGCAGCACATTGCACTCCAATTTATTGATTTTCGCCATTGCAAAAACATATTGAACATTGTCTTGATGCAAAATTACTTTCTTCTTTGATAAACCCGGTCTTTTTTCATGTATTTTTGTCTTCAATTGACTCCTACACTCCAGTGAAGGTGTTCCAATGGGAGATAATCTATCACAGAAAATTGATGCCTTGATCTTTCTGGCCTATTTCACTCACTTTCTTTGGCAGTGAAAAATCGTGATGCTTCAATTGTTTAGACTGCTGTTTTATTTCAGGTGTGTAGTAGTGCACCACGTTTCATCATTGTTCAAAAATCAATGCATAAAATCCATGGGATATCTCTGAAAACAGGCCAAACTTTGCTGAGAGACTTGCATTCTGATTTGTATTTGATTTTGAGTCCGCAGTCATGGTACTCATCTTGCCAATAATTTTTTCAAGCACAGTTCATTCCTGTGAAATGCACACTTCCCTGAAATGCCCAGAGTTTCAACAATTTTGAACACATTTAATCGATGTTGCTCTAGAACCATGTCAGGCCAATTATTTCTGACGCTATGACATCCACTGCATGGGTCATCTTCCAAGCTTTCATGGTCACATTTAAACTCTATGCTTCACTTGCAAATGGTGGAAAATAATGGTACAGAATCCCCTAGAGTGTTTGTCATACATATCTGAATTTCTATCATTCATGCGCTTCTTTACCAAGTATTTAATAATTGCAAGATGTTCGATATTTGGCACTTTTCCTGTATACATACATCTATGCTGCAACAAAATAGCTATAGCTACTATGATTCTTGACTAATCCATGTATTAGTGCAGAAATGTTTTTATGGAAGATGGCAAGTTTTAAACTGCTTGGAACTGCTGCTATAATCTATGGGCCAGTCTGAGAGCTTTCCAAATGACTCACACATTCATACAATAAAGAAATAAAACCACTAATTAGAAATAAACAGTAACTAGCAGCTCAAGGGAGAGTAACAGATTATTTTTTCCAATTCAAATACAAACTTACCTGATACCAAATGTGCCATACTCTGCTACCAGCTCAAACACACGGACCAACTGTAGCCTCAATGCATCTCGCCGTCGTCTTCTTCTCATGTTCTCTTGCTTCCTATCCACAGCCTCACGAATGTATATAACAAGCTCTTCCATTAAGTCCCTTAGAAAAATAAAGTAAATGTCTTATAATGCAATATATTTATTGTTAAACCACATCAGCTTAATTCCTCCATCTACACCAGTAAACACTGAAAGTAGAAGCCCACTAACATATCTTCTTTCATATTGTTAACCTCTGACAGCAACTATGAGATACCATTTGGAGATTATAGCTAGACAAGTCAACAGATAATTTTTCGAATATTACAATCTGGTAAAGGGCATTCCATAAACTAATGAGCCCCCTTCTTGGATGATATAACTATAACACCACAGATTTAGTTCAGTGAGCTGATAGTAGTGGGCTATTGAGGTTTCAGTGTTGAAAACTAATAAGTATAATACATAACTTAAGAGGGCAAGAAGAAATAAAGCAACAGGCAACAGCAACTTACATGAACATACAATCTAAGACCAGAAGTTTGCATCAACCATAGGACAACATATACTTGAAAAAACACAAACTATATCAATCTATATAATCAAGAGACTTCTTCAACATGACTTGATGATTTCTTCAGCTCCAAACCAACCGATTTCTTCAGATGTGGAATCAAGAAACTACTCCAGCATTAGCAGAGTGTCGTAGATGAATGAACAAATGGACAATGGATGAACAAACAAACATTTAATTTCAGCAAACAACATTACAATTAAATTTACTTAAACAAAATACCTAAGAATTTAGCAATACTTAGACTATTAAACAATTGCAATTTTATAATATAAATGATTATCAAATGCTGTCGTCTTATACACTCTAGTGCTTCACTTACTTTTAAAATATAGTGGGACCAGTTTCAAAGAGCATCTTCTCCATCCTCGACTGGCTTGACAACTGGTTGGAGAAACTATCTTCTAAGAGGACTTGCAGCTCCATCCTAGCAGTACTTTTATAAACTGAACATTTGTATTGCATTCTCCAGGAATGTCAAAGTTCATAAGATGATCTTTGTGTTTGTTAAATGTAAATCCTCTCCCATATAACTAACTCTGTACATCCATGTGCTTCTTTAAGCAACTTTATTTCCTTTTTTATATCACGCTTATCTATCCAAAAGTGGTGTGCTACTGCAGAGCTATCTATTTGTTTGTACTTAACGTTTTTGAGACGTTTAAACGTGATCTCAAGTTCCTTTTAGTTCTTCCAATACATAACTTATCACATTCTTTACATGATATTTTATAGATGCCCGACTTTTTTTCTTTTGGGATATTATTAAAAGTGTTATCCCTAAAACATTATTCCACAAAGAGCAAACAGGACTGGCAATGGAGAATCCTTTGTCCCCCTTTCTAACAGATTTATTTATGAGCAAATTAGAAACTCGTATAGTTTCAGCTTTTCCACATTATTTTAAATGCTGGTATAATACATTGACGACTTTAGTCTCATGAATAAGAAATTGGTTGAAGATGCATTAAAACTCTTAAATAGGCAGGACAGGTATATATCCTACACACTTGAAACAGAGACAGAAGGAATGTTGCCATTTTTGGATATGAAAATTAAAAAGAATCATGAGAATTTGGAATATACAGGAAGAATACTCACACGTACAACTATATTAAATCTAATGGTTTTAACCCTATTACTCACAAACATGCAATTTTTAATAGCTTAATGTACCAATTTGGAAGGAGGAGTACAAATTGGAATATGAAAGAATTCAGGAGATTGCTGAAATAAATGGCTTTAATAGAAATGTAGTAAATAAAAAGCTTACTAAATTCCTAAAGAAAAAATTGACTAAGAACTCCACCACATTATTGACCGAAAAAGATAGATCAGTTTTTAAAAAATTTACCTATGATCCAGTAGTTATGAATAAATTTCAAAAAAAAAATTTAAGAATTTTAACATCATATTGGCACCTGTCAACAGATACACTCTAAAAACATTCTACAGGACAACATTTTTAATAATATCCCAATATATATAGTGTTAATACTTACTTGAGAGCATCTGGATTCACTTTGCCCAATGCATGAACAGCTGCATCCCTTACATCCGCAGCTTCACAGCGCAGCAATGGCACTACCAATTTGTACAGTCCTGTAGGAGAGACATTGCCTCCAGGAGACTTGTTGTCATTCCGCTCAGTGGCAAGACTATCTGGAGAGGAACTGTAAAATAAAGTATTTTTCTTTGAAATAAAATTAGGCATATTTATGTGACTACCATAATTTAAACAGAATGTAGTGCATAAATAAATAATGAAGATAAGTTACAACTGAATAACAAAACAGAATTAAATTTTTTAACTTTCGGTGTTTGAGAAGTTGTTTGCAATATCATGGAATGGATTTCAATTTAGTCTCATCTTACAAGGGAAGTATTGCACTTTAAATGCCAAAACCTACCTTCAAATTTCAATTACAGATATAATTTGTCATAAAGAAGTCACATGCAAAATATTAGCTGCCAGTTTTAACTGCAAGGCTCTGAAATTGAGCAATAATCACCCATTTAAACTACAGAGAAACCATACTACTAACTGATTGAACTGGACAGTCCTGACTGCCGGCTTGAAGGTTGTTAGGAGCAGCAACAGCATTCCAATCTTTGATTATACTTTATTTGATATCCCCTCAAATAATTTCTGAACTTCAGTTTGCACTGTAGAAGGCTTTTACACATAGTACAGCCATGTCCACATTTCTACCCTTTTTATGTCCTTTTAAGGTGTTCAAAGGTAAAAAAATAACTGAGAAGCAAAAGGTAATTACATAGGGTTACTGAGAAAGATAATGCTGGGATTCCTGTATCCTGCTTCATTTCCTCAGCATGGACTGAAGAGTTAATGCATGTATAAAGACCTCCTACAAAGTCGGGATTTGAGTGCAGTAAGCATTTGGAATTAAAAGTTCAGTTTGAAAGTACAGACACAATCAGCATTATAGTGAATAGCTGAAGTGTTTCCTGCAATAATTAAAAACCCTTTAGAAAATGTCTTTCTGAATTTAAAGTACCATTTTTCAAAAAAATGTTTCATCACTTAAATAGTAATAGTTGCAGTCATTTATATGAGGCATGCTCCATAAGATTGTAACACAATAATGTGAAAACTTTTGCACAAGATATAGCTTATCTTTGCTTGTTGTTATTCCACAATCACGCAATGCTCATATCTGTCACTGACTTGGAGAGATTCATATGAGTAACTAGAGGTGTTCAATTTAGGTAATGTTGAAAATTCACTGTCTATGCATATCAAATTTTTGTCTTTCTTCTGCCAGATTGTTCCCATACAGCTTCCTACTATTTGTATGAGGTTCTTAAATGTGAACAGGTAACAATTTCCATAATGTATGAGGGTTATTTGTAAAGTTTTAGGAACATAGTACAAAATAAAAGCAACTGTATTGAAATTGTTATTTCTTAACATACTCTTTCTTGACGCTAATGCATTATGTACAATGATGTTCTATAGCCTTTATCCAACCATAAAAATCAAGGTTCCTCCAGACCTGCAAAATATTCCTCAATTGATGCTGTAAGTTCTTCGGCAGAAAAATATATATCTTCATCATGGAATTTTTTCAGCTTTTGGAAGAGATTTAAGCCTGATGTAGCCAATCTGGGGAATAAGGTGGATGTGGCAGCCAATTATATACAGTGATTATATAGAACTAACACATTTTTTTATTTATTTCAAAACAAAATTGCCACAACTTATTATATCTCAAATACAGATTATCTTTGGGAGATTATTAACCTCTATAGAAAACCAAGATGTCCTTCCTCATGCATAAAGGATAACTCAAAACGTTCCATTTTACTGGCAATTGTTGGAGAACTGTGTTTACAATACCATTAATCTCCTGTACAATGATGTGCTTCAGATCGTCCAATACCTGGCAGTGTCTGGTGTAAACTCCGTCTTTTATATAGCCCCTAGGAAGAAGTCCTATGTTGTCAAATCAGGAAATCTGGGTGGCCACAGGTTCTTGGAAATAACCTGGTCGTCAATGAAACTTTCAATTAGCACCATAGATTGGTTTGGTGTATGGCATACAGTGCTATCTTGTTGAAAATGTCAGTGACTAGCTCTAGATCATCCAGTTGCTCAACAAGTTTCGTGAAAAATTCGGAAGTACTCTGCAGTGTCCACAATTTGGTTAAAAAAAAATGGTCTCACTATTCTCTGTGCAGATACTGCACATCAAATCCCAACTTAAAATGGGTACATAGGTGCTTCATGAATGATATGTGGATTTTGGATGGTGCAATAGTGCAAGTTCTGTGAAGTTTGCATAGTAGCATTAATGGAACTACATTTCATTCTGTGAATCATGTGATGGACAATATGCCAGGATTTTGCACAACAAACGCCATGTTGTGTTATGCCTTATGCAGCAAAGAGGACATGTTCAACATTTTCTATAGAGGTTAACAATCTCCCAAAGATACTCTACATTTGAGATGTAATAACTTAGCATAGCCATGCTCCACTAGGAAGATTGTCCATCAGTAGAATACCTCTAACATCCTAGAAACTGATTTAATGATCCTTCCTGCCAACATCACACATTTGGCCTTCTTTGGAGGTGGAAAGTTGCGATTCTTCCATTGTTTTGTCTCTGGTATGCTTAGTTTAACCCATATTTCATTACAGCTCACAAATTGCTGGATAAAAATTTGGATTTCTCTGAAAAAGTCCCATATTTTGCTCAGAAATATGAGTTCTAATTTGCTTTTGATTGGGTGTCAATATGCACAGCATAAATCTTGCAGACTTTTTTCTTGCATAATTACTCAGTCAAAATTTGAAATGCCCATTTGCCATACATGCCTAAAGTTTCAGCAATTTCAGACACCTGCAATACCATATAATGCACTTTTTCAACAATTTCTAGTATGGTGGCAGATTTTGGTCAACCACTACCAGTCCATCTTCCAAACTTTCATGGCCTCATTTGGACTCAGTAGTTTACTTGGAAACAGTTGATAATATCATAGAATCCCCAAATTTTTCCAATATGCATATGTCTGTGTTGCAACAAAGAGTAATGCCTATTATTGATCTTCACCAAGAGAAGCATTATCTCACAGCCATTTCTGTAGAAGATGGGAAATTTTAATATGGTAATTGGTTTGGAACTACTGCTACAATCTGTGGGTAATTCAGAGAACTTTTCAAATGACTTTTGGTTATGTTTTCCCAACTTTAAATTCTGTCTGATGATGGTACTGACAATTGTTAAAGAACCTAAATTATATATGATGACTGTGTGGTTAGGTGACAGAAACCAACAACTTGACTTTCCTCATGATGTCTGCAGTTCTGTTTGTCACAGGTTACAGGTTTACTTGTTTCTTACCCTTTAAAATTAAATCCTTCAAGATTTTCCCTTTATGTTCTACACAGAGCTGATATTATGCTTTAACTCAGTAAAATTTTGCTTGTTCAATGCTTCAAAAATACCACATTATATCATGCATACACATTTAATTTTACTGGTTTATCCCCACACAAAATGATGGTATGTGCATGGTTGCATTGCTGTTGTTGTTGCAAATTATTCCAAGAAATCACTAACAAACCTCCATATTTATTTGTACTCATGTGCAATGATATATAACAGTTGTGCAAATAAAACATATCACTTGAGTGGCAGCAGTGGAGCTATATTAGCCAAAGAAGCAAAGTTGACACTACAGTACTGACCCTGGGTCTAAGAGGCAAGGTATGGTTACCAATAGACCATCAGAGCAACTCCAAAGAAGCATGCGCATTGTTCTAAAGGGAAAGATCCAATTTATGCCAATATTTGACAGCTTTCAATTCATGTAGAAGGTCCCCAGTTATGCATATCTTGCACATATACAGTATGGTCTTTAAATGGTACAAATAATTTCAGAGAGGACATTCAATGAACCTGACAATACTTGAATAGTCCCTATCAAATGTTACCATAAAATAACAATTAGTGACAACTGCAAAAGGCATCAACTGAAAAGTCTTTGTCCAGGAACTTGGGAAATTCATAAGCACTTGTGTACCAAAGCAATCAAAATGCACTGACACTGGATCTATTATTGCTAATTCTTATATGTTACCAAGAAAAGAGATCCACAACAGTTATCACAGACAGGATATGGTAATAAAATTGAGTCAAGAATAAAATGTGACAGGCCCTATCCCTATTGCATTTATCAATCAGGATTTGAAAAACACCTTTCATGACTATCCTTTGCTGGATGGAACCTTGGTAGAGACCAATGTACTACAGCATAGCAACATTCTCAGTAAGCTCTGCAGAGCAATCAAGCAAAAAATGTTAAATTATAAATTCAAAAAACATGATGATGCATGGAGCAGATAAGACACATGAATGAAACAGCCAAAACATTAAATATAACATTTAATTTCATGTCGGAACCAATACATTTTTCCATTGAGCTGGGAATATGGGAAAAAATTTATATAAAAAAATATGAGGATAAGGTTATGAACTTTGAGATTCCAACATAAGATAAATTAATCCAAAAGTTCATAAAATGTCCACGAGAGCTACACCAAATCCTCTAGCCAACCAACAACGAAGCCGACAGTCAACTCGCAACTGAGGATGCAGGCAAAAGCCTGCGAAACTAGTTTTGCATAATTCAACAGTAAGTGGAGCATAAGATTATTAAAATCGACTCACTAGGTAATTAAGAGCCAAAACATGTTTACTAAGATTTTTATGGCTTACTTTTGGTGAAATTAGTAATCTTAGTATTAATGGGTGAAAATATTTAGACAAGTGAAAAAAATGAGAGAAAGAATTGGTAGAACCATATTGTGCATGAATCCAGATCATTTGATTAAAACAAGCTCCTGGAATGCCAAATGTACAATGTATCAAAGCAGTAGTGCCAGGCTAAACACTCCCAACATTTACCATGACACATTGCAACTATTTAGTTGGGAAATCCTTGCCAAACTTCCTTACAGTACAGATCTATCACTTTGTGACTACCGTATGTTCACCCTATTAAATAATCATAGCTAAGCCATTTGTTCACTCTAACAAAGATGTTTATCAGTTGATGAAAAATGCTTTGTCATACAATCTGCTTTTCTCTTTGCAAAAAGTATCCATGAACTTAATACAGGAATGAATGACTTAATTTTAAGATATGGCTATTTCTAGTGCTATAACAACAATATGAATTAAAAGTATATTTTAACATTTTGTCTGCTTCATTTGGACTGTCCTTATGTGAACTACTTTCATTTAAAATCATAGTGTTATTTGTGCATCAGCATTTATTTGTGCAATGTTAACTGCTTGTCTAAATTCTTATGACTAATACATATTGAAAATGAAACCGTATTTTTTCTAAAATCTTATTCATCTGCATCAATGTATGCCACATTTAAGTGTATGTTCCAAGATTGCTGTTTTCATCATTTTATTAGCGCTTTGTATTACAGGTGCATTGCAATACTCAAAGCATATGCCTAGCTTTATTTATAACCCTTATCTTCTTATGCAGTGATTTAAGCTTCAGCTAATAAGCGCCAGTGCCATTAGCTACTCTCAGTCTTCTTAAAACATGTCTTAGCTCATAGAAGATATTGGAATTGCTTTCCTTTGGCTACACATGTCCTGTATGGGGAAAATATTCTGATTTAAGTAGTTTTTTGTATCTGGGATTTTCACAGTGAAATATAGTATAATATGACAAATTATTATTACGAAAGCACTCAAATTTCATAATAATAATAATTTGTCATATGTTCCAAAACCCCTACTTGCAGAAATGATTTTGTTGGCAAGCATTTAAGATATATGTCAATTTTGTATCATTTTTCTTATTTTTCTTTTGCATTGAATCAGCAGATGTTTAGTCTGATTAGTATCCTTCAGTTGGTCCAATAGTGAAGCATAATATTCCCCGGTGATGGTTCTGCCCTTCTGGAGGTAGTCTATAAGCACCACACCATGAGAATCCCAGAAAACCGTAGTCATGACTTTTCCTGCAGATGGAACTGTTTTTGCTTTCTTCATTGCACTTTCATCTGTTGCCACCCACTGTTTGGACTGCTCCTTTATCTTTCGCATATAGTGATGAATCCATATTTCATCTACTGTTATGAAATGTTGGAGAAACTCAATGAAATTGCATTTAAACAAGTCTATACTCTTGTAAAATGTTCACTGAATGAATTTTTGGTTCACTGTTAACAAATGCTGCATCCATCAAGAGGAAAGCTTTCCCATGCCCAAAACTCTTATGTAAAATGTAGTGGACACAGCCAATCAAGGTTTTTTGCATTGCATATCTTTAATCGGCAATCAGTGAGTATGGTATTGTGAATTTTTGCCACAGTCTCATCGGCTGTAGCAGTTTTGGGATACCCTGAATGCTCATCACCTTGAATGGATGAGCAATCTTGCTTAAATTCAGCAATCCACTTTTTAACTGTCAAAAACAAAGGGAAAAAATCCTTAGGTGTGGAATCCTAGCTCCTTTTGTATTTCTGTTGAGGTTAAACCTTCAAAACAAAGTACTTTATTGCAGCTTGTATTTCAGTTTTATCCAATTTGTAGAAAATGTTAACACTAGTTTGTTTAAAGAATCATTATAAACAAATGACTGCACTTCTGCATCTGAAACTTCACAGCATGCCATCAAAGGATGATACTCTACACTAATTTGGCCATCTTTATGACAACTCTGAATAAGGCTGAGAACTTTCAGAACATCCCTTGTATGCCTTTATGGTAGTTATTCTTTATTTGAATAGTCCTGAAAATAATGCAACTTTTTTTTTTTGGGGGGGGGGGGTAACATACATTTTTAAGGTCTAAATTGTATTAAATATTTTTCACTTGTGTATATATGTGTATATATATATATATATATATATATATATATATATATAGTTTCATTTCCTTGGCTGATGACATCTATACTTTCTCCACTTGGTATAAATAGAACAGTGTAACTTTATAAAAAATATGGTTTTATTTTCAAGATGTTTAAAAATGTCTGGTAATGATTAAGGACTCCAGTTACACAGCATAGGAAAGGGCTCTAATGAACTTAAGGTCCTTATAGCCCCCCCAGGATGTGAGTGTTAGTCATCACAAAATTGAAATCAAACACAGTAGTAAGTGCAGCTACATCTATGGTATATTGGCTAAGTTTCTTAAGCACAAGTCTGACAGGTGATGTTCAGAACTGAGCTATTCCCCTAAAGAACCCCAAGCTGAGACATGGTACAAACAAGGTCTTCATGGGGAATAGTAACTCTAGTTCCACGAAAGCAAATCTATCTAACATGCAATAACTCAACGATGACAAACAGATTGGTACTTGCCAATATACCAAAGCAGTGATTCTTTCAAGTTTTGATATTCACACCGGCACTTCTGCTCACTATAGTGATATACCATCATGTTTCTATGAGCATTGGCAGCAACCATATTACTGAAACAAATCTGCAACTCTTGTTACTCTGAACAGCATTTTCTGATTCCTGCTTACTAGGCAATTTAGTAATGGCTCCATCACCACAAATGCCAAAATTGTCACCAGCAATGTTGAGGTATTCATTCATTAAATTAGGCTATTCATTAAGCATATACAAATAGATTATGGAGTTTACCAATCACACAAATGCAACTGAGTAAAATAAAATTTTGTAACAACAGTGACTGTATTAAATTTAAGACTAACTTTGTGTCTGAACTAATACAGTGAAGAAAATTATATACTCTTAATTAGCTGGTGAGTTAATACTCTTATGCTCCACTTACCATTAAATTATACAGGAAATGTTTCATAGGCCATTGCCTGCATCATCAGCTGTGAGTTGATTGCCGAATTTGTTTATGGTTGGATGGACTTGGTGTAACTCTTATGGACATTTTATGAACTTTTGGATTAATTTGTCTTCTGTTGGGATTTCGAGGTTCATAACCTTATTCCTTATCTTCATAGTTTTTTATAAAAATAAAAATTGTACAACCAAGAAATCATAGACAAAAAAAAAAAAAAAACAAGAAATTCAGACAAGAAAAGAAGTTAAAACAGTTTACAACATTTACAGCAAGAAAAGAAACTACCATTCTCAGGAAATTTATTTTATGATCCTTGGGTCACCAAAAATTTCAGAAAACACTTAAGAGTTTGGTATTACTCTGTTCTCAGTGAACAAACTAATCTGCTCAACTCTTGGTGATAACAGAATCCCTATTGAGAAGAAACCAGGAATCTAACAATGTGTATATTGGCAAAACAAAAAGCAGCATTAGAATTAGACTCAAAGAACACTGGAGAAACATCAAGTACAATCAGATATGTAAGGTTGCACATCACTTTTGGAGAAATAAATATAATATAGAAATGGAAATAAAATTACTGAAATTCACTGATAGATCTGTAGAGCTAGGAAATAGAGAATATATATATATATGAAAATAAGCTTATAAACTTTGATCCCAATAGAAGACAAATTAATCTAAAAGTTTATAAAATGTCCAATGAGAGCTACACCAAGTCCATCCAACCATCAACAAACCCAGCATTCGATGATGCGGGCAATGGCTGATGAAATATGTTGTGTAATAAGTGCAGTTTCAAAGGATTAAATCGCCTCACCAAGTAATTATGAACATAATAGTGGCTAACATTTTAAAAAATTGAGTTGAAATTGTAACATACACACCACTAAAATTCAATAGAATGGAAGAATAGTTTCGGGAGCCATTGCTCCTATAATCAGTTCCTGGTCGACCAGGAACTAATGATAGGAGCGATGGCTCCCGAAACTAGTCTTCCATTCTATTGAATTTTAGTGGTGTGTATGTTACAATTTCGACTCAATTTTTTAAAATGTTAATATTTGACACCATTGTTACAAAAGTTCACTATATTTTATACAATAATAGTGGCTGTATTAATATCTTAAAATTATCTGCTTCAATGTCCACATATTTTTGGCATCTAAGTAAAAATCAATCCATCACTTACAACAGGATTCTGCTATACTACATAGAGCCATAATTTCCATCAACAAAACTATGAAAGTATTCAAACACAGCACAATATTAATAAGAAATCATAGTCTCTAGGTATCCTGCCCTGCCTGTCTGCGATATTATCTCTGGCTAAATTAAAAGAAAAATTGAACAAAAACATGTAAGAACTAGTACAATATCCTTTCCAAGATTCTCCTTTTCTCAATAGGTGTTATAGCAAGTGATATGTGGAATTTTACAGTGAGCAATTAAAGTGTGCTTAACAACAGTGAATAGTTTTCATGTCTACTTTCTTTAAAGGTGACGTATTTTTTAATAAAATTGCTTTGATATTATAAATTAGTAAATAGAAGTTGTACGCATGCAGTGATTCTGTGTATCTACATGTACTTTGTAGTATAAGGTATTAGTGCAAATTGAAAAAAACAAGATGGCTCAGTTTAAATACTCTATTCCATTGTTGTTGGTCTTTCTGTTCATGATCGAGAGTTTCATTGCCTTTCTGTAACTTCCAAACCATCTGTTCATTCAGAATATCAACCAAAGGCATGCCATGTTTTCTATGCCACTGCAGTCTCACTGCTCCCCAGTTTAAATTCATAGAGCATACAAGCTTGTACCATTATCTTCACGTCCTCATGTATGACTGCGCATTTCAAAATACTGGCTAGCATTATGAAAAATTTAACCTATCAGCTTAATAGTCTAACTCTTCGCAACAATTCGTTCCCACCTTAACTTTGTTCGTTGGAATTTAATTGTTGCCAACACTTAAAATTTAAGCACCATAAAAAATTTTAAAAAAATTCATACTGGAGGAAAGTTTGCATAAATGTGCTTAGTCAGTACTCAGGAGTCATCAGAAACGATATAGCTGCTACAGCAAGGTGACATACAAAAGAGAAACTGCAAGAAAATTGAAAAATTAAGTATTAATACTTGAAAGAAGACTCTAAAATAGTTTCCATAATTTTTAATATATATTTTTATATTATCTTTGAGCTAAGATTTGGGAAGCGCCAGTCATAAACTCTGAATAACTGCATCTTTTGAAAGTAAATAAACATAATGGGCTAAAAGTCATGGTGTGTTAGAAAAATCATCTTCCTTTTTTCCAAAATATGCTCTCTGCATAGTATCTTTAGGCAAGAAAGAGACAGCATATGTCTCACATGAAAAATAAGTTGGCCTCTTACATATAACATGCTACAGAACCAAAATTCCGATGGTATGAAAAAGTCTTAAAATTATCTGGTATTTAAATATTGTACTTACGAAGCTGTTGACAATGGAGTGGCAATATAACCTAAACTTAGGTATTCATTTTTTACACTAAATGCCATTCACTTACACAAAAGTAAGATGCATTTTGGGAGATTTTCGTTTAATTTTCAAGTCATGGTATAGGTATGTGGATGACATTTTTGCAATAATACCAAAGAAACACTCAATAGATGCCCTGAAACTTCTTAATTTGCAACATGAATCCATGTAATTTACTATAGAAGAAGAAAGAAATGGGTGGCTACCATTTCTACATTTAAAAATTATAAGAAATGGAGATTGTTTGAATTTTGGAATTTACAGAAAAGAAACACATACAGAAAAATATATAAAAATGAGAGTTATAACCCCATTCCACATAAATATTCAATTTTTCACAGTTTGGCACACAGATTGATGAACATTCCACTCACAGAAGCAGCGTACAAAATAGAATACAAACAAATAATAAAGACAGCTATAATCAATGGTTTCAATCAAGACACAGTGATAAAAATTATCAATAAATCTAAAAGACAAAAAGGGATAAGGGAAGTTTCCACACTGAAAAACACAAAAGAAGAATACAAATTCAAACGTTTCACCTACCATCCAATTTACCACAACAAGTTCAAGAAAATCTTCAAAGAACATGGGATAATGTTAGCCCCAAAGAACAGATACAACATCAAGAATTTATTGGGTTGCACAGTAAAAGACTCCATACCAAAAGATCTGAAATCAGGAATTTATGAAATAAAATGTGCAGATTGTGAACAGAGCTACATAGGCAAAACAAAAAGAAATTTGGAAATTCGAAGGAAAGAACATTTTAGGAATATTCGGTTTAAACAGGTGGACAAATCAGCAGTAGCAGCTCACTTTTGGACAAAAAAACCATGAAATAAAACCGGGAATTAAACTGCTGAAACATCTTCACAACCCATTGGAGTTATCCATTTGGGAAAAAATTTTCATATTAAAAAATAGAGAAAACCTAATGAATTTCAAGTTTCATCCTCCTATGGATGAACTCGGCAACTTCCTACTTCAACCAACAGAGGCCACCACAGGAACATCCGTTTGTCCAGTCATAGTTTTGAGTAACGGCAGTTCAGTGAGCAACTGAAGATGGGAGAGATTCTCCCGAAACGCATCTTACTTTTGTGTAAGTGAATGGAGTTTAGTGTAAAAAATGAATACCTAAGTTTAGGTTATCTGGTATTTTTCTTATTTTGATTTAAAGTAAAACACTAAAAATCATGTCGTCACATTAAAACTCTCTTTAAGTTTCACAAACACATAACAGGTAAGATATGTTTGTGAAACTTAAAGAGAGTTTTAATGTGACGACATGATTTTTAGTGTTTTACTTTAAATCAAAATAAGATTAACAAAAGTTTCACTGTGTGGATTCCGAAATTCCGTAAACATATCTGGTATTTATTCTCAACTCCAACAACTTGTTCTTATATAAATATACTGAAACAAATGAATTAGCCTGAGTTATATTCTTAGGCAATGTTTCCATTCCTAATTTAATATTCTTATTAATTACATAGTTTAACTGGAACTTACCTAAGGCTAAGATCAGGTGAGGCACACCTTACAATGGGACTAGGAACTGGTGGTACCACACGGAATGCAAAAGTCACATAATTTTTCCACACATGCATGTAAATGTCTCTTTCATTCACAGGCTTCTTCACAGCTGTAGATCCTCTCAGAAGGGAAGCACGATTGTCATTCACAGGCCTAAAATATTTTAGAGGAATAACGATTAAAGATTATGATAATCTGATAGTTTCAAGATTCAAAATGAATGAATAAAGAAGTGATGCTTATTTGGAAAACTTTCATTGCAGTAAACATAAAAAGGAAAACATGGAAGAAAAATATCATGGTTAGTAAGTTAAAAACATCTAGAAATGTGTCGATGATCCTGGTGGAATTTATTCTATGAGAAGGAAGGTGGTATACCAGACATCAACCTTCAAGTATCGTGCATTAACCATTTCTTGCTTATCAAGCTTACCCTCCATTCAATGAATACAATATATCACCAAATTAAACGTAAAAAGCACTATATACTCACGTAGGGTCCACAACTGTGAACAAAGAGTTGAGTCGACCATAAACTACTGGCCAGGAATGCATCACAGCTGAAGGACAGAGGGTGAGTACACGTCCTCTCTCCAGAAATCCAAATAAACACATACTCCAAGGATCAACACCATTTAAGTTCAAAGAAGAAGAACTTTTGGTGCTGTTTTCATCTTGAAATCCTGTAGAAACAAAACAAACTGAAGAATCAAAAGAGATAAAACTACAGACCCAAAAATATTAGTATGTGAAACTCTTACCCAGTTAATAACAGATATTAAGAAAAAAAATGTAAAAATAATAATCATCATCATCGTCATCATAAAAAACCATTCTTTGAAAATGTATTATGTAATGGAATAACTAATGAAGAACAATTTGCACACAATGAAAGCAATGAGTAGCACATGAATGCACACCAGTCACTGAGAAAGCCTCCCTTAAACTAACTGTAAGTTTCTACCAAAACGTGCATTATATGGGCTCAACTGGCTTTTTTTTTTTTAATAGTGTTTAACACCCGTTTTTACTACTGAGGCACCACAAGCGGTGGACCCTGATGATACATGAGATGAAATGATAAACTGGAAAAGGATTGTTTTATTTTAAGGAAGGAAACATTCCAGGCCTAAGTTTAGGGTACCTCCCCGGCATTTGTCATTTATGAGGACTGAGGAAAACATGGAAAAAACCTCAGCCAGGGAGGACAGTCCTGGCAGGATTGGAACCCCAGACCCCCCCCTCACAAGTCTGTGCCTCAACGGGCTTAGCTGAACTTTACTGGTCCAGAACTCAAGCAGTCTCATAAAAGTGGTTGCTATAATAGCTTCATTCATTACTCTCTTCTTCACATTTCCCACTCAGTATGAGCATTGCACCCCTACCATGGCATTAGTATATTATTTATAAAATCACTTCTCATTTGATTTCAATTCTGAAACAAATGCAGTTAAATGTACAATATTTCAAAGAATATAAGATTATTCTTTTCATTTTTTAAATTAAGTTTCTGTTGCATTAAAACTTATTTTAAAACAGTGGTGTGTTTTATGTTTTGATTGAATATTACAAATTATACCTAGAAGCTCCATTTTTCCAGGTGAAACTTAAGTCTAAGTAATAAACACAAATAGTAATTTTAAACTTACCTAGAGTGCAAAAAATATCATTAGAAAATTATAAATCTTTATTAAAAGCTAGTAACCCACCCACTCCCTTCTTCAAAAAGTGCATCAAATTTATAACTGAAATCACACCAAGAGGAAGAAAATGGCAGCATAGTGTGCTGACATCACAATTATATCAATAGCAAGAAATCACTAAATGAACAAAACTACAATCTTGCCATTTGAATTCTATTGTTGTCTGTAGACACAGTCCATGGGACATTATACGAATAACCAATATATATAGTTTTGAATAATGGGAATTTTCAGTGAAATATAGCATAATTAACAATTTATTACTGAGGAAATCACTCATATTTCAATTATTTTGTACCAAATTACGTAATTGGACATGTTTCAAAGGCTGTTCCCTTCAACAAATATATTAAAAAAATAAAAAAAATTAAAATAAAATTAGTTGAGGCTTTTCCACATATATATAAATGTTGGTACCATTATGTTGATGATGTCTTTGTAATAGTAAATGAAAAATGGCAAGAGGATGCAAAGAAACTACTCAGCTACAAAACTACAAAACAGCACTGTTAAATTCACAATGGAAATAGAAAACAACAAAGTTCTTCCCTTATTGGATATAAAAATTATAAAAAATGGCAATATACTAGAATTTGGCATATTCAGAAGACACCCATATAGATAATTATATAGAAAATAATAGCCACAATCCAAATTAACATGAGCTCACCATAATCAATAGCCTAACAAATTAACAAATCTAGCAATAAGCAGGACAGAATACAAATCGAAGTACCAAAAAAATTATACATATAGCACAGAAAAATGGCTACACAATAGATCTGGTCAACAAAAAAATAGAAAAATTCAAATAGCCAAAACAAATAAGATATCACCACACTAACGGAGATCATATACATGAGAAATTTACTTCACACCATGGGCACATCAAAAATTCCAGAAGATTTTTACAGAGGCAAACACCATTTTGGCTCCAGTAAACAAATATGCTTTAAACTCCTAAAAACCAACACAAATGACAAAATTCTGTCAGGAAAATAATCAGACATTATGAAATAGGTTGCATGGACTGCAATAAGAAATACATAGGCAAAACAAAAAAAATATTATCATACAGTTTAAGAAATACATGAGAAAAATAATATATAAATACACAGAAAAATCAGCAATAGAGCACCATTTCTGGCAAAAGAACCACAAATTCCAAAAGGAACCAAAACTCTTAAAAGCTCTTCAAAAACCCATAGAATTAATAGTATGAGAAAATTTATTCATAAATAAAACATGGAAAATTTACTTAAATGTAAATTGAAACTTACACAGTGAAGCCAATCATATTAATGAATATCATTGTATGATTCAGTTGAACTACACACTCTTAAAGCTTCACTTACTTTTCATAAATGTATGGAACCGGTTTCGAGAACATTTTGTTCCCATCTTCAGCCATGCTAACGAATGATCCGACAGTTGAACCTTAGCATGGCTGAAGATGGGAACAAAATGTTCTCGAAACTGGTTCCATACATTTATGAAAAGTAAGTGAAGCTTTAAGAGTGTGTAGTTCAACTGAATCATACAATGATATTCATGGAAAATTTAGCTAATTTTGATCTCCTAAACAACAGTAACCTTATCACTAAGTTTGTAAAATCCACAGAGCGACATCTTAATACCATACTAAAGCTGACAGTGGAACCATGCTAATGATGAAGGCAACATCCTTTGAAACATGTCCAAGTAAGTGGAAGAAAATTTGTGAAATTTGAGTGATTTCCTGAATAATAATTTGTTATATAATCAATGTGTGCTTTCCAATTGTGCCATAAAACACATTAGAGAGCATCCCAATGAAGCAGAGATAATACTGAATTAAGGCAATATCATAAACCAAACTTAAGCAAATATCTAACCAAGCCTATCTAATCTAATGAAAATTAATTTACAAGGATCCTCATGAAATTTAAACCTAACCTAGGGGTTAAATTTTAAGACTGTGATCACTGGCACACTTATGCAGTACATGCAATCTTAATATATATTTCCTAAATTACGTTTAAGTTAACAATATTAATATATATATTTCCTAAATTACGTTTAAGTTAACAAGTGGTATTAGTAGGCTTAATGGTACTTTTACCTTATTTACCTGAATATAAGAAAACTTTTTTTTTCCAAATTCTCGAATCCAAAAATCAAGGTTACCTTAAAATCACAGATTAAGTAATGCCATTACACCCATTCAGGTCAGTGTTTTTATGTTGCATATTATTCGGCTGCCTGCCAGGGAAAAGATCGCTGATAAAAGAAAGGCCAAATATATGCAGCTAAAAATAAAATTACAATAGCCAATAGGAGTACTGTAACATGTAACCTCATCTATGGCTGTAATTAAAACAATCACAAGTGTTCAGTTTGATAAAGGATTATTTTTCTGCCACCTTTTCATTGATCAACACAGGTGGCTGAAATCATTACACAAGCTGCTGCAAACAAATTATCTATGTTAAGATGATTGTGTGATTGAGTTGAACTAACACTCTTTTGCACTTAATTGTTTAAATATGTAGAATTGGTTTCACAAACACTTCGTTTGCATTGTCAGCCCCATTGTCAACTACAGTCATCAATGGGGCAGTCAACAATGGGGCTGGCAATGAGAACGAAGTGTTCATGAAACTGGTTCTACTTATTTAAACAAGTAAGTGGAGCAAAAGAGAGTTAGTTCGACTCAATCATATAATAATCTGCAGTCGACAATGGAGTAGTTAACAATGGGACTAAAGATGCAAATGAAGTGTTCATGAAATTGGTTCTATTTAGTGTGTTAGTTCAATTCAATCATACAATGATCTGCAGTGGACAATGGGACTGACAATGCGAAAAAGTGTTTGTGAAACCGATTCTACTTATTTAAATAAGTAAGTGGAGCAAAGCGTGTTAGTTCGACTCAAATCATATAATGATCTTAATATGTGATTAGCTTCACATTGCAATGTTCCAATTAACAATTGTAGATAAGCGATCTATGTTTGATTCCTGCCAGACCATCCTACTGGATGGGTTTCTCTAGGTTTTCCTCAGTGCTCATCAATGACAATGAATTAAGCTTGGAAAGCTTTTTTTGACAAAATTCCTTTCCCAATTAATAATTTTATCTTTCATCAGTTTTAACAATCTGTGATGTCTCAAGCATTAAATATTATTTTTAATAAAAAATTGCCTACTTTATGACTATCTATCACAATGTGGAAAACATAACTGTACTGAAGCTTCAATGCAACATATATAATGTTTGAACTGTGTTCCAAAGCTCCTGATATAATTCAATAAAGCTGAGAAGCAATTCAAAATTACAAAATGCCTATTAAAAATAATATCTGAATTTCAGTTATATTATTATTCCCATACAGTGAACTTACCTGCAGTCCAAACACATGAGTTACGATCTGCAATCCACTGTAGGTCCACATTGGATATTGAGAGCGCAGCTGCCTTTTCAGCAGGAGGCAACATTCCTAAACATTTTTCCATCACTTGAGGACAGCACCTGTCTATAACATCAATTACAGGCTGATCGTCTTCTGCACAACCAAGACATTTGAGAAGGGTTTTTACTTCCCTAAGAATGTGAACAGATAACCGGCGTGGATAAAGACGACAGTTACACAGCATCACCAAAGCAAAGCCCTCCACCAGGTGAAAAACATTTGACACTGGCTCCATTTTCTGCAACAGGTAGGGCATTTAAGAATTGTTAATTGGAAAAAGCATAAACATAATTTTCAAAGGAGAGTATATCCTTTGAACTGTAATTATTAGATCTTCCATAGAAATGCCATTATCAAAAGATGTACCTGTTATATTTAATGCATAAAGGCAGCTTTCCCAAAACTGTATCATTCAAAATATGTTCATTCTGTATTTGAGTAATTTAAGAGCATTATGAAATCAATTACAGTGAAACTTGATAAGTTACTCTTCAAGGCACCATATAATAATGGCATATTAAAAGGGACTATATATTACAAGAAGTGGCTTATTTTAGGATTCAAATTAAACACTAAGAGTTAATACAGCACACACATTTATCTAAACAATGTAACGTGAAATACAATACATTAAGAAACTAAAATTGTTGCAATGTTAACATTTGCATTATACAGAGTAATTTGTATATAATACATTTCTTTCTTTATTTATTTCAAAATCAATGATGATAGCCACAACTTATTATATCTCAAATGTAAAATATCTTTGTGAGATTATTAAATGCTATAGAAAATGTTGAAAATGTTCTCTCTCCTACATAAGGCATAACACAACATGCCGTTCACTGTGCAAAATCCTGGCATAGTGTCCATCACATTGTTCCCAAATGGAACATGGTTCCATTTATGCTATGTATACTCACAGAACACATGCTATTGGGCCATCCAAAATCCCTACGTTATTCACAGATGCAGATCTAGAAATATTCGACAGAGGGGGCCAGATCAACTACCCCATATGGTTACTCAAATTAAGGTCACACTAAAACAGTTGCTAACTAAATATTTCAGTAAATAAAATAATATTTAAATTACCACTGTTATGCAGGTTCTATTTGTAAATAATAAGCTACAAAATGTCCAATCTTTTAAAAAGACAAATATTCAGTTTACATTTCAAAAAAATTGAATCTGTTGTATTAGTTCCATGAATACAACATGTAAATAATATAAATTAATTGCACCCAGAAAAAACTGTACCACAATAATAATGTAATTTACAGGTCATTGAAGCTGTAATCCCCTGGGATGTTTTCTTGAAAAAAGATTAAGGACTTCCTCTGGAATCACTTCAACGTTGTGGTGGATGTTAAGTAGCATCAAACCATTCAATCTATCCTGTTGAACATTGGATCTTAGATAGGTTTTCATGTGCATTAATTTGAATATGAACTTTCGTCCATGCACTCTGTTACCTGGTATGATTCACATGATTAGAAGTTACCTGATGTTTATATTTCACTGTATTATAATACATAAAATGTAGCATATTAAGATATAATAGTAATAAAATAATACTGTTACCTCTCGCGGAGTAAACCCTGGTTCAATTCCTGATTAGATCAATTGTGTTGAAAACTTTATATTTCAATAGCTTCAACTTGATCTTAACAATTGAAAATTTACTTTCTTGCAATTGATTATATTACAAAAAAACTGACACAATAATGGAAAAAGGTTAAAAAATAAATATATGTATAAAAGTCGGAAAATAATGAGTGCAAGAAATGCGTAAGCAAGGGACTAACTTTATAATTGTCATGATTTGTCTTACGAATCTGTATCTGGTCATTCATGAAATACTATGTACCCAGTTAAAGTCGAAGTTTGGTGCACAATATCTGCAGAGAGAATATAGGAACCAATTTTTTTTTGACCAGGCTGTGGACATTGCAGGTATTGGCAGATTTTCATGGGATTTGCTGAGCAATTCAACAATGTAGAGCTGGATCATGGATATTTTCAACAAGATGGCACCACACACAATGCATCTAACCAAGCCATGATCCTAATAACATGTTTCTTTGACAACCGATAATCTCCAAGTGTGGCCACAGAGATCTCCTGATTTGACAACACCAAACCTCTTCCTATGGAGTTGCTTAAAAGACAGAGTTTACAACACATGCCCCCAGACATTGGACGATATGAAGCATAACATTACACAAGAAATTAATGGTACTGACTACACAGTCCTCTGAGTGGCCAATAACACGGAATTACATGTTGAGTTATGACTGACACAGGATGGAGGACATTTTCAACGTTTTCTATAGAGGTTAATAATCTTCCAAAGATACTCTACATTTGAAGTAAAATAAGCTGTGGTTAGCATCACTGGTTTTGAAATAAATAAAGAAATAAATTTATTAATTATATATAAATCACTCTGTATTTTTCATTTTAAAAAATCAGAAATCAAAAATGTACTGTCACGTCATATGCTTCCCAGATCTCATCTTCATTCATTTGCACCCTCTGGTAGCAGTCTTAAAAATTGCATCACAATATTAGTATGGTCCTTTAAGTTGATTACAGAATTCCTAATGATTCTGCAAACTGTTTATGATTTGTGTTAGTGTTTACAGAGAATTTTTCATTTCTCTAATATCGATCAAGTTTTCTGTTTCACTCCTTTATTCATGCTTGCATTAACAAGACATTTCACAATCAAATATGATGTACATATTCACCACACGAAGCACTACATGTATAAGTGCCAAATTCGATTCTTTGATATTACCCAACCTTAGATTCCAACATGTCCTTGACATGCAGTAATTGCAATTGGGAATTCCACAAAAGACTCCCTCAATAATCTTTAAAATGTGATATTTTAAGCATTTTCAGATGATTAAAGACAAGTGCTTTAAATTGGATGTCAAGAATATTAAGCACTGAATTTAAATTGATTTTTATAAGGATGTCAAGGGATCAGGAGAAAAGAAGATACAATGGTGGTAGCTTAATAAACTGGCTTATTTCACCAAGGTTTTACTGTTTTACACTTTTTCCACCCCTCCTGGCTAGCATTATTTAACTGTTTAAAGTTACAATACAAAGTTTATTAGTAAAATAGAATTTAACCACAAATTTGTGGTAATGTGTTACTGAAAATAATGAAATTTACTGAAGAATATTAGCCACTAATTAGGGATACAGCTTCAGAAATACATGTAGTCACGTCTGAGAATCTTTGCTGTAATTTGGCAATACAATCAATTTTATATAATTTAATTATTAAATTTGATGAAATGATCATCTGGAGAATGTATAAAATGTTAATAACAAAATTTATTTTGATACCATGAGCATTGAATGAAAAATTATTTCACAAATATTGATTCAAATACAATCAAAAGTAAAATGCTTGGGGGGTTCAAACTCATTTGGAGGATCAAGTGTGTATCCTGATTTGTAGAAGGAATACTTAATCATGCTCTTGTACCTTAGCGACAAACTGGTTGAAGACGATAGAATGTAATTGAATAGAATATGCCAATTTTTAGGTGGCTGTCTATAATGACATAGTTACAAACAAAGCAAAAATATGTATCAGTTAAATATGGTAGACTTTTATAAATATAGTAAATATACACTTCTTTAAGTGTAGTTCAACTAAATGATACAATAATATCAATAATATATTTCATATTAATATAGATAAAGAGTTGGTTTGGTGACACCTATACTTCACTTACTTGGTTTTTTTAACTGGACATGTTTCTGGAACATTCACTCTTATCATTAGCAGAAGACCACCGATGAAAGCATACTTTGTAGGCAATCAGAGTAATTTATCAAACATATGCAAGAATGGTGTCTCAAAGTATTCATGGCGTGGTTTTTATTTTAGATGATGTTAATTTTTTTCTTATCTACAGTTCACAAGGTGGTTGGTTGATAGTGGCCACAGAGGATGCTGATATTTATCATTTTTTCCCTAGCTTGCCAATAAATAGTTTTCAAATTATTTTTCATTTATTTGATGCTAAAAGTTAGCTGCATTTCAGTGGATTTTCTTTGTTTAGGAGAGTATTCACATCCTTACACAATGGACAGTGGCTGTCCTTGACTAATTTCATCCTGAAGAGTTATTCTGACAGGTAATTATGCCCAACAATTAAACAGAATTGTGCAATGTAAATTCTATCTAATCTGTCATCTAACACACTCTTATGCTTCGTTTACTTTTAAATACGCTGGGACTGGTTTCGAAGAGACACCCTCTCCATCTTCAACTAACTTGACAAGTTCAACACTCAAAACACACTTCTTAAGAATGCAATCCTCCATGAAAATTTTTCTTGTGAACAGTTTTCTTCTGCTATTTCAAAGTCCTGTTTTGATAGACAGGATAATTTGGTCTTTGAATTTTATAAACATTTTCACCTGAATTAGGCTATTAAATGATACAAAATCACCAAGATTGCATTATTCTACTGTTTCAGAACTTTTAAAATGATTCTGCTACTTTAGAACATACCTGAATATGTTCCGTTTTTCTTGCCACTTGCATATTGCCCCCTCGACTTATATCAGCACCTCCTGCTGTGTCCTTAGAGCCTCTTAGAGAGTTTGGAGTCAAGGCATTCTTCCAGCTGGTCAGCAGCTGCAGCAACATGCGCAATCCATTGTCCACCATCTGAGGAAAGGTGTCCTGAACATCTCTGGCAAGGAACTGTGTGAAACCTAAAAAATAAAAAATAAATAAATAAACTAAAATCCTAAACTTTAAGCCACACACACTTTAGACTGCATCATTTTCAATTCTATCTTTCAAATTAGAACACAAATGCAAGACATAGCAGCAAAAATTTGTAGATATACCCCTAAGAGACAGAGAGAGAGAGAGAAACAGAGACAGAGAGAGAATTGAAACAAACAACTCATTCTTAAAAAAGATAGCGCATCAGTACTAGAAATAATTACAGAAATGGAATTAAGATGTTTAAATTACACTAGTTCATTAGCAATGGGTTTAAGTGCATCATTATAGCAAATTTATCTGCACTCATTATTTGTTTATATATAAAAACACTGTAATTGAAAATATCAGTAACTTTTTTCATACAATATTATACCCTTCATATTTAATTTTGTCTTTTTAAAAGACAACTTTCTCTTGCTTTAGATAAAATCTTAGCTTCCAGGTGCTGCCATGTCTTGATGGTAATAATGGCCACTGCTGTTTCATACAAACTTGATGTTTTAGAGCCAGTAGATCTCTGCTACGTTGCCTGGGGGAGGTCTATTTGCTGTGCAGGACTCTTGCTACCGATTATTGCTGTTGCCCTCTTATATATATATGGTGAGCTGTTGTAGATGCTGTCTCCTCTCTTTTCTCCTGATTAGCTGTAACTTGGCCAATGGCTTGTTGTTCTGATAGTGGCTTTCAGACATTGCTACTTTTCACATCTCTATTCTTGTTGTTTTTGTTTGTTTTTTATAAATTTTTATTGCCTTCCGAATGATTCTATGGTACAAATGCTCCATTCTTGCTGACAAAACTGAGTCGTCAAAGTCAAAATGTTGTCTAGTGGTGATGGGAGTGCTCTGCTAAGGTTGATTTGTCTAATTGATTGAGGCCAATTGAGCAGTGGCCAATTTTACTACCAAGATGCAACAGTACCAGAGCGCCAAGATTTTAACTATTGATATGAGTCACAAAAGCTTATGTCTGTGCATTTCTCTTGCTTTATTCATAGAAAATTCCAATTACATGTGCACACACTCTAACAAAGGATTGAGTAATGCTGTTTCCTCCCACATCTGCATTTACTAATCATATCACAAGCATGGTTATAAGTAAGATCTAGAAGTCTATGCATTTGCATACTTTTTCTCATAACTATACTTATACAAACTAAAAAGAAGAAGCCTGTATTAGTCGCTGCTCTTTCACTTGTCATTTGTTGCATTGTTGAATTGAAGCAAATTGTGTGAAAGTATGTGAATGTTTACATTTCAATTAAATTCTGCAGCTATTTAGTGGCGAGTCCATAGGATCATAGATGAAGTATTTAATACATTTGTATGCAGTCCTAAGAAGTGTGCGCATAGAGTTAAACATCCCCAAATTCACCATATCCAAGATCCTATGTACTTGTCTGATGTTTCACTGTTACAAACTGAAATTACTGCTCAAGTTGAAACTTGATGACTCTCCAAAACTACTTGCTTTCTATGAACTCTATACTTACCATTGAATTATACAGAACAAGTTTCACAGGCTTTTGCAACCATCATTTTAGCTGTGAGTCGACTGCTGGATTTGTTGTTGGTTGGATGGACTTGGTGTAGCTCTGGTTGACATGTGATCAATTTTCTTGTCTACAATTTCTTGGCCATATCCATTGGATTTTCCAGTTTGTATTGTGTGAGAGTGCTCTTCGCTGTATTCAAACTCAATTATGGGTATGTTAATGAGTCTATGTGCTAAGCTGTTGAGAACTGCACATTTGTGTGCTATGGGATTGAAGCCATTTGTCTTTATGTAATTTTAGTCTGCATATCCTTTCTTATATTTCAAATTTCAAATTATTGCCTGTTCTTATAATCTTTAAGTCAATAAAAGGAATCATGTTGTCTTGTTCTGTTTCAGAAGTGAATTTAATTTCCCTATCTTGTAGGTTTAGCAATTTCAAAGCATCATCCAAGTGTTTCTTATTAACCACTGCAAAGATATCATCCACATATCTGTACCAGACTTTAAAAATGTATGGAAATATTTGTGATGTGCATTTCTAAAGTACTGATATATAAATCAGTCAGAAAAGGTGATATTGGACTCCACATAGCTAAACTGAAATTAACTATTGAACCTGAAGTAATTCTGACTGATGCCAGGCTTCGATTAGTTGGATGTATTCCTCAATCTCCTCTTTGCTTAGTTTTAAATCAACTCACTAGATAATTAAGAATATATTATTAATTGGTTTACTGTATTAGTTGAGACAAGAAATTCATTTTAAATTTAATTCTATGTTTGTTTATTATATAGGAGTGTTTCTGTACCTGTCCCTGTACATTATCTATACAGATCATTAATTTTTGAGTCTATTAATAAACAAAATTTAATGTTGCATATTTTACCACATTTATAAATTATCCAGTTTTTCAAAAATGTAATGCCTATAGCATACAAGGGCTTGAAAGAAAGTAGTGAAACCTGTCTAAAAATTAGACACTAAATAAATTGAAATTCTGCCTATTTCAGAAAAGTTCCAGTCCCGGAGAAAATCATATACTTTGTAATTTTTCCTGAATAATATGCTCAACATAGAGAAATAATCTTCAACTGCTTAAAATGGAAACATGCAGTATTAAAATGCATTTGTTTAGGAATATGCTGTGTAAACTGTAAATGTTTTATGTACTTCTGAGGAAATTGCAAATATAGGTCATTAAGGTAAAAAAGATTTCTTTATAAGCATACATACCTGAGCGGAGACCGCATCAAAGGTAAAAGATAGGGGATGCAATGTGCTTTTCCTTCAGTGTTGTTTGTTCGAATGATGTATGTATTGTGAAAAAAGCTGTGCATTTCCTGATAAAGAATGTCACATAAAAATGTGGCCATTTCATTATAGGATAAAGTCAAAATGATCAAAAGGATAAGAGACTCAGATGTATGTGTATAGTGTTAGGATTCCTAGTTTAGTGTTGTGATGCATGCATTAGGGCAAGGACAAAGGGGTTCAAATGTATAGTATAAAATTTCTTAATTATATGATTAGTTTCATTGAACAAGTTCCAATCAGCATTTCTTAATTACAGTTGTGATGAATGTGTTGGTGAAAGGACAGAGACACTGAAATAATGTTATGTACTGAATTATGGATTGGATGTAAAACTACATATGTACTTAGGTGAGTGCTTTTGAATAAAATGCATAATATTGAAATTATTGGCATAGCATTTATAATTAATCTTAAAATTATGCATAGGAAAAAATCTAGAATATTTTAATAATATGGAAACCTCGCCAAAATTGAGAAAAAAATTTAGGATTATGTCATTTCCATCTTGAGTAAGTTTCACTGTAAGAGCAACATATTTATAAACAGTAAAGCATTTACTCTAGAATCTGAAAACCATTACTTCCTTTAATGTAATCCTGTGCCACATTTATTACCCACTATCACACTTCAGGAAGGGATTGCAAATTCTACATAAGCACGCATTTGAAAAGTACAGTATTTTCCTTACCATATATGACATCTTGCCTCCAATCAGCAAAATCCATCACCAGAGTCTGCAAGCTCTGATACGCCAAACCTCTGAGCTCCTCATCCATATGAACAGTCAGTCTTGATAATAAGTCAACCAGTTCTGCTCCTGTCATTCCATCAGGTATGAGACGAGGTACCGCAGCTACACAGGTTCTGAACAGATCTATTCTTGGTTTACGTTCACCAGTTATCATTTCATCTGGTTCCTGCATATCACAGTAAAGCAGAATGGTATGCAAACTCTGTATTTATATATCAAACAAATTATAGCCTCCCAACATCATTTATACCTACAAGGTAATTCCAATCTCTACAGAATTACTGAAGGCTATAAAGCAGCCAAAGGAGTTTTTGAAGATTTTATTCTGAAAAAAAAATGGATCGTATTCTTTAGAGTGTTCTACATAGCTCAACTCAGAAGAGATTATTAATGCATGTTTCACTGCATTAGATATCAAATTAAATTAATATTCAAATTCACTTACATTTTTAATTACAACTTTCTGGAACCTTTGTTCCCATTCTTCAGCTGTTGAGTGCTTGTTAAGTTCTGAACTGTTTGGTGTGATTGTGACTGGATCTGAGTTGTTGCTTGTACGTCAACATCTGTTGGCAGGAATAGGAATTTACGAAATTTACTGGACAATTTTGATATTCCACCACTGGACAAATTCAGTAAATTCCTATTCCAGTCAACCAATGTCCACACAGATAAAACCATGACCACATCAAACAGCACAAAACTTACCAACTAGTCAACCAATAGCTAAGATGGGAACAAAGGTTTCCGGAGCATATCCCAATTAAGAATCCTGTATGAAGTTCATGTCATCATTCCAATTAAAAATCTTATGTGAAGTTTGTGTCAACATTAGATAACATTCAATTTGGAATATTTCATTGCTTCACTATCAATATATTCCAAACACACATAAATATTAAATTGTTATATGCTGTCACAGTTCAAACAAAGAAGCACATTTTTTCAACTTGGTTCCTATCCAGAACGCACACTTGTTATAATTAATGGCAAATGAGAGAGAGAATTGCAAAATACCACAAAAAATAGCATTTGTTCTATTATTAACATTTTAGCAGCAAATTGCAATCTATGAGTTGCAATAATAATAATAATAATAATAATAATAATAATAATAATAATAATAATAATAATAATAATTGCAACTCGTAGATTGCAATTGCAATAATAGAAAACAGTGTAGAGGAGTCAAGCACTTGAAAATGGTTTAATTTACGATTAATAACCTATATTCATAAGTTTTCACAGCATTACTTGAACAAAGCATCATTATAATTTACTTACTAACCTTGTTAACATTCTGTGTGCTCGTCATCATCAGTGGTCGCCCATAATGCACATCCAATGCTCTGAGAATATCTACAAAAACACGTCTTACATGTGGAAAGTAAGATGACATTCCTATGCTACGAGCTGTATCTTCAGTCAGCATCTGAACATAAAAAATAAAGATTAAACATTATTATATGATATATTGTACAGAGTGTTCGGAAAGTCACTGTGCAGTTAAAACATACGTTGGAAATGTCATCAATGGGCAGACACAAGCCTGAAGCCTCTTAATTTTAATGGAAAACACTTTCAAAGATGTGTTAACATAACCAGAGAGTTGGAACCAGGCTTTATTGGTATAGAAGGTGACATCAAGAATATGAATGATATTCCTTTCAATAAAAGATGTAAACCATTCACAGTAACATATTCGCTTTTCATGACCTGCATTTTTCAATTCTTTCACTGCTGTCACTTTATATGGAACACTTTCAATGTTTTTCTAACTGCATTATGCGTGGTTGCAAGCTCGATATCTTTTTCTTGTGCCAACTTGTGCAGTGATTTTGATGGGTTCCACCACATAGTCAAAAATGTCCAACAATTTCTCTTCGTTTAGTTTAGGTGGTCTTCCAGTTTGTTCAGCATCTAACACTGAGCCTGTCTCTCAAAATTTCTCAATCAGTCAACAAACTGCATTATAATGAGGTATAGCTGTTTCTGGGAATTTTTCAACAAATGCTCCTTATACTATATCTGTGCATTCATCACTTTGATGAAAGACATATTCAACAAGAAAAATACGTTTCTCATCTTGTTGAATTAAAAGTAAAACTTCTAAAATCATGTCAATATATTAAACTCTCTTGGCGTTTCACATTAAATTTTTTTTTTATTAAAAAGTAAGTTGGGACTAGTTTCGTGAGTCACTTGCTCACATTGTCAACCAATTGACGACTCTGAGTTCCCTGTTCAGTACACAGATAAAAATATGTAAAAATAATCTGTTTAAATTTAAAAGTTGTAGTCCTAATGATTTGTCACAGCAGAGCATAAATTTAGCTAATTTAACATTGGTAAGATAGAGCCTTCCTACTCTTAAGACAATAAAATTTCATTCAAAACCAATACCTTATTAAGGAATGTCTTCTTGACTCTGAGAGTATTTCCAGATGGAAGCACTCCCATTGTGCGAGGCATTGGTGGTTCACCTTCTTTCTGCTGCAAGCTGTCTGCAACCACCAGAAATGCTCTGAGCCCAATATTCATCCTCTCTGGAGTTAAAATTATCTTTATAGGCCTCCCAACTGACAGCAAATCAAACACAATTTCTCGCATTGCAAAATCCAGTCTTTCCTAAAAATAAGATTCCAAATTAAAATATATTTTAAAATAGCTGTCTATGGAAAAAAAATCAGCTTTTTAAGAAAAAGGATAGGATATAAAATTTTAAAAATATAAAACTTCAGTTACCTGAGCAATAAATTGAATAATCTTGACAAATATATTCAGTGGTGTATCTCTAGGAACAACAGCTTTTGAACCTTTTGGGAAGAGAGAATTAACAATACTCTGCAAACGAGACTGTGTGGCAGAATTGCTTTCACACTTAATGCGTATCATATACACCCAAAGTAGTCTGTACAGAGATTCTGGAAAAAGAGAATTTAAATTATTTACAATGATTTTAATTTTACATCCAGGTTATTTTGAGTACACAAATTAATACTAAATAACACAATGGGGGTAAATTTCTTCCATACTTCACTTATTGTATTTAATTTGGGTCATATTTTGTAATACAAGAGGAAAGGATAATTACCATAGAATCATACTAAACCTGAAATTAACCGAAAAAGATCCTAAAATTAAAGGATTAATATTGTACAACAAACTACCCTTATATATATAAATTTGTAAAGGAACTAGATTTAACTTATATGTATAATTTTTGAAGCTGTTTAGAGTGAAGCTATTATATTTAAAATGGTACACTATGGGTAACTTATTTACACACTTCACTTACTATGTTTTTCTAAGTTGGAATCCTGGTTGCCGAAACATTGTTCCAACTTAGAAAAACATAGTAAGTGAAGTAAGTAAATAAGTTACCCATAGTGTATCATTTTAAACTAGATTTAAGCTTAATCAAGAATTATATAGTTGATAAATGTATTCACAAGCTCAATGAATTTTAAATTTATTGTAAATATAAAATGACAATATCTGAAACTTGCCTTAAGCATATTGACAGTAATTAATAATTATTTTGTTGTTATTGATGATAATGATGATGATGAACCGAGGACTGGAGCTTAACAAACACTCAACTTAGGTATAAAATATAGTGAACTTCATTTTTTACACTAACTCCATTCACTCCATTCACTTACACAAAAGTATATTGCCACTCCATTGTCAACAGCTTCGTAAGAACAATATTTTTAACAAACACTGTTAAATATAGTGGTTTAGTGGTGAAAAATATTGAAAAATATTGGCCTGAGTTTAACCATGCCATATTATAGGAATTGTCAACTTAGTGCTATTTAAATAAAAATGAATTGCAGATAGACTTACCCAAAGCCACACGGCACATCTTTGGATCCCTATTTTTCAGATGAGACAAACACATTGCAAGAAAGTAATGCCAGTTTTGCAAAAAAAATGTCTTCTGACTGACACACAAAAGACATGTGACTAGGGGGAAAATTGCCAGACGATGCTTTGACTTTGTGCACATATCAAGCGTCTGGGAGTACAACATTTCTACAAAATTCTTCAGGCATGGAACATTTACTTCATTTTTCACAGTCTGCAAAGTAAAAAAAAAAAAAAAAATTAATATAAGATAACATTTTCTTATAAATGAAGTTGTATATCTGTTTTAAAATCAATAGGTTTAACTTACAGCTGCTACTGGAACTAGAATTTCAACAAACAGTCCAGCTAGAGCATGTTTTATATCCTTGTCTTTTACTTCCAAAAAATACTGTGCACACTCTTGCATAAACTGGAAGGAAGCTTCAAATTCTTCTATAGGTACCATCTGTAATGTTATAAATATTGTTTAGTTTTCTTACTGGTGGTAAAGCAATTTACAAAAGACAGTGGTTCCTAAAGCAGATCAGTAAAATCAAAGACTGGGAAAAAACAAAATGATCATGAGTAAAATAAAAAAAATGGAGATGATATTTGCAGTTAGCTGCTAATCCATATGATTACATTTTTGATTTGCAATTAGTTTTTGCTTTTCACTAAATGCTGCCTAATTAAAAAGATTAGTTCTAATGCTCAGTCAATTCCAAAATTTTGTAGTTACTTCATTTTATTTATCTACAATATTTGAAAGATAGACCTCAATACGTTATTTGTCCAATTAGAATTATTGCTCAGGCCTAAAGCCAAAAGTTAAAGAAAATAGTTCATTTAAACAGAAAAAAAGTCAGCAATAAAAACCACAATCAACAGAATAATACTATCATCTTCAAGGGGACTGTAATTCATTATATTTTGTAGTGCTGCTTTAGAGGCACTTAAGATAACAGTTCTTTCAATTATGATTATTTTATGACTGAGTCAAACTACACACTTTTATTGGCTTCATTTACTTGATTATATTTAGAACATGTTTCGCAGATTATCATCCACATCCTCAGCTAACTGTTGACTGCTGGATAATTCACAGTGTTGCTTTGGGGATGCATATTCTGCTCTGGTGGAGATGTGATGAACCTGAATTTTAATTTTAATTTATTTTCGCTTAATAATACAACAAACTTGTACACTACTATTTTACAATTGCTCAATCATACCAACCATAATCACTCTAAAGAATCTTCCCGAGTTGCTGTGTAACCAAGTGGCCCGAATAGTTTTAACCTTGCGGTTACTCAACTATCAGGCAACTTACATCTAAAAATTAACTCAATCAAAAACCAACTTAAATTATGTTTCTACCCAAATTGATTCCTCACTTTGTTTACTTATTTCCTTCAAACATTTGCTTTTAACCTTACCTAAGTAATTCCCATACTCCAAGATTTTCTGCCTTGTTTTCATATTTACCAACTTGCTTCCTCTTATCTCAATTATTAGGTTAGCCCACTTCTAGATCTTAAGTTTTGCTCTCATTTCATTGGTTTCTCTATACTCCAAAATTGCATGGCAATAACTTATCTTGCATTCAACACATATTTAACCCTCCTCTTATTCCTTTCAAATTTACTATCCCTATCTGGGCCCATGCAATGCCCTCCCTCGTCCACCTATCAGCTTCATCTACATAATTCTCTTTGCACCATATTTCCTTTAGCCCCTATAAATCCTCAATGACTTTTTACTACTAAAACTACCTCATACCTCCTGTCTTTCCATATCATCAACTCTGTTTAATTTCTTTCCAAAAGTCTCTTTCTTTACTTTCTCCATCATGCCACACCATACCTATGCCTATTTTTCCCATATCTCATTGATTTTACTCACCCAAGTATTTCCTCCCCTCACCTTCTCTTGTATCACTAGACAATGTTTCAAAATACAATTCTCTTCTAGATTCTTAATCCTGAACCAATATTTCAAAATTTTTGTCATTATTTTTCCTTTACTCCTATTTCACCTAATTCAGCCTGTGCAACCCCATTTGGTGAGCTTTTTGGTAGGCCCATAATTTGTTTGCAGAAATTACTGTGAATCAAATCTACATTTAGCCATCTCTCATCATTAACCCAGATTTCTACCCTAAACATATTTTGGCCTCAACCACTACCGTGTATATTTTCTCCAATCATTTTATGTGATTTCTGGTACTTTATGCCTACAGGCAATAAATAATAGCTTTCAAAGCTAGACTACTCTGTGCTAGAACCTTTTTTTTTTTTGTTCCCTCCACGCTCATTCTTGCTAAGTCTGATACCCAAATAGTCAAACTTGTGACCACCTCATGTGATGAACTTAAAGTTTGTTTTCATTCCCAGCAGTGTCCAAGTTCATTAATCTGTCTCTGTATTTAGTTCTCTCCCACGTTGCTAGCTCTCTCCCTGTACTGACTTTAATAATTTTGCTTATTTCACTATGTGATGGCTCTCTGTCTAGAAATGAGACACCAACACTGATTTCTCCATTTGTTTGTATTTTATGTTCCTAAAGTGGTCAGAACATTTACTGTTAAAACCATGATGGTGCAGGCAAAAGCCTGTGAAACATGTTCTGTATAATTCAATGGTAAGTGGAGTATTAAATTTACTCACTGTCTAATTAAGAATAAATTAATTGCTTCACTGTATTAGTTCCGACACAAAATTTATTTTGAATTCAAAACCATGTCCATGTTTCTTTTTGTTTCTCCAATATAGATTTTTTTCACATTTTGCACATTTTATTTTGTAAGTACCTGCTTTTTTCTCCAGTGGAATACTTTTATTAATATTGCCATTCAGGAAATTTTTAACATTAAATCTATTTTGGTGCCAATCTAATATTAAAATCTTTTAGAACATTTTGAATTTGTGTGTAATCCATGGATGATATTGAAGTTTTTTCAAAAAATTATCTTATATTTTCCTGCTGAGAAAATTGTTTTTTCTTTAATAAGTTTTTGCCTGTTGAACTTCTCTACTTTTTTGTGAACCAGATCTTTGCTAAATGCATATTTAATCATTGTTCTTTCTATTTACTTGTATTCTTTAGAGTATTCTTTCTTGTTAATGGGTAGGTTAATGAATCTGTGAGTTAAGCTGTTGATTACTGCATGTTTATGTGTTTTTGGATTAAATCTGCCAGCTTTGATGTGATTGTCTGCATAAGTGTTCTTTCTGTAGATTCCAAATTCCAGATTGCTTTGATGTTTTTATTATTTTAATGTCCAAGAATGGTAGCATATTATCTGCTTCTGTTTCGTATGTGATCAATGTGTGTTTATTTGTATATTCAGAAGTTTTAAGGTATTGTTAATATTTTTTGTTAACTATGGCAAATACATCAAAATATATCTGTAGCAGATTTTAAATATGTGTGGGATTGCTGATGTGTGTTTCAAATCTGCTCATGAAGAAGTTAGCTAGAAATGGAGATAAGGGGCTGCACATTGTAAGACATAATTCTTTTTTATAAGATATGCTCCTGAATGAAAAATAGCATTGGTTTATGCAAATTTGAAAGAGTTTTATGTATTCCTTTATGTATGCATCATTAATTTTTAATTAGTTTCAAGTTCCAATTAGCATTTCAAACAATTCTTTTATTTAATTTTGCAATCAAAATTGTTAGCATACTGCCCAAAGGTATAATAGAGCTCTTACATCTTGGGAAGCCTGCCATCTGTGAGCATTATCCAGGTTACTATGAGAAGGATGCAATGCAGAAATAGTTTCACAATGGATCCTGAGCCATTTTGGACTAGAGGGGAATGAGATTACTGATACTTTAGCAAAATAAAACACCATAAAATTAAAACTTTGAACTAGAACTGTAAAGTGAAACTGATGAAAAGATTAATAACCAAACAACAACAACAAAAATCTGACAAAAGCTTACCATATGAAGATCTAAAGACTATCAAACATTTTTTATTGAAACCAAAAAAAATTGGAGTTGAGCTCTTTACTGGGAATCTAGGAAAAAAATTATAAATATCAGCATCATCAATGGCTCCATTTTCAAATAGATTACTTTCTTATTTATCAATTTAAACGCATATTTCTCCAAAAATTATCCTTAGGTAAAATGCGTTCCTAATATTGAAATCTCAGCTTTTTTTCTCCATTCCATACACATTCAAATGCTGCATTAGTACATTCAGTGATTTCCACTACCTAAAATAAATCAGGTCTTACTATGACAAGTACCTTATATCCTTTTCTATTTAAAACAATCATTAACAAGGTATTTTCATATATATTTAAAACATGGTACAGCTATGTTGATGACTGATTGTTCTTAGATGTAAAAATAATAAAATATCAAGGCAACCTGGAACTTGGAATTTATAGAAGTATGCACACAGACAATTACATCAAAGTCTCCATATTCAACCCAAGACCTATAAATTTACAGTAATTAACAGCTTGGCACATAGACCCATCAACTTACCTGTTAGCAAGGATGAATACTCCAAAGAATGCCAAAAAAATATAAAGAACAGCAGTGAAAAATGGATTTATCAAAGAATTGGTTTATAAACAATACAGAAGTTCAAGAAACAAAAACTTATTACACAAACCACAATACTTTCAGCAGAAAAAGGAAAGCTTTTAAAAAATTTACATACCACCCATGGGGCACACCCAAATTTTAGGATACTCTAAAGGATTTTAAAATCAAAAAACAAATTTAGCATTAAAAATCTTCTGAAGAACAAAAATGACGAGAGTATTTCATTAGAAGAAAAATCAGGAATTTGTCAATTAAACTTGCAGAATGCAAAAAGAATTTTATTGAAAAAATGAAGAGAAACACAGACACACGTCTAAAAGAACCCATTACAAACACTAAATTAAATTCAAACAATAGAAAAACCTGCAGTAACGGTGGACAAAATACCATGATATACTGAAAGAAGTGAAGCTATTAAAGTCAGTACAGGGACCCACAGAGTTAACAACGAAGGAGAAAATCTACATGCATAAATGCAAGAACAGGTTTATGACCTTTGATACTCCCGCAGACAAAAACACTGTTTTCTAATTCATCTCATGTCCATTAGAGCAGGAGCAATGCCAAGGAAACACAAAGATTATTTCAACAGCTAAGGATGGAAATGGTCTATGAAACTTGAACTAATGTAAAAACAAGTAATTGATGCTAAAAGAGTATTTGGTTCAACGCAATCATACACATTAGCATAAAACGCAAATTTACATCCACTCCAAAGATCTTTGTTTCATGCTTTGCATTTATATATAAAGTAATTATTTATTAAGTACTAATTTATGGTTAACTGAATTATTAATTTATAATTACATAATTATTTTCAAATTGCTTTTTATCAGTCCTCTACATTTTGAAGCAGACTAATAATCAAAAGAAAGCAGATGTACAATCACAAACCTTAACCCTGAAGAACTTCATTCCCATTAAAAGGGATATGATGCTTTGTGTGGTTTGTGGACTAGGCTCTTTATTCTTCAGTTCCTTTAGTTCAGCCATGAACTTTTTGCGCACTGACATAAACCTGGACTGTGCCAGGGTTCCAATCACTTCTGCATATAGGTCTGCTATTATATGGATGTTCCCTGCATTTGGACCACTCTGTATGCTGCAACAAAGTTGATAATTATTAAATCTAAGCTATTTTTATCAAAATATCAATATATACTCTGCTTCAAATATAAAATAAAAAAGAGAGGACATAAATTTTATATAATATGAGGACTGTTTAATAAAGAATTATCATAATTTTTACAGTCATAATTTCTCATGCTAAAATTTAACTATAAAATATTTTGTTAGCTGAATGTATAATGCCATATTTGGAGATTGTTTCATTTGTCACTTCTGGTTTCCACCTATGAGAGGTGTTACAAGTTGAGTTCTGCCTGGAGCAAAATGGAGGTGACATGTAATGAATATTATACTGCTCTGAAATTCTGCTTTCATCTCAACAAATCTCCAGTTATGGCCTATGCAAGTAAATCTTGAAACAGGATCCACTGCTTTAATTCCCTTCTGAAGGAAGCTATACTTAAAAATTTTATGCCAGAAAAAAATCCACCAACCTTTTTAATTGTTTTTTTTAATAGTGTTTATCACCTACTTTTTATTGCTGAGGGATCACAGGTGCTGAGCACTAATGATACATGAGATAAAATGATAAATTGGGAAATATATGTATATTTTTTTAAAGCTGCATTCCAGGCCTAATTTTAGGGTACATTACCTACATTTGCCATTTATCAGAACTGAGGAAAATCTAGAAAATGTCTCAGTCAGGGAGGATGGTCCTGGCAGGAAATGAATCCCAGATCTACTGCTCAAGAGTTTGCACCTTAATGACTTCAGCAACCATGGCAGTCCTATTGACCCTAATCACGAGCTGTCACTGTGAGAGAAGATCATCGAATAACATTAAGAACACTTAGAAATTCTGAAAATTTCACTGGGTGCCACCCACACATTGGTAACTGGTGTTGATCTGTGTTTGTGCACAGTGAGTTTTCAAAACTGCTGATACTCAAACAAAAGGATATTTACATGCAGGTTTGCATGCAGTTGAAGATGATGTTACAGGAAGATGTGAAGTTCCTTTCAAAAGTAGTCAATGCTGATGGAACTTGGCTACATCATTTTGATCCTGAGAGCAAATAGAAGAGCTCCTAATGAAAATCTCCATCACCACCAACCAAGTGATTGTTTCTGCTGGGAAAGTTACGGGTATTTCATTTTTTAATATTCATGGGAAAGGTTCACAGCATGCTGTACCTGCACATACAACTGTATCTGGACAATACCATAAAGATGACCCAAAAACTCTGCAAGGCCATATCACACACTTGCAAAAGGCCACATTTCCAAGCAAAAAGCTGGATACTCATCACAATAATGTATATGGCTGCACATTGCTAATGTTGCTGAATATCTCACAAAAATCAATGTGAAGTATGTCACTCACTCCCTATAGTTCAGATTTAAGCCTGTATTTCACCCTTTTCCCAAATTGAAGAAACACCTTCATGGGAGACATGTTTTATGATCAGAAGCAGTAGCAAAGGTTGTGGAGGTGATATTTAAGGGCCTGTCAAAAATGGTATTTAGTATGTCTTTGAAGAATGGCGGAAATACTAAAATAAGTGCATTGCATCCAAAGCACCTTAAGAAAAATTATGAAAATTAGGATGAGTACAGGTATGTTGTCAAAAATATTACGCTCATTCTTTATTGAATACTCTCATACAATCTATAATGCAGAGACTAAGAGTTTCATTTGCAATTTCTTGAGATACTACAGACTATGACCATTCACTTTCTTTTACATATGAAATAGAAAATGATAACATGTTACCATTTTTAGATATTAAAATTATAAAGAACCATGAGAATCTGAGCTTTGGGATATATAGGAAAGATACCCATACAGATAATCATATCAAGGCAGATGGTTTTAACCCTTTAACGCACAAACATGCAGTTTTCAACAACTTAACATATCGTTTAGTTAATTTACCAATAAGTAAAGAAGAGTTTAGAAAAAAATACAAGAAAATAGAAGAAATGACAATTTTAAATGGCTTTAATAAAGATCTGGTACATAAACAGGTGGAAAGATTTAAAAGGAAAAAACTTATCAGAGATATCACCACATTATCAGCAGATATAGAAAAACCAATTTTTAAAAAATTCACATATCATCCAAAAGCAATGAAAAAATTTCAAAACAGTCATAAAGGTTTGAATATAAAATTAGCACCCATCATCAGATTTAATTTAGGAAACATCTTGAAAGATAAAACAGCTGTAAACACCCCACAAGAGAAAAAAGCAGGGATTTACAAAATGAGTGCAGATTGTGAAAAGATCTACATCGGAAAAACAAAGAGAAATATAGGCACACGTTTAAAAGAGCTTTTCAGGAACATAAAATATAAACAGACAGATAGATCAGCTGTGGCATATCATTTCTGGACTAAAAACCATGAGATTGTGAAGAAGGTGGATTTATTAAAAGAAACTCAGGGACATATAAAATTGGATTCTTGGGAAAAAATTTACATTCATAAATACAGAGATCAATTAATGAACTTTGATATTCCAAAGGTAGAAAACACCAATTTTAAGTACATAAAAACACCACCAGGATGGCACTTCATCTCTACAAAGCTGTTGGATTCTCCAACCAGTCGTACCCTTGGCCGAAGATGAACACAAAGGTCTTCGAAACCGGTTCCAAATATTACACAGTAAGTGAAGCAATATGAGTATTTAGTACGACATATATCACATGATTTTATTCATATGACTTGGCTTCACTGTGTTAGTTCCATATATTTTTTAAAAAAGCAAGTTTCTTTTTATAAAAATGTTTTAATTCACTTTCTTACCCTTCTCTGTATTTAAAATGTCTGAAAGCCAAGTTTTCAACGTAACCAACCAAATCATCTTGACCTGGATGAAAAGGAAGCTGCCTTAGTACTTCAATCAACACTAAACAAAAGATAAACTCCACTGCCAAGTCTCTTCTTTCCTGTAGAGTATCTGCTTCATTGCGTTCCACATTTTCAGTGCTGAAATAGAAGAATTCACTTTAAATTCTTAATTTATTTTATTTAACAATAAAACTTTGCAACACTTGGATCATTCACTAGTGCATTCAATGACAAGTACATGTCACTTAACAATTACTATCTCTCTGTATTATTTTCTTCTTATGAAATGTTACTTCTTAAAGCTGCAATATCTCACAGTAATGCTTTTTCTTTCTAAATATTAATACTATCATATTCCCAGAGAGTCGAGGCATCTATTATATGTGCACATCACTAGATGCTCTGAAACTCCTTAATTTAAAACATAATCTATACAGTTCACCATGGAAGGGGAAAAACATGGGTGATTCCCATACCTAGATTTAAAAAGTATAAGAAATGCAGACAGACTGAACTTTGGAATCCAGAGAGAAAAGACACATATACAGAAAATTACATAAAAAATAAGCCATAACCCCATCCAATAAAATATGCAGGGTTTTACTTTTTTTGTAACATCTTGGGTCATCGGTGTCTCATTCAATTCAGGGTGTGAAACAACCAGTAAATTTTGCTCAGGCAGCTTGCACATAGAATAATTAACATCCTACTATAACAAAAACAGAGTATAAAACAGAATATCAACAGATAATTAATACTGCAATAATCAATAGTTTCAATAAAGATACAATAATAACATTTATCAATAAATTTAAAAGACAAAAATCTATGAGAGAGGTTTCCACACTGAGGAAAATAAGGAAAGTAACAAATTCAAAAGGTTCATATATCACTTAGAACAAATTCAATAGGATATTCAAAAAGCATCCATAAAGTTAGCCTCAAAACAAAATAATATAAAAAATTTACTAAGTTCCCAGTAAAAGACACCATGCCAACAGAACAGAAACCAGGAATTTACAAAATTAAATGTGCAGATTGTAATCAAATACATTAGAAAAACAAAGGGGAGTTCAGCAATTTAAAGTAACAAATATTCAAGGAAATTTTAAACAAACAGTTGAAAAGCAGTGGCAACTCCCTTTTGAACCCAAAATCATGAAATTAAATTAGAGGCTAAGCTGCTGAAAGAACTTTATAATCCAACAGAGTTATCTATTTGGAAAAAATATTCATCCTGAATAGCCAAAAAACAATGAATTGGTCAGCAAGTTCCTTTTTGAACCATTAGAGACTGCCACTGAATCGCCTTGAGATCCAGTTAATACTCCCAGCAGTTGGCTAACAGCTGATGATGGGAACAATTGCCTACGAAACTTGTAAAGTTTTGTAAGTGGAGTTAGTGTGAACATATCTTAATACCACGCTGGAAAGCTAACAGTGGAACCATGCTGATGGTGAAGGAAATTTGCCTTTGAAACATGTCTAAGTAAGTGGAATAAAACTAGTGAAATTTGAGTGACTTCCTCATAAATAATTTGTTATATTATACTATATTTCACTGTGAAAATCCCAAACTATTCAAATTTATAGTGTGAATATATGTAATAGCTTCTAATAACATATATTAAACTATTTATTTTACATATATACAATACATTTAATTTTTTAACATATTCAGAATATACATCTTTGCTGTCTTGTATTCTTTGACTGAGTAAAATATTGCTTTATTAAGTTATTTTTAATTTCTCTTAGTTTTGAGGTATCACCCATTTCCTTTTTTTATATCAATTGGTAGTAGATTGTAAAATATTTATTGGTCTGTTATGTAACTGCTCATTTACAGTGGTTTGTAGCAGCAGGTGTACCTATGTTTGACTTTACTTTTACTTTGATCCATTTATATATACTTGGTTTCCAGTATATATGAAGCCCCAGGCATGAGGCATCTTATATTGCATGTATTGTATGAAAGTATGAGTGTTATTCACTTTTATTTCCAAGTTTATTTACACTTATACGTGTCTAATTTATTTTTATATCTGATTAATGACAGTTATATCTCTAATCGACATATTACATATCACTGTATGTGATCAGTGATCTATTCTAATCTAATCTCAAATGAGTATCATATAAACTTTTGCCACAGCAAAAATAATTACAAACGTATACAGGAAAAACAATAAATAAAAAATAGAATAACTTATTCATGAGGAATTTACTCAAATTTCACTAGTTTTGTTCCACTTACTTGGACATGTTTCGAAGGCTATTGCCTTCATAACCACTGGGACAGTGGAATCGTGGAACCGTGCTGATGATAAAGCCTTCAAAACATGTCCAAGTAAGTGGAATAAAATGAAATGAAATGAAATTTGAGCGAATTGCTCATAAATAAAGTGTTATATTATACTATATTTCCCTTTGAAAGTCCCCACTATTTAAATGTATATTAAATAAAATATTTTTACCTTTTGCCTTTCAATTCTACTTTCTTCTGTTCTGTTGTTCCTCCATCAACCATTTGCCTCTCATACCAAGCAAACAGTGCACGAAGTATGGATGGAAGGCAATGCTCAGCCACTGAGCCAAAAGCACTCAACAGCTGATCAAACTGTGGATCTTCACCTCGTTGTAGAACTTTTGAAAGTGGACGTTCCTAATAAAAACATATCTGGATTATATTACTGGAATAGAAGGCTGTCTAGAGGCTTTTATACTTTTCCATTTTAGATATAAGAAAATGAACAGTACGTTATCTACTGAACAGTGACAAAGTAATTTATAGATTCCCCCCCAAAAAATCACCACTTAATTAATCGAATTCTAAATATTCCAAATATTTAATTAAACAAAGTTGCAGTATGAGGGTGTATTAAAAAATAACCAAACCTCATTTAATTGCATTTAAACTGCTCTGAACCACAATGATTCCCACCAGCAGAAATATGAATCCTTCGTCCACATTCTCAGCTGTTCAACAAACAAAATGTCCTGAGCAAATCTCCAGTAAGTAAAGCCAGAGAGAGTCTGTTTAAATATTTCCACTCAGAAAAAATTATTAATGCATGCATTACTATGTTAGATTCTAAATTTAATTTATATTTAGAGAGTAGTTCTATTTTAAAAAATATCATAAATTTAGGTATTAACAGTTTATATATGTTTCTTTGATTCTTATATTTATTTAATCATTACAAACTGATTTTCTTATTTCTAAATCATGACCAAATTTCAAAATGAATATAAAAAACAATCCTCACATTATAAAGGAAGAATCAGACTTGAAAATTTTAAAAAGTTGAAAAATTTAGGTCTGGGATTCAAACCATGGATCTTCAGCCTTCTGTTCTGATGCTGTAACCAACTGAGATACCATATACTCCTCTAAGTATAAAATCATGAATCCTTCTCATCTGATTCTCTGTGTCCCAGAGACCTCCTAAGGTTTTCTACATGGGAATTTTATTACTTAAGAGGCCACTCATAATTCTACAAATTCTTTGAAGTAGTTTAATTATCGTCTACCAAGAGTTTAAGAATTTGTGCTTGGAGCAGAACCAGTAACTCAGCTGGTTAGAGCATAAGCATGGAAGGATGAAATCCATGATTCAAATTCCGGCCATGACCCAAATTTTTCCAACTAATATCCTACACACAGCTAATGTGAAAGAACTATTTGTATCAATAAATTAACCCCTATAAATATGAAAAATCTAAAAATTTTGTATAGAGCTTAATCTAAATCCTTCAGTAGTGAGAATGGTACATGAGAATAAACACCTTGACTGAAATTTGGAAGTGTGGGAAGATAATTTATTATGAGAAAAGGAAATCAATAAGCTGTGTAATTCTGTAGGTCCTTACACTGATTTTAATAATTGTTTTTTTCAATATGAGGTGGGTTTTCTGTCCAGAATTTTCCAATTAACAATTTTAGTTCCAAAGCAGTTTTGTTATCTACACCCACCATCTTTCAGGGAAACATTTGTGCAATATTACATGGTTTGGTCTACAATCTTAGTAGCAATAACTATTTGTTGCACTGAAAAATTGTTTATATGGGAAAAAATAACAAATATCAAACATTGTGCAATTATAAGTACTTGGTAAAGATGGATATACTGTAAGACTCTGCACCATCATTTTCAACCATTTGTTTCCAAGTGGACCACAGAGTTTAACTATGACCATGAAAGCTTGGAAGATGACTATGCAGAAAATAACCAAAAACCATTAGAAATTATAACATGGTGCGTGACATGGTTCTAGAGGATCACCGATTAAAGGTGATTAATCTGAAGCTCTGATTGCTGAAGCTCTGAGAATTTCAGAGAAAGGCATATTTTTAATTGTGCATGAAAAAATCAAAGAGCAAGATGGGTGCTGTGACTGTTGACTCAGGATCAAATGCGAATCAAGAGTGCAAATCTTTCAGCTAAGTTTGGCCCATTTTCAGGAAGATCCAGCTGACTTTTGCATCAATTTGTGACCAATGAGAAACATGGGAACTGAAATGAAACAGCAGTCTAAACAAAGGAAACACCATAATTCTGCACCACCAAAGGCCAAGTGCGTGAAATCGGCTAGGAAGATCATGGTGTAGGTTTGTAGGGATGCCAAAGATATATCCCTAGTGAAAAGAAATTTTCATCCTGTGAAGAGCTTAAATCATCAGTGGAGGCATATTTTGCAAGTCTGGAGGAATCTGACTTTTGTGATAGGATAAAGGCTTTGGAGCATCACTGGACAATGTGCATTAGTGTCAAGGGATACTAGAAAAATAATAATAATTTCAAAAAGCCATGCTGTCATTTTGTGCTTCATTTCAAGAATTTTTCAAATAATCTCATATGATGACTTTGGCTCGTGGGAACTACTTTTAACTGGGGAACATGAGTAGCTGTTATCTCTTCATTTAACCATATCTTACATACATTATGTCAAACAATTTATGTTCCCAAAATTACCAGAGTGCCAGCAAATGAATCAAAAGAACCATGCCCGTATAACAATGTTAGTGATACAGCAATACTAACCAAAGGTTCTGCCATCACTGCTTCCATCTTCTTTTCTGCTTGCACAGTGAAGTCAGCAAACAGTGTGCGCATAACAAATTCACCAGGTCGAATATCCATGTCGATGTTTATGCAGGCTGGATAAGGTGATCGTTCTTTATGAGCTCCCCAGGGCAACACTGTTCCTCCACTCACACTTTCTGTTCGTACACTTTCAGTTCCTGCTAAAATATTTATTTAGAAATTAGAAATATATGTATATATTAAAAAAATGTTCTAATTACTGATATGAATTTGGCAAAGTAGTTCTAAGTTACAATCAAGGTAAGCCCAGCACTACTTAGTGTCAACTGGCAGACCCATGACTCTCTCAGTAGAGAGAGGTTGTATGGATGTTTTTTTTTTTTTCAAAATTCCAGTAACTTTAGGTGTGATATTAGCAACTCAGCTTAGATGTTCTATGAAGTTTATTACAGGGAATACATCCTTGAAAGATTTAAGATTAGCATTGCCAAAGATAAAAAAAACAGGAAATATCCCAAGAAAAAGAAACAGCATATTAAATCCTGTGAGAGTGCTAAGCATTAACAAAACCACAAGTTTAAATGATTTAATGAATCCACTATATTAATATAAAATTAGATCTGATACTGAAATTTTAAATTAAAAAAAATAATATATTATTCTTTTATAGATGAATTATAAAGACCAAATTGTGACATTTCCACTTTTCTTAATTACAAGAGTGAATCAAATATAAACTTAATTTGTATTTTGTTGATTGTGAAGCATGGGATGATACACGTCTTTGAAAACCTACGCATGTGGGTTGCAAAGTAGTAAGCAGGAATAATTGGATTGCATTGCAAATATCTTTCATTTGTTATTACACTATGTCCAAGTAAATGTTACACTCATCTATTGCACAAACACATTATTTTGGTGCCAGAGAAATTTATAACAGGCCAAAATTTTGCACAAATGTTTCACAAAGGATGAGAAACTGCAAACCATGTAACCTAATTTTTTATCAAGTGCTTCAAAGATACTACTTCTATTGCCTGCTCATTTGCGATTAACTGTCAAAATTTTGCCCATAGAATTCAAGGTCATTATGCTCTATTCATTCAGAATTAAAATGATTCCTCAGCAAAGAATCAACATGTGAAGAATTTTATCTTTTAAAGCTAGAACTTCAGGGTTGACAATGAATGTTTTTGTCCTTCTTGAAACCAAATGTTTGTATCAAATCTAAACTGGTTTACATCTGATTTTAATAATTCTCTTTTATCAGTTAATATATATTTGCACCTCATTCCACTGATATACCCGAGTCCAGAAGTTTTCATAAGTATAACATACTTTATTTCAATAATACAAGACTAAAAAATTAATAACCAAGTTGTTGATTTGTTTTATTTACGGATGCTCTTTAACATCTCAGGTCATCAGCGTCCCATTTAATTCAGGGCGTGAAATGGCCGACAAATTTTGCCCAGAGGTCTCTTCTTTCAGGCTTGAAGTTGTTTTTCATGCAACAGCTAATTCCCTTTCGAAGAAAGCCATACTTACGATTTTTATGCCCGAAAAAATCCATCGATTTTGGCCGGGATCGAACCCGAGATCTTCAGTTTACAAGGCAAGTATGGTTACCACTACAACACCAGAACTGAATAAATAATTTAAGTGTACAACCTAATTACGCAAATCTAAAGTGCACCTGTTGTAGTGTAGTATTCAAAATTATGGTGCACATTAATTTGATGGAGTATTGTTTCGAGTGCAAATCCGTTCCGTAGTTTGCTGGTAACTTCATTCAAATTCATAGTTTATTACGTCATAATGCATTGCTGCAATTCTCGACTTCGTTACATTTATTGTTTGCCTATTATTGCATAGAGCGTTTGAATAGTAGATAGTCACGAAATGAAGGGCCAATAGAGGAGAACGTCTTATGATGGCACTTTCAAGCTCTTTATGCTGAAAAAAAATGGTAACAAAAGCCAGGGAGAGAGTTCAATGTCGCTGAGAGTAACGTTCGCTTGTGGCGGCAACAGAAATGGCATTATTTGCAACTAAAGCTAGTAGAGAGAAATTCGCTGGTTCTCGCAAAAAAGTCATCCTGACATTGAAGAAACTTTTGGAATTCATACGTGAAAGGAGGAAGAACGGGCAACCTATGATTAGCGACATAATAAATATGTTTTTCTTCTTTGACCTATGCCAAATGTCCTGGCAACAGCACGAGTGATGGAGGATTTTGTCCTACGTGCTCCAAGATCGTTTTATGAAGCGGACGTGCTTATCTCGAAGATGCCGTACAACAATATGCCAAAATCTTTTTATATGATTTTAGATATCAAATTTGGGGTTCGCATTACATTAAATGATTAGATTCGCGTAAATACAATTTTTTTCTTCCATTTTCTAAACAATCTTAAAACTTCTAGCACTGGGGTTTCAATGAGGTTTCTTTTGTATCACAGCCTATTGTCATATCTTTTTGGGTACAAAACAAACTGCTGAAATGAAAGTCGATCCTGGTGGTATAGTGGTAACCATACTTGTCTCCTTAACTCAAGATCGCCCAGGGTTTGATCCTGGGCACGACCGATGGATTTTTTCGAGTGTAAAAATCCTAAGTATGGCTTCCTTAGGAATGGAAGTAAAGCTGGTCCCGTGTCGTACATTTACGGCACAATACAGAACCTTAAGTCAGAAAAAAAGGAGACCTCTGAGCAACATTTGTCGGCTGTTTCATGCCCTGAATTGAATGGGACGCTGATAACTTGAGATGTTAAAAGAGCGTATGTAAATTAATAGAAAAAAAACTGCTGAAATACCGCACTCCATATTCCTAAAATGGAAGAAGCCCAATGTGAATCTGCAGAGGCAATACCATTTATTTTGTAAAGAGAAGAGATAATACAATTTCTTTCCAAAACAGAAATTAGTTAACACACAGTTTTACTATGTTGAACATTGTAATGGAAATAATTACGCGACGTAGACGTGACTAAAACCATTATAATGTGCTGGACTAGTTCAGGGTTTGATCATATTGCTGAATTTTTCAGATTGATGCTTCTGGGGTGAAAGGAGTGCGGTTAAATATAATAAAATCATAATGGATAGAAATTTAGGGAATTTATTAGTCTTTTGTTATTACCTCACAACAGGCACTTTTCTGATTATGGTATACTGTGAGAATATTATATGCAGACTGAATATGAGACAGACGTGTTATAATTTATATTTCTTCCCCAAAAACTGTCCTTTTTGCCCTGTTGTAACTCGTATACTATTTTTCTACATGAATATTAATTCAAACTCATTCATCACAACTAATAATTCTGTAATTTCTTCCATGAAATATTAATCGCCATTTATATTTAAATAATATTAGAATAATATTTCTTTATACGGAGAAAGAATTCTGCTAATAGAATTTAAAACACAATTCTCTTAACTGAATCCAATGCATAACTATCTAATTTTGAAATATACACCGTCATTTATTACAATAGAATTGTAATAATACTATACATTACAATGTGTTATATTTTGAACATACTATATATTAAGCCAATGAAATTTGTCCATTTCTATTTAGTTGCAATAAAGCTGTCCATCTCGTGTTTCATTGTTGGTGCACATTATTAACGTTGTTATGCTTGCCATTGGCTGATTCACTTAGTATTACAAATTTCTTATCTGTAGTTTAATCTTGTTATTTTCTTGGCTATATATGTGTTCATTGGAATTGTTACATTTTTTCTTATTCGATATTGTCATAAAGTCCAACAAACAAGAATTAAGACATACATCGTAATAACCCTTATTTGATACATGAAACCTATACAAATGAACTTAGAAGATTTATATGATTTAAAACATATTGCCAATGACAAATTGACATTTGTTAGGTCAACAAATAACGTATTTGTTATTTGAGTTGAAAATTAAAGTCCTTATCTAACATAAAAACATGTGCAAATGAATGTATTAAATTTATATGATTAAAAACATATTATCAATGAATGTTTGGAGTTTTAAATCAACATTATGGCCTTTATCTTACGTAATAACATATGCAAATGAACTTTTTAAATTAACATAGTTAAATAACTATTACCATTAAATGTTTGTGGCTTTACATTGAGCATTATATCCTTTACCTAATATAAAAGCATATGCAAATGAAATTATTTAATTAATATAATTAAAATACATTATCAATGAATGTTTTGAGTTTCAAATCAAACCATATAGCCTTTATCTTACGTAATAACATACATAAGTGAACTTCTTAAATTATCATAGCTAAATAGCTATTAATATTGAATTTTTGTAGCTTTATATTGAGCATTATAGCCTTTACATAATATACATACATGTGAAAATGAACTTATTAAAATAATGTAATTAAACAACTGCTGTCAATGAGTGTTTAGGGCCTTAAATCGGATATTTTCCATTTCAAAATCTATAACTCAAAAGCCACTATCAGAAAAAAATTCTTCATGGTGATGCAAAATCCCATTTATTGTGCAATAACCAATGCTAGAATTTTTAAGATTATGTAGAAAATATAAGCAATTAAAGTTACCTTTTACTTTAAAAAGCCCATATACTGCTCAATTCTATCAGAAGTTGTATATTTTTTCCAAACTGTCCCAATACATCTACATATCAGACAAATTTATTGATTTTCTTTTTAAATAAACTTTTTAATTTGACTAAAATTCTATTTAGAGGTCAACAGCTATGGCCTGCCATGGAAAATGTCAACTGCATATTCTCTTAATTGCAGGTGGCACACTTTTCAACCTCTAAAAACAAGTGATCATATATGTGTTTTTATTCTGCCCAAATACAAGCTATTTGAAATTTGCCACATCAGTTGAGGTGATATTACTTTCCATAATTCAACAAAATTAGCACCTTTAACTGTGGCAGCTCCTCTAGGTGGTTGCTCCCAACATTTCCTAAACAACTGCCTAATGCATTCATGTATAAAAGAAAAATACAACAGCAATATCTATCTTGAACTGATGTTTGCATTTGCAGTTATTATCTGTTGGGGTTTTGTCTCTGTGAGTTTGTGGAGTATCTTGACAGAGTAGGAGCTTCTGACCCCATAAGGGCTATCACATGCATATCATAAACATCACATGCATTCCCAGAAAAGCCTTCAGTTTTATAAATTTTATTTGTCATTGTAACAACGTTGAATGAAACAATAATTACAATGAAACAGTATATCAATGGCAACACAGTAATATATAAATGTTATTTCAATATTACATTTGAAGTAACAACACTCTCATGCAGTCACTGCCCCAATAGCAGCAATAAGATCACAGTAAAGAGTATTTCTTTATACTGTTTGATTATTAGTAAACTGTTACTGAATGGCAGGCTAGTAACGTTTAGTGTGAATTTCTGAAGTAGTGCTGTATTTATTTTGTAAAAAGAAAATCAATACCACACATGGAAAAACATTTTAATTCTGTTTCTTTTACAACTCTGGAAGAGAAAATAGAAATTAAAAGAGTGGATAGATCATCTTCAAAATTTGAGCCCAACTGTGATTCAAAACATATGAAATATATAATGTATTCTGTAGACACAGACTTCATCCTGTAGATTTCAGTTTTTGTTGAATTCTCTCTCTCTGTTCAGTCACACACACATATGAGTATTTCTATTTATTAAGATTATAGAAGCTTGTAATCTACAGAGCATTCATGTAGAAATATCTCACATGCCCCGTGTTCTGAATCCTGTTGACTACAAGCAGCTCTACCCACTTTTACATGTCTCCCCACTTGTCCTTAAACTCACTTCAAAGCAGTTCAGTAGTTCAGTTTTGCCAAGATGGGACAGGTAACTTTAGAGGTGTGTAAATGTTACCACAAATATAGGTCAGGTCATTGTGTTTGTGCATAATTTCATTTGTAGTGCCCTGATCAATCATCTCCTTGTAGAAAAATAATTCATGATATTGTAAATAAATTTTATTCTACTGAATCAATGCACAACAAAAAACACATGCAGAAACGTATAATTTTAATAGACAATAAACTAGATGAAACTGGTGCAAATCTTCAACATTTGCCAATATAATCACTCCCAAAATTAGCACTACAAAAGGGGGGTTTCAATGGGTAGTACACATAAAGCAGCCAAATTATTAAACCTCAAACCATATGAGTGTATATGTGCCCATTGTTTAAAACAAGGAGACCCAGCAGTGAGAGTTTGTTATTATGGTGTTTTTATCATTTATGAATGTAGATTTAATGAACAAAATGCTTCTGTTCCTTTCAGACAAGGCCTTGTTTCACCTGAATGGCTGTAAACAAAGCATGCACAACTGGTACCAAAAATCCACACTGTGTAATCTCTTTATGATAGGAAAGTTGCAGTTTGGTGTTAGTGCAAAGTGTATTATTTTTTACAAGACAATAAAAGATGCAGAAAGGTACAGAAGGTAACTTTGATCCCATTTTTTTTTTCAACAGTTTGCATAAGAAGAGAAATCTACAACTGCTCATACAGCAGTGGAGTCCATTAATAAAATTAAAGAAGTGTTTGAAGATAGAGTGATCAGTACTAGTGTATAGCCCCTCTTGCTCACCAGATTTAACATGTGATTTTTACCTGTGGGGTTGCCTGAAGGGCAGAGTTTATAAAACAAACCCTCACACATTCGAGGAACTAAAGGAAAATATCACAAATGAAATCAAACACATTACAGTGGCCAAACTTAAAATATCAATCAGGATGTGTTTTCATGATACAATACCTGTTTAGGCAATAGGGAATAACATTTCCAGCATCTTCTACGAGGTAAGATTTTATTCACAATTTTAGAAGCAAATTTAAAGTATGTTTATCAGGCAGCTAGGATATGCTTGGCTGCCAAGAATCAAAACACCAAGTGGGCAGGAGAATTTTTGCCTGAAAGCCAAATATTCAGCAGTAGCAATAGCAGTAGTAAAACCAAACTGTGCAACCTAGGTTTATGCTGTCACAAGCTGCCACTGCCATTAGCAAGTCACACAATTGCATTCACCTTGCAACATACCTAACAGCTGATTATATAGCTGACAGAATAGGAATCAACTGATTTAACTCAGGTTATGTAATAGTTGCACAGAAATGTCTATGATTGAATCTCTCTACTTGGAGGTATGTCCGGTGTTTGCATCTATATGACTCAAACATTGTAAATGTTTTAGAATAAAGTATAGAAAACTATTTTTCTAGTATTTCAAATGCGTTAACCTCCACGCCTACCTGACGCTATTGATGTGGCTATGGAATTATCAGCCTCAGAACCTAAGGGCCTATTTACTTCTGGAACTTGGCCACCAGGACCAATGTCAGCAGCCTCCGTTGATGTGCCAACATTTGGGTCATGAGCTACAAACTCTCCTTCTGTTGTTGCTCCTGAAGCAGGAACACTTTCTGTGGCTTCTGTAACACAAAGTATGCAGTAAGATTTTATTGACAGAACAACTAGAAACAGAATACATAAATAGTTATAACCCAAAACTCTTATCTTATGTAACAGAAAGTACTTAAAACACATTCTTGTGCATTTTTATATCAACTGAATACTATACAGCTTATTGGAATAAGTAAAGTTCTAACTTTATTAATTTTAAAAAGATAAACAAAAGGATTGTTAGCTAGATACAGTTGCTTCACAGCATTTAACTCCTGAGGAAAAAATGAGTCTCAAGGAATGTTTAGTTTCAAAGAACACTCAAAAGGTACTGCCTACTGTTACACTGCACATACTGTTAACAAGAGAATGCTTCAAGCAGTATTATAAGATTTATGAAATAAAAGACCATGAAAATTTTAATGGGTTTAAAGCTTCCATGTTATCTTCACCAAGATTTTCAGTGCCATAGAGTTGATCACCTCAACCTAACATAGTACTATTAAAATATATGGTTGCCATATATAATATGGCATATAGGTCCTGGAGAAATTCCACTGTTGGCCGGTACCCTGCTAGCATGTTATTATGAACTCATGAAGAACATATGACTAATGCAACATACATACAATGCATGCACAGTACATACTAACAATAACAGAAATCTTGTAAAAACGTTTTCCACAGAATGATTCACAAAGTATAAAAATGTATCTTAGGAAAATGACAAACATGAACAAGTATAATGGCAAGTAGCCTCACAATTCTGGAAAATGCTTCTAACATTGGCTAACTAACAACCAATCACAAACCTGTGGGTCATATAACCAAGAAGCAATACAGCAGTCAGCAGCTAAATGTGCTTGAAGAAGCTGACATGCTAGACAAAAATATTGGAAATCAACCACAAAGATGTTACCTGGTATGTAGTATTTTTTATTAAGAAGCATATTGTCACGTATAAGAAACAAGAATATAGAATATTAGCAAATTTGTATAAATTAGTTAAAAGTTCTAAAATAAAACAGAGTGCCCAAATGCTGCAATAGTTGCATCAGCCTCACAGGAACTTGGTGATGTAGTATATTCATCAACTGGAGATGTGTGGCGGCATATCTGGAGTTTGGACCAATGGTCCTTTTGTGTTTCATAGCAACAATTGCTCACAACTTCCACTTAAGGAGGTGGATTTAGTATAAACAATTCTTGAAAGGCACTTGTGCTGTCTACTTTGTTCTCCGCGTGCTTCTGCAACTGTCAATGTTAAAAAATCATTGCAGAAGGTGCTTCAAAGCCCGGATACTAAATTTAGGTAACTGGGCCTGGAAAATGCTCCTTGCTGGGTTTCAAAATTGGCTCTTATACTACTTGCCAATTACATTATTTGTTATTGCAAATTCTAACTATCTGCCGTCTAACACACTCTTATGCTTCACTTACTTTTAAATACAGTAGAATCAGTTTCGAAGAGACATCCTCTCCATCTTCAACCAACTTGAACCAGCTTCATTGTGTGAGTTCCAACAGAATTTTTAAAAAATCTTATTTTTCAAAAGTTCTTAAATGAATTATTTGTTATTGATTTTTTAAACTGCTTGCCTGGTGTCCGGTATTTTTATGCACAAGTAAAGTTGTACTATCGATCACAAAAGTTGCATGATAGGCGACCTGCAGGTGCCAGCATGCTGATCACATGTCCCCTGCAATACTGCCCTCTATCAATGAAGTCATAAGACAGAGGTAGAGGAAGCAGAGGTTGACAAGCCAAGGCTCACACAGGGATTGCCAAATGAAAGGAAGAAAGTTATTCTATCATTTCCTATTTTCAGTGTTCTTTTTGCTTGTTTCTCCCACACAGCTTCTGAGCTACATTCCCAACCATGCTCAATCCTAACCACCTGTATCATCTTCAAAATAGGATCATGACAATATTTTAATAATTTTAACACAATTCTTTGCTATTGGAAAAATATGAAAATTTTATATAATTTAAAAATACTAAAAAAGTGGGTTTTCAATGACTGTATTTCAGATTGTCATTTATAAGCTCACACCCATAAGAAATGCAGCTAATTCTTTGGGATCCTATATATCAACAAAAATATTATTAACAAATCTGGTACCAATAAAAATTACTTTAAAGCATATTTTTCTTTTCTCAACTATTTAGATTATTCACCTTTAAATTAATGTAATATAAGCATAAATAAGTATATCAAATATGTGAAGTCACACAAGAATATTAACATACAGTTTGGTTTCTTCCCTGGCAGAAACTCTTTCTTGAAGTTCTATTACTCGACCATAAGCAACACAAAATCTCATATTCTCAAACTATCAGTATAGCAACTTTCACCAACATAACAAGCAATATAATCCAATCTTAATGCAATGCCAAATAGTGTGCAGTGAGCTATATTTCAAACATCATTGCAAATGAATGTGTTTGTCAATATTAAATTAGAATTGCCAACCTTTTAGGTTTTCTCACTAAATTAGGGCGATACATTTTAGTTGTCAGAAAAGTAGAACTTTATAACACAGAGATTATTTTACATCTCTGTCAGCAATTAATTGCAATGTATGCTAAAAGGATGGAAGTTTCAAGTGTGCAGTGTTTCAGACCTCAGTGCTAGCATGCATGATAAGACAAAATGGTGGTCAAGCTGTAACAGTGCACTCTGTGTGTTTTATGGTGTACAAGATTTTCAGGTGTTGTAAGGTCCCAGCGAGCTTATGATGTGAGTACAACTATCATTATGCCCCTTCACACCTAAATATTCTTTAGTGGTACAATAGTTCCAGGCCACACGGGCAGAAGGATATATGATAGCAACAAAGGGAAAGCCATTCGACAAGTCATGTCTCAAAGCCCACAGAAATCACTCAGCTGCTTATCAGTAGAGTATGGTACTCAGAGGATTGTCAGGCAGTACCTCAAGATGTTTTCATATCACATTCAAAGAAAGCAAGCATTAACACAGCTTAATTATGATGCCCATCTCAATTTTACTTCCATAATGCCTCCAGATTTTTTGTGTGGGGGTTCAACAGGGACAAACAAAAACCACAGAATTAAGCCAACCTGCAACAGAAGATTAGAGCAACCTTTGAATAGATCACTTCAAAAATGCTGCTTGCCACATGGTGCAATGTGTCTGGACAATATGAGTTTTGCAGAATCTGCAATGGCAGTCAGGTTGGTGCTAATGTGCTGGGCACAAAACAAAAACTCCTAACTCTCCTACACATATGTAATCATTACCAGGTAATAAATCTAATTAGTTTCTTGTGTATATGGTTTTACTTTTCTGACATTCCAAATGGATCACCCTGTAGTAGATAAAATTAAAGATGTAATGAGATTTTACATAACAGTATATAAAGTCGTCAGGAAAGTCACTGGTTTTCCACATTACAAAAACATTAAAGTCAATGCCTTTTGCAAACAGATTCATTAAACTTGGAAAACTTCACATCAAAGAACTAACAAAGATACAATGAGTATTTTAAATAACACTAGATAAAGCCAGGAAAGTCGACGGATTTTCACGTGGGGAACCTTAAAGCCAACACCTTTCACAAATAGATTCAATAAGTTTGTAAAGAACTAACATCTAAATATTTAACTAGATCATAATTTTGATCTTTTTATGCAAACATTAAAAATGCCACATCCTTACTTTTGATTAAATATTAATGTTGAATTCTAAAAGATGGAGTTCACTTTTTTGACAGCTTAGTGTCAAATTCACATACTTTATCACTAATTTGCTGTTTCTGGCAGCATTACTTCCTTTAGTCATAAACCCACGCATATATTTTAAAACACATATATTTTTAAGTAATGTTAAAATATAAAATAATTGCATAATCCTTTAATTCCTGTAAAACACAGTTGTAGCTGACATAGTCAAGAGAAAACAGTGAACAGGTGTGATATAAAACACAGTCTGGCCACTTGTTCAGATAAGAAGCCTGGCCTCCTAATCTAATCACCCTTCCAAGTTAAGCACAGTGACTCACTGTTCTCCAACCTGCAAGGCTCATTAGAGCATACACAGCCATTTAACATGAGCTGCCTAACAGAACTTTCAAGCTACTTACAGCTATAACTTTATAACATGCAATTTAATAGTCACTCAAAAACTGCTGAAGTCAAATTTAAATATAAAAATATGTATTTTAGAAACTTGTGATATTTCAGTTCAATTTTTCCAATTTCCACTTATTTGAGAGGTCTAGTTTAATAGTGAGTTTTTTTTTCCATTTTAAACAATTTTCATAAAAATGAGTAAAACCAATATTTTTATTGCATTCCTTATGACATTTTATTTTAGTAACAGTCTGACTATCTTATATAAATAAACAAAATAAAACACAATGTATATCATTTGACAATCTTATTTAAGCCATTACTGAGAAAATTGATATTGAATTTTCGAAAATTTACTTTGAAACTACCTGAACTAAATAGCTAATGTAGAAACACAAATTATTGGAAATTGCATTAATTTGGGAACATTTTAAAAAATTTGATAGATGCAAAAACATCGTTTTAAGAAAAACAGCCTTTTATGTTTTATTACCACCATAGTTTTTTTTAACAAACATTCTCTATGTAAAACAGTCCCTCCACTACACTGCAAAACTAAAAGTTAATATAATATTCTAATTAAATTATGAGTCCTGAAAATTTTATGTTTTTTTTGGAAAAGCTGATAGATGCAGATTAAGTTTTTTTCATGGATAAATAATGAGAAACATTTATTATTTATTATTACTATTTACTGTAATTATTTTAATCTCTAAACACATTTTGTTGAACAAATAAAAAAATGACGATAAATTATTATATATTTGTTATATTATTATTTTATTATTATGGGTATTAATTCATAGTAAATGCATTACCTATGTATATCATCATCATCATCATCATCATCATCATCATCATCATCATCATCACCACTGAATGTGGAATGGAACAGATTTATATTTGGTGGGTTCAGTATAAAAATAATTTTGCAATTTGTATATGGTAGGCATATTTTCTATTTATTTTATTGTTTAATATTTGTTTTACTTTCATAATTAATTTTATTCCACATACTTTATATTAAAATATAAAGGTACAAATTACATAATACATATAAAGTAATTTACTGCATGTGTAGAATACATAAGAAAAAATACTACATATTAAAATTCCAGTATGCTGTGCTGATGAACCAGGGACTGGGGTCTGATGCAATAGAAGTGAATAATTGGTATTCTATTTGGAATTTAGATTAAGGCATTAGTATATCATTAATTATTGTAAAAATTGTAATTATGAGTTGTACATCTAAAATGGCCTAGCCCAGATAGATGGGTCAGTTAGATAGTTGTAGTTTGTATTTTCTTAGCATTCAAACAAATAAATAGATGATACAAACATTCTTATAAAAGAAGATAATGGTACTGCATTGCAAAATAAAGTAGACACGATCTGAATAGCCTCAATAACTGGATTAAAAAAAAATGAACTAATCATAAACAATGAAAAAACTATTGCAATGACATTTCATAGATGGAAATGTAAAAACAGTATTAAACCTCAAATTATATATGATGGAAACATTATTGAGTACAAGGGAAAAACAAAATTCTTAGGTATACATATGAATGAAAACCTTAAATGGGATACTCACAGTCATCATTTAGCGACTAAACTTAGTTCTGTTTGTTATATGCTTAAAAATCTAGAAAGGCCACTGAATTTATTAGGATTGAAAAATGTATATTTTGCTTATTTTCATAGTCGATTAAAATATGGAATAAAATTTTGGGGAGAAAAATGTGAGAGAGTATTTAAAATCCAGAAGAGAGTAATAAGAATTATAAGTGGAGTAGATAGTATGACATCTTGTAGACCCTATTTTAGGAAACGTAATATACTACCATTAGCCTGCCTCTTTATAATAGAGGTCGTAAACCATATTAAGAGATATCAGGAAGAATTATGTACAAATATAGATATTCATTCTCACAATACAAGAAGGAAAAATGACCTTCATGTTCAGATATGCAGGACAAATATTTTAAAAAATAATCTCACAAATGTAGGCATTAAAATGTATAACAAACTACAAACAAATATTAAAGAAATAACCAATATAAAACAATTTAATAAAGAAGTCAAAGCCTTTCTACTACAACATACCTTTTATTCAGTAAGTGAATATATGAACTTTAAATAAGGCATATTGTAAATCTAGTATAATTACTAAACTTGTATATTGTTTATATTATACTCTGGATGAAGCCCATCTCACGTAAATAGCAACTGTAGCTCTAGGATATGTCCTATATCATGTAAAATGATCAAAAGGATGAATAAATAAATAATTAAAATATTCAGGACACACTCATTACAATCTCTTTTCAAGTTCCATGCATTTAACTGCATAGTTGTCTTAGTACCTCTTTATAAAATTCTTTCCTTTTTCTGGAATTCAAAACTATTCATTAGATTTTGAACATCCCTTCTCTTTCCCTTGCTCGCCAGTCCAGATAGAGGCATTTCTTTGCTGCAGAATTTTTTCCCCAATTTAATCACATCTACCTCCACAGGATAGGCTATTAAGTATTTTGAACTTCTAAAAACACTTTATGGTCTTCTGTTGATGGTTTAATACATGAAAAGATTCGCTGTGCATTCACCTTGAAATGAAACTTTTTCTTAAGTACAATAGAGACAAAATGCAGTGAATCAATGCTTGCAGAAATGAGTAGAAAATGCAGCATGCCACAACAATAAAGAGGTAGCTAATGTAAGCACTGCTTCACATTGTATTTCATTGATTAAATATTTTGTTGTTTACTACGTAAGAAAATAATAGCAATTATTGACTTTTGTGTTAGGTGAGCAAGCACATTTATAGAGTTTTGAAAAAGCTGCTAATTAATATTCTTTACTATCTACTCATGACAGAGGTGGAGTAATGCAAAATCTGGTTTTACTGATGATGCTGGAGATGAATATAATGTATATGACATATATAGCTTAATTTTGTCAAATTTTGCATCTATCAAGTTTTGAAAAAATCCTCAATTGTTGTTTGCATACTTCATAAAACTTTATCTGGGTTTAAGAATGTCAAAAAATACATAAACTAGATATTTTGTAACTTTTTCTCTTTAAATATGGAGTCCAACAGTTAATCATTGGTTCACAATAATTTTCTCTAAAGGTGTGCATAGATTGCAAATCCTTTTCTTTACCAATGTTTCTATAGGAAATTCTCAATTTTGTTCCCAGTCATTCCCAAAATATTTGCTTAACAGTTTATTTGCAACTTCAACTTTTAATTTTTAGTGGAAACTGTCCCGTATTGCTATTTGTTTCAATATTAAAATTGTTTTTTTTTTTTTTTTTTCCATTTTAATATGGAATTTGGATGCAAAAGTCACTTTTATAGAATTCTTCACATTAAATAAAGAGATCATTGAATTATTTATTTTGCATTGTTGAATCTGAAGTGTTATTATGCTGTTGATTTCATACTGGCTTTCCAGTCAAAAACTGGATACTCCACCAGATTATAAACATTCTATATTTTAAGAATACTTCACTACACCTGGAGTTCGTCCGTAAATAAAAAAAACACCTGGAGTTATTATTGCCACTTCTTCTTTAGTTCTTTTTCAATACCATATTTACATAAATCTAATGCACATCTTTTAGTCCAAATGTAGTATTGAAAATTGTGGTATGCATTAGATTTGATGGCATATTAGATTCGAGGACAAATCCATACCATTGTTTGCCAGTGACTTCATTCAAATTTATCATTTATTACATCATGATGTATTGCTACAATTCTTGACTTTATTGCATAGAGCATTTGAATAGTATGTAGTCATGAAATGGAGGGCAAACTGGAAAGAACATCTTATGATGCCATTTTCAAGCTTATACTAATTCTTTATGCTGAAAAAACGGTAACAGAAAAGCAGAAAGAGAGATATAGCTGAGAGCCATGGTTGCTTGTGGCAACAATAGAAATTGGCATTATTTGCAGCTAAAGCTAATTGGAAGAAATTCACTGCTCCTAGCAAAGGAAGACACCCCAACACTGAAGAAAAGGTTTTGGAATTCTTACAAAAAAGGGAGGAAGAATGGCGAACCTGTGATGAGTGACACCATAAGAACAAAATGAAAAAGCTGATCTTGATATACCACAACAAGAGTTTAAGGCTAGCAGTGGGTGATGAATCGTTTTATGAAACAGGCATGCTTAACTCTAAAGTGCAATACAACATTTTTATCTCTAAGATACCATACAACAATATGCCAAAATCTTCCTGCTGATTTTTATGATTTTAAGTTTCAAATTAGGGGTGCAGATCACATTTAATGGGACATTAGATTTGCGTAAATATGGTATTTCTAAAAACTGTATCAAGTGGAAGGAAACTATGTGCAGAAACTGGAAATATTATTTTAATCCACTACACATGAAACAGTGTTCTTGAAAGTCATTTCAATAATATACCCACAATTGTTATGTAGCAATTTTGATTGCTACAATCAACAGCCGTTGATTGATTTATTTTCTGCAGAATTTACTACACTTTTAGGGAGTGATATACTGCACAAACTTACATACTCTTGTCTCTCTCTCATTTCCACTTTTCAGAATGTTCGTCATTTTCTTCCTCTTTCAGCCAAACTGGGAGAAACATAGCAGTACATTTTTGCATCATACCTCAAGAGGGAATAAGAAACTATTGACCCGATGGGACATTATCATGTGATTTATACACCATTCTGATTGATGAACTGGAAAGATCACTTTTACAATCAAAATCAATGATGGAAAGGTCATACATAATATGAAACTAACCCCCAAAAAAGAAGCAATTTTAAGAGAAAAAATTACAAAGTTTAGAGCTTTGCAACATCACAAGACATTACAACTGGCAGCTTATTTCTTACTAAAAGCTTTATCTCATTATGACAAAAAAAATTGAAAAGACACATTTTTAAACTGTACTCCTGAATTCTTAATAAAAATATGTACAATACCCACCAAATGAATTTGATGAAAGACAGCAAAAATGAAATAATGTGCCAACAATAAATATTCATTTACTTACTTGAAAGTTATTTGATCTTTAAAAACATGTTTACTAGTTTCTAGTTTAGAAAGAAACACTAGTAACAGTTACTATGTTTCCTAACTATGAGAGTGAAGAAAAGAGACTTACATGCAGGCAGGAACCTAATGTAATGGCATGCATGAAGAGAAGCCCTTACAAAACCAAAGCTCTCTAATCCTATTACCAATTACCACTACCAACAACCTATTGGAATGTACACTATTATGGCACCAATCACATTCTACTTAGTTATGTCACCAATCAAAAGTGCAAGAATAGTACACATTCAAGTACAGCCAAAGATGCTATGTCATTTTTTCTATTATTTTATTCTGCTTAATTAATTTAAGAGTAGTAAGGTAAAGAAAATTCTCAAAAAATGAGATACTCATGGCATGTACACTAGAACCCTGTAATTCAAAATTTCAAACATTCCAAACTAAATCTCAGTAAATAAAGACCATAGAACCCACAGCCTTTTTGAGTTGAATAAATCACCCAATAAGTGCATGTGTTAGTTGATGAGCTACATTCAAAAGTAAAAAGAATATGTACATACAATTGCACACTTTTGCACTACATAGTGAAGTCTCTGTAACAAAAAAAATAATTAATGTGCAATAAAACTCAAAATACCTTTCAAGAAATTCAAAAACTCGTCTGCTTTTTGAAGGCTGGAATTTTCATAAGCTGCAAAGTCTCATCTGTTACTCTGTACCATTTTTGATACAGAGGAAAGGCTGGTCACAGATTTTTCCACAACTTAAGCTACTACTTTGTGACATTGTTCTATGCTATTGTTACCCAACAATTAACATCCTTGACAGTCATCTTTTTAGAAGATCAAATGGAGACTAAACTTCTTTATTTTCAGTTTGTATAAGGCAGTTGAATAAAGAATTTTCACATTTTTTTTTTACATACCTGCACTTATCATCTTTCTCCAGGTAGTCTCCAATGGATGCAATGCACCTGTCTCAGCATTTCTACCTTTATTCAAAGACATGATGGAAATTATATTTTGACAGGTCCTTCAGAATTTCCTTTGCAGCCTTCACCACTGCTTCTAATGATAAAAATACTCCCCACGAAGGTGTTTCTTTAATTTGGGGAAAAGGAAAAATCAAACGGGACAAAATCTGCACTACAGGGAGTTGAGGAGACACTTCACATTGATTTTTGTGTGATATTCAGCAACAAAATTAGCATTGTGCTGCATGACCATAATCCATCTTGTTGTAAGGATATTGGTTCTTTGCATGTGATATGGCCTTGCAGAGTTATCAGGACAATTCTGTAATATTACCCACTTACGCTGTTTGTGCAGGTAAGATGGTGAACCATTCCTGGAGTGTAATGTAGCTTGCTTCCTCTGCACCCTGGGCAATGCTAAATGAGTCACACCTCTGTGCCTATACCATGCCACAACAGAGCATTCATACCAATGATAGAACATCTACTTATACAAAAAATACAGCCCTCATCAGGGCGCTGACAATGCCCTTCCCTGGCAGACTTTCCCTACTTTAAATGTTGTATATTGGAATGCAGGCAGACTGAACAATTCAAAGTTCCACAAGCTAATGATTTAATTTTATGACTATGGAATTAATTTTTTTATTATCTTGGAGGCCGGCACTGTGACCAATAACATCCACTTCTACCGGCTGAATGGTTACACTATACACACACCGCAGCATGGCCGCCAAATAGCTGCCAGAATGATTATTGGCATAAGCAATAACCTAGCTTCATATTCTAAAATACTACATGAAATGGAAGCAGAGGACAACCTATAAGCTATTCAAGTAGATGCATGGTTGGACAAGAATCATTTCCGTATAGTGACTATCGATAAGCCCCCACAGAACATCCCAGACATTCTAACCTTGCAGTATGCCATAATTAAAAATACCTCAGTGGTGGGGAACTTTAATGCACAATCCCTGAAATGGGAATATACCCAAACGACAGCAGTGGAAACACTATCGATAGCTTAATCGACGAAGCTAATCTCCTCCTAATAGACACCGAGACAACCTTTCTGTCAATTGCTGAGCATCTTACTAGAACAGACCTGATTTTACCCCATGCCCATCTGAGGAATCAAGTTACAACCTTCTAGGTGACCCAGCTGGATGTGGTCACCAAGTTATCCATATCAAGATTCAACTGAAACTACCTGTACAGAAGAATAAAACCCTAACCCATTGAAAATTTAAGAAAGCAGATTGGAAGAAGTTTATGAATGAATGTTACATGTACATCACCCCAGAGCTTATTAAGCACAACTCTACTAGAACTTTTGATAATAGTGTCAAAGTCTTACTTACAGCTGCCATCAAGTGCATACCTCGTAGACAAGTTAAGAAATACTTACTTTTCTGGACCAGTGAGCTGACTTGCCTGAAAATAAGATGAAATGAAGCAAGGAAAAAGGTTCAATGAACACAGCTTCTGAAGGACCGTATAGAACTAAGAAAAGTTCAGGCTACCTTACAGAAGGAAATTATACTAAGTAAGCGGCAGTCATTTCACTCCTTCTTTTCTAAACTTGACTATAGAAAAGATGGAACCAAAGCCCATCGCTTCATTTCTAAATTGAATAATGATGGCAACTCATTCAAAGTCCACCATAACAAAATCATTACATTTAAACATGATATTGCTGAGACCCTCTGCTAGTTTTTCCTGAAGTGTCCGGATACATTACATGTTGTAAGAAGAATATACCACCTGTCCTGCCTATGCCTGAGAAAGAAGACAAAATTATAAATGCAGTCTTCAACCTCACAGAACTCAAATAAGCACTACACAGCCTGAAAATAGGGAAAAGCTGTGGGATTGATGAAGTATTTCCTAAGTTCATTAAAAATACTGGAAACAATACATCAAAGGTTCTATTAGATGTGATCTGGAAAATGGATATACCAGATGCTTGGAGGAGAAAGGTTGAAGCAATCCCTACACACAAGAAAGGGACGGACCCCTAGTCAAGTTATTACAGACCAATTAGCCTCACTTCAGTTAACAGAGAGAATGGTAAACCACCAAGTGCAAGTCTTTCTTGATACCTGTAATATAATTAGAGACGAACAAGCTGGCTTCTGAAAACACATGTCAACTACAACCAAAATTATACAATTCATACAATGTATAAAGATGGCTTTCATATGAAAATGTCCACATTAGCCTGTTTTGTTGATTTCCAGGGAGCCTATGATACAGGCAGTCGAAACATACTGATAAATAAACTCATTGATTTAAATACTATTGGAAATATGCTGTGCTGGCTAACCAGCTTCCTTGGCCAGAGGTTTGTGAAGGTTAGATACAGTAACAGAAAGTCAATATATAGCCAGCAGATAAGAGGCTTCCCACTAATTTGTACTCTTTTCAATATTATGTTAAATGGCCTAATCACTGAGTTAGAGTGCATCTCTTACAAAAGCATCAAAGCATGAGACAAAAGCATAATATATCATCAGTGTTCATTGCCTGTGATGCCTCAGCAGTAAAAATGGGCATTAAACATTATTCAAAAAATATATTGATTGCTTAATTATAACAATAATTTTGGATTAGAAGGTACTAGTGTAGCAAAATTATATCAGGAAAAAAAAAGCATTAGGCCCTCTTCGCCTGTTGTGCCAAAATCAAACCATAGGCCATCTTCCCTGGGCCATCAAACTTCTCGTCTTCCCTCTGGATTGTATAAATAAGCTGCTTTTTTGGGTAATCTTCCATTCCCAATGCATGTATATTAGCATCTGTGTTAATATAAAAGGCTGAGTAAATATTTACCTGCACTCAATTTCTATAAATAGTACTGGTTTGCGATGATTTTCATATTTTGCTGAAAATAGACCACGTATAACAGCCTCCTGATTTGGAAAATGACATCAGTTTTTTTCAAAACATGTACAGATTTTTTGTAATTTGACATTTTATTTATTATATTGCAGTGATGATACAATAGCAAAACATGAATAACTTTAGCACATACAAGTTATATATAAAGCTTATATAGAATGTAATGGAGAATGCAAAACATCCCCCTATCTACTTTCTTATCAGTTCCTATGATATATGTTTAAAGTTTACAACATGAATGGAGCTAAACAATGTGTGGCCAGAAAGTAAGGGGAAATGATTGCATTTTAGTCTAATACCATTCTCATCTTTTCTTAAATTGCTACCCTTCTTAAATATAATTTTTCATTTACTTGTGTTAACTTTTACACTCCATTTCCTACAGAACTCATCTAGTGCTTTAACTATTTTCATTAATTCAACATTGGTTAAGACAAAACTTAGTTAAAATTCATTAACTGCGGTAGTCAGGAATGTATTTGTTATTTAGTTCAATAGTTCAGTTTTTCTTTATGTATGAAGTGCAAGGGAGTTAACAATAAGGTGGCTTTAAGCTGTGGAATACCAAGATGGCAATGTATAAGCAATCTGAATAATTTCTGTTTCATGTGGTTCGTACATGTTAAAAAACAAAAGAACAATATTACTCTATTTATTATCAAGGTATATATTTTGCATATTATGAAGTTAAGCTTGGAGACTAGGATGAGAAATGGGCTCCACATACTACATGTAAAATTTGTGTTGAAGGACTAGGCACTGCTATAATGGAAAGTAGATTCCCATGCCTTTCGGAAACCCCATAATCTGCATGAACAAAAAAATCATTGTGACAACCATTACTTTTATTTGAATGTTATCAGGGTGCAACTAAATTAGTAGGTCAAAAATTAAATAATCAGAGGGCTTATTAGTTATGAGCCCAGCACCACACAGACCTATGTACCAGTTTATATCCCACCTACTGAACTAGAGGACATTGATCATGATCTTTCATTTTCCTCTGAGTTTACCACAAATGTTCATGAACATGAAGATATCTCATTGTTCATTAGTGAAGATAAACCTCAGCTCTTAGAGAAAAACCTCTACTCAGACAGAGTTGAACAGTTTCGTGAGGACTTATGTCTTACCAAAAAGAAGAGTGAAATATTGAGGTCGCAATTAAAAGAAAAAAATTGCTAGTGAAAATGCCACATTTTATTGGTATAGGAACTGAGATGAAGAATTTCGGAAATTCTTTAAGATGGAAAATAACCTGGTTTATTGTTATGATATACCTGGTTCAATTCTTCAACTTCGAGAACAATCTAACAATAGCCACGACTGCAGTTTATTTATTGATGCATCAAAAATAACTCTCAAAGCAGTTTTATTGCATAATAGAAGCAAATTTCCATTGATACCAGTTGCAAATTTTTGTGTTATGAAACCTATGATAATCTTAAATCCACCTTAGGAAAATTACATATGCAGAATATCAATGGTTACTGTGTGGAAATCTAAAAATTTGTGATATCTTATTTGGCCAGTAGAGTGGGGGTACAAAATGTCCTTGTTTTTTGTGCAAACAGGATAGTAAATGTAGGGACAACACTGGTCAACGAAAGAATGGCCTAAGAGAAAAAGTTTAATGCTGATATAAAAACATGTAATATGTGTAGTCCAGTCTGAAAAGATGCTATTGCCTCCACATATTAAACTTGGTATAATGAAGCAATTCATCAAAGAGCTATACAAGAATGGCCTGTGCTTCAAATATTTATACTGTAAAATTTTCATTTTTGTCTGAGGCTAAATTAAAAGAGCGTGTATTTGATAAACCTCGGATCAGACAGTAATGACTTTTTGAATACTATGAATGATAGAGAACTTCAGGCATTGTGTGTTTTCAAGAAAGTTATCAATAACTTCCTTGGAAATGTAAAAGGCATACAATATGAACTGCTGGTGATAGAAGATATGCAACCAAAAGATAAAAATAAATCAACACTACCTTCCTTTGAAATAAAGAAAAAATGCTGATCTTCAGACACCAAACTTTTTTAAAGGTATGAAAATACTGTTTTGTGTATTAGAGAGGAAATGACATTTTTAGTTTTGGTTATTTAAAATTCTTTTTGCAGTTTGTTTTAAAACCTTACGTGATAGGGGAGAAATGGATTTCAGTTTTCAATTTAACATGCTAAACATTATTTAAAATCACCCTTCATATTTGAGAGAGCAGGAAAAAAAAAATTTACCAATGACATTTGAATTGTAGAAAATTGGAAAGGAAGAATCAGACTTGACAAATATGGATCATGGTAGGGAATATTTTACACAAAAGCATATTTTATTTTGCAAATGTTTTAAATTTTTAGGGCATAAAAATCCTCCCTAATTATGCCTATTCATTGATTAAGAAGGCCAAAATGTAAGAAGTTGTCAAAAAGATTATTGCATTGTTTTATGGCATGTCTACTGATTGACTATCTTCCTAATGGAACATCCATTACTGGAGCATACTATACTAACCTTCAGTATACTTTGTGCCAAGACAATGCTCACCCTCACACATATCATTGCAAAAGTAAAAATCAATAAATTAGGCTATGATTTGCTGTCACACATGCCTTATTCCTTAAATTTGGCTCCACTAAAAATCTATCTCTTCCCAAATGAGAAAATCCCTTTGTGAAAAGAAATTTTAATCTGAAAAACTTATAAGATCAGTTGAGGAATATTTTGCACACCTATAGAAGTAGCTTTTATGCTGTGATAGAGGCTTTAGAACATCACTGAACAAAATGCATGGTGTAAAGAGATATTGATAAATAAGAACAATTTCAGAAGAATCAGCCTTCATTTTACACTTCATTCCTAGAACTTTTCAAACAACCTTTATATATCAACAATTTTGATATGAAATACTTAAGATATATCTAAAATTTCATTCATACTATTGATAGCCTACTTTAATAATAATAATAATAATAATAATAATAATAATAATAAACAAAATGCAATATTCCCATACCTCCAGCATTATCAGTGCCTCCACCTCCCCCACCTCCAGTCTGTTCCTGGCTTGCTATAACAAAGAAAAAAATATACATTTACTCACTGTTATTAATGCAACAGGTGTTTCAAGATCTTCACCCAAAATAACTTTTACTCATTGTTTAATCATTGTTGGAATTTCCTAATGTCACAGTTAGAGAGTTAATATTCTTTTTTTTAAGGTATGAATCAATGCTTCATGTTCATAATAGATCCTACAAAATCTTGTAAACCGCCTGTGGTGCCTCAGTAGTAAAAACGGGCGTTAAACACTATTCAAAAAAAAAAAAAATCTTGTAAACAAAACACTTGTGGTACATTTAAGAGATAAGCAGCAGCAATACTTTACAGCATTGGGAAGAATGAAGTCTGTAAAGTTTAACAATGATTTGAAATTAAAATCCATGAGTGCAGGTAATTCCAGAAATTACTGATCATGGTACATATTTTTTATAAAGGTAAAACATAATAGGTAGAGCCTGGAAGTTCAGGCATTTATTTTGGTTAAAATAAGAAGGCAAAAAGGCACTTAAAATAATGAAAATAGACAATAATATAATTAAAATAGACACATATTGAAAGTGAAAACAGAAATATCACTCTTTATTAATGAAAACAACATTTAAGACAGTTAATAATTTCTTTATCACATAATTAAAGTATTTAAGCTTACTTCTCTTGGTTACAAGCAACAACAAGATGTTTTTTTTTTTCAAGGTATCAACTGTCATGGTCAGTCGTTTGTCAGAGAGAACATTTTTCATTATGGTAAAATAACGTTCTACTTCCACTGAAATGACTGGAGCATATTTTAAACAAGTCCCCCCCCCATAAGAGCTCATACCAGTTACAACAGAACATTTACCTTTCAGGATATCATGGAAATGTTGATCAAGACAAAGTGAAGTAGTTTTGAATAGTCCTGACAAATGAGCAAAAAATTCAAAGTGGTATTGCTATACTATATTTCACTGTGAAAATTCTGCTATTAAAATAATACATAATTATTTATCTATATATTTATTATTGTTACTGTTATTTATTTTTCTTCTACCTCTACTATGCTATTTTGACCAAGTCTTAAGCCTGCTCTATGAAAAATTATTATACATTTAGTAGAATTTAAAATAATGGTATTTAAAAAAGGAAGTAGATTAAGAAAAATGAAACATGGTATTTCAATGGAGAGGAGCTGGAAACAATGATAGAATTTCATTATTTAGGAATGAAATTAAGTAGTTTTGCAGGCTGGGAGGCAAGTGATTGCCAAAGAAAAATTAGCTATGAAAGGAGTGAGAATATGTTTAATAAGATACCAGAAATATCCGCAAACTGGTTGGAGTGGTTGTATGATACAGTGTTAGAATTAAAGATGTTATATGGTATGTAAAAATGAAACATATTTCATAAATGTGTAATGTTATCAGTCTTAGATTAAGCCTTAAATAAAATTAAAAATATTTGTCGATTGTAGAACAGAGCAAATTCTATAATGTTTGGCCCCAAGCTATATAACATGTTGCTTGATGTGCACACAAAGAAAGAAATAAGCTCTCACCTTCTGCCATATCTTCCTTAACAACTTCTTCTCCATCAAGCAGCATCCTAAATGGAAACAAGTTCTGTATGGTATCCAGTGTAATTCACTACATTTCTATGCCTGAAAACAAGTCAATAATGTACCATATTACATACAGCTATCTTAGAAAAGCTATAGTTATGCTATTTTCAAACTTTTACCTCCATTACAAAAAGCACACTCATTACTTTACATTACCACCTTTGAGTGACTAAGTAATTTCTCTGTTCTATCCTGGGAACATTATTTTGTACTCTTTCTCTTACAATTCATTTTAAATTGACCAATATCCATCTTTTCTTTACTGCTCAAAATAGATTACAAAAACTGTTTTCCCTTTTCCTGATTTTTATCAGCCATAATGCACATTTGCTACACTATACTGGAATTTTGTTCTTGGTTAAGTTAGCACAATTCTATGCTCAAATAAAAGTACTCTAAAATTAATGTTATTGTGTCAGCTGATACAAAGATACTTCTCCATACATTAAATTATATTAATTGCTTTAACTATATATTAAAAATGATCATTTTCAAAAGTATGTCAATGGAACAATATTGCTGAAGTGAACCGAATTGTTCTCAAAGTTAATATATTAATGTAAATGTGAACAAATATTTTACAGGAATGCAAATAAAGCAACAATGGCAGTTCTCAAACAGCTAGCCTTATGCTAATGAAATCTCATCTATACAGCAGTGGTTCATATTACCTAAAGATAAGCATTTCTAAATAAACAAAAATGTTACTTATTCAAAATGTATTTGGAAGCTATAATTAATGGAGTAATCATATATTCTACAGTCACCTGCAGATGAACTCAGGAATTTGCTATTCATACCATCAGATGTCTCCACAGAAACACCTTAGGATCATTTTCTAATGTTAAACATGTAAGTGGTTAGTGTTAATAAGTTTTAATAAATCATGATAAAAACTTTACTGATTGCATATAAATGCCAATGTATAATTTATGGGATAATATGCTACCAATTTGACAAATTCTATTTTAACACATCTTAATGACTGTTGCACAAATTTACAGAATAATTCAAAACTAAACTAAACTATTACAAAAAGGAAGTTAGGGCTTATCAATAATCTGCATATTCTACTGATACAATGAAGAAAAGCAGATTTTAATAAATCTACATACCCCTACAATTATAGAACTGAAGTCTTCTTTGACACAAAAAAGTTGTCTCTTTGTCTATTTAGGAAGTGCCTTTAACATAAACTTCTCATTTACGATAGATAAATGTCATTATTCTTCTTTTGTTTGTAAGAAGTTTGTTACTAGTTGTGCACCCAGTTATTACTGATTCTATTGCAGTAAACCATACTTTGCATTGTAATGCACCCAATGATGAAAATGAAATAACCTGAAAACAATGTTATTTATATACCCTGCAATAAGGTCTGTACTCTACCAGTGCTACTCATATTTCATATTATATTTAAATATTGCCATTAAAACCATTGCATATTAACAAAAAGTCAACTAATTTCACTTCATATCACAATTGTCTGCATGATGAGATAATATGTACCACAATTTTATTTTATTTTCCTTCTTCTTTTAACATGTATGTGCATGCATATGTATGTATGCATGTATGTATCATGTTCTGTAGATCCTGAGTTGAAAAAGTGCTCTAGGGATGTTGAACATTTCAAAAAAACAAAACATATACATAATTACGGTGAATTAAGTCCAAAATATTCATCCATACTGTAGAAGATGTAAGCTATTGAGAATTATTTAAGATAATCTTTTTAAAGATAGAAATTTACGTTCAATTCATATTTTAATTCTGTTGAGTAGGCCACTATAAATCTGAATTGCAGAACAATGAGCACCCTTCTGGAAAATCTGTAATGAACTAGCCAACGTATAAAAATCATTCCTCTTTCAGTATTCAGTATATGTATAATAAAATTAGATTCAAAATTTTGAGATTATCTAGCAAATAATATGATATATATTCTCCTGGAATTTTCTGAAAAGAGATCTACAGAATTGTTATTTCCCTCTCACATATTACTCTATTAGCTTTCTTTTGCAAATGGAAAAATATTTTCTCTATGAGAAGAGTTACCCCCAAAAACAATTCCAGATTTCATTACAGAATGAAAATATGCAAAGTATATCATACACAAGACATCTTTTAGTAGGAAATCATTTAAAAGTCTTAAGGCAAAACAGGCTGAAGTAAATTTGGGAACTATCATTGCAACATGTTTCTTCCAGGTAAGATTTTAATCAATTTGTAACCCTAAGAATTTATTTTATTAGATAGAATTAACAAAAAATTCATGACCATTCATAGAATTATTCACCATTTCTGTGTAAGGTGTAAATTAGTCAAATATTTAACAATCACCTGCCACACTCGAAACAGTACTCTTTAATGAAACTGGGTCCTGTTTTGAGCTCTAGCTATCTTTTATTATCTACATGAAATTTAAAACATTTGTTCCTCTTCTTCTTTACTAAAGCATAACTTAAAACAGAAAGTATTTACCAGTGCAGTTATTGATAGTCTAAACTCACACAAACCTAGTTTTCTATCATATATAACGTCTCCCTGGTCAAGCAAAACGATATGTTATAAAGCATTAGAGGGCTTCCTCAATTCTCTTTCATTTGAAAAACAAAAACAGCTATGTTAAAAAAAAAATAATATGCTCCTCCAAAACAGCTGTTCGAAATGAACCACACAGCATCACTTGCAACTGCTCGGAAATATCACGATTATTACTAAAATTCGTAAAAACAATACGGTTTTTAAAATGTTTTCCAACCTCCCAGGAATCTGTTGGTTTCGAGTGTTTTAATACCCTAGAATTTGTAATTTAAAAGTGGCCAGTTAGTTCCAAAGAAAAATAAGGAAATCAAGAACTGCCACGATAACTGAAATAATTCTTGCTCGTTAATTCACCTGCATAACTTTAATTTCAATCATTTAATGACAGATGACAGGGGCAGCCGCTAATCAATATGAAGATTTTCTCATTTTTAAAAATGAAATGGGCTACAAAATATTCCCCTTTATTATATATATCAAACATTGAAAACCTAGTCAAGTAACCAAAGCTATGACATTGTGCAAATAAACATAATAAAAGACATTACAAGCATTTGTGTATCTTACCTATTCACACTGCAATCTTCCTCCTCACTGTCATTTACACAGAATAAGCAATTTACTGTGCAAGGCAATAACAGCTGGATCTGAGTGTAACGGAAAATATTGCAGAGAAGATGTATGAAAACATCCAGCGTTCAGCACAAAGAATGACAATTTATACATTATTCCTCTCAGGAATATTCGAAGCTCGTACATACATTACTGCATTCAAAGAATACACTTATAATATTTCCAAGCCCGTAAAAATGCTAAGCTGAAGTCTGTACAGTTGGTGAGAGATGTTCATGTTCCATTTGCAGCTATTGTTTGCCTCCACATTGAAAAGAACCTGGGACAACTACAAGAAAGATACGAATGAAAAATGTTACTTCTGTAGCCCCTAAGTATATTCGTAATTAGTTTCAATTTTATGTTTAAATTTATTTACGTACAACTAATTCCTTTGCTACAGTTGAGGACCATGACTGGTAAATATTCTTCATTCTTGAATATATAAATATATCGAACAAATTTTCATTACCTAAAAAATTCAGTAATTTTCTGGGAGAGCCCCTTACACATTAAACTATTTGTCTTACAAACAAGATTACTTGGAGTTATTGATAAAGTTCATTAACCCGAAAGAATATCAGCACTAGACAATGGTTTCATAACGGTAAATTTTACCGAAAATTAATATTTTAAAATTGTAAAAAATATTCACGCTTGTGCATTATCGATGTGATTGTAATCTAAAACAATAAAAGACTGGAATGTTAATTCATTGAATCTCATTTAAAATTTTACATTCGCAAGTCGCCCACACATTCCTGCCATCACTGAATCTGGTGCTGACACTACTTCATGTTTTTAAAACTTGGTTAATAAGAATAAAATGAATTAATTCTGTGTTCATCCTTCTTACAGAATATGCTGAAAGTGTTGCCCACTTTATAACACACACAAGTACATCTTCTTAAGAAACTATCACGTATGCTCGTGAGATCCAATGCACGAAGGGACCTAATTTCTTGTCAACGTTTAAAGAAAATTGTAAATCACCTGAATTCAAGGTTGTGCCAAGAAACAATCACAAGAGCAGGAGAGTATTCTCTGTTGATGATGCTACCACTGTTCCTCTGGTGAACAGATTCAATGTACTTGGAACAATGGAAGCTCACGAGAGCACAAGTCCTCCTCCAGTAGCAGATGTTAAGCCTAAGGGGAAGAGTAAGATTTTGTTGCTAGTTAGTAGTCATGGGAGGGGCATAGCATCCCTACTGAAGGACAACTTGGGTAGCAATTATGATGTTGTGAGCATTTTTATACCAAGTACTGGACTTGCTGATGTTGCAAAAGACTTGGGAAAAATAGCTGCTAATTTCAGTAAGAATGATCATGTTGTAATTGTTGGTGGTGCAGATAATATCCTTGATAGAGATAATAATTATCAGATTGAGCAAGATCTTGGTGACATGAGCACTAAAAGTAAGCATACCAATGTGAAGTTTCTGGGACTGTTAGATAATCATAAGAGAGTGCGGAATATGAATCTGAGGCTTAAGCGTGCATTGATGACACCCACAAACTCCCACATTTATATGATAGATGTAAATCAACTAGATAGAGATAACTTTACTGTACATGGCCTCCTGCACTTGAATTCTAGAAGCAAAAAGCAGCTTTTGCTCCTTATTGCTGACAGAATCAAGTGTAAGATTCCTGTTGTTATTAATAGTTCAAGGTCCCATTTTTTTGGATAAAGACACCTGATTCAGGCCAGAAATTCATCAAGCCAAACTTAATAATAGTTAATGTTAAATCAAATGACAATCTTATCAATGATCTTGAAGAGTATTCAGCAAGCAATAAAAATCTCTATATATTTCACCAAAACATTAGAGGACTGAAAAGTAAAACAGATGAATTATTAAAGACCTTAATTTGTGACAATATGACACCACATATTATCTGCCTATCTGAACATCATTTGAAACAACAGGAATTATCACAATTGTTATTATATGGTTATTGTCTGGAAGCAGGAGCTTCAAGGAAAAAACTAAATAATGGAGGAGTTTGCATTTATGTCAGGCAAGATGTACCATATAAAACATTAGATGTATCAAAATTTAATTCAGAACAGGACATTGAATTATGCACAATCCAATTGGATAGCAAAAATACAAAAATATTTATAATTGCTATTTATCGCTCACTGTTAGGATACTCTGAAACTTTTTTTATGAAACTTTAAGATAACTTAAACTTTTTATATAAGCCTAAGCATGAAATAATTATATGTGGAGACATAAATATTGATTACTTGATGCCAAGTGTAAGAATGAATCGATTGAATTCCCTTCTTACTGCATATAATATGGTGCATACAATTAACTTTCCCACCAGGATGGATAAAAACTCTAGCACAGCAATAGATAATATATTTGTAAATTCAGACAAACTGTTGTTATACTCTGTGTCTCCATTGATCAATGGTCTCTTCGACCATGATGCTCAAGTAATAGTGAAAAAAAAAATCTATAGTAAAACTCAAAGAATGTTACAGATATATAAACTGAAGAGATATTAAAGATGCTACCCTCAGTAAAATGGCAGAGACACTTCATCAAGAATTGTGAAATAGTGTCTGCAGTGCAAATGATGTTAATAGTAAACTTAACAATTTTTTACAGATTTTTAAATTGTATTTTGAAGCACATTTCCTACTAAAAATTAAAGAAAGAAGTTATAATATGAGCAGGGAATGGTTAACCCAGGAATTAAAAATCTTGTCAACATAAAAGACAATTATATAATGAGCAAAAGCTCAGTAAAGCCCCTAAATTAAAAATACATTTTAAAAAGTATTGTAAGATACTTAGGAAAGTCATAAAAGCAGCAAAAGGCCTCCATTACCAAACACTTATCAGTCAATTAAAACATATCTTTTAAAAAAGAAATTATTTTAAAAAATATATATGGAACTAACACAGTAAAGTCATATGAATTTATTCATACTTATCAGTCAGTCAAAAAAACAAAATAAAAACTACTTGAAATATAATAAAACAAGAAATAGGCAAAAATTTGCAACAAGGTAATGCAATAATCTTAAGCAGTAACAAACAAAAGACAGAACACCATGCAGATGTAGCAAATGTGTTTAATGAATACTTTCTTAATGTAACAAAAATTTATATTCTGGTTATAAAAGAGATGCATTAAAAATATTACAATCATCAATTCCCCGTCAAAATAATGAATTCAAACCAGGTATCACTACCCCACTAAAAATTAATAATATCATTAGAAAACTAAAATCAAAGTTACTTAGGTAATGAGTCTTTAATATCGGGTGTATTTCCTGAGGGGGTAAAATATTCAATAGTGAGGCCCCTGTTCAAAAAGGGAGAAAAGATAAATGTCTCTAATTATATAGCTATTTCACCTACATTTTCTAAAGTGTTTGAGAAAGTAATGTACAATAAGCTTTATCATTACCTTGAAAGTAACAATATTCTAGTTAGTGATCAGTTTGGCTTTAGAAAAGGAATTTCAACACAATTGCTATGCAATCTATAAACTCACTAATAAAATATATCCCTTAGTTACTTAGGTAATGAGTCCTTAATATCGGGTGTATTTCCTGAGAGGGTAAAATATTCAATAGTGAGGCCTCTGTTCAAAAAGGGAGAAAAGATAAATGTCTCTAATTATGTAGGTATTTCACCTACATTTTCTAAAGTGTTTGAGAAAGTAATGTACAATAGGCTTTATCATTACCTTGAAAGTAACAATATTCTAGTTAGTGATCAGTTTGGCTTTAGAAAAGGAATTTCAACACAATTGCTATGCAATCTATAAGCTCACTAATAAAATATTAACTGCATTTAATGAAAGAGCACATGTAGGGGGAATATTTTGTGACTTAGCAAGGACTTTTGATTGTGTTAATCATGGAATTCTGATAGATAAATTAGCTTTCTATGGAATAAAAAACCAATATTTAAAATGGTTCATATCCTATCTTGACAAAAGGAAATAAAAAGTAGTGATAAACCATCCCTTCAAAAATAAAAACAATGCATCAGAGGGGGGAATGATTAACCATGGAGTGCTTCAAGAATCTGTCCTGGGCCCTTTTCTTTTTTCTGATATATATAAATGATCTCTCCAAGATGTAGGAAATACTGTTCTATTTGCAGATGACACAAGCATATTGATAAATGTTAAGAGCCTTAATGATTGTGCCATTAAATTAAATCAGGTTCTGAGTTCATTGTGTGTGTGGTTCAAAGCAAACAAATTGTTTCTAAATCTAGAAAAAACAAATGTTATGAAATTCATTACTCACAGATCTCCAGATCCACAATTACAGATAGGATATTATAACAGTGTACTTTCACAAACCAAATAATTTAATTGTTTAATAATTGATAACCATCTGAATTGGAAAGATCACATTGATCTTATTACACCTAAACTTAGCAGTGCATGTTATGCAATACGTGCATTAGTAATGTTGGAGTCAAATAAGACTTTAAAACTAGTTTATTATGCTTATTTCAACTCAATAATGAAGTACGGTCTAATATTTTGGGGAAATTCAGTTAAAAGTGAATGTGTCTTCTGTTACAGAAAAAAAGTCATACGAATAATTGCTGGTATACATAGCAGACATTCATTCAGAAACCTCTAGGAAATTTGAAATTTTAACTCTTCCTTGTGAATATATTTTATCCCTCATGAACTTTTATGTAAGAAATAAAGAAAAATTTTAATGTGACGACATGATTTTTAGTATAAACAGTATAGAGTTTGTCAACAGGCTGAAGATGGGAGGGATCGCTCCCGAAACATATGTTCCAAATTTATGTAAGTGAATGGAGTTAGTGTGAAAAAAACTGTATACATTGTTTATATATATACCACTCCATTGTCAACAGCTTCGTAAGTACACTTATATGATTTTTAGTGTTTTACTTTAAATCAAAATAAGATTAACAAAAGTTTCACTGTGTGGATTCCAACATTCTGTAAACAAAAAAAAAGAGAAAAATTTGTTCAAAATCAAAATATAGATGACAAGAATACTCGACAAAAAGCAAATCTACATCGCCGAACTTCAGCACTTTCATGCCATCAAAAAAATGTTTATTATGAATGCATTTTAGTACACAATGCTCTTCCCTCTAGCCTAAAAGCCTTAATAAACAATGCCAATTCCTTTAAATCTGCTCTTAGAAAATACCTATGTAAAAAGGCGTATTATTCTGTAAAGAAATATACAAGTAACAATATTATACTGCACAACATATCAATGTATATGTAAACATGTATATAATAAAATTTGTATGATAAAGTGACTTGTATGTTTTTGTTGTTTGGTTGAGTGTTCTAGGTGTTCTTTTTTATTTTTATTGTAATTATTTATGTAGATGCAGGCAAATTTTTGTAAATACAGATTGAAAGCTACTGTGGTAATTGTCTATGACAAATTCTATGTTCGTAGGTCTCTGTGACTGCTCCAGAAACTACACTAAACTAAGCTTATGGTGTTCTTTGTTAACGAAAGTTTGACAACAGAACATTTTAATTAAATGAAAATGTGTTGAGAAGGGTTGTACCTTCAAGTACAGTAATAAAGAAATAGACTGCTGAATTTTGTCAACTTGCTGTGAAAATGATCTCTGAAAGTAACTTGAATATTCACCTTCTATGTCCAATATTTTGTTGTGCTAACCATATTTGCCTTTTAAACCCAAGTTCACAGGTTAGATCCTGGCCAGGACCAATGGATTTTTTCAGGCTTAAAATTCCTAAGTATGACTTCCTTCAGAAGGGAAGTAAAGTCATTGGTCCCGTGTCATACATTTACGGCACGATAAAGAACCTCAAGCCTGAAAGAAGAGGCCTCTGAGCAAAATTTGTCAGCCGTTTCACGCCCTGAATTGAATGGGATGCTGATGACCTTAGATGTTAAAGAGCGCACGTAAATAAACCAATCAAAAAACATATTTTGTTTTTTAGAATTTTACTGAAGATATTCTAATTGCAAAGACTATGAAAATCACAGTTTAAATAGCCTGAATTTTTTGTCCAAAATAGTGTGCAACCAATCGGAATTTTTGTGATCATTAAGATGAATGCATTTTTATGCATACTTATTACAGTAATCTATGTGTTCGGCCCTGAACATCTGAATGACCCTCACACTCCATATACAAATATCAAAGAACACATTAGACAGTAACACTATTACACAGTACAATTTTGCATCATTTCATTTTAGTGGTGTATTTCTGATGAAATAATAATATAAATTATAAACTATTAAAATTCAGGATCTGCTCGTTCTCCTCTTACCAATAAAATTTTGATGTTGGATAATTTATTTTTATTTTATATACTTTAACACTGATTCTATTTGTTTGCAAACTAATTCAAAACTGCAGAATTCTATTTCCATTTCCGATTCTTTTGCTTTGATCTTACTCATTCTGTGAGAGAATATGCAATTAAACACAAAATTTATCTTCCTCAATTTTAAGATAATCCACAGATGAATTTGGGAGAGTTACAAAATACAGTTGAGGTTCTTGCACAAGCAACTTATTGGTAAAATATATATTTTGATGCAGCAGAAAGACGTTGAATAATCATGGACTATTTCTGGCATCTGGAGAAACCAACTCAGAGTGCTACATTGTGGCGCTAACCAAGCTTATGGTCTGAATTTAAGAATCAGGCCAGAGAAGACTACTTTTCAGTTGCAATACAATAACATACTGCCCCAAAAGTTTTTTCCAACAACTCTGTCATCAGGTCACAATTCTGAGAGAGGGGAAGAAGAAAAAAAATTACTACTTGCTGATGAAGGTTTTACTATTGTTGCAAGCTGGCAATTGGTAACCAATGGAATTAAATGTATGAAAAAAATATCATTCTATAGAGATTTTGTTTTATGTAATGTTGAGATTATGAATAACAAACACGTTTCTAAGTGATACATTATATATGTTCATAAATGTTTTACTTAATGTAAAAAAAATTGGTTATCTGCCAAATTATTGTAAAAATTTATTTAACATTTTATTCATCATGGATTATGCATGTGGTTAAAGATTTATAATTTGCCAAGATTTTATATGTAACATATTCTTTAAATTATTTCTGGAGTGGTACACAAATAAAAAATATTTGCCCTAAACTGCCCAATCTATTTCCCTCACTTCATTTTAATTAACTGCGCAGCAATTCTTTGAAACTGCTCAAACTTGAGATTAAGGAACTAGATAAATAAATAGAACCCTGAATACTGCTCTGATGTTTTCCCATCTGCCAATGAATTTTGGAGACAACAGATCTGAGCTTCATTGTTTTTTCATTATCACGTACAGATAATTGTATTTTGCATTGGGAGTTTCTGAAAGTACTTCTTCGTTTAAAAAATAAATATCTGAATTTCATTTCTAAAGAGGGAAAAAATAAGCTCCAGATAGGATGAAATTTTCATAAATAAAATCACAGATAAACCAGTTATAAATACAAAGGCAGATAAAGAAAATAAAATAGCCATTTTGGACAAAAATAATTACACAGGTAGTCTGTCAACATCTGAAGATGGAAGCAATTGCTTCCAAAACATGTCCTAGTGTTATGTAAGTGGAGTTAGTGTGAACATGTTAAATACATTAGTGCAGGACATATTACCACTCCATTAAGTACAATTTATTTATTTAAAATCACAGATATTCTGATAGGACTGATCAAATCATATGCAACTCTACAACAATGCTTCAGTACATTCTGCAACCTATATTATTTTATAACATGGTTGGTATTCATTAAGATGAGATTGGTGCTCAAGTTTCAAATGCTAAAATGATGGGGGAAAAAAATGATATGCTAATACTGTAATAAGATGAGTATATTTATTTATGTATACATCATTTAAAGTCATTTTAATGGAAAATATATGCACATTATGTCACATAATTATGCCATGACACTACATTATTGTGTAATTTCCAAACAATGTTTTATAATACCTAAATAATAAAACCTGCTTTACTGGCAAAATTTCTATTCTTGAATAAAACAAAAATTTTAAAGTTCTACCCTTTGATATTTTAGTGTCTTTCAACATAGTATCTTTGTTCCCAAGTATTCCAACTGACAAGCTTTTATCGTTTCTGAATGATTTGTAAGAGGAGATAGGAATTAATGAAACTCACAGGAAAGAATATGTCCACCTTACTAACATTTGTATAAGCCTCCTATTTTACATTTGCAGGAGAATTCTATAAACAGAAAACAGGACTCGCAATGGGAAATCCTTTGTCCCACTTTCTGGCAGATTTATTTACGAGTACGTTCGAAACTCACATTATTTTAAATGCTGATACAGATACATTGACATTTTTAGTATAGTGAAAAAAGAATTTGTTAAAGATGCTTTGAAGCTTTTAAATATACAAGATAGGAATATATCCTTCACACTGGAAACAGAAACAAAGGGAATGTTGCCGTTTTTAGATATAAAAATTAATAAGAATCATGGAAATTTAGAATTTGGAATCTATAGAAAGCATACTCACACAGATAACTATATAAAATCAAATGGGTTTAACCCCATAGCTCACAAGCACTCAATTTTCAGCAGCTTAACATATAGACTGGTGAATTTATCAATCAATAAAGAGGAGTACAAAAAAAATTTGCAAAGATACAGGAGATTGCCATTGTACATGGTTTTAATAAAAATTTAGTAAACAAAAAACTTGATAGCTTCCTAAAAAACAAATTGGTCAAGGATACCACCACACTATTAACTGAAAAACAGACTAGTTTTTAAAAAATTCACCTACCATCCAGTAGCTATGAATAAATTCCAAAAAAATTTTTAAAGATATTAACATTAAATTGGTACCTGTTAACAGATATACTCTGAAAAATGCTTTAGTGGGCAACAGTTTTAATAACATTCCACAGGAGAAAAACTCAGACATTTACAAAATAACATGTAAAGAATGTGATAAGATATACGTTGGAAAAACTAAAAGGAACATAGGAACCTGGTTAAAGGAACATCTCAGGAACATTAAGTACCAATAAATTGATAGGTCAGCAGTGGCACACAATTTTTGGAAAGATAATCACGACATAAAAAGAGAAATAAAGTTACTTAAAGAAGCACACAGACATACAGAATTGGACACATGGGAGAAGAGTTATATTCATAAACATAGGGATCATCTTATGATTTTCGACATTACAGGAGAAAGTAATACAAATTTCCAGTTTATAAAGAAAAAAACACCACCAGGACAGAGCCACAGGTCCTCATAGATGTTAGTTTCTTGTACCAGTCATCAAGTTGGTTGAAGATTGAGAGGATGTCTCTTTGAAATCGGTCCCACCATATTTAAAAGTCAAGCATAAGAGTGTGTTACACGACATTAGATATAATTTACATTTAACAAAATCCACTGTGAGTTCCAACAGAATTTTTTAAAAAGTCTTATTTTTCGAAAGTTCTTAAATGAATGATATCAGTTGTTTAAAATTTGTTATATGGTGACTAAATTTAACTCTAATTACTACAAATATATGGCAAATTCTATTCCAGCAAACATAAAACTACAAAAGTTCACTAACACATCATGTGATGTAGAGCACACTTTTTCATTGCACAAAAGTATTCTCACTGACTGATGGTATAATCTCTTCTCAGAAAACTTTTAGAAAATGCTTACTGTCAAAATAGTGCACTGTGTGGTTATAAGTAATATATTGTAACATTCTAATGCATAAAAACTGAAGTATATCTTCATGTTATTCTTTTAACTTGATTCATTTTTTTTTTTTAAAAAGTCACCTTTTTCATTTTTATGGTATGGATTTTATTTTTTCAAAATTTTCTTCTTATTTTCTGTTCTCTAATTATTACACACAATTCAAAAGCTAAAAAAACTAAATATTTGGGAAAAAAGTTACATAAAGCTTTAACAACATTTAACAATTAAATTAAAATGTAAATTGAAACTTGCACAGTGAAGCTAATCATATTAATTGATATCACTGTATGATTCAGTTGAACTACACACTCTTAAAGCTTCACTTACTTTTCATAAATGTTCTGGAAACGGGTTCCATACATTTATGAAAAGTAAGTGAAGCTTTAAGAGTGTGCAGTTCAACTGAATCATACAATGATATCAATTAACATTTAACAAGTTTAAACATTCCAGGAAGCAGATAGCATAATTTTCGGGTTTATTGAAAGGCCACCATAATTCTCTCATATGCATATTGAAGCCACAGTCAACATATAGCTGGAGATGAATACAACTGTGCTAAAAACATGTTATGAATTATTTCAATGAGTGAAATAATAAATAATGTTTTTAATATGTCAATCCTCCTAGTATAATTATCATATACTTTATTGATTCCGAAATTTTTATATTTAAAAAGGACAAAGGCTTAAATAAATTCTAACATACAGAAAGAACATAATCATTTAAAAAACTGGTGCAAGGATATATTTTAACTCCATATAAATATACATTTCAAGTGTACAATTCCATTTAATATAACATAAACAATACAAAAATTGCTGCCTGCTTAAAATATTGCACTTATAACAGATTATTAAATAACAAAAGAGATTAAGAATATTTTTAGTCCTGTGAAGCTGCAATAGAAACCAACAATTAGTTCTGAGAACAGTCTTGCTTTGTTACCATATAAATTAATCACATTTAGAGTACTGATAAATGTAAGTTATATATTTTGGATATAGAGCTTGACAAAAATAGTATCTTAAATAAAACATGCGAGAACTGAAAATGCAATATTTAAATACGAGAACAATAAAAAAAAAACAAACTGAATGTTTCAAAAGTGATAGCCAATAATTTGAACACGAGAAGCTTAAACAAAAGGGCGGTAGGGGGGGGGTCATAAAACAATGGTCTGTAAATTGACTGTGTTTAATACCATACATATTTTCTGTTGAGATTCACCACTGACAATAAGAGCACTAATTCTGAAGAAAGCTGCAATTCTCTGCAAAGCAGATTTATTAATCAGTATAAACAGTTAAATTGGTTGGGTCAATAGTGGATCCCAATTATCAGTAGGCATCACATTTCACAAGCAGTTAATTTGGAGACTGTCATTTACTGGAGCTTTTTTGCTTCTTTATGAAATACTTCTTCCCTTCAATTATTAACCAAGTTTTGAAACACTTTATATATAGGTGCACATGGATATTAATAAATATAGAGCATATCATAAGAAGTAATTCCTATGCAGATTGGTGCAGGAAAGCCAAAATATTTACAGCCCTTTCTGTACATTAATGCAACAGTTCACAGTTTTATCTGTTGAACTAATGTTAATTATCATTGAAAAAGAGGGGATTCCTCAAGCTAGACATGCAGAACAGCTTCAGGAGGGAGATTTTGAAAAAGAAATAGCTAAGGACAAAAGCCTATAGTCCATTATAATTAATTTAAGAGATGAAAGTGAGACTGAAGACAAAGAAAACACCCCATAACTGCTTGCAGATGTTGTTTTAAAATACCATCATTTATTAATGCCTATAAGTATATTTTCTTAATTTTGTGCAGACTGCAAGGGTTCTGTGTAAAAGAGCTGTTTTCAACACACACATGCTAGTTTGGCAAAAAGCTCCAAACATGCATAGCTACCTTTAACATGCCACAGTTTTGAGTTACCTTAGGTATATCCATTGTTTTGTTGATTATATTAACACTTGAGTCCTAACTGCTTGGATCAAAATGCTATATAAATTTAATACACGTGGATGGCATAAAATTTGCATTTCTGGAGTCAACTATCAAAAAATTGATTTTCATGCCATGATTCAAAATTAATATTTCTTTTTGATTTGTATTATTTTACTAATGACTGTGTAATTATTAATATGCTGTGATGAATCAAAATAAATACTCTTGCAGCTTTACTATGTTACTATTTCATTAAAACATATTTTGCGGACCTATGTCTGAATCATGAACTAACTACTTGTTGACTGTTGAAAGGGTTGTCATTATCCAACAGTCAACAAGTAGCTTATGATGTAGACACAGGCTCAAGAAACGTATGTTCTAATTAAATATAAATTAATGATTAATTGATATCATTGTATGATTCAGTTGAACTACATACTCTTAAAGCTTCACTTACTTTTCATAAATGTATGGAACCGGTTTCGAGAACATTTAGTTCCCATCTTCAGCCAGGCTAAAGTTCAACTGTCGGATCATTCGTTGAGCTGTGGGAATGTATATTCTGCTCTGGTGGCAGTGTGATAAACTTGTAGTTTATGTTGTCGGGGATAAAAACATTTGTGTGTGTGCATAAGTAATGCCATTAAACTTCAATGATATATTAAAATATAATGTGATATTAAAGGCAACATGATGTTCCACATATACACTTATAAAGTCAACCAAAAATTTAAAACAAAATGTTGTGTGGGATTTGAACCCATGAACTTTATGCAGAAGAGCAATAACTTTTAAACCATTTGCCATTACTATTTTACCCTAATATTTTCTTTCCAGATGGTTATGATTGTGACCATTACAGGCAAAGCACCCAATGCGTGTGCCAGTCACCACATGCATGTTTTGAATATGAGTTTACGAGCACCCCCAAAGGGTAAATGTAAAGTCAATATAAAAAATGTTCAATAATATTTCTTTCTCAATGTCCGTATTTTATCATTAATATAATTGTTTAGAAACAAATATGCTTATTTCTCTTTGATCCTTTTTTACACTATTTTATTTTTTTAATGGCATATAGGCAATTAGTACCATAAATTCTCACTCAAATTTAAACCACAATGACATAGTTTCAAACCACATTTTATAAATTTAGTCACTATTAATTCATTGTATGTTTTAATTTGAAAAATACCTGCAACTATAGGAATATTAATTGAAAGAAACAGACAAAGAACAAAAATTTGAATCAGAAGCAAGTGCCATCTTAGAAGTTATATTCAATTGTTCTTATCATGCTACAATATCCATGTGCACCATTGTTTTGCATGCTTTATAGAAGAACAAGTATAAGGTAAACATTATAACAAAGTACATAACAAAGGTCACTGAATATTTAAACAACTAAGAACTACAATATGTATATTATGTTTTACACATTGTTTGACAGAATGCCCAATACTTTTGATTTTTTTGATTTCCAAATTTGTTACATATACAACAGTTGGCTTCTGGATAGACTCTACAAATATATAAAATAAAAACAAAATTCAACTCTATCTTGCATATTACATTAAATACTCCATAAACTTAAGTTATGATCCCAGTATTTGTACCAAATATTTATAACCAGGATCATCATTTTAAGGAGGCATTAACATATGACACTACAAAAATTATTCATTTCCTTTAAACCATCTTTATAAATCAGATTTTAAAGCTCTCCATATTAATTCCTAATCCAACATAATAATGATGTTCCAAAGAAAAATTATCATATGGTAAGTTGGGATTCAATGTCCGAGCTGTCATCAATGAACTCTCTCATCTTCAGCAAGGCTGCACTTGTTTGCCCAACAGAAACCAGGCACATTTGATTTCCTGCCCACCTGACCACCCTTGGTCTAAAATAATACAGGAGCAATCACACTTTCTCTTTATACCAGAATGATGCAAAAGGGACAAACAAACAAAAAATTCTATAAGGTTAATGCCCCCTTAAATTGTAATTTGATCAATTTGACTACCATTAAATACAAATATGAATGTTTCCTAGTAATTGTACATCATTTTGAGGTAACATATTACACTTTATTATTTCACATGTTGAATTGCATGGACAAATTTCAGGAGTAGCTGTTTTCATTTTAATCAACATATTACTAATTCTTGAAAAATGTTAACAGTTTTCATTCTTTATATGAACATAAATCTGCTATAATGTACACCCAAATATTTTGGTGAGTGCATAAATTCAAAATATAACTTCAAGCTAATGTTAGTAACTTAGCAGTAAGATTAAAAGTTTGTCACAACCTATATTAACAAAAAATAAAATCACAGAGTCTACAACTCCATCTCTGTAGATAACTAAAAATAAAGAATAACTGTTATGAATAAATAGCTGATATTACAGTTTTTATAAAAACAGTATAAACTTGAACTTCAATAGAAATAAATTATAACAGCTGCATACCTTGTAATTCCTTTTTTACTTATAGTAATTGACTTCTTTGTTTAACAAGCCTGTTATACTAATACTACTAACACTTCTGGAGTGGCTTCTCTTTTGCTTTCACAGGGAGATAAATTCAAATCACACAACATTTAAATTTTCCATTAAATTAAAGATGGTATGACTCCTACTAAATATTATTAGCTGCACTTTGTTAAAGTACAGGGTGAGCAGATTATAAGTTTCCAATGCACAACAGCTGGGCTGCACAGACCACATAGCTATGTGCCAATGTACGTCTGCTCTTTACTAAACTAAATTTTTAATACTGGAGGTACGGGCTAATTATTTTTAAATAAAAAAATCGTTCAAAAAGACATGTAAAAGTGCTTAACCAACTAAGATTAAGAATTTTTTTTCCCACCAATCAGTAAAGATATGGCGATGAAATAATTTTAATAAGAATTGGAAGCACATATGCTCATATGCCTCAGTACAGGATGCCTGGGTGGCCGAGGTCGTTAAGTTGCGAACTCATGAGTGGGAGGTCTGGAATTCCATTCCCATCAGGATGCTCCCAGACTGAGGTTTATTCCAGGTTTTCTTCAGTTCTCATAAATGGCAAATGCTAGGCAGGTACCCTAAACTTAGGTCTGGCGTGCTTCCTTTTTTCAAAAAAATAAAACAATCCTTTCCCAGTTTATCATTTCATGTGTCATCAGTGTCCATCACTTGTGATGTCTCAGTAATTAAAACGAGCATTAAAAACTATTCAAACAGGATGTCAAACAAATAGGCCCTGTTTGCCAGTTGGCTGTGTAAAATGAAGTCGTTTCATAACAAACAGTATACTGCTCAAAATTTTGCTTCCATCTGCAGAAATTTGATAAGGAAGCATATGCAATGTTACAATAAGCATAAGGTGACTTTGTTCTGCCACAAACCCCACTTTATCAGTACTCGTGGTGTAGTGGTAACCATACTTGCCTTCTAAACGAAAATCGTGAGTTCAAATCCGGCCAGCATCGATGAATTTTTTAGGGCGTGAAAATCCTAAATATGGCCTTTCTTTAGAAGGGAAGTAAAGCCGTGGGTCCCATGTGATACATTTGCGGCATGAAAAAGAACCTCAAGCCTGAATGAAGAGGCCTCTGAGTAAAATTCGTCGGCCATTTCACACCCTGAATAGAATGGGACACTGATGTCTTCAAATGTTAAAGAACATCCATAAATAAAACAAATCAATAATCAACAAACTCCACTTTGGTGGTACAAAGTGTTTAAGGAGGATAATGTCTCAACAATAAAGCAGGGCAGTCCAGATGCTCTAACCACTGCAGTGAACAAGACCATGATTAATACAGCTACCATAATTGTTCAGGAAGATCGATGACATGTTACAAATTTTTCATGGTTTGCATTCAAAATTCTGCATGTTTGCTTACACATTAGACATAATTGTGCCAGATGGGTGCAGAGATTGTAGATGCCTGAACAGAAGATGTAGCATCTGGTAGCAGAACATGGCAAGGCATACCTGAATTCCATCATTACAGGTGATAAGAATTGGCTTCATTATGATCCCAAAAGCAAACAGATAAGCTTAGTATCGATATTACCTGGTTCTCTGGCACCAAAGAAGGCCAAGGTTATTTGGTCAAGAGGAAAGGTTATGGTGATTTTGTTCAACTGCAAAGGAATCCTCCATGACCTCACATTTGCTATGTCGTTGCTCAACATTTGGCCAGAAAAAAAAACATTGAATGTGTGCTTGGGGCCAGCATTTGAATTATCAACAACTGTAATAAAAAAGGCAAAGGCAGTTTTGAAAATGTCTAAAAAATAGCTTCCAGCATATCTTCTAAGACAGGCAGACAAGTTAGAGCAAGTGCACACAACTCAATGGGGATTACTTTTAAAAAGACCATACCAACCTCGACTCTACTTAATGTACTTTGTATGTAAAAGAAATCACTCTGTCTTTAATCACCAGCCCTAGTATTTATCCATATCAACCAAGATATTCCTTTGTTTTCCAAATATTTCTGACATCAACTATGAAATTATCCACTCTTTCTTAATTCCCTTGGGGAAACTGAGTTTATTTTTTGATAGATACTAGTTTTCAATTACAGAGAACTGTATACTGTAGTTATTCTAGGAAGGTTCTGAGGCAGTAATCACTGTGGCCTCTATGGAAGTGAAATTGAAATGCCTGGCCATATTTTGGGTGCCTGTCCTTTCAGCAAGACACTGAGGAACTCCAGATATCATACAATTTGATCTATGAGGAAAAGAGGTCTGACTGCCCATGAAGTTCACTATATGACCGAAGAAAAACCTGTTGATGCATTGATACACTTGTTATTTCCGCATAATCCTGCTAATTGATCCAACAATCAGGTTTCAGCCTACAGGAGTTTAAATAGAGAAATGCAAGATAGTATACTTTATCCTTAGAGGCAGTTCCATTATTCGAAAAGCAGAAAGTTCTGTTTCTAAATAAATGAGATATGTGGATTTGCCTCATATACTATCTTTTATTGTCATTTTCATGTCTTATCTCTAACATGCCCATTTCCCAAAATTTGTTCACTAATTTATGAATTTCAGCACGACATGGAACTGGACCAATAAGGAATTTTTCTTCAAATAATCTCCTGATAGCATGAGTTAATTCTGTATGCACATATGAATCTTAAATAGTTGTGAAATACACCTATATTAGCCATAGCTTTCTTAGCACACTATGTACACATGCGGTTTCAATAGCTATTTAGCTCAGATTGATAATGTGTAACATGAAGTAACTAACATTGCATTTGGATTGATTGACTGGCTGATCCATGCACATGAAACTCAATATGCTCACCCAGTATATATTTTTGTCTTTGATGTAGTATTTTATCCAGCATACCATATCACTTTGAGCAACTCAAGAACTGCAGTGTATCTGATATACTAAGATTATGCACTGCTCAAATTTCTGTGAGCAATGAAATTTCAACCAGTCTCTGATTATAAAGAGATGTATTATTAGCTAGTTCACATCAACTTTGATCCAGTGGGGCTTGTACACACACACACACACACACACCGCCACGAGTGGCCGAGGTGGTTAAGGCATGAGCTCGCGAGCAGGAGGTCTGAGTTCGAATACCACCAGGACTGTCCTCCCAGACTGAGGTTTTTTCCAGGTTTTCCTCAGTCCTCATAAATGGCAAATGTCGGGGAGGTACCCTAAACTTAGGCCTGGAACGATTCCTTCCTTAAAAATAAATCCTTTCCCAATTTATCATTTCATCTCATGTATCATCAGTGTCCATCGCCTGTGATGCCTCTGTAGCAAAAACAGGCATTAAACACTATACATTAAAACACAAACACACACACAAATTATTCTGCAAAGAAATTTTAAAATGTTAAGAAAACTAAATTATTTCTGAATAGATCATATTATGAGGGTAAGTCATTAAGTAGGTTACAAATGGTTGTAGAACTTAAACAAATAAAGAGTACTGATTTAAAAAAAAATTATTTCTCAACACAATCTCTCTGTACGTTTCACAAGCCCCTGAAATCCAGAAGCATAAAATTCTTTGGGCTGATATTGAAACCAGATGGTGACTTCCTTTTCTACAGCATCATTGGAAAAATGTTCACTGGAAAGACGTTTAAGAGCGCCAAACAAGTGGAAGTTGCTTGGAGCAAGGTCAGAGTTGCACAGAGGATGAGAGAAATTTCCACTTGAAATTTCACAGCATCATATTTGTCTTTTAGGCAGGACAATTTTTTTCATGAAAGAGCAAAAAGTCTCTTTGAGGAATCCTGGTCATTTTAGTTGAATGGCCGTATGAAGTTTACTGAAGATGTTACAGTTTTGTCCTTAAGACTGCAATGCAGTGACCAGTATGCTGCACAATCCCAGAAGACTGAGCATCACTGGATGGTGTCACTTTAAACTTTTTTTACAGGCGATGAGGAGTTTAACAGCAGTGATGCCACCTTTCTTTTGGGCTGGTAATGATGAACCCATGACTCATACCTGTGACAATTTGAGCTAGCATATTATCGTGGTAGTGATTGAGATGCTGCTGTAGAGACTTTGTGAAAAACCTAACCTGTCATGCATTATGAGGTAGACCATGTCATGTGAACAACCAATAGCAACTGCTATAGTGTCTATAGTTATCCTTGTGTCTGCTCGGATTGAGTCTTCAACTCGTTGCATATTTGCCTCTGTGGAAATCTCCATTTGCCAGCTAACGAAGGATTCATCTTTTATATATATCCACCCTTTGGAGATCTTGTGCACCAATTCTAAACAGCTTTGATTCCATATCTTTTGCCCACAGAAAAACCACACAACGGAGTGCTGCTTGGGGACTGTACACTTACTCAGAGGCACTGCATCCTACGTATGGCTTCCTTCGGAAGGGAAGTAAAGCCGTGGGTCCCATGTCGTACATTTACGGCACGAAAAAGAATCTCAAGCCTGAAAGAGAGGCCTCTGAGCAAAATTTGTCGGCCGTTTCACGCCCTGAGTTGAATGGGATGCTGATAACCAGAGCTGTTAAAGAGCGTCCATAAATAAATAAATAAAAAAAAAAAGAGGCACTGCCATCTTGCAAGTGCTATTTTTCTATTTTAATCATCAGTTGTATCATGTCAAAAGTCACCAACTGCTATAGGACTAATGTTGCCACATATCAGCAATGGCCTCAAGTGTCTCATTTAAACATTTAACACCCCATATCAATTTGTTATTTATTTAATGACTTACCCTGTATTTGTTCAAAGCTCAACTTATTAAATATTTGTTCTTATAGCAAATATTTTTTATTGTTCCACAGTAATAGGATAAGTTTGAAAAACAGAGGTGTTCAACTTGTAGCAATTAGTGATTTCTGAGAAGTTCATATTGCTTACCATAGGGTTATTATAGGTACAAATAGAATTTGAAAAATAGTGTTTTTTTAGTTAAAATTAAAATGAGAAATGTACTGAGAAAATGTTTGGCCCTACTCAGATTTATTTTAGAAATAAATATTCTTTATCGATTCCCTTAGGGTATAAAGATGCCTAAATACCCTGAAAGTACATTTCCTTTCCATTTTCAGAAATATATTCACTAACTATTATATCATGCAAAAATTTGGAATCCTTACTTACGGAACTTTATCTTTCTAACTTCATGCATAGACTCCATCAACATGCAGAAAAATGTATGTGGAATGGAGTATTTGAGCTAACTAACTTTATTCGCAACATATTAATATGCCAAAAGTGCTTCCAATATCTATGTTTTGCCAGTAACAAGTCACATGTTCAGCCTTATGTCTTATTAAATTATAAACAAAGAAAGTAGCATGAGAGTGATGGAGGGTCACAATACAGAACTAAAAGATGACAAGAAAAATTTAAGGAAAATTCTCCAATTTAGAGATCATGTCATTCATGAGTATTTATCACTTTCTTGTAGATTTTTCTCCTTCATACTTTCCAACTCCTGAAATTGATTCACTGTATTAGTATAAAGAATGTGTAACAACACATTCACACAAAAGTATATAAAAATCCTCATACCCATGAGAAATTGAAATTGAATGTATCCTAAGACACATGTCCATTTCTTGAAGGTAACTGCAGTAGATAATTTATTTCATCCAAAAATAATGCCTCATAATTTAAGAAATTCCTTCCTTAGCAAGTATAATATAAAGATCACAAAGAAAGTACTTTCCATCTACCATAGATAATGTACAAGATAACATTAGTCATGTAAGCTAGGTCATGTATTCCCAATCACTTGTGGCAATCTGGGTGTTTATTCATTTTTTTGTACTAACTGCATTTAATTATACACAAAGGTAGAGACTTTGTAGAGCTTCTTGCAAATGTTTACTGAGCCAGCCACTCATCAGAGTCCAAAACTAGCAGAACAATGCTTATTTTTCTCTCACATTTTCCAGCTTTAAACTACACATTTCTTTAATAATATTTGAATGTTTTAAATATCTATTTTACTCAGCTACTGAAACACTGAAAATTACAATAAAGAATGCTAGCTTGCAAATAATTAGAACAAATACCTCACTATTCATTGTTGTATTGAATGTGCCACATGCAACACAAAACCAACCTGCTCATTTGAGAATTGAAAATTCTTTACTCCCCGCATGATTCTAAATTCTTTTATCCTACTAACATATAACATTTTCTTTAAATAATCAGCAAATTTTCCTTCTCAAAAATATGCTTAAAACATTTTATAGGCAAATGTGTGTTGCCTAAACATTTTCCCCACATTTATTTCAATTCCTCTGCAGTTAGAAATAACTTAGCTTTACAGTTCAACACTTGGGTTGAGAATCCAATTTTATCAGATTCTCAAAGGAAGTTCTTTAATAACAATCTTTAGCAAAGAAAAGCAAGTCATTATTTTTGCAAAAACTGCTGATATTGCACGAGGCGTTCACCAATATAGGGCTTTGGGAAAAGGGTTCAATCGACATTCCAGAATATGTCCTCACTGCCCACACAAGATTTTGCATCTCGGCATCAAAGGGTGCTTTCTTCCCTATTCATTGCCACACTCCTGCCTGCCTGTCTTTGGCTTCCAAGCTGTCATCAGTCTATATTCATTTGCAACTTTAGAATACATTTTTGTTTGTAAATGCCATTATAAATATGAATCATCTCTTCAACATTCATGAGGAATTTATTCAGAAGTTCCCTGGGCAATTACTTCCCTCTAGAATTGCAATTTATTCTTGTAAATAAATATCAAGAATAAATTTGACACTACTGGTTCAGTGCAAAGCAAGAAACACGCGTGAAGACTTACAGTTTTAATAGAAGACAAAATTAGCACACATCTTGAACGTTAGCCAATAAAATCACTACTATATTTAGCACAAGTTGTGGTTTTAATGTCTTCAGTACATAAAGATAAAGATAGCCTAATGTGTCCCTTAAAGAGCTAACTCATAACAAATAGGGGGGAGGAGGCTTTTTCTCCTAACATGGTGAGCTATTCCACACTAGTTATTCATATGCTATTTATGATATACCTGTTTTATTCTTTGGTTCACTATTTCTTACTGCACTGTTTATTCAATGCACAGTTTATTTTCTTCCTCTTGCTACTCTTGAGCACTGTGGACCTGCATGTTCCTTGAAGATGTCTATCCAGTCTTCTGGGTCTGCCTTGTGCCCTTTTTCCTATTCGAGGGTTCCATTTGGAGATCTTATAGATCCAGCTATTGTCCCTCATTCTGCTGTGGCTGCTCCATTGCCATTTGATTCTGGTGGCTAATGTGCAATATCTGTAGTCTGAGATAGTTGGTTTATTACTGTTATAGATACTGTGTCCTTCAAAGTTATTCCCATGATCTTGCATTGCATTTTTTCATGCAGCAACAAAATTGTTCAACTCAAGCCTTACAAGTGTACATTGTCTATAAGGTGATTTTATAGCATATGTGCACTATTGCAAGTGGTTTCTTTCATCAGTGACTGAAGGATTAACCTACCTATAGTTTGTGTTCTTTTCAGGTAAGACACATTCCATCAAATAGATCATGCGAGCACTCACAACACTTGCTATTGGTGTTGTGAAAATCCAAAATATATACAAAAAACCTCTCTTTATGATAGGAAAATTGAAGTTTGATGTGCAATTAGTGCAAGATGCATAATCGGTCCAATTTTTTTACAAGCAGACAATAAATGAATAGAGGTACCAAAATAGCATTCTGACCCCATTTTTTAATCCTCTGACTGAAGAAGAGGAATCATATGGGTGGTTTGAACAAGATTCTGTTACTGCTCATATAGAGCAGGTAATATTAGGAAAGTGTTTGAATTGGTGGATGACCTCTTGCACTGCAGAACAAACAGCTGTGATTTATATTTGTGAGGTAGCCTAAAGGACAAGTGCACAAAACAAATCTTCACATATTGGAAGAACTCAAGGAAAAAGCACAAAATGAAACCAGAAACATTACAGTGGTCAAACTAAATTGTGTCGATCTGAATGTGTTTACCTGGTACAATACCATTTTAGCTGAGGGAGGATAATATTTCCAGTATTTGTTTTAAGGTATACAAATTTTATACACAGTTTTAAGAAGTAAAGTCAGGGTAGAGGACACGTTGGCTGTGGTAAGTCCAGCTGCCAAGATACAAAACCCTGTGCAAGCAGTAAGGACATATTCTGGAAGCTGTATTAGTATGTATGTTTTGCAAAATTATTCATCAATAATTTTAAAAGCTCTGGAGAACATTTATCAAATGCACAAATATTAACTTAAAAAATGTGCCTAAAAAGTATCCAACCTTTAATTTTCCTGCAGAAAGTAATTGCAATAAGTTGGCAACATTGGGCTTAGAGATGTAGAAAACTTTCATGCATGCACAAGAACTTGGCTAGACTTACAAAATCTGTCAATTTCTGAGAAGCAACTGGCAAGTTAGGTAGTGTGTCTGTTTGCCATCACATTTTCATTTGTCTGGAATGGCAGAATGTGTGAAGCAAAGATACTGCATACAGAATTTTTTGACAAAGAAAGGCATTGCAATCGTTTGCCAGTCTTCTTATGTCTGGACATGACTCTGTGCAACTTCTGGTTGTTTCCAAAGCTAATGAAAGAAATATAGAGTGCACCATAATGAACGCAATTTTTAAATTGAGCACTTCTGTTGATTTGTTAGATTGCTAACTGAAATTTAACAGATTGTCATCTAATTGATTTAGTTGAACTACACATTCTTTTAATGCTTCACTTACTTGTCATATGTATAGAACCGGTTTCAAGAGCTTTAGTTCTCATCTTCAGCTAAAATTCAACTGTCGGATAATTATTGAACTGTGGGAATGTGTATTCTGCTCTGGTGGCAGTGTGATAAACTAGTAGTTTATGTTTTTATCCCCGGCAGTGTCAAAGTTCATTAGACTGTCTTTATATTTGTAGATGTAGATTTTATCCCAGGTTGCTAGTTCCGTAGGTCCTTGTACTGATTTTAATAATTTTGCTTTATTCACTATCTCGTGATTTTGTGTCCAAAAATGATTTGCTACTGCTGATTTCTCTATTTGCTTGTACTTTATGTTCCTGAAATGTTCCTTTAATTGTGTGCTTGTTTCTCTTTGTTTGTCCAATGTAAATTTTTTCACATTCTGCACAATTTATTTTTGAAAATATCTGATTTTTTTCTCTTGTGGAATACTGGCATTAACATTGTCATCTGTTTGTATTGTAATTAACAACTGTCATTTGTGTGTAATGTTATCAGCTAAAATGGAAAATACATGAAGGATTAATGCATCCAGATTCTAAATATGCATTTTAAATATGGTAAATTTTATGCAGAGACCATTCCAGACTTTGTGTAATATTTGGTAGATGAAATGTGCCTAATGTGTCAACAGTACAGAAACTGTAAGAAAATTTTAAGATGTAAGATTGACAGAGAATATCACATCACCTCAACAATTAATCATTCTGAGAAGCATTTAGCAGTGAATTTTAACAAATGATCTGCATAGGCATCCTTTTAAGACAGAACTAACATAAGGGCTGAAGTCGACAGACCATTTGCAGCATTAAACTTTTGCTGCATATACCTTATCATTCTTGTGCTCTCTTCAATGGTGAAGATTTTCTTGTCAATAAAGAGAATTCTCTGATGCCTGTTGTTGGCATATCACTGCAGGAGCTATTTTGATTTCAGTTTCCTCTGCTGCTTCAGCTGCGGTGTTAGGAAATGTCCTGTGCTCTGCCAATAGCTCTAATCCCAAGGTCTTCAGAGACTACCCTGGATATTGACCACTTTTGCTTATACTCAGCATCATCCTTGGGCCAAGTTACGCCTCCTTTCATGAATGGCAGTGGAGGGTGGCATCCTTAGCTGAAGGTAGTGTGACTTTAACAGATATGGGTGGATAATCAGCCCAAACATCATAACATTGGTTGGAGCATCATGCTAATAAAGGGAAGGTACTGGGTTCACTTCATCATGATGCAATTTTTTTTTTCTGCTGGAGTTAAAGGATATTTTCCACCATTAAAATTACTTACCTGATAACATAATACCACACAATCCGCTATCAATTTAAATTTACAAAAGGAGGCAAGTGTAGGCCATCAGGTAATACGAGCTGCAGCAAATCAATGGGTCCACCAGTTTTTGGGATTCACTCGATGTTAGGTTAAGGCTAGTGTGTGTGTACATAAATTAATTGTGAATTCCAATAAACAAAAATTAAAAGAGGTGCGAAAACATTTGTGACTCCAAACTAACATAAAAAGCTATAATATAGGAGAGATAACATTCACAACTCCAAATTAACACTAAGAAGCTATAACATAGTGCAATAACATTCACATCTCCAAATTAACACTAAAGAGGTGAAGTTTAGGTAAAGAGGCATTCGATTTTCTAAACTGCCATTTGTGAAAGGAGGCGTGACCTCACCCAGGGATGATGCTGAGTGTAATGGCAAGTATATTGATCATGGTGATCTGTTGAGCTCCAGTGTCATTACCTTCGGCTTCTGGATGGGATTTCACCAAATATGTGCTACCACCGTCGAACAACCAAACTTTATGAGATCTTCACTCTGCCCGTCTCAGTAAATTGCTGGAATGTCCGGTAGACGAACATCTTGCTGACTTTCAACTGTTTCAGAGTTTGGAAAATTTCAGTTGGTGACTTTCCAAACTTGTAGAAGGAAATTGCAGTTATCTCATTTTCATATTCATCCCACTCCATGCTTAAGCAAAGAAAATCTACTTTTTCTCTTTCACTGTTGTAAACATACACACACTGGTTAGGACTAACTTTTGGTGCAATCAGACCTTAAGTTACATGGAAAACTAATTCTACAGTCCAAGCCAAAAATTTGAAACAGTATTTATGGCTTACCTAGGTAGAAAAATTGCATACTCAACCTTTACTTTTAGTGAATAAATTGGAAAAACAAGAGTGCAAATTTTTTTTTCTTCTTTTTCTTTCCCTAGTAAACGAAACATTCACACACATCGACTAATAACTAATGTCATTGAGTACAGCATTTATAGGAAAATTCTTTTCAGCCTACATATTAATATAGTATTCAAAAGTACCATTTCTGAATAAACCTTATTATAACACAACCTAAATAAGATGCTAATACTCCAAGAACTTTTCAATATTGTGATATTTTATGAATATAAAATATATTAATTTCAGAAGCCTTTAATCTTTGATTGAAGAATAATGATCTCAAAATTTTGATTTTGAACTTGCTTTTCTGTCTCTCAAGGCAAAGTATTACATTTCAGGTAACTGCACATATATTTGTTAACCATATATATATATAATATTAATGAAAAATAAAAATAAAGAAACACTATTAACAATGTAACAAATTAACACTAATAATAAAAGTAGATAAAGATAAAACATTGAGAAAGAGTCACACTTGAAAATGCTATATTTCGAACTACTGCGAGTTCTTCAATGGCAAGAAGTTTCTCATGTTTTATCTTTATCTACTTTTATTATTAGTGTTAATTTATATATATATATGTATATATATATCCCCCCCCAAGATTGAACATTTAATGACTAGTAAATCAACAAAATTACTCTAACAAGCTCCTAAGCATTTATAATGTTTTATACTATACTTAACTGCAGAGGATTTTACATTCATAAATTGCATGCATACATACACACAAAAAACATATACTTTGAATATTCAAAAATATGTAAAAATTGACCTTGTAATTCATAACATGCTTTTAAAAATGTGATATGTGTAGGTCTCCACTGATTGTAGATATCACCACCTCACATAACATGGTACCGTCAGTCCTTCAAAGATATCCACAAATGCAGTGTATGTGGAGGCCACTGCACCCAAGATTCCAATCAGTATTAACAGCCAAAGTGTAGTTTTGGCATGTAAAGATATGGTCCTGCAGAAACAATAAAATTTAACATTTATTTTTACTGTCTAATTTTAGGTCAGCAAACAAATGCAGAAAACTTGTCCATTAAATAATAAAGCATTTATTAAGATCATACAAGGATCTTAATATATGATTAGCTTCACTGTGCAATGTTCCAATTAAAAGTTTTAATTAATAAAGCATTTCTAACATGATTATTATATTATTAAAAATATGCATATTTATGATAAAGGGCTGTTCAATAAAGAATGGTCATAATTTTCTTTTAACAACATCCTTTACTCATCCCCATAATTTTGATTATTTTCTCAAAGAGTTCCTGTTGAATGCAGTGCAGTAAGTCCCAGAGTTTCTGCCAACTCTCAAAATCATTTTTGGCAGGTCCTTCAAAATAGTCCATGCAGCCTTCGCCACTGCTTCTGATAGAAAATGCCTTCCATGAAGGTGTTTCTTCAACTTGAGGCAAAGGAAAAATACAGCACTAAATCTGGACTATAGACAGGGTAAGGGACACACTTCACATTGGTTTTTGTGAGATATTCAGCAACATTTGCAATGGCACTGCGTCCAGCTTGTTGTATGTTACATTTGTGTGCATATGACATGCTCATAAACCATTCCTTGAATGGCAGAAGCAACCACCCTCTCTTGCTTTTTTTTGGTTGTAGTGATGGAGATTTTCATATACAGTTGCTGTTTGCTCTCAGGATCGAAATGATGTGCCCAAGTTTCATCAGCAGAAAGAAATTTTGAAAGAAACTCCACATCTTCCTGTAACATACAAACCTAAAGCAAAAGTCCTTTTGTTTAGCAATCAGCAGTCTTGGAACACACCATGCACAAACACATCTCATGTATAACTTGTCAGTTACCAGTGTGGGTGACACCCAGCAATTTTCACAATTGCTGAAAGTTTTATTAAAGTTATTTGAGATACTCTCTCACAAAAACGTTTTCTTCCATTGGAGCAAAAACTAGAGCACCAAGTTTACCTTCCTTTGAAATTGATTGCCTCTCCTTTTTAAACATTTTAAACCATCTTCAAGTCGTGCTATAAGAAAGAACAATCTTTCCATAGACCTCCTGCCACACTGTATTGGCTCAGCTGAAGATATGTTGAGACCAAAGCAGAATTCAGAGCAGCATATTGTTTATGTGTCACCTCCATTTTGCAGTAAGTGGTACAGAACATGTCTCAACTGGCACACCTCACAGGCAGGAACCGGAATTGACAACATTGAAACTACCACCACATATAGATTATGCATTAAGCCAATAAAATATTGCACAGTTAAATTTTAGTGCAGAAAATATGCCTGTAAAAAAATTATGAACACACTTTATTGAACGGCCATGTAGTATGCATACAACAATATTAATATTTGCTTGCTTTCTAAAGCAAATTAAACTGCTCTTTAGTCATTGCATAGATGTTTTTTATTTCACAGAATCCAGTTACCAACACCAGCAACATATGCCACCTACTGCTTTCAAATAAATTTACTTTATTAATTACAATTTCCTCATAACACTCCTTACCACAATATTGCCAATATATTCAACGACAGAATTTGAGAAAATTTTAAAACAATTCTCTTAAGAGTAAGTATACTAAGGTGGTATACCATGAAGCTGTAATCAACAAAGACAAGTTGCAGATCACTTTTGAACTTACGATCATAACATTGCAGGAGAAGCCAAACTGTTAAAAGCTACCACCAATCCCAAGGATTTGGCAATATGGGAAAAGATTTATATTTTAAAAAACAAACATAGAGTGATGAATTTTGACATTCCACCAATGGACTTTCTGTTCCGTTATCTAATGGAACCATCAGATGCCACTACGTCATCTGTTAGTGTTAGTCAGTCCCCAGCTGAAGATGAGAGTGAATGTTCTGAAGAATTAATCAGTTAGTGAAGTTTTAGTGTCACCTAATACTGACTCAGTTGTATATAAAAGACAATTTAGTTTATCAGTATGCAGAAATTACCAGTTTGACATGCATTTCCAAGTAAGTACAGTAATTCAATTCAATTCATTATAATATCCATGTAGGTTACAAGTATCTGTTGGATATTAATCAATTTCTAAAGCTGGAATTTGTACATAGTTTCTTATTTACAATTTCATCTTACAGAATTTTAGCTATAAATCATTAAAACTAAACAGACTTTTTTATCAGTTACGATTTAAATTTGTATTTCAATTGTTTATCCCTGTGCAATTGTTTAATATGATTTTGTAATCTGTTATTAGAAGTCCTTGTAAATTTGGGAATATTTGTCAATCATGCTCATTCAATATTAATTCAATTTCATAATGAACACAGTGAAACACGCATTAATAATCTCTTCAGAGTATAAATATTTAGAATATTTTTAGAACACTCTAGTAAATCTTATGTAAGTGAAGTCATAAAGACTGTTCTAAATATTTCGACTCTGAAGAGATTGATCATTTTCATGTTTGCTCTTGGCCTATAATGGTAATTATTTTTTCTAGTGTTATGCTCATGGATATTGTTTTTTAAAGGATGTTTATGTATTGTATTGCTTTGTAAACATATAAAGAATAAGTCTTTACAGTACAGTAAAGAATAAGTCTTTACAGTACAGTACAGTGCAGAAATAAGTTCACTATTCCATACTTGCTTTATGAGATTAGGAAGTAAGGCAGCTAGGCCAAATTTCACCATTATACGGTAGAAAAACAATCATTTCTGGAGAGACCATGTTAAAAATGGATGGATGTGGGAAAACAATAGATACAGGAGAGCACAAATCATGTTCAAAAACACATAAAGCATATATAAGTCAATGCTATATTTTACATCAATTTTACATGTTACTGTGTGCACATTTTACATGCATGTTGTCAGTCTGGATGGTCTAGTGGTAACCATACTTCCCTTGTAAACCCAAGATAGCAGATTCAATTCTGGCCAGGCTCAATGGATATTTTTTACGCATAAAAATCCTAAATATGGCTCCTTCAGAAGGGATGTAAAGCCATGAGTCCCATGTCGTAGATTTACAGTATGCAAAAGAACTTTAAGCGTGAAAGAAAAGGCTCCCAGCTGATGAGCTGAGAGTAAAAGAGCTCCCATAAATAAATCAAAATAACAAAAAATCAACACTTTCTGTGAAAGGTCATTAAACGACATTTGCTTCTTTACTACTCTCCTTTTCATGTGAAAGGAAGAATTTTTCGCATTAAAAGTATTCTGTTGCTCACAACTGTCCATATTGTCATTGTCATGTGCATAGAATACATTAGTACAGTTTCACACACTCTCAGGTGCTTTGACAAACATGCGCACAGCTTCGGCTGTTGCATTATCTTTCCCCCTCTTCCTCACTCTCATCTCCATATCATACACACTTGTGACTCCTCCCACTTCATCAAACACTTTATGAATACTTTGAATGCCACATGTTACAATGTCCTCATCAACTGCTTCATAGATGTCAAAACTGACAGCAATGCCACCTCTGGCCCATTCTTAGCATCTGCTAATATCACGAGCTCCAAAAGGATTGGCAACTACAGAGAGTTCAGCTGAGCTTTCTCAGATCAAGAGTGATGCAAACTTTCTGTACAAGCAATGGTCACTGCTTCAATTATTCCAATTTGAAAACAATCATTCAAGGATAGAATTTCTTTGCAGCTGAACATGTTGAATGAATTTTGTGGGAAAACGATACTTCAAGGAACAATGAATGCAGGTTTTATTTACATGAAATATAAGGTAAAACATTTCAAACTGCACAAACTGAATGAAACATCCAGGAAAACGATGGCTCCGGGAGTGATTGATCGAGGTTTCACTGTAATTATTCCTGTAATGATTATTTTAAAATCAACAATTTATGGCTATATAATTTCATATGGTCAAAAAATCTGAAAGAAGAGTCTATGCTATATGTACCTTTCTGGCCAGTTTTCTAATCTCATTTGGTGACAGAGCAGCATGTAGAAGGCAGATGGGAACACAAAAGTTAGGAGAGTGATAGTTGAACCTCCTATCAGCGATAAGATCTTTCCAAATTGCGGAACTGCTAGGCCTATGAAGAGCATCAACATCATCATGCCTGCTCGGACAAATATTCGCTTCCAACCAAAATCTGTGAATATAAAATATTAGCTCAGATGAAAAAATAATGTAATAACAATAAGATTAAATGTAATGTATATGCTCCCCTAAGACATTCTGGTAATAATCCATTACATTTCGGTTGCAAAAGAATATAAGATGAAGGGATGAAATTATGAAATTAATTTATATATATTTCAGTGTCATTTCTTAATGCAATTCTGCAGTCTCAAATATTGGTCCTTAGTGTCTAGTGAGAACCATACTAGCTTAATAGGTTGCAGGTTTAAACTCAGGCAGGATTATTGAACTTTTTGGGCATAAAATTCCTAAAAATGGATTCCTTCCGAAGGGAAGTAAAGTCCCATGTCATAGATTTACCACACATAAAAGAACTTCAAGCCCGAAGCCTGAAAGATGAGGCCTCTGAGTAAAATTTATTGGTAGTTTCACACCCTGAATAGAATTTTGTGGATTTGGTTTATTTATGGATGCTCTTTAACATCTCAGATCATCAGCGTCCCGTTCAATTCAGGGCATGAAACAGCTGACAAGTTTTGCTCAGAGACCTCTTCTTTCCGGCTTGAGGTTCTTTTTCGTTCCATATATCAATAACTAGATACCCAAAGCTTTACTTCCCTTCTGAAGGAAGCCACATTTAGGATTTTTATGCCCAAAAGTCCGATCCTAGCAATCTTGTGTCTACAAGGTAAATGTGGTTACCACTAGATCACCCTGAATAGAATGGGACATTAATGACCAGAGATGTTAAAGAGCATCAATAAAATAAATAACAGTTTCAATATTTCAAGCCATGAATTTTCAAGTTCCTTTGTGGTCTAGTTATAGAAAGTCCCATCTCAAAGCAAGCCTCAAAGCAAATCTATCAATTCTGAATGGAACAATATGAAATTTTGCTTTCTTTTGTCCAAATTAATATGAACAAAATTATTATTCAATTTTTTTTAATTATTTCACATAATTTCAACATACTTTTTACTAAACAGTGTTTTAGTTTGCAAATGCCAAGTCAAAAGACGAAAGTCAAACAACAAAAGCAAAAGCATTTGTGGAAGTATATCAAAATAACAACGATGTTGGATTTTCCTGAATTTCTATTCAAGATTTTTCCTTCCTCACTTTGTCTTAGCTGGATAAAGAATATCATCCCATTTTGTATTACACTAAGCAAAACCTTAGGATGATCAAAGGATGCAAAGAAGAAAGTCCAAAATGCAATCTAAGATCAAATCTTTAGCAAAGGACTTAGTGAAAATACTAACTGTATTTTAAGGAGTTTTAACCTATGTTTAGGATATAGAGTTTTAACTTTTTTGTTATTTTTGTGTTATCTTTGTTTCAGCTTCTATTTGTCTCTTCAGCAAGTGTGATGACAAGAATTTTGTTGATCATTACCCTAGGACAAAGTGGAGAAGAAAAAATCTTAAATAGAAATTGGGAAAATCCAACATTATAGTTTATAGTATTTTTAGTATTTAATGTGTCTACCTTTGGCCTTAATTACCATTTTCACTCGTTTGTATAGAGTCAATAAGTTTAATATTTTACTTATTTCTGGATCATGAAACCACTTTTATCACAGCACAAATCATCTTTTCTTTGGTTTTGCAGTCTATTTTCTTCATCAGTTTCTTGACAATCGCCCAAAGATTCAGTGAATTTCCAAGCCAGTTCAAACACTGAAAACAATTTTTCACCACGAGGTCTTTAACATTCTTAGATGGAGAAATATCTTGCTGGAAAATCACCTTTTCAATGTTCAGTTACTCTGCAAATCTCTTCAGTTCTGGGGCAACTCTTTTCTTTAAAATTTGCATAAACCAATCCTATTTTTCTTTCAAGGGCAAATTTTATAAACAACAATCAGGACTTACTATGGGCAACCCCTTGTCTCCATTTCTAGCTAACCTCTTCATGAGCAGATATGAAACACACATTAACTCAGCTTTACCATATATATTAAAAATTTAGTACAGATATGTTGACGATAAATATGCCATAGTTCACAAAAAACTCATTAATGATGCCACAAAACTTCTGAATTTAAAAGATAAAAACATTTCATTCACTACAAAACTGAAAAAGGTAACATGTTACCTTTCTTGGACATAAAATAATGAAACATCAAGAAAAGCTGGAATTTGGAATATACAGAAAGGCTACACATGTAGATAATCACATCAAAGCTGACAGTTTTAACCCCACAATGCACAAACATGCAGTTATCAACAGCTTAACACATTGGCTAGTTAACCTTAAAATTGTCAAAGAAGAATACCTTAAAGAATGCAAACAAATAGAAAGAACAGCTGTTAAAGAACTAGTACACAAAAAAGTACAGAAATTCAATAGGCAAAAACTTAATACACAATTAACAACATGGGAGAAAATCTACATTTACAAGTACAAAGACAGTTTAATGAACTTCAACACTTCCAGTGATGAAAACATAAATGTCAAGTTCATCACATCTCCACCAGAGCAGATTACACATCCCCACAACATAGCAGTTTATCCTCCAGTCGACAATAGGCTCACAATGTGAATGAAGGATTCATGGAACCAGTCTTACGTATTTAAACAAGTAAGTGAAGCAAAAGAGTGTTAGTTCGACTTAATCACACAATGATCTTAATACATGATTAGCTTCATTGTGCAATGTTCCAAGTAACAATTTTAATTGCTTATTACACTTACTATATCAGTTGCACTTCCATAGGAAGCACGTGTCAAAATTTCTAATATATATGTTTTATGCTATACCAAAGGTGAAATATGCTAGAAAAAAGGATATTTAATTAGATTATGTGCTAAAAATAACACAAGCTGTATGAGAGAATTTTTTGCTAAACTTCCAGGAGTACATCAATGAGAAGTGAAATTTTCAGAAAGATGAACAAAGTTTGAATTAAAGGCATTTGATGTCTATTTGTGCGGAAAAAAACTCAAAAACAGAATGTATTACAGAACAGAATAGTTCACATCATCTGGAGGCATTGAAACAAAATATCAGGAAAGCAGTTTAAAATATTTGGACAAATGAATGTCTTGAAGTATTTAGACATTTCTTATAGCAGAAGACAGGCACTTCAAACATCTCAATGATTGTGGGTATGTATTACTATTTACTATTAATAAATAATGATAGAAAGAAAAATAAAAATGTCCTTCGAGTTCTACCGCTCAACATTATTTCTCCTGGCAGATGGTCAGGCCATTTACAGTATTTCCCATCAACAAAATTGTGCCATTCTTACATGCATTCCTTCCTTTCAAATCAATATAGGCTTTCTTCTTTATTTTCTTTACTCCACCATTTAAGCACAGTGTGATCTGCAGGCTGGTTAGCCACTGGTTTAAAAGTCATTGTTGACGAAGTCAAGTGCTCTACAGATGCAGCAGAGTAATTATTAGTTTTGCTGAATATTTATTGATTTTATAAACAAAAACCTTTCTCATACCATTTGAAAGAGCAGTCCTTGTTTTAAATTCAAGAAATCTCAAACATACATAAAATTTCATGTGAAAAACGGTATGAGCTGGTTGAATGGAAATGTCTTAATTATGCAGCTAATCATTAACATTATGAAAAGCTCTGCTTAACATTATACTTAGGAGTGCATGAACATTACTTACTATGTGGTATTTTGCATATTTCCTCCAGTTCTTGGCACACTGGATTAATGACAATCAGGAAGGCAAAGACAAGATGTATAGCCATGAGGCAGTTTGCAGCAGTGACAAATGATGATTCACTTAAAGTCAACATAATGTTGGTATTAACAGCTTCTCCAAAAACAAAATAGGCACCTGTTGCCACTGGTAGATATAGCAACACTATCACTGCAGGCAAACAAAAATATTGTTGAATAATAAGTTTTAAAAATTTAAGACAATTTGGATGGGTAAGTTGTTATAAACTCTCACTAAATTTTAACACTTGTGAGCACTGCAATTTAGGTTTTTTGGCATATTTTTTTTTCCTTGTATGCAATATAAATGTAATATTAATGTATTTGAAATCTTACAGAGATTATTTCTAGAGCATATGATTGCATATTTGTAAATAATAATAATAATAATAATAATAATAATAATAATAATAAATGCATATTTATTATTATTATTATTATTATTATTAATTATTTATGTATTTAATTACTGTCAATAGACTCACAAGCATCTGACATTGTCAAAAATGAATCACAAGAAACAATTTACATAATATATACAAATAAAAAGTCCCTTATTATATTACTATAGTTTGTCTAAACTATGTACACATCTATATTACATAATCCCTAATTACATTACTATTTATAGTTCATCTGACCTATATATACATCTTTATATTAGGTATTCTTTTTAACTCACATTTAAATTTATTTCCTATATGAGTCTTAATTGTAATTTATTATATTTAAATTTTACAAAATAAAACAGAACAGCCCTACCTACAATAGTGAAAATATATGGTTTACCAAAAATTTATTAACAACATAAATACACTTCCCTACTATTTAGCAAAATGGCTAGCTGATAAGATTCAAGACACTACCAAAATGTCAAAGCAGGAGTATAAACAGTTTATTTCAATTTAGAGAAAAAAATTAAGGGTATAAAATTACAACCTTCAGACACAATAACTTTCAACATAGAATCGCTGTTTCCAAGCATACCTAAAGATAATCTGCTAATTTATCTGCATGATTGCCTAAGAACAAGTGGAATTAGTGATGCACACATAAAAGAATATATTAAACTCACCGAAACTGCATAAACCAATTCTAACTTTCTTTTAAGGGCAAATTTTTATAAACAACAATCAGGACTTTTTATGGGAGCCCCTTATCTCCATTTCTAGTTAACCTCTTCATGAGCAGATTTGAAGCACACATCAACTTCAGCATTCCCATACATATTTAAAATATGTTGAAGATGTATTTGTCATAATTAACGAAAAACTCATAATGATGCCATAAAACTTCTGAATATACAACATGTTGTTTTTGTTGTTTAAAATGTTGATCTAATGTGCAGGATTTTGATCCATCAATTTTTTTCTGGCCAGCCAATATAATTGAATATACAACATAATACATATCATTCACATATGAAACAGAAACAGATAACATTTATCATTCTTGGACATTAAAATAATGACATATTATGAAAACCTGGAATTTGGAATATACAGAAAGAATACACATCAAAGCTGACGATTTTAGACCCATAATGTACAAACATGCAGTTATGAACAGCTTAACACACCAGCTAATTAACCTACAAATTAGCAAAGAAAAATAGTTTAGAGAATGCAAACAAATAGAAAGCACAACGGTTACAAATGATTTTAGAAAAGAACTAGTATACAAAAAAATACATAAATTCAAGAGGCAAAAAGTTATTAAAGAAACTACAACACTTTCGGCATAAAAAGATAAGCTAATTTTTAAAAAATTCACATATCATCCATGGGCTATGAAAAAATTTCAAAATATTCTTAAAGATTTTAATATCAGGTTGGCACTTTTAAACAGATTTAATGTTAAAAATGTCCTGATAGACAATGTTAATGACAGTATTCCACAGGAGAAAATAGCAGGTATTTACAAAATAAGTTGTGCAGAATGTGAAAAAATCTATATTGGAAAAACATACTGAAAATAGGCACATGTTAAAGAATATTTCAGGAACATTAAATACAAATAAATGGAGAAATCAAAAGTAGCGTCTCACTTCTGGACAGAAAACCATGACATAATGAATAAAGCAAAATTATTACAATCAGTACAAGTACTTACAGAATTACCAACATGGGAGAAAATTTACCAATACAGAAACAGTTTAATGACCTTTGACACTTCCAGGGAGGAAACATATCAAAGTTCATCACACCACCACCAGAACAGAATACACATTCCCATAGCATAATGAATTATTCAGCAGTTGGCGGTTAGCTGATGATGCGAACAAAGGGTTTGTGAAACTAGTTCTACATATTATAAACATGTAAGTGGAGCAAAAAGAGTGTAATACAACTCAATCATGAAAAGATCTTAATTAAATTTTCTTTGTTTTTGTTTACCAATATATTTTCTTACACTGTTATTTCTATGGGTTTTTGAAGAGCTTTTAAAAGTTTAGAATCATTTTGGATTTTGTGACATTTTTGCCAGAAATTGTATTGTCTATTTCTTCATGTGTTTATATTTTATAATTTTCTTGTGTGTTCCTTAAACCATAGGTAATGTTTCTTTTTAGGTAGAGTTTTGTTGTTTGTGCTGGTTTTAGTAGTTTTTTTAAACTGCATTTGTTTGCTGGAGCCAAAATAACGTTTGCATCTTTAAAAATCTTCTAGAATATTTGGTGTGCCTATGGATGGAATGTGAATTTCTGTTCATATGATCTCCTTTGTAGCCTTTTAGTGTGGTGATGTCTTTTATTTGTATTTGGTTTTTGAATTTTTCTATTTTCTTGTTGCCCAGATCTATTATATAGTTATTTATTTGTGCTATATCTACGATTTTTTGGTATACTCAGATTTGTATTCTGATTTGCTTGTTCCAGGTTTGTTAATCTGAATGTAAGATTGTTGATTATTGAGTGTTAAATGTTGTTTTGGATTATATGTAGTTATCTGTATGGGGTATCTTTTCCGAATATGCCAAGTCCAGTTTTAATCCAAAACATAACCTTGCAATAATCAACTACCTCACATTCAGATTAACAAACCTACCAATAAGCAGCCAGAATACCAATCCGAGCACCAAAAAATCATAGATTATAACACATAAAAATGACTACACTGGTCAACAAGAACATATAAAAATTCAAAAAACAATTAAAAGACCACCAAACTAAAAGGCTACAAAGGAGATGAAATTCATATTCCATCCATGGACATACCAAATATTCCAGAAGATTTTTAAAGATGCAAACATTATTTTGGCTCCAGTGGTAGTATTTATTTCTCATACATCAACGTACAAAATTTTATAACAAAATAAAAACATAAAAAATAAGAAAAAAATACCATTGATTTTAAATATGACAGAAAGGAAGAGCGCCTTCAGCAAATCCAGAAGGCACTAACTTCAATTAAATTTATTCCAATTTGATTGGCTCCTAGTCCTCGATTCATCAGCAGCTACTTATTGGAATATCGGGGACCAGCCTCCGATCCAACCAAAAGAAAAACACAACACTAAAGAGAATTTATACATTAACTTTCATATCATACTAAAGTTACCTCCCTTTTTAATTAAACCCATTTGGCTAAATTTCAATCCTTGATAGTTGCTTATTTCTTAGGACCTAATACACATCAACACCCAGTTATTGCTACACATGAATCCTGTTTAACTAATGCTATATAACTAATCCCATTCCCTCCCCTACTCCTTTCATCCTTCTTTCACTATCTAACAAATTTATACCATTTCTCACACCCTTTCCCATGTATTTTGTACCCATAACCATTTTTGTCTTACCTTGCTTATGTATTTTCCCAGTCCCTTAATGTTTTTGTCAGATTTTAAATTTAAAATTCTTCTGCCTCTTGTTTCATCTGGTAAGTTTTGCCACTTTTGTAATAGGAACTGTTCCCTCCAAAATTTGGTTTACTTACATTCTAGTACTGTCTGGTTCTTCAGATATAGAACATATCCCTTTTATTGTATCCATTTTTAATCCACTTAAGTATTTTACTTCTGTTCTAAAACATGTCAACACTTCCCTTCTTGCCATTTCAAAATATCTTTCTCTCCCACACATTTTTTAGTGTACTAAATAATTTAAGATATTTTTTTGGTGTTAAGATTTGCTCATATTTCCTGTTTTTCAATATTCTCAATTCTTATTATCACCTCTTTCCAAAATTCTTTCCCCAATCTTTCTCCCTCGTGGCATATTGATGCCATGTATTGCTTCTTGTAGAATATGGCTCAAGTAAACAAATGCAGTTTACCAAATTTTCTAAATACTAACACAAAAGACAAAATTCCACCAAGAAAAATCAGGCATTTATGAAATCAGTTGCATAGACTGCAATATGAAATAAGAAACATTACTCTACAGTGTAAGGAACATATAAGAAATGTAAAACAAACATTTACAGGAATCAGCATTAGCATATCATCTCTGGGGAGGGAGGGGGGAAACATACATTCCAAAATGAAGCAAAACTTTTAAAAATCTCTTCAAAATCCCATAGAATTATCAAAACAAAGAAAATGAATGCCCAATTCACTGTGTTTCATCCCAAATTGAATTAATATTGAAAAGAAAATTTAGTTAATTTTGACCTTCCAAATGACGGTAACCCATCATTAAGTTCATAAAATCTACAGAGTGATATCTTATTACCAAGCTGGAAAGTTAACAGTAGAATCGTGCTGATGTTAAAGGCAACACCCTTCAAAACATGTCCAATTAAGTGGAACAAAATTAGTACAATTTGAGTAATTTCCTCATAAAAAACTGCAAAATTATACATTTCACTGTGAAAATTCACACTAAAATAGATTTGTTCTATTCCACTGCCTTGACCCTACCTTGTCAGTGAAGGGCAGAATGTCATTCAAGGGAATGGTCACAAAATGTCACATAGATACAATAATCGGGACTCCTATGATATTTACGAGATCATAACAGGTGATATAATAAATAATAATATCTAGGCAAGTGAATGATTAGAAAGTATTGAAGTGAAATATAAAACAAAGTATCCTTAAATCAGAAAATCTAATCATTCTATTCATACATGACTTTGAGCATGGCAATAAGATGGACCAAAACACAGTATTTACATAAAGAAAAAGAAAATTCAAGGAAAAAATGGCATTACCTGAAAATCCTATCAAGACACTAGTAGAAAATTTGTTCTTTTGTACCATGTCATTTTGGATGGTTGGAAACGTGGAGGCACCACCAAAAGAAAACAAGATAGTCCCAAATGCAAGGAAGAAGTCCGTAAAACCATGAATATTATGTCGTACAGGGGTTGTTGAATTCATTCCATCATGCATTATCTGGATAAAGATGCAGATGCAGGCAAACATGGTAGTCAATAGAGCCCCCACACCCACAAAACTGTAACAAATAATTTATTTGTTATTTCAACTAGTAAATTTTTTCCATTAAACTAATAAAGTTTACTTCTATGCAAAACTTACCTGTCTTTGCTAAGACCTATACCTATTCAAAATTTAAAAAGAAAATACAGCATGGTTATTTGAGTTACAAACTGGCAGAGCACAGTTGTATATTCGGAGAACCTAGGCCATAAATGCTGTGCAGGTAGCAGCTTGTACTTAAGGGGGAGGCATTTTCAGCCAATGGTTGTGCCTTAGCATGTTATTCAGTGCTTTCATTGCATATGCCAATTGTTCTTTGTTTGTTATGCTAGTACATGAATATGATCTTGTTTATGCACAATACATATGTGAACATGAATTCTTGCAGCATAGTAGTAAGGCAATTTGAAAGAAAATTTCCAACAATCGTGTTCCCGATAGAGAAACTGTTTGTCATGTTTGGTATGAAAATCATAAACTCCAAAATAAGCTAGTCATTCCATGAATATTTAGAAAGCCACAAAATTAAGTGTATGGGAGAATTATGCTGGAAAGCAGACAGTGAATCTGTCTGATTTAACACAACATTCTTCAAAACAAGTCCAAGCAAGTTGATTAAAATTAGTGAAATCTGAGCAACACATTGCAAAAATTGTATATTTAATCCTATTTATGTATTAAATTTGTTTACACTAAACTCCACAGATAAAAATTCTAAAGTTTCACATATCGAACTTATCACAACAAATTCAAATAACATGGAATAATGTTAGCCTCAAAGAACAAGTATAATATGAAGAATTTATTAGTTGCACAGTAAAAAGAAAACACAACAGAACAGAAATCAGGAATTTATGAAATCAAATGTGCAGATTGTGATCAGAGATACATTGGAAAAATGAAGAGAAATTTGGAAATTTGGAGAAAAGAACACTTTAGGAATATTTGGTAAAACAGCAGTAGTAGCTCACTTTTGAACCAAAAATCATGAAATTAAACCAGAGATTAATTTGCTGAAATAGCTTCACAACCCAATAGATGTATCCACTTGAGAAAAAATTTTCATCATAAAAAATAAATAAAATTTAATGAACTTGATTTTCCTCCTATGGATGAACTTGGCAAGTTCCTACTACAACCACCAGACACCACCACGGAAGCATCTGGGTATCCAGCCACCATTTCATGTAACAGTAGTCGGTCAACAACTGAAGATGAGCATGATCACTCCCGAAACTTATCTTAATTTTATGTAAGGAGTTTAAAGTAAACAAATTGAACACATTATTGTAGGATACTATTACCACTCCATTGCCTACAGCTTCTTAATTACATTTTATTTAAATGTATATTTAATGTTAGATTAAACTATGAAATTCTAATAATTTAAGCTTACATTTCTTTTTATTTTACTCTGTTATATATTGAAATACATTTCATCAGGATATACTTTTCATCTTTTCATATACAAGAGTGAATTAATAAGTCTAGAAATTTCTATAAAATGGCAGAAAATTTTGTTAAATAGCATAACTGTTGATAAGAGTGTTTCTTGCAATGGTTTCGTTCAAATTTTCAAACAGACGCAGTGATCAGTTCTTTTTTGGCAGTTATCTTAAGTATTCATTACATCACATTTCATAGAAATGGATAAAGATGAGTATTGTGGAGTGATAAAACATTTTTCTTTAAAAATGTGAACTGCAGCCCAGAGCTGAAGGAAGTACATGGGAATTCTGCACCAGCACTCAGCCATTTATTACTGGATAAATTCATTTAAACGTGTCATATGAGCATTGCAGATGCTGTACATTCCAGATGCCCAATTGAGGTTTCTAAAGAAATGGTTGATAAAATTCATGATAGCTTGAAAGAAGATAGTCTCATTAAGATTCTTGCTGAGATGTAAGGCATCCCATATGAACAGTTATATAAAATCTTGTATGAAATACTGCATATGAAGAAGCTGAGTGCACAATGGGTGTATTTGCTCCAGACCAAAAATGCTCAGAGGAGGACAAACATTTTGTGACTGTACACGAAACTCGGCTCCACCACTGTGCACCAGAGTCAAAACAGTGGATGAGTAAAGATGAAAGTGCACCAAAAAAAAAAAACAACAACAACAACAGTTTTGTGGATGGGAAAAGTAATGGGAGGCAACCATTTTTTGAGACTAGCAACATTCCTGGTCTGTCTGTATATTGAGTTGAAGCAGAAGTTACCAAGATTGGTATGCAAAAAAGTGCTCCTCCACCAGGACAATGCATTGGTTCACATGTCAGACATTGCAATGGCATGAGCTGGACCTTGATAGTCCCACATCCACCCTAGTCTCTTGATCTGGCATCATATGACATTTTTCTCCTTCCTAATCTCAAATATTGGCTTGGGAAGAGGGGAAGAAATTTTCACTAAATAAAGAGATTACCTATGTTGTAAATGATTATTATGCACAGTCTGAAAGAAACTTTTTTTTCTGAGGGAATAAAAAATGAAATCTTGGTGTATCAAATGTGTTGAACTCAAAAGAGATTATGTTAAGAAATAAAAAATTGGTTTTTTATAGTCAGCCCTCATATTACATATCTTTCTTTAAAAAAAAGCACAATATATTGGCCTGAATAATTAAGATAGTCCCATGTTAACTATTTTTACGCTGCTACAGATAAACATCAAAAGGTAAGTTTTACTTTACTACAACTAATGTTACAGAAGTGATACCTTACCTGAATTCTTTGGGTGATTTCAACCACGCTAACGGACACATTATGGCTATAATCATTACAAACCATCCACAAAATCCAATGCTGAAGATATTTTCAAAAAGTTCTTGAATGAGCTGTGCTGCAAGCAACAAATATACTGTCCCAGCACCAAATAGCGTAATCTGGATGCAACCTGACACAAGAACACTGGAACATATAAAATTTAGGCAGTGTTAATTACATTACATTTTATGTATCTGTTTGGTTAATTCATACTAGCAACTGTTAAAATGGCTCACCAGGGCTTATTCCGCAAAAGTATGGTCTAAGTATATTAGTATAAGTCCTTGTAAAGTATGGCCTTGTAACTTCTGTTCCGTGAAAGAAGTGCAACACTAGTTAAATATTAGTAAAAAGCTATAAGTGATGTCATATAAGAGCAAGACGGAGCAACAGTGCTTTTGGTATACATTGCCATACCTAGAATTTGTTATGTCCAATGGATACAGATTTTTAAAGCACAGAACGAATTATTGTCATTCCTGCTAAAGGGTCTTTTATTTTTTTCTCAAATATAATAATTTAAATATTTTATTATGCATTCATCAATATTTAAGCATAACAATCCACTTTGAGATGACGGTCCCTTACAGCTACATTTAGGAGCATCAATTTCAGTTATCTACCTAATTTCCCAAAATATAACTGCATTTTTCTCAATGAATAGGAAGCTTCTTCAACATTATTGAATAAAGAATGAAGTCAAGTTTCCAGTCATTGCACACAAATGTTTCCATGCCTTCATTGATATCAAATTACCAGCCTTCCAACACTTCTTTTAATGGTCCAAACATATGGTAACCATAAGGTGATGCATGAGTGCTTCAATGCCATGCATTGAATTTCCTCAAGTTTTTCCCTTGTCAAAACAGCAGTGTGCAGATGGGCACTATCTTGGAATAGAATTTTTTATTTAGTTGTTGATGTCTTTTCTGCTGATAATACATTTTGCCTGAGCCAGTAATAGCCTTAACTGACTGTTCAACATTTAAGAAGAAAATCTATAAACAAAATGCCTTGGAAGTCCCAGAAACTGTCAAGAGAATCTTACCAGTTGACAGGCAAGTTTTGGTAGCAATGGATTCCCCAACTTTTCTCCATTCCATGTTCACTTGCTTCGACTCAGAAACCATGTTTCATTGCATGCTATGATTCATTGTAGAAATATTTCTCCTTGAGTGTATCCAATTCTGCTTATTTGCTGGACCTTGCACTTTCAGATTATAATGTCTTTGGACCTCTCAAACAGGTACTAGGCGGCAAGAAGTTCTGCACTGATAAGGTGAAAGATGTAGTGCATGAGTGGTTATGCAGTCACAAGAATTTTTTTCTGGTGGAATCCAGGTATTAACAAAATGCTGGAACATCTATATCAAACATGGAGAAAACTATGTTCAAAAATCAAGTGATTTCAATGTCAATGTATATACTGTATGAATAAAAAAATATTAAGGGTACTTTTTGACTAGCCTCCTATTATAATTCAACATGCAGTTAAAAGATTACTATAACTCCAGTTGTGTTATTATGCATTAATTCAGGCTATTGGTGTGTCAGTATTATTGTGTTAGTGCAATAAATGTTACTGCAGTATACTGTATTGAAGTGTTACCACTAGAAGAGAAAAATAAAGATTGTTAAGGAACATAAAGCTATTGTGAGTGAATGCAAATTTAATTAAAAGATGTTAGAAATTTGACAAGATGGACACCACTTTGAACAACTTGTTAGAACTTACTGGGCCAGTTTTATCAAGTTTTAAAACTTAACACGCTGTCTAACTGCTTTAACATTCAAATTAACAAAAACTCTGTTTCATCAACCAATTTTAATTTTTATAATAAGTTAAACTTTGTTTTAAGTTATCACCTTTCCTTGCATTAAAAATTTAACAACCAGTAACAATTCAAATATGGCAAGCAGCCATAAACGCAGCTGTAGATGTCAAATTCTTTATTTCCATATATTAAGCCATTCACAATAGATAAAGGGCTGTAAGATGTAGTAACTTAGAAATTTTTATACAAAAGAGCAATTTTTACAAAGATATTGGGGGTAACCTATTGTGTCCCTTAAGGGCAAAGGCATCCTTACAAGAAGAGAAAGCTCACTTTTTCCCAATGTAGTCAGCTATTCCACGCTAGTTGTTCACATGCTGTTTAAGACACTGATTTGTTCTTTGGCTACTCCATTTCTCTTGCTAAGTTGCTTCTCAATAGATTTTCATTTTTCTCATCCTCTTGCTACTCTTGACCAATCTGGATCTTCATATTGTTTGAAGAGGTCTGTCCATCTTCTTCTGTGTCTGCCTTTTGTCCTTTTTCCTATCCAGGGGTCCCACATGGAGATCTTGTAGGTCATCTATTGTCTTGCATTCTTGGGACATGACTGCCCCATTGCCATTTGCTTCTGGTAGATATTTGTGCAATGTCAGCTGTCTGAGACAACTGATTTACTAATACTATAGGTATTTTGCCCTTCAAAATTATTCCCAGGATCTTGTGTTGCATTTTTCTTTGGCATATTTGAATTTTGTTCTTTTGTTTTTCTGTTAATGACCATGTCTGGCTAGAATGTGAAAAACCTCCCTCATAGGATTGTAGATGAAATACAAGAGGCTACCTCTGCTCCTTTTAATATTCCTAGCAAGAACCACATACTTTAATTATTCTATGCAAACTAAAGTACATCGAAATGCATCCAAAAGTCTTTCAGTTATGACACCGCCTTCTCGACCTGTGCTATTTGCAATACTTGGGAACCTTAATAACATATTAACATTATGCTGAAAAAGTTTGGTGTAATGCATGAGTCTTAACATATTGTTAAAATATTAACACAATGTTAACAGACAACATGTTAGTGCATTTTCAACATCTGTTGATGAAACTGGCCCATTATGAAATAAAACTAATAATATGTGCATGCTATTATTGATCAAAGCTGTGCAAGTAAGAATGCACGGAAAACTTGTTCATTCACAGAGTCAGTAACTGGCACAAACTTGTTACCATGCAGCTTGTATTTAGCTGTAGATGTTGAACAAATTAACTCTATACATTTCTATCTATGAAATACAATGTTTAATACCTTGTCCATCTGCCAGCTGCCTTCTGTGCTATTGTAGCATATGGGTTCCTTACAGCATCTCTGTGCTCTGGATAACGTTCCTCTACAATTTCCCAGCAAAGACCTAGACATGTACCTCCAATGCCAGCACACATAGAAAAGAATACAATCAACACCAAGCCAATCCATCCTGAAAAGAGAAAGCTGCTGATATCATATTTGGTTAGTTGATCCTAACAATGGCTTATTTTTTTTTTTGATTTGGTTTATTTACAGACACTCTTTAAAATCTTAGATCATTAGCATCCTATTCAGTTCAGGGCATGAAACAACTAACAAATTTTGCTCAGAGGTCTCTTCTTTCAGGCTTGAGGTTCTTTATCATGTCATAAAAATACTACACAGGATGCACTTCCCTTCCGAAGGAAGCCATACTTAGGATTTTTACACCCAAAAAAGTCAATTGGTCCTGGCTGGGATCAAACTTGTGATCTTGGATTTAGGAGGCAAGTATGGTTACCACTACACCACCAAGGGACCAATAACAATGGCTTAGTCATCCCACAGAATGGCTGGTTATTTCTGCAACAGAATTATTGAGAACATAGTCACCAGGTACACAATATTTACCCTTTGTAAGAAAAAATTGGGCTGATTAACTCCAGTAGATCTTAAGCTACCCTTGCAATGATTGTCTCTAGAGCCAGAAGATCCAATTCTGGTTGTTGAAAAATAATTGTGTGGCTTCATAGTCTTCCTCAGGACATCCTGTTTGTACACCCTTGAATTTTTCACAAAAGTGCATTTTGGTAGTATCATTGTAGAACATCTTCCACTAAGCATCACTTAAGTAGAATGTTAATCATGCTGAACACTTGGGGCAGACTATTTAACTTTACAATATTTTGTTATCTTAATGCATAAAGTACACGGAGTATTAGTTTCATTATCACTGCCAGTCCTTACCCGTCAGAGGTGTGCAAATTAAGACATATTTAGTTCCAGCAGCAAAATGGAGCTGACATATTACAAACAATATGCTCCTCTCAAATTCTCTTTTGTCTCCACAAACCTTCAGCAGAGGTCTGTGCAATGTTACAGAAGGCATATAGAGTGTTTGTTCTTTGCTAAAGCAAAGCTCAAAGACAATCTATTTAAAGATGGGAGGTAATCAATTTCAAAGGTAGATGAACTTGGCACTTCAGTTTCTGCTCTAACAGAAGAAAACATTAACACTGCTGCTTTCATTGTAAGAGAGGATTTTGAATAACATTAAGAACACTTTCAGAAATTCTAAAAATGTCCTTAGATGTCACCCACAACTGAAAAGTTGCACATTAGACATGTTTGTGCATACTGGTTTCTAAATAAAAGGACATTTTTCTCATGGGGTAGTCAAGTTTTCATGCAGTTTAAGTTGATGTTACAGATAGCTGCACAGATCCTTTTGAAGGCAATCACTGCTGATGAAACTTAGCTACACCATTTTGATCCTGAGAACAAACAGCAAAGCTCTGCATGGAAATCTTCGTTGTCACCAACACCAAAATACAAAAGTGGTTGCTTTTGCTTGGAAAGTTGTGGTCATCTCATTATTTGACATCCAAGGAATGGTTAACCAGCATATGGTACCTGCAACACAACTGTAACTGGGCAATACTACAGAAATACCCTGAAAACTCTGCAAGACCATCACATGCAAAAGATCACATTTCCATGCAACAAGCTGGATGATGCATCATAATAATCCATGGCTACACATCTCAAATGTTGCTGCTAAATATCTCACAAACATCAATGTGAAGTGTGTCCCTCGTCCTCCCTATTGATCAGATTTAGCCCAGTGTGACTTTTTCTTTTATCCAAAATTGAAGAAATGCCTCATGCCTCATGGATGCAGAAGCACTGATGAAGGCTGTGGAAGCAATTCTGAAGGACCTGTCAAAAATGGTTACTTGCATGCCATTGAAGACTTGACCGAAGCTCAGGGACAGGTGCATTGCATCTAACAGGGACTACTTTCAGAAAGATAATCAAAATTATGAGGATGAGTATAAAGGTATGTTGTTAAAAAAAAAAATTATTATCTTCTTTATAGAACAACCCTAGTACTTTAAAGGATTTACGAGCAGGAGTATTTTTTTTATTAGATTTATTTACTGACACTCATTAACATCTCAGGTCATCAGTGTCCCATTCAATTCAGTGCATGAAATAGCCAACAAATTTTGCTCAGAGACCTCTTTTTTCAGGCTTGAGTTTCTTTATCATGCCGTAAATGTATGACATGAGACCCACAGCTTTACTTCCCTTTCGAAGGATGCCATATTAAGGATTTTTACGCCCGAAAAAATCCATTAGTCCTGGCAGGGATTGAACCTGCAATCTTGGGTTTAGGAGGCAAGTATGGTATCCACTACACCACCAGGACCAACGAACAGTAGTATGAAAGTATATGTTATATAACGGGAAGCAGAAGAAATTTGTCATTGTTTGATACAGTGTAGGAAAACCAGCAAATGGAGAGAACATTTGGAATCCAAAATGGAATAAAACAAAAAAATAATATTGTAGAAATGAAGACTATGATAATTAGAGGGGTAGAAAAGAAATATGATTATGGGTGAATATTGGGAAGAGAGGCCAAAAAAGAACAAACATCCAACCCCCCAAAATATTGATGAACTTACCATCAATAACAAATTTTATTTTTAAAAAAACTAAAGAACAATTTTCCAAAGCCTGCTCACAAATAACAAAATATGAAAAAGCATTAACAATAAAAAACCCAAGAAAAGGATCAACAACAATTTTTTGATTAAATACCAGCTATAACTGCCTCACAGTCCATCAGCACAAGATATAAATCTATCAAAGTGAAAACTGTATAAACATGCAATTAAACAGACACCATTATAAATAAAGATCTACTGAGATGCAAAAAACTAAATAATAATAATAATAATAATAATAATAATAATAATAATAATAACAACAACAACAACAACAACAACAAGATAATTGAACTGTATTGGAATGCTAGAAGATAAATGAAGCTTATCTTCAGCCTAGTAATTGTATAAAATATAGTGAACTTTTGTAACAGTGGTGTCAAATATTAACATATAATGGATATAGCTATAGAAAATGGCTTCAAACAAGAAGTTGTGCACAAGAAAATAGACAGAGCAAAGTATAAAAAGAAAATTAGAGACACCACTACACTTACTCCCATCAAAGAGAAAAACAGAACATACAAAAAATTCGCCTACCACCCATCAGCCTTTCATAAATTTCAAAAGATTTTTAAAAGATACATTGTTTTGGCTCCAAAAAATAATTATTCCATTAAAAATATCCTTAACTCAAGACAAAAAGAAGATAACCTACAAGAAGAAGATAAATAAGGAATATATCAGATGAACTGTAATGATTGTGAAAAAATTTATGTTGGAAAGACCAAAAGAAACATAAAAACTAGGGCTAAAGAACACATTAGGAATATAAACCAAAAACAAGAAGAAAAATCGGCGGTAGCTTGGCACTTTTGGAAAGAACAACATAACATTAATAAAAACCCCAAATTACTTAAAAATATTAAAGGAAAAACTGAACTTACAGTCTGGGAAAACATCTATATTTGGAAGAATAAAGAGAAAGTTTTTAATTTCGAAATCCTGCCAAGTGATGTACTAATACAAAAGTTCATTAAATCTCCACCAGAGATGAATCGACCTACCACAAACAACGAGACCGGCAGTCAACTAGGAACTGATGATAGTCTTCCATTTTATTGAATTTTAGTGGTGTGTATGTTACAATTTCGACTCCATTTTTTAAAATGTTATCTTCAGTCATTAGAAACCAACCAACTCATTTGAGAAGAATAAGGGAGAAATGGATTAAGCAAACTGGAAAGGGAAAGATCTGAGAAGTCAAAATACAAAATAATTTATTTGTAAATTTTAGGGCTCTAAATCATGTGAACCTAGGAGTGACAATAGAGTGGGGTGCAGGAGAAAAGATCCCATCATTTTAACTGCAAAAAAATATATTTTTATTAATATTGTTATAGGTGTAGATGAGCCCAAGTCTTTGAGAAATTCCAGGAGGAAACTGTTGATGAAATATAGGCAAGAGTTCAGATAAGTAAAATAAATTAAAGCAGTTGCAAAACTGTGATTATGTAAAGAAATTAATGACAATAAATTTCAATTTCATTACAGAGAGCTTAAATCATTTATACAAAAATAAAAACAGTTTATCTTCAGAGAAAAATAATCTTCTTCGTGCAACTTTGGGTTTTTTTAGAAAATTATTTCCTACTGCAATTTCAGCAAATAATTATTCACCTATGATCTAGATCATATGGCATTTCATAGACATTCAATGATTGGAACTTGTTTGTAGAATTAATCAAAGAACAATATCAGCCTGTAGTTGTGCAAGTCTCAAGTCATATTTTAGCCACAGATAACTTCTGACCTCTTACAACAAAGAATTCAGGTCAAATTCTCAACACATGCCTTTTGATGCTTGCTAAATTTATGGGTGTGTTATTTCAAACTCTATCACTGCATGACACAAGAATGTGCTTGCCAAAATTCATATATGAAGCATGACTTCACAACAGTATTTATCTAACACAGGCTGTTTGAATGATTTTTTTCTTCTTCTTCCATTGCTGACCTTTAGCTCCATTATAACATGTGCCTTCTTTTACAGTGAGAAACAAAGATGTTATTCTGTGATGATATTAAGCATTGTGATGCTAAAACTAATTTTGTAAATCCAAGTGATTCAAAATTCTTCAAGTAAATTAATGTGAAAAAACTTCAAGTTATGAAAAGATAACAAAAGCCATCTGTTCTATTTCTATTTGTCAATCCATTATAATCAGAATGTGTGAATTCTGATGCTTAATATATTACAGTATATGAAAAATAATGCAGAAAATGTTAGGCCAAATTTCCATATATTCAAACCACTTTTAAATTACCTAGAATAACAATGTAGTGGATATAGACATTATGACAGCATAATGTAATAACAGGAGAGTGGAGACATTATTAGCACCTTGTCAACACTTTGCAGTCCTTACACTTAAGACTTAAGTGTTATTAATATAGCACCGTTTCAGACAAGCATGTTTGTATGTTTGTCTTCCATTTTTCCCCAACAGGGCAGCTCTGTGCATAACTCTAAGCAGTTCATTTATTTTTCAAGGTTGCCAACCATTATATTATTTTACCATTTCCACCAAACAGGAGGTAAGTGGAGGCCGGCAGACCAGAGCGAGCACAGTAATTCACTAGGTCCTCCAATATATGAACTGATTATGGATTTTCATTTTTGCTGCTATATCCTTTACCCCTCCTTAAATGAAAAATAATTTGGAAGCCCTTTATTGGGAAGCTAGGGAAAAAATAAATATCAGCATTCCTAATGGCCACTAGCAACCAATCAACCAACCCTTATCCCTCCTTCTGTACGCTGCTATCTATTCTGTTTAACAAAATCTGAGATGTGATGTCAACAGGCATGTGTGTTTGTTGAACGTAGCACAAACACCATTTTAACCCTCCTTTGTAAATAGTTCACAAAATATCTGCTCAGTTCAGCCTCCAAGTTCAGTAATTAATAAATAAAATTACCAATAAATGGCTGTACAAAGGTTTTTCAAGCAATAATCATTTTAATTGGATATGAAACTATGTATTGATAATACACACTATGGCCACTGTGGGACTAATAAAAAAGTATTTGCTTCAATGTACAGCTCTTTGACCAAAATATGAGTCATCTCTTGAATGCAAAATTCTTCTAAGTCCTACTCGTTATAGTACACAGTTCACAGGGTAACCAGCAAGGCTATGTAGTCACTGATCAGTGATATATTATATGGCATGCACTAAAGATGCTGATTAGTATGCGAGTTCCATTAACTTTGTTGCAGTGTGTGCAGTAATGCGGTGGCTAGGAGCACAGATTTTCCCTTTTTTTTTTTTTTTTGTTTTGTTTTTTTAACTAACCTTTATAATATATGATGGTAAATTAATTTTATAACATTGGTTCCCATACACAGAAAGATTTAAGGCTAAGATATTATATATATTAATATTTCTTTCAGTATTTGTTCTATCTAAATGAAACATGCTGCGCATACATTCCCTGCACATGCACAAAAAACAAAAGTTGACTTATGGATACAAATTCAAGAAGCCTGAGGTGTTGTACCTTCTCGTCTACACTACCGTAGAAATCTGACATCATCTATGACCCAAAGAATGAGGGCACTTGTACATGCTGAGGGTTCATACATCCAATAATAATTTATGTTTATTTCCATGTGTTTTCACTTTAGAAGATAGAGGTTTTTGATCATGTATTTATGTAGTTATTTGTAAAGAATATGTTAGTTTGTGATTGTGTGTGCACAGGTAATGCCATAAAACTCAAATGATAAAATATAATATGACATTAAGGCAACACTATGTTCTATATACACCATTTATAAAACCAACAATAAAGATAAAACAAAAATATGAGTGAGGTTTGAACCCAGAAGTTCATTGCAGTGGAGCAATGCTTTGTAAACTGCTCAGCCACTGCTACTCTTAACTAAATGTTCTCTTTCCAGATGCTTATGATGTGACCATTACGTTTATAGGCAAAGTGCCCACTGCAGTGTGCACAGTCTGCATGCACTTGTGAATATAGCGTTTACAAGTGAAGTTTTTTGCTTAACACATACAATCTGGGGATGACTTATTTTTTTTGTCAAATGGTGTACATTCTTCGCCCCCCTCACTTCTGTATATGACTAGTCATAGTGTCATATCTCTGTCATTCTGCCCCAATTTTATATATATTAGGTAGCACAGTAAAAGATGCCATAGCAACAGAACAGAAATCAGGAATTTACAAAATCAAATGTGCAGATTGTGATCAGAGATACACTGGAAAAATGAAGAAAAATTTGGAAATTCAGAGAAAGGAAGACTGGGAATATTCGTTTTAAGCAAATTGATAAATTAACAATGGCAGCTCACTTTTGGACTGAAAATCATTAAATTAAACCAGAAGCTAAAGTGTTGAAAGAACTTCACAACCCAATGGAGTTATCCAATTGGGAAAAAATGTTCATCCTCAAAAATAAGAAAAACTTAATGAATTTTGATGTTCCAACCGATGGATGAACTCGGCTAGTTCCTACTCAAACCATTACAGACTGCCACAGAAGCAACCTGGAATCCAGCTACCAAATCGAATAGTCAGTCAACAGCTGATGAAAGCTGAAACATGTCCTCGTGTTGTGTGAATGAAGTTAGTGTGAACATGTTTAATACATTCTTGTATAATATATTAACACTCCATTGTCTAAATTTCATAAGTACAATTTAATTGAGTTACTGTTGGGTAAATTACTTAATAACTATTAATAAACCATCTAAGCCAAAACTTATTAGAAGTCATGGAATAAATAATTATAAAAACAAACCCAATTTCATCAATACCTACCACATTCTACAACTGCCCTTGGCAATGCTAACACACCACTTCCAGCCATTTCTCCAGCAATAAAAATTGCTGCTGAGAATGCATTTAGTCCTTTTTTACTGCCCAGTATTTGTTGTGTAGGGTAACCTCCTGTATTTTCCATTCCAAATGAGCCCTGAAAATAAAAATATTAAAGCTTTACTTGCATTCTACTAGAATTATTTCTGCTCACATTTGCACATGGTTATGGCTTTACTTCCCTTCTGAAGAAGCCATACTTAGGATTTTATGCTCAAAAAAATCCATCGATCCTGGCCAGGTTTGAACCTGCAATCTTGGGTTTAGAAGGCAAGTATACCACCAGGACTGACAGGTAGAAAAAGTAAGGGAGAAGCATAAGGAAAGAGCAGGAGGATACACATAATGGTGAAAATGGTTTCCTAATGATAGAAATTTCTTACCATATATACAACCGGGTGGTTAAGGTATGGCAGAACAATAGTTTTCTTTGTTGGTACTTATAAAATTCATAGATTAGTTGACAGTGAAAATTGATGTATATCCAATTGCAATATTGTTTGTAAATAAAATTGATTCATGGAAAAGTGCTGATGAGCCAATGAATAACTTTCTTATTAGATTGAATATCAATTTTGTTTTCAAGTTTTGTATTATTCATTTCATGGGTAAGAAAGATTGTTTTAATAAAGGGAATTGTTTTATCAAATTTTAATAATTTAGGTTGAAGGGAGTATTTTGGGGCTTAAAACATTTATTTTGTTTTAATAAGGATTAGAAGAATCAATGGTTTAATGGTTAGCTTGTAAATTTATTTATGTAAAGAAATTGTGATCAATAAATAAAGTCATTCATTCATGACAAAAAATCTCAATATTTAACGACAAATATTAAAGTTTTATAAATAGAAGTATGAATATATTGGAATTTACATTATTTAAGAGAAGTTCCACTTGCAACAGAAATATTATTTGATAGGGTAAGTTTACATCTTTAATGATCAATCCTTATTGAAAATGCAAAATAAATTTAGCATATTGTATTAGTGCTACTATTATCCCTCTGGTGAACAGATGCAAGTTCTTGGAACATTGCAAGCTCACCAGAGCATAAGTCCTTCTCCAGTAGCTGATGCTAAGCCTAAAGGGAAGAATAAGATTTTGTTGCTTGGTAGTAGTCATGGGAGAGGTATAGCATCCCTACTGAAGAACGACTATTATGATGTTGTGGTAATTTTTCAGCCAAGCGATGGACTCGCTGATGTTATAAAAGACTTGGAAAAACTAACTGTTGATTTCAATAAGGATGATCATGTTGGTAGTGCATGAAATAGCCTTGAGAAAGTTAATAATTATCACATTCAGCAAGATCTTGGTGACATCAGCACTAAAATAAGGCATATAAATGTGAAGTTTCTGGGACTGTTAGATAGGTATGATAAGCATCAGCTTCATAGGAGGGAGCGGAGCATGAATGTGAGGCTTGAACATGCATTGATGACACCCACAAACTCCCACATTTGTATAATAGATGTAAATCACCTAAATAGATATAATTTTCCTGTATATGGCCTTCATGTGAATTCTAGAGACAAAAAGCAGCTTTCGCTCCTTACTGCTGACAGAGTCAAGGGGTAAGATTCCTCCTGTTATCAATGGTACAAGTTCCCATTTTTTTAGGATAAAGACACCTGATCCAGGCCAGAAGTTCATCAAGCCAAACTTAATGTTAATGTTAAATCAAATGACAATAGTATCAATGATAATAGTTGCACAAAAAATGAAGTAAAATTGAAGAGCATTCAGCAAGCAATAAACAGTCTTTATATTAATGAATATCATTGTATGATTCAATTTACTGTGTAAGTTCCAATTTACATTTAAGTCTTTATATATTTCATCAAAATATTAAAGAACTGAAAAGTAAAAGAGATAAATTATTAAACGGCTTAACTTGTGACAATATAAAATCACATATTATCTGCCTATTTAAATATCATTTGAAACAACAAAAATTATCGCAATTGTCATTACATGGTTATTGATTGAGACCAATAACAGAGGAGTTTGCATTTATGACAGGCTGAATGTACCATATAAAACATTAGATATATCAAAATTTAATTCAGAACAGGGCATTGAATTATGCATAATCTAATTGGATAGCAAAAATACAAAAATAATATTGTAATTGCTATTTATCGCTCAATGTTAGGAAACTTTGAAACTTTCTTAATGAAACTTGAAGATACCTTAAACTTTTTATTTAAGCGTAAACATGAAATAAGTATATGTAGTAGGGACATAAATATTGATTACTCAATGCCCAGTGTTACAATGAATTGATTAAAGCCCCTTCTTACTGCATATAATATGTTACGTACAATTAACTTTCCCACCAGAATTGATAACAGCTCTAGCACAGCAATAGATAACATATTTGTAAATTCAGACAAACTGTCATATTCTGTGTTTGCATTGATCAATGGTCTCTCTGACCATGATGCTCAAGTACTAGTGAAAAAGGATTCTACAAAAAACTCAAAGAATGTTATAGATATATAAAATATAGAGGTATTAATGATGCAAACCTCAGTAAAATGGTCCAGAAACTTCAACAAGTATAGTGGAATAGTTTCTTCAGTGCAAATGATGTTAAATTCAACAATTTTTTTACACATTTTTAAATTACATTTTGAAGCATATTTCCCACCAAAAGTTAAAAAAAGAAGTTATAATATGAGCAGGGAATGGTTAACCTAAGGAATTAAAAAATCTTGTCAACATAAGACATTTATATAATGAGCAAAAGCTCAGTAAAGACCCTAAATTAAAAATAAGTTTTAAAATGTATTGTTAGATACTTAAGAAAGTCATATAAGCAGCATTCGCCTGTGGTGCCTCAGTAGTAAAAACGGAAGTTAAACACTAATCAAAAAAAAAAATATATATATAAACAGCAAAAGGTATCCATTATCAAAAAAACATCAGTCAAAAAAAACAAAATAAAAACTACTTGGAATATAATAAAAAAAGAAACAGGCAAATATTTGCAAAAAGACGAATGTAATAATCTTAAGCATTAACAATCAAGAGATACAACACCCTGTAGATGTAGCTAATGTGTTTAATAATTCATTTCTTATTGTAACAAAAAAATTTAATATATTCTCTGGTGATAAAAGAAATGCATTAAGGATTTTATAATTAGCAACTCTGAGTCAAAATAATGAATTTAAATCATGTAGCACTATTCCAATAGAAATTAGTAATATTATTAGAAAAAAACTAAAATCAAAAAATGTTTCTGGCTATGAGATTAACAGCACAAAGTCATAAAGACCTTGCAAATGAAATTAGTATCCCCCTTAGTCACTAGTGTAATGAGTCTTTAACATTGGGTGTACTTCCTGAGAGGCTAAAATATTTAATATTCTGTTCAAAAAAGGAAAAAATATAAATGCCTCTAATTATAGACCTATAGCTATTTCACTTACATTTTCTAAGGTGTTTGAAAAAGTAATGTACAATAGGCTTTACCATTACCTTGAAAGTAACAATATTCCAGTAAATGATCAGTATGGCTTTAGAAAAGGAATTTCAACACAATTGCTATGCACTCTATAAACTCACTAATAAAATTTTAACTGCATTTAATGAAAAATTACATATAGGTGGAATATTTTGTGATTTAGCAAAGGCTTTCGATTGTGTCAATCAAAAAATTCTGATAGATAAATTAGCTTTCTATGGAATAAAAAACCAGCATTTAAAATGATTTATATCCAAACTTGATAAAAGGAAACAAAAAGTAGTTATAAATTGTCCCTTTAAAACAATAACATCAGAGTGGGGAATGATTAGCCATAGAGTGGCTCAAGGAGCTATTCTGAGTCCTCGTCTTTTTTTTACATATATAAATGATTTCTGCTTATCTAGCCAAGATGTAGAAATACTGTTCTATTTGCAGATGACACAAGCATATTGATAAATGGAAATAGCCTTAATGACTGTGCCATTCACCTAAATCTGAATATGAGTTCTTTGTATGTACGGTTCAAAGCAAACAAATTGCCTCTAAATCTAGAATAAAACAAATGTTATGAAATTCATCACTCACAGATCTCCAGATTCACAATTTCAGATAGAATGTTATAACAGTGTACCTCTACAAACCAAATATATTAAATTCGTTGGTTTAACTATTGATAACCATCTGCATTGGAAAGATGAAATTCATCTCGTCATATCTAACCTTAGCAGTGCATGCTATACAATAAGTGCATTAGTAATATTAGAGTCAATTAAGACTTTTAAAGTTTATTATGCTTATTTCAACTCAATAATGAAATAGGTATGTGCATGTCTTCCTATTACAAAAAAAAAAGTCATACAAATAATTGCAAGTACACATAGCAGGCATTCATGCAGAAACCTCTTTAGGTAATTTGAAATTTTAACTCTTCCTTGTGAATATATATTATCCCTCATGAACTTTTATAAAAGAAAAAATTGTTCTAAATTAAAATATATATGACAAGACAAAATGCAAATCTATATAGACCGGCTTCAATACTTTCCTGCTATAAAAAAAAGAATTTATTGCAAATGCATTTTAGTACAAAATGCTATGTAGCTTAAAAGCCTTAATAAACAATAATTCCTTTAAATCTGCTCTTACAAAATACCTATGTAAAAAGGCCTATTCTGTAAAGGAATATATGATTGACAATATTTTCATATCAATGTATATGTAAATGCTGCAATATTTTTATATCAATGCATGTGTAAACATGTATATAGTAAAATTTGTTGAATAAGTGACTTGTTTGTTTCTGATTCTCCGTTTTTGTTGTTTGGTTGAGTTATCCTAGATGTTCTTTTTCATTTTTATTGCAACTATTTATGTAGATGTACACAATATTTTTTGTTAATGTAGGTAGTGTGCTACTATGGTAATTGTATAAGACTCTATGTTCGTAAATCTCTGTGACTGCTTTGCAAACTCACTGAATGCTCCAGAAACTAAACTAAACTTGACTATGTCTATAAAATATGTATTATTTTATTACTTATTATGGATACTGGAATCAGTATAAAAAGATTTTTTTTTTTAAGAGGCACCTAATGCAGCTGATAAAACACCATTACAGTTTCAGTGTCCAGCATCAAAAAGAGACTGCTTTAACTAAACAGAATAGAAGCATATACTTAAGACAAATTATATAAATTTCTAATATTAAACTAGGAATAATGTACAATTTAAGCATGTTTTATAACATTTACTGCTGAACTAGCAAATAATGGTACTATATTAAGAACGGTATAAAATTATTTTCTTTTTTTTTTTTTCTGAACAAAATCGAAATTTTAATGACCCTGGGAGGGAGTCATAATACCACTCGGTAATATTGATACCTGAGATTGTTTCTTCTGTTATTTTCCAAAAACCTAAATTTTTTATTTCAAAATTACTTACTGAATAGAATATTCAAAAACTAAGAAATTACGAAATGCTATAAATTATCACTTCTCCATCTACCAAGCTCTTGTCACTACTGACATAAACCTCACTACTGACATGAACCTACCCGCTCTAACTCAAAATTTAACGCCACCTCAATAGTGGTAGTAGCACCCCCAACTCACCCCCAACACTTTATCATTTAAATTGTTAACCAATTGGAAAATAGTTGGAAGGCCAAGGTTGAATGTTCACGTACCGTTCGCTGTTGAGACCGACGATGTCTACTGTTCGGGTCATTTGGATCTTCTGCTACCCTGGTCCAAATGGGGTCCCGAGAACTTGCAGACTGATAGCCTGATACAGTCCATTCAACATCCATAATTTCACAGATTTTCCAAACATCAATATGAACAAAGGCACTCCATCCAGTCGCAGCTGCAGTTGAAACACACTAACAGATTAATGTCATCTGTTGTAGGTGTCCCATTCACCTTTCCCATTTGCTTTCCCCTTATTCCCCGTCATTTTTTTTCTTTGTCAATTTCCCTCTTTGCTTGATGAAACGCTTCCCCTATCTAACGTCACAAACGCATGATAATTGGTAATAGTTTTTACGACATTAATAAAATAAAGATAAACGTTATCAATCCACAGTATGTTTTCAAAGTATTTCAAAGCAAAAGATATTCCATAACGTCAATTTAGCGTATAATTCTAAATTTTTCGGATACAAGGAAACATAGTTATATTTTTTTAAATTATAGTGCTTTAAGGCGTCTAGTTAAAGTTTTTTTTTTTATTTTAATTTACAAAGATTTATACTTTCTGAGTACGGGTAATATTTGAGAATGAGATAGCTCACTCATTTGTTTTATATAGTAGTGGTTTATATTTTAACATAAATGCTTTAAACCTCAGTGAGGCCATACGAACATTTAAATACTATCGTGTTCCATAGCATTAAAAAATTCTGAAATTATTCTTCTATGGTGTTATATTTATGAGAATAAAATTATAATTATGAAACTTTCTGACACACCCCATGATATTATTTATTTTTCGGTTTCTACTAGAATTTGCAATTTACTATGCAAGTTTGCATAGCATTTCAGATGTTGGTATTAAAACATGGAGTACAGGTGCGCACATGAAAGTTAATATTTTGCTTAAAACCGTGTGTGCAGGAAATGCAACTGTTTTGAAAGACTTTAGTGTGCATATAATTGACTTTCATGCATGGAAATAATGTAGAGACATCCCCTACGTTTCTGTTAAGCAGCAGCGGAAATAACATTAGTTGCAGAAAATCAATGACGTGGAGATAGGTTATAGTAAACTACAGTGTTAATATACTTAGCGCTAAAATGTTTGAAATAACAGATCTGCAGAGTAAGTATTCAGTTATTACAAGCATTATGAATAAGGAATAACATACCTCTATATCTTAAATCGTATGTAAGTACGACTGTGTCATATAATTGCCGGCTGCCTCCATCACCCGTTTGATTTTGAGTATTAAATACAATGCCACAGGTAACAGATGCAATCTATCGGACCCGCTTGTATTCTGGACATTGTCACATGTTATTAATGTATTTCAACTGCAGCTGCAACTGGATGGAGTGCCTTTGTTCATATTGATGTTTTGAAACTCTGTTAAATTATACATTAATATAATATATACTACGGTGTAAATTATCATTATATTATCTAATTTTCTTCTTCCATTTCTAAAACCTGCTTAAAATTCTGATAATTTACCTTCACTCTCTGCCCCTCATGTAACTTTATAGCAAGTATACCAGAGTGTGTTTTACCCATTATAGATAACAAACAAATTCCTCTCTAATTACTTGTGTTATTTGTATCCCCTTACCTTTATATAATGGAATAATCATACTCACTTTTCATCTCTTGGGTAGTATTACCTTCCTCTCCTTACTTTTATTTAATAACTCTGTTAGCAGCGTATTACCTCCTCCCATTTCTGCAAATATTTTCCAAAACTCCTGTAATTCCATGTATTCCTGAAGCCTTTTTCTTTTATACTACTACTACTTCTTTTACTACCTCCATTGTAGTAAAAATCTTTATTTAAGCATTCTATTCTATTTGCACTACTATCGGATTTTAATTCACAACTCAATTCCTTCCCATCTCCTATCAAATTCTTAAAGTGGTTTTTCCATTCCATCGGCATTATCTTATTTCCTCCCGTTTTCCTTCTCAAAATCTCCTTTATAACTGACCATGTATATCTACTATCGTTAACTGTCATAGCCCCTTAAATTTTCTCACTCATTCTCCATTGCTACTCTTCCCCTTTTCTCTTGTACTAAACACTTATAAACCTGTAAGTCAACTCAAGCTGATGATGTGGACAAAAGCCTGTGAAACGTGTGCTGTATAATTCGATGGGAAATTGAGCATAAGAGTATTAAATCGACTCACTAGCTAATCAAGAATAAATTTATAACCCCCCTTTTTTGAACAAGAAAATTTGTTTATCTTCTTGCTCTTCTGAAAAGTAATTAATATTTTCACAAGTAGCATATTTTACAGATGTTGCAACAAAAATTTGTCTCCTTTAGAAGCTTCCAAATGGTAGGTAGCAGGCACCAAGAAATTGGATGCCATTCTAAGCCCAATCACCATGATAATAAAGAATAAGCTAACAAAATACGAAACGTAACATTGATATTATGGGGGATAGCAACCTAATGGAAAAGTAAATTATAAGTTAATTGAAATTTCAACAATAATAATTTAAGGATCACAATTAGCGAAATAATAATTCCATTTAACAGGCAGATAAGAATCTAAATTGTAGATTTCTTTATGTCTCTCTTCTGTTAAACTTCAAGCTGAGTATATAATTCTTAGTAAAGATTGCCATAGAACATTCATGTAATTCAAAGGTGAGTAAATGATTGCATAATATACATTTTTATTGAGATCTAAGTAAGCAAACTTCTTTTTTGTTCTTACAATGATTGATGTAATTTTATTTTAGTAAATCTGGTTAAGAAAAAACAACTTTGGCACTTCTTGAGTAATCTCATTTTCTGTCTTTGAATGATATATACGTATGTTCACTCATGTTGCATATATGTACTTTTTTTTATTAACCTTGTGGCATTATAGTGAAGCAGAAATTTATGAGGGATTAATTAATTTAATTGGAGTAATAAGGAGGAAGAATTTGATCATCTTTGGCACTGATCTTGTGGAGGACAGGGATGCAGAAGTTTGTAGACTTTAGACTTGGAAATAATTCATTTGTTTCCAGCTTTTAGACCTGCTCCCTATTTCTTCTCTCTCACTCCTTTTTCTTCCCACTCATTTTTAGATGTGCTTAGTTAATTCTTTTCTTTCCTCTGGCTGTAGAGATGCTACCAATATATTTTGAAACTTTAAAATATCTCGGGAAAGGGAATTGGAAAGATTTCGTTGACTTTGAATACAATGATCATAAAATCCACTAGATAGTTTTAATTTTCACTCATTTATGCTCAGGGACCAAAGATTAATTATCAATTATCGTAGACATGAGCCTTGAATGTCATGGGGGTCAGAGAATTTAGTTCACAGCTCAGCAATGGGACACTGTTCTCAGCCAAAGAATAATGCTGACATTACCAGTCCAAGGAGCTTCACAAATTATAACCTTAAAAGCAATGAAGCGGAATATACGTCGTTAATTCACCATATCTGCACTAGCACTACACAGCTGTGGAGTACTTATGACAGACTTCTGACACAGTTCTTACCAAATGTGAACAATTTTAGTAATTTAGTAGCACTATTTCATAAACTGACTAATACTTGCAACAAACTTATGCAAACTTTACAAAACACTGTCTCTACTCAGGCGACAACTATAAAGCAAGGCACTCAAACACTGCAATAGCCTGAATTAACTGAGAAACTATTCACAATTGATCTGGGCTTTTCATCAACACCTGTGTAGATCCAGACACAATGCGTTTGGAGTGTCTTAGATGTTAGTAATTTGCGTATTGTTATTAACCTTCTGCGTTCCTCATTGGCTATATAGCACATACATCTTTACGGGATTTATCCTGTTTGGTGGATGAATTTGCACCTTACTTGTCTTGGTAAAGACAGCCGGGTGAAACTGGGAGGGTTTGAAGATTCATGTCTTGACCCATTTAGGAACAAATGATTTTCCCTCTCATGGCCTCAACTTAAAAGCAAATATTCTGCATATTTCTTAGTTACAGAAAAGAGATTGCATGTTTTTCTGTTGGAGAAACATTTCAAGTCCTCCTGTTGACAGACAATAGAAGTGGTGACTTACCATCTTAATAGGAAGAGAGGTTTTCTGTTCCCTTTCCTTTTAAGGCATTACTTTTAAGAAAAAGGTCTTACAGGGTTTTATGACTGGATTGGCCTTAAAAATCCCTTATTCACAGCACTGGACCATTTTTGTCCTTTTTCTGCCAACAACTAAGAAAAAGTACATGTGTCAAAAATATAAAATTGTAAATTGCTTTAGCAAGGTATGCGTCACATATGGCACTAAAATATGAAAGTATTACGTAACATTGGGGTTTAATTCTACATATTTTACTACTGATTGTATTGGAATTTAAATAAAGTTACCATGGTACCTAGGGTCTTAGGAGCCAAAAAGAATCAGTTTCATAATTCCATTTCAACGGGTGCCATGCAGTTATGTTCATTTTAACAATATATTAGTCATTGATGTAAATGACTGGACACATGTTCTCAGATATTTGCCCAGTGGCAGTCCTGGAATGAGCAAAGCAGTTATTAATTAATAAATACACACAAGCATGCCTTGGGCTCAAGCACCAAACTATGAACTTGACAAGAAATCTTCTTGGTCAAAGAAAATTTCTTACATCCAGTCAGGAATTGAACGTGTGACCTTAAGCACATCAGGCAGATGTTCTACTGAGTGTATTTCATTAGTAGCATCCCCCCCCTTTCTCTCTCTCTCTCTCCTCTTCCTTACAGCATTTCCCTTTATTTGGCATTGTTAGTGAAAGGAAGATTGGAGCATTTTTTTGTATTTTGCAAATACATACTTATATGTAATTTTAGTGTGAAAACTTTTATATAATTAATAAAATAGTGACAAAATATACATTGATGTATAATTAAATAAAAGTATAATTAACATGTTTATAATATTATTATGAATAAAACAAAACTTGTAAAATTACAGAGATTGGAGTTGGCCTTGCTGGGTTTGGTGTTTCATTTTTGTTCTTGGGTGTGCTGCTTCTGTTCGATAAAGGCCTTCTTGCAATTGGCAATGTAAGTATATTAGTATAACAATTTGGGTTTCTGCATATACATTTGCAATTATAACTTCCTTTTCCCTTCAGAAACACTTAAGTTGACAATGTGATGCTTTCAATTGTTTTCTTTCATAAATATTTAAAAGAATTGCATTTCATAATTGGGTATTTTCTAATAAAAAAGCTTATCTGTTAAATTATTAGACAGATTTTTGAAAAAATACTGAAAGTAAAGGATATTGTAACAATATAGAATGAGATAATTTGAATTACAGCTGCCTGAGCACAGGTGCTTACTGGAAAAGTGCAGCCTCCACAACTGGAAAAGGTAGATAAGAGTTAATGTGCATAAAGTTGAGCAATTGTTGTAGCATACATTGTTTAATTTACCACTTGTACTATTAGTTGTTGATTTGTTAGCAATAAAGTCATGTAACTCTGAAATGAAGGACTTCAGGCCCTTGTTTAAATATACTTTTAATGTTTTTCAATTAACATGTCTCTAAAATATATGACATCAGTTTATATGTATACCCTGCATTAATATCATATAACAAGCATATAAGTATAAGGAATGTTCTAAAAGTTCTCGGCCTGACCAAGGAAACACAAGATTTAAGTTTTTTTTCCTTTCTTTTATTCCCCCAGCATAATCACTTTGTTATACAATACATTTAATTCAATGACTTTCCAAATTTTTAATACCCTCAGTAAAATAAGATTTTTTCAACTGTAAAAAAAGAATGCCTATCTCAGCTTCACCCTTATCATGTGATGTGAATCTTCATCCACCTAGCCATATCTTCATGTTTGGGAACAAAAAGTACTTGCTGGGAGCCATCCAGTAAATATGGTGGATGAGGAAGCACTTGGAAGCAAAAATCATCTATAAAGACGCTTTAGTGATATAAAAAAAAATATTTTTCACAAAGTATGGATATTTAGCATTCTTCATTTGCTCCAGTAGTGAAATGCAATACTCCCTGGTGATAGGTTCTGACCTTCTTGAGGTAGTCTATGAGCACAACACCATGAATTTTAGTCACAATTTTGTAGATTGTAGTATTGGGGTGCCCTGAATGCAACAATCATAGACATCTGTGAAGGCACATTATTGTGATGAAATAATGTGATTGAAAGTTACTGTGGTAATTGCATATGACAAGTTCAATGTCCGTAGGTCTCTGTGGCTGCTCCAAGAATTCACTGAATGCTCCAAGAAATTTCTTTTTTGCAAAGTGTGAACATTTAGCATACTTCAGTTGATCCAGTAGTGAAATGCAATACTCCCTGGTGATGGTTCTGCCCTTCTGGAAGTAGCCTGAAAGCACCACACCATAAGAATCCCAGAAAACTGTAGCCAAGATTTTTCCTGCATATGGAACCATTTCTGCTATCTTTGGTGCACTTTCACCTGTTTGAACTGTTTGAACTGCTCGTTCATATCTGGATTGTAGTGGTGATTTAAGTTTATCCACTGTTGTGAAACATCAGAGAAACACACTGGAATTGTATTTAAACAGGTCAAAAACTCCTGCAAAATGTTCATTTGATTGCATTTTTGGTCCATTGTTAACAAACACTGCACCCATTGAGCAGAAAGCTTTCTCATACCCTAAACTTTGTGTAAAATGCAGTGGTTACAGCCTATCGAGGTCAGTATCTTCAATCTGCAATTATTAGGTATAACATGGTTATTTTTTGTCATAATTTTGTAGGTTGTAGCAGTTTTGGTATGCCCTGAGTGCTCATTAGCTTGAATGAAAATCTGATTGTGCTCAAATTCAGCAGCCCACTTTTTAATGTCGAAAATGTAGGGTAAGAATCCTTAAAGCGGAATCTAATTCCTTTGTGTTTCTTTTGGAGTTAAATCCTTGAAAATGAAGTACTTTATCACAGCTTTTATATGAGTTTTATCCAATTTTTAGAAAATGTTAATACTAGTTTGTTTACATGATCGTCACAAACAATTTATTACACTTACATTTCTGTATCATTACAGTGCGCCATGTAAAGGATAATACTTAACAACTATTATAGTAATTTGACCATCTTCTTGACATTCTGAATCAAGCAAAGAAATTTTAGAACACCCATCATAGTATATAATGACAGTTTCTGAGCATACAGCTATTGTAATATATTCCTATAACAAAATGTACAGATCTGATTTACAAAGTTGTTTTGTTTTGTTTCAGATATTGTTCATAGCAGGATTGGCTTGTGTAATTGGGCTTGAAAGAACATTCCGATTTTTCTTTCAAAGGCACAAAGTAAAGGCATCACTAGCATTTTTTGGGGGAATTTTCATTGTGCTCTTTGGCTGGCCACTTATAGGAATGCTTGTTGAAACATATGGTTTTGTGTTGCTATTTAGGTAAGTATATGTTAATGAACAGCAGATTTGAATTTATCCCCTAATTTATTAACTTTTCAGATGACCCCCATAGAAATCAAGAGAAATTGCATTGACTAATAAGAAACAAAGAACATATTTTTACAGTGAAACAAATCATATGATTAAATTATTGCATGACTGAATTGAACTGCACACTCTTGTGGCTTCACTTATTTGTTTAAATCTAGTGATACTGAACTACCAGTACCTTTTGAAGATAAAATCTTTAAACAAAATGCAGAGCTAGTAATGGGCAGTCTATTATCACTTTTCTTTGCCAACCTATTTATGAGCTATTTTGAGATGCACATTACTAAGGCTTTCCCCCACATTTTTAAAGTTTGGTATAGACATGTAGATGATGTATTTACCATAATAAACAAAATATGTGGAAGATGCTTTAAAACTTTAAACCTACAAGAGGCTACATTTAAATTCACTGTCAAAACTGAAACAGAAAATATATTGCCATTTTTAGATCTGAAGATAATAAAATGTAATAATTTGAATTTGGCATCTACAGAAATGATACACATACAGACATTTATATCAAAGCCCATATTTTAATCCTAGGTCATATAAAGAAGCAGCATTCAACAGCATGACACACAGACTAGTAAATATAGCAGCGAACAAAGAAGAATAACCTAAACAACTATTAACTAACTGATATATGGCATAGAATATATGCAAATGGATCTCTTAAAAATAGAGAAGCAGGCTTTGGAATATATTGTGAAGAATTCTCTCAATATACACCTTTGGAACAGTATGCTAATTTTGATGGAAAAATAATGGCCATTAGAGCAGCTTTAGAAAATTTACTGTATAAACCTAACATAAATAAAGAATTGTTAATTGAATCTGTCGTCTTAACACTCTTCATGCTTCGCTAACTTAAAAATATACGAAACCGGTTTCAAAGATATGTTATCTCCATCTTCCGCCGTGGACGACTGGTGTGCAAGGTTGTTGTTGTGTAGTATCAGAAGCAATGTTCCACTCTGGTGAAACTTTTATGAACTTAAAATTTATATTTTCTTCTTTCGGAATGTCAAAATTCATCAAATGATCCTTATGTTTGTAGATGTAAATCTTTTCTCAAATATCCCATTCTACTGGTCCCTGTACAGCTCTCAATAATTCAACTTTTTCCTTTATATCATGATTTTCGGTCCAAACATTGCTTCTGATACTACATAACAACAACCTTTCACACCAGTCGTCCACGGCTGAAGATGGAGATAACATATCTTTGAAACCGGTTCCATATATTTTTAAAGTTAGTGAAGCATGAAGAGTGTTAAGACGGCAGATTCAATTCACATGAGCTTCACTGTGTTAGTTCCATATGAAAAAATTTTTTTAAAGATTTGCAATTTTAAAAAATTTTAAAAATTGTTAATTAAAATGTAAATTGGAACTTGAACAGTAAATAATTGATATTATTATATGATTTAGTTGAACTACACACTCTTATTGCTTCACTTACTTGTCATATGTATAGAACTGGCTTTGAGAACATTGGTTCTTATCATCAGCTAAAATTCAACTGTTGGATAATTTATTAAGCTGTGGAAATGTGTATTCTGCTCTGCTCTGGTGGCGACATGATGAACTTGTAGTTTATGTTTTCATCCCCGGCAATGTCGAAGTTCATTAGACTGTCTTTATATTTGTAGATGTAGATTTTCTCCCAGGTTGCTAGTTCTGTAGGTTCTTGTATTGATTTTAATAATTTTGTTTTATTCATTATGTCGTGATTTTGTGACCAAAAATGATATGCTACTGCAGATTTCTCTATATTTGCTTATACTTTATGTTCCTGAAATGTTCCTTTAACTGTGTGCTTATGTTTCTCTTTGTTTTTCCAATGTAGATTTTTTCACATTCTGCACAATTTATTTTGTATATACCTGCTTTTTTCTCTTGTGGAACACTGTCATTAACATTGTCTATCAGTAAGTTTTTAACTTTAAATCTATTAAACAGTGCCAACCTGATATTAAAATCTTGAAGAATATTCTGAAATTTTTTGTAGCCCATGGATGATATGTGAATGTTTTAAAAATTAGCTTATCTTTTCTTACTGAAAGTGTTGTGGATTCTATGATAAGTTTTTGTCTCTTGAATTTCTGCAACTTTTTGTGCACTGTTCTTTTTTAAAACCTTTTTTAACCGCTGTTTCTTCTATTTGTTTGTATTCATTAAAAATTCTTCTTTGCTAATTTGCAGGTTAACTAGCTGGTGTGTTAAACTGTTGATAACTGCATGTTTGTGAGCTGTGGGGTTAAAACTGTCAGCTTTGATATGATTATCTGCGTGTGTATTCTTCCTGTATATTCAAAAAAATTCCAGATTTCCTTGACATTTCATTATTTTAATATCTAAGAATGGCAACATGTTATCTGTTTCTGTTTCGTATATAAACGATATGTTTTTATTTTGTATATTCAAAAGTTTTAAGGCATCATCAATGAGTTTTTTGTTAACTATGGCAAATATATTGTCAACATATCTGTACCATACTTGAAAATATGTATGGAAAAGCTGATTTAATGTATGTTTCAAATCTACTCATGAAGAGGTTAGCTAGAAATGGAGATATGGGGCTGCCTATTAAGTCCTGCTTGTTGTATAAATTTTTCCTTTGAAAGTAAAATAGGCTTGGTTTATGCAAATTTCTATGAGTTTGATGTATTCTGAAAAGCATCCATCTTGATAACAACAAGCAAATGAAAAATAATTTGGAAGCTCTTTATTGGGAAGCTAGGAAAAAATTATAAATATCAGCATCCCCAAAGGTCACTAGCAACCAACCAAAGAAGAATACAGGAACAAATATCTACACATAATAGAATCTGCTAAATAAAATGGGTTGGGCAAACAGATGATTTGAAAAATTTAAATTTTAAATAATTCACAACTCTGGGTAATTCAGCGGGGGGGGCTCACATACCATCTATTAGCCAATAAAAAATTTCAAAAAATTTCCAAGCAATACAATATCATCTTAGCACCTCAAAACCAATACAGTGTAAAATTGGTATTGAAATCAAATAAAAGCGATTCAAGGCTCAAAATTCCAGAATTTACCAGATTAATTGTCAGGATTGTGAAAAAAATCTGCATAGGAAAATAAAAAGAAATATACGCTTAAGGTTGAAGGAACATTGGGGAAGCACCCATAACAAGCAAATAGAAAATTCAATTGGTGGCATCACATTTTTGGAATAAATGAGATAGAAAAAAAGCATCAAGTAATTAAAAAAAGCTCAACAATTTAAACATGTAGGAAAGGTACCACAACTTATTTATGAGAAATTCCTCAAATTTCACTAGTTTTGTTCCACTTACTTGGACATATTTCTAAGGCTGTTGCCTTCATCATCAGTACCGTTCCACTGTCAGCTTCCCAGCATGGTATTAAGATATCACTCTGCAGATTTTATGAACTTTGTGATGAGATTACTGTTATTAGCAAGATCAAAATTAACTAAATGTTCCTTACTTAATTGTAAATTGGAACATGCACAGTGAAGCTAATCATATTAATTGATATCATTGTATGATTCAGTTGAACTACACACTCTTAAAGCTTCACTTACTTTTCATAAATGTATGGAACTGGTTTCCAGAACTGAAGATGGGAACTAAATGTTCTCGAAACCGGTTCCATACATTTATGAAAAGTAAGTGAAGCTTTAAGAGAGTGCAGTTTAACTGAATCATACAATGATTTCAATTAAATGTTCCTTGTTTTCGTTTATGAATATATTTTCCCACACAGATAATTCTACGGGTTTTTGAAGAGTTTTTAAGAGTTTAGTTTCATGCTGAAATTTACTGTTATTACCCCCCCCCTGAAATGGAACATGTATTCCTTAAACATGAGAAATGTAAAATATAAACATACAGAAAAATCAGCAGTAGCATACCATTTCTGGCAAAAAAAAAAAAAATGAATTTCAAAATGAATCTAAACTCTTAAAAGCTCTTCAAAAACCCATAGAGTTATCTGTATGGGAAAATATATTCATAAACAAAAACAAGGAAAATGAAACTAGAAATGTTGATTGGAAATTCCACAGTGAAGATAATCATATAATTAAAGATCAATAGTATGATTGAGTCAACTACACACTCTAATTGCTCCACTTGTTTATAATATGTAGTACTAGTTTCAACCACCTCTTTGGTCTAGTGGTAGCGTTGCTGACTGCTGGCCAGGAGACCCAAGTTCAATTCCCAGTACTGACTTAAGAATTTTTCTAAGATAGAAAAGTCTGGAACAGGGTCCACCCAGCCTCGTGAGGACAATTCGGAAGGCTGCCTGATGGAGAGGGGTTGATCTTCGATCTAGTAAGCCGCGATGTAACGACTGGCAGGAAGCAGTGTGCTGATCACACACATCCCCCTGCAATACTGCACTCTACCAATAATATCATATGATGGAGGTAGAAGATGCAGCGGTCATCGCGGTAAGCCGAAGGCCCAAATGGGGTTTGGAAAACCAGGCTTGAGGAAGAAGTACTAGTTTCAGGAACCCTTTATTCACCTGGTCAGTGACCCATCAACTGCTGGATAATTCATTATGCTCTGGAAATGTGTATTCTGTGCTGGTGTGATGAACTTAAAGTATATGTTTTTATCCCTGGAAATGTCGAAGTTCATTACATTGTCTCTGTATTTGTAAATGTAGATATTCTCCCATGTTGTTAATTCTGTAGATCCTTGTACTGGTTTTAATAATTTTGCTTTATTCACTATGTTGTGATTTTCTGTTCAGAAAGGAGATGCTACTGCTGATAAAAATACAAGTAAATGGAGAAATCATTTCTGGACAGAAAACCACTACATAGTGAATGAAGCAAAATTTATTAAAATCAGTACAAGGAACAACAAAATTAGCGACATGGGATAAAATCTACATTTACTAATACAGAGACAGTTGAATGAACTTCGACACTTCCGGGGATGAAAACATAAACATTAAGTTTATCACACTCCCATCAGAGCAGAATACACATTCCCACAGCATAACTAATTATCCAGCAATCGACAAATAGCTGATGATGCTAACAAAGGGTTCATGAAACTACATATTATAAACAATAAGAGTGCATAGTTCAATTCAATCATACAATTGATCTTAATTAAGGAAAATCTAGTTCATTTTGTTCTTCCAAACAACAGTAACCTCATCACCAAGTTCATCAAATTCACAGAGAGACATTTAATATCACACTGGGAAGTTGACAGTGGAACCATGCTGATGATAAAGGCAACAGCCTTCTAAACATGTCCAAGCAAGTGGAACAAAACTAGTGAAATTTGTGTGAATTCCTCATAAATAAGTTATGCTATATTTCACTGTGAAAATCTTCGTTATTTAAATCTATATAGGAAATGATTTCCTTAAAAAAAACATGAGCAAAACTTAGTATATTTTCACATTCCAGAAGCAGATAATTCTTAATTCAAGTTGTATCACAAGTCCACCGGAGTCAACCCAGACACCTACCAACACAACTTCCAACAGTCCAATAAATTGTCAATTGTACTTACAATGCAGTGGTAATCAATAATGTATTATACATGTTCACACTAAGTTACACAACACTGGACATGTTTATGGGGTAATCATACACATTATCAGCTGTTCACTATCGGTCCTGGTGGTGTAGTAGTAACCGTAATTGCCATCTAAACCCAAGATCATGGCTTCAAACCTGGCTAGGATCTGTGGATTTTTTGGGCGTAAAAATCCTAAGTATGGCTTCCTTCAGAAGCAAAGTAAAGCCATGGATCCCATGTCATACATTTATGGAATGAAAAAGAACTTCAAACCTGAAAGAAGAGGCCTCTGAGCAAAATTTGTCAGCCGTTTCGCACCTGGAATTGAATGGGATGCTGATGACCTGAGATGTTAAAGAGCATCCGTAAATAAATCCAATCAACAGCTGTTCACCCTATTGGTGACTGGATCTCAAGATGCTTCTGTGGCAGACTGATGGTTTGAGTAGGAACTTGCCAAGTTCATTCATGGATGGCATATCAAAATTCATTAAGTTTTTCTTGTTTTTTAGGATGAATTTTTTTTTTTTTTCAAGTGGATAGCTTCATTGGGTTGTGAAGTTCTTTCAGCAGCTTAGCCTCTGGTTTAATTTCATGATTTTGGGCCCAAAAGTGAGCTGACACTGCTGATTTATCAATTTGATTAAAATAAATATTCCTAAAATGTTCTTTTCTCCAAATTTCTTTTAGTTTATCCAATGTATCTCTGAACACAATCTGCACATTTGATTTCATAAATTCCTGATTTCTTGTTCTGCTGGTATGGTGTCCTTTACTGTGCAACCTAATAAATTGTTGATATTATATTTGTTCCTTTGAACTAGCTTTATGCCATGTTCTTTAAATATAATATTGAATTTGTTATGGAAAGTTGGATGGTACATAAAACTCAAATCAAGTGGTTGGTCAACAGCTGATGATGGGTGTGGTTGCCCCTGAAACATGTTCTAGTGTAATGTAAGTAAGTGGAGTTAGTGTAAACATGTTTAATACATTATTGTAGGATAGATACAACAGTTGTTGAACAGCTGAGGATGTAGGCGAGAGTCTGCAAAGCATGTCCTGGGTAAATCTCCAGTAAGTGAAGCCAAAAAGAATGTTTCAATAGTTCTGCTCAGAAAAAGCTATTAATGTCTGCTTCACTATGTTAGATTCCAAATTTAATTATATTTTGTTAACCAATGTTATTTAATAAATTTAGTTAAGTTGAATTCATTTTAAAGTTTCTAACTACCTTTGTATTTGCTCTTAATTTCGTAATCAGAAAAAGACCTCTGGTTGTTTACTGTGGTAAAGAGTGTGTTATGTTTTATTACATAAACTTAATAAGAGGCATATTCATGAAAAATCTTAAGTGAGATACTCAATTTGCATGCATTTGATAATTGTTAATTCTTAATTAGCATTTTCCTGTAGATGATTTGTGGAAAGACAGTGATGCTTGCATAATTGAACTGAAGTTATTTTGTTTTCCAGTGGTTTCTTTCCTGTTGCCATCAATTTTCTCAGACGTGTTCCAGTTTTGGGCACTGTATTAAACTTCCCTGGTCTTCGAGGGGTAATAAATTTATGATTTATTACTATATAAGATAAATTTTAAGATTGCATAATTGAACATGACATAAAATGTTGAATTATTTAGTTTGTAGCTGAAAACTAAAGTAAATGCAAATAAGCTTCTAAAAAAACTCACAAAAATAGGCATTTGCTGCAAAATACTCCAAGTATGTTGCTCAGCTACACATTTTGTTTTTTAGTGTATGCACCCTTACTCGACCTCAAATGAAAAAGTATATTTTCTGTAAATAGTTTTTTTTAATAGTTTTTTGTTTTTAATAGTTATAATGTGTCATCGACAAGTTCCTCAGCACTGGAATGATTTGCACCTCACAGGAGAAAGTTAGTACTCCTACATTTCTGACAATATTTCCTTCAAAACCAATTTTTAGCAGATAATCTGCCCACTGTTGTTAAGTTTGGACTTCGGAGTGTGTGTTGCCTTGGTGTTTAATTGAACACAATAACTATACTCTCTGCATATGGTCAGTGCTGCCACCGGAATTCTCTTCCCTAGTGAAATCTCAGCTACACAATGGCTGCAGAGCAACTTTTCGATGACCCTTTATTTTAAAGATAAAATCTAGAAAATTTTTAAGGTGCCAATTGGTATAAGTTCTTTGGTGGAGATTTTTGTAGCATGAGTGGTTGCTATGTGAGCACTTTGCTTACATTTTTTTTAAAGCCTATAAACATTTACATTTGCTATGTTTTTTTAAGTTTTATTTTTTTCTAACTAACTTTTTGTTCTTCCTGCTTAAGCTGATACAATTTGAAGTTTATGGATTATCATGTCTGTTCATAATTAGGGTCTCCTTAAGATCCCCATGCTAATGTGAGCATTTCTGTTATCACATCACCAGTCATGTAAAGATTTTTCTGGAGATGCTGGAGCATTTTGGTAATCAGAATGGTTGTTCTTACACTAAAAGTTGTTCTTTTTTTAAGCCTTCTTTTTTTATCCTCAAAATTCTAATTTCTTTGAAATAGTTAATATATAACCCTTCCTAAAACATTGCTACCATCATCCTGTCAAGGACATTTTCTATTTAGTGAGAAGACTGAATTCAAATAATTTTTTCTTGATGTTCAAGAACTAGACATTATACGATTTTCTTGTGTGAAAATGAATAGGATAGAGAGAAAAGGCTAGTTAAATTAGCACTGCAATAAAATTGCCTCCCAATATAAGGATGATAATGAGATGATGAGGCTAATCCTAACTCAAGGAAACGTTCCCAGACAAACCTTTACAAGCATGTAGCAACTTTAACAGGAAAGCAGCAGCTCAGAAACTGCACTCAGCATGGTATCCAGCTTTACACAATACCATACCAAGATAAAGAAATTACATGAACCAATCAATAAACAACAGCTTGCTAGAAACACCCACAAGCTCCAGCTTAATTCCAAGCAAAGCAAAGCAATCAGAGATCAGTTCCACAAGCAACTTCACCATAATTTCCATTAATAAATCAGTCACTGCTTCATCTCCAAGAAGATTATGCCAAGCACCCCACTGATATTCACCACATTCATGGATGGAAGATGTAGGAGAAGAATCTCATTGGACCATGGCCTTATAGCCTGGAAGACTAAGTTTGAATAGATGCATATTTATAAACACTTCTTAAATATACCCTAGACGACTGATTCTGGAATGCGACGTGTGAAAAAAGGCTATTGTTCCGTAATTCTTAAAAGAGAAAGCAAAGGCTATCCTGTGGGAAAGAATCTCATTCAGTGCAAAGTTGTTTTGGACAAAAAGTGATACTTTAATATAACAAATTATTATTGAGGAAATCACTCAAATTTCACTAATTTTGTTCCACTTACTTGGACATGTTTCAAAGGCTGTTGCCTTCATCTTCAGCATGGTTCCACTGTCTGCTTCCTAGAGCGGATTAAGATGACTTTGTCGCTCTTTTATGAACTTAGTAATTCTTCCCTTGGATAAAAAAAAATTATAAAAAATGGCATTGATCTGGAATTTGACATATTCAGAAAAGATATCCATACAGATTACATAAAAAACAACATAAACTTGCCATAATCAATAGTCTCGCATTCAGACTAACAAACTTACCAATAAGTAAGACAGAATACCATTCTGAGTACCATAAAATCATAGATATAACACAGAAAAATGGCTACACAATAGATCTGGTCAAGAAAATTGAAAAATTCAAAAAACAAATAAAAGATATCCCCACACTAAAAGGCTACAAAGGAGATCATATATATAAGAAATCCACATTCCACCCATGGGTACACCAAAAATTCCAGAAGATTTTTAAAGAGACAAACATCATTTTGGCTGCAGTAAACAAATGTAGTTTAAAAAACCTAAAAATCAACACAAAGGACAAAACTCTGCCAGGAAAACAAGGAGGCATTTACAAAATCTGTTGCAAAGACTGCAATATGAAATAAGTAGGCAAAACAAAAATAAATATTACCATATGGTTTAAGGAACACATAAGAAATGTAAAATATAAACACATGGAAAAATTGTCAATAGCACACCATTTCAGGCAAAAGAACCACAAATTTCAAAAGGAACCAAAATGCTTAAAAGCTCTTCAAAAACCCATAGAATTAACAGTGTGGGAAAATATATTCACAAACAAAAACAAGGAAAATTTGGTTAATTTTGATCTCCCAAACAATAGTAACCTCACCACTAGGTTCATAAAACCCACAGAGCAACAAATTCATCTTAATACCGTGCTGGGAATCAGACAGAACCATGCTGAAGATTAAGGCCTTTGAAACATGTCCCAGTAAGTGAAACAAAATTAGTGAAATTTGAATATCCTGAATAATAATTTGTTATATTATACTATATTTCACTGTGAAAATTCCTGCTGTTCAAAACTACTTGATACTTTAAATTAAAATGGTCATGGAGGTGATGCTGAATTGTACAGTGAGCAACTGCACAGGGTTTACAAAGTTTTAAGACTATGATGCCCAGCTTTAATGAAGAAAGCATGCTGTATTGCAACAAGTTATCGCTGTTGCCCATTGTTGACCCAACAAAAAAAAAGGAATAGAATTTCTGGCTCACCCAACATACAGTCCAGATGTTGCACCTCTGACTGGTTTGTTCTGAGCATGAACCACAATTCATATTCAAATGTGACAGAGAGATGAATGAAAGTCATTGAAAATGATGAACATATATTTTGAGTAATAATAATTTTTGTTTGTTTGTTGATGTTGTTATGTTACATTAAGGTACCAGTTATAGGAAAACATTTCTGGTCAACCTAATAGAAGCACTAATAACACAATTTAAAACATTTTTATATATAAACTTTTAACACAACAAAAATACATCTTTCCTTGTATGGGCATAGCTCTGGCTGAAGATGGGAGAAATAAGGTCAGAAGAAGTGAAAGATATGTTCTTCAGCCATCTGTAGTACAGTGCCATGTGGCCAAGCTCAATGTAACAGCTTTGTATTTTTATTCTCTAGTTATATATTGACAAGCTGTGTATGGTAAGACTTGCCGTCATCTAACAACAGCTTCAGTTTTTAGGAACATACCCACCGAATATACCCAGAACATACCCATAGTATGTGGCATATCTAGTTTCTTTAGACATATGATACAATAGCACTATCTAACCCTTCATATATGATACTTCAAACTTAGCAAACTACAACTCACATTTTCCTTGTTGCTCTGTAATTAGTTTTTTATTAGATAAATAGCTTTTGTTGTATACACTCGTACATTTAAATCAAAATAAGTTTTGAATAACTCCTGTTATAACTTTAAACTACTTTAATGATTTAACCTGTATACCTTCACAAACTTCCATTTAACAAGTTTATTATTGTGGTTTCAGCTTGTGGACCGGCTGGCAGGTGATTCAGGTCGAACAACGGTCTGAGATTAGGCACAAGAGCAGCATGGAGTGTGACAACAAATACATTGTTTTTAGCACACGAACTTAACATGCTGTTGTTGCATCAGCAACACCTGGAAGGGAAAAAAATGTGCAAATGTTTCATTATCATTGTCATAACCTTCATTTCACTGTGTGTTATCTCTGTCCATTCCTATGCCATAAAATACAGTGAATGCCTGTTATTCATTTTTAAAACAAATGAAGAAAAATCATAATTATTTATATCTGAGTCGAACTAAAAAGGGGGTTCATTTTCATGAAGTTTTGTACAATATATTAAATAAGAAGTTTAAAAAAATGTTTTTATGAATTTTTTTAGAAATTTTCTCTGTATGTTTGTACATTTTAATGTATAAAACAAGTGTAATTGCAAGATTTTTCTCAATGGTGTACATGTGTACAAATTTTCCAGTAACTTGGGAGTTTTGTAAGGAACATAGTTTGTATAACTAACTAGTTTCACAGTCATTGTAGGTATTACTAATATAATTAGCATATCAGAAATACTATAAATAAGTGACATTTGTTTTGTGTTCCTGGGTTACAAATTATTATTCATTTTCCTTCTCTTGTCCTATTTAGCAGCTTCAAAAATATACTCAAAGAACAGCAAATGTGTTCTCTCAAGATTGGAAACTGCCCAGTAATGTGCAATATTATATAATTATTTTAAAGCAAGTGAACCCTTTTATTTTCTATCTAATAACTTAAAGAATCAGATAAAAGGCTTCTTGGATTGCTTTGTTGTGAAATACCTCCATGATTCATCATTCTTTCCATGGAAAAATTACCATATTTATGTGTATGATTTCTCTGCTTCTTTTATGGTTGAAAATGCTAGGAAGAAAGAATAGGGAAGACCAACATTTTGAAGAATATTTAAAAATAAAAATGAGAAATAAAAGAAATGTAATCTCTTCTGCATCAGATGTTTAAAACACTCTTTATGGTTTCACTTAAATGAGATTTACTCAGGACATATGTTTCGTGGAACTATTATCCACATCATCAGCTGTTAAACAACTGTTGGATCATTTGTAGGAGTTGGGTAGGTATCTGGGTTGACTCTGGTGGTCTAGTGATAAACTTAAATAAATGTTGCCTGCTTCTGGGATGTCAAAATTCATAAAGTTATGCTTATGTTTTTTTGTATAAATGATGTTTAGTTCTTTTGGTTGTTGAACTGTTTTTAATAACTTGATGCCTTTTTCTATTTCATGGTTTTCATTCCAAAACCATTTATCTATTTGTAACAGATTTTTCTCCAATGTTCCTTCAACCAAATGCCTATATTTCTCTTTGTCTTCCCTACATAGATTTGGGTGTTTCACTGTGTTCAATTCCAAATTGAATTAATATTATAAATGTATTTTGTAATGTACAGTTAGGGAGATATTTCTGTGCCATTGTCCTTGAACACACAGCGAAGTGAGTTTAATCATACAAACACATGACCAACCAACTGAATAAATATCCAATGAAAGTGATAACTTGCAGCATGACTGTGGGTTGGGATAAATAGTGCATGCCAAATAAAATCCACACTGTCACCCAAGTTCATATATTTCTGACAATCACTGCGATTCAAGTCTCCTTATGTTTGAGACTAGATGGACATACTGCATCAGCAAATAACTGCAGTGTATTTGTCTCATATGAATAGTATTTCTTGCCACGTGTAAAGCTAAAAGGAATTGTCGCAAGCGAACAAATATCTAATGACAGAGACTTCGTAAGTGGTTAATATAAAGTGCAGCATTTTTATGAATATTTGTAAACAAAAAGCATATTTTTACACCAAGTGGTTTGTATCTTATGTCTTGGTAATCTATTGTATTGCTTTGATAATAATTAAATCTGTATTTTTTGTCAAATTAATAATATACAATATAACACGATATATATTGCCTGGGTCAGAAAGGTAGAGGCCCTTTGTAGTTTGTATTTATATTTTAAAAAAACACGGTATATCACATAACTTACTAACAGTCAAATATTGGGTATTTTATTGCTTCCTAAAAGAGTGATATATTTATTAAGAGTAGAAATAAACTAATCTTAGCAATCAGATGTGGCACTGTCTAGTGGCATATTTCCAAATAATCCTCTGCATACATCATTACAGCCAAGGATATGTTCTCCATTTCCTGATTGGTTCCCTGCTAGACTGAAAATTTATTATGCTACTGAGCTGCCTGGCAACTTAAGGTTCTATCACTGATTATTTAACTAAAACACATTCAAGTCACACTGGCACAAAACTATTGTCCATACTGTAATAAACATGCAATCCTGTTAGTTGTTAATTAGACTCAAAACACCACTGCATGAAATCTTTACACTATGGAAAATGTACAAAAATTAACAGTTTCACAACTTAATAAAGATTTAGTGCTTTTAGGTAATAAAATAAAGTGTTATAGTGAGTTTTATCCTTAAAAATATGATGCCTACTTGGGATTTGAACCCAGGAGCATATCACAATGGTAAAGAAGTGAAATACTTCCATATTATGCTTGATATTCAAAATGGCTCCTAGAAAATATTTCACTGAGAAAGAAATACAATTAAACTTTAGTACAGTTCAGAATTTAACAGTAAGAAAGTAAAGGATATAAAAAATATTTTTGTAGTTGTACAGGGAAAATTACTAAGGTGTGAAATCATAAAATTGATGCAGGATATCAGATGCCTTAGAAATTTAGACTTTGCAGATAGATGGAAAATATGAAAAGAAAAATGGATCACATCATAATGTGGCAGTTCATGACTGAAAAAGGAACACAACTTAGATGGAGGGGGAGGGGTCTCAGGAGGAAAAACACTATTTGGGAAAACTATGTAATGAAAGCAAACATGCAAGTAAATATGGTAATTGTATTTCCAGGATTGCATTTCATTCATAAGCCATTAATTTAAATTCATATGCATGTCAAAATATATGTTCCATTTCTTGTACTTTGTTTTTTCTGGATGCAATTGCATGAAATATGTTTGCATATACTTAATATTCTTGTAATACCCATGTGTAAGTGGAAATGTATGTAAATGTGTAACAGAGTTGTTTATTTTTGTTACATATCCCTTTTTTTCTCAGTGTTTATATATTGTGGAATTATAGTATTGCTCTGTTAAAAATAAAAGGAGTGTACATTCCCAGAATTAAATACAATGTCACAAATAATGCAGAGATATGCACCTTGGCAGCTGGTTGCTTACAAATAAAAGTGTTTTTTTATGTTGCCAGATGCAACACATCATTTAAATGGAAAGATGAGATCAAAACCTAAATACAACCCAGGAAATGTCAATTTGTAGGAATTTTTTTATATAACCTCCTTTTGTGTGTGCATGCCTGCGTGCGCAGAAGCACTCCATATCAAGAGAAAATATATCTGCGCTTTGCATCATTCATTCAGGACGGTCACATTTTCAAGGAGTAAGTGCATTCTTGGCCCATTGTTTGTACAGATAGTGTACCATAACAAGGTAAACACAATACATTAATTTTTCTTCTGTTCTACATCTGAGGTGGATTAGGAAGCCCATAAACAATGCATCTCTCTGAGTTATTTTGCTTTAATCTAACTGGCCTAGCGACTGATTCCCTTCCCCACAATCTGTAAATGGTCCATATTGATTTATATTCAATGACACCATCACTGGCCTAGCAAATCCTGGGCAATTTCTTGCTCAACCCACAGTTGTATACCTTGCAAGTGCAGGGCAATTTCCTAGCCTCTCCAGACCCAAAAATCCAGGAAACTTTTCACCAGTGGCCTAAGAGCAGATGAAAGACTCATACGCAGTTCAACCAATCACCTGAAAGCTCCTGTAGCCCTTAACCAGATGTTGAAAAAGACAGTAACAAAGAAAAAGGAGGAAACAAGGTGGTGGGTATTGGTAGAATGAAACTAAAGAATTTTCTTTCCTCTTAACAGAATTTATCTGCAAATTAAAGTTTCTATTATATTCCATTGAATTCATATCAGGATTTTTTAATAATAGAAACCTGTGGAAAGGTGTTCACATTATCATGAATTACAGGAAATAACTTTCATTTTATGGTTGTTACTAATAATATTTTAAATTGCATCTCCTGTATTTGCCTTAAAATTCAGTTTATAAATTAAAGGATGTATATATATATATATATATATATATATATATATATATCTCTTAAAGACTTGAAGAAGCATGTTCAGAATATTGTAGTGTTATAGGGAATTATCTCTGCATTATAATTTCCAACAGTGTGTAAAGAATGCCTAACCTAAATAAATTGTTAAAAATATACTTTGTGATCACAGTTTTTACTTCATACTTCTTGAGTTTTCCCTTCAAATTAAGTAATGCCATGCCAGAATAGAAGAGAGAATATCTCACTTTTCATATATGTACCTATTCTAGTCGTAAGTTTTTGGATAAATTTTAAACATTCTGCATGGTTCATTTAAGAAATTGGCTATTTTAAACTTTGGTGTTCATTTATGTACACTAAGCTCCACTTACTTACATAAAAGTAAGACATGTTTCAGGAGAATCTCTCCCATCTTCAGTTGCTTACTGAACCGCTGTTACTCGAAACGATGGCTGGACATCTAGATGTTTCTGTCCAGCCATCGTTTCAAGTAACGGTGGTTCGGTGAGCAACTGAAGATGGGAGAGATTCTCCCGAAATGCATCACACTTTTATGTAAGTGGAGTTTAGTGTAAAAAAAATTAACACCTAAGTTTAAGATATATTACCACTCCATTGTCAACAGCTTCGTAAGCACAATATTTAAATTGCTATTGTTAGCCATATTTTTGTTTATTAGTTGCAATGGCTGTAAGTAACAGAAAGATTATCATATTCTTTCATTAAAGATGAAAAACAGCAAGAAGAAATATGTTACTGTTTAAAGTATGATCTGACAGATATATAACAAGGGAACTGGGGCCTTTCTCAAGTGATTAAAATCAGAATTTCAGAGAAATCTAGTCTACTAGGCTGTGCAAATAAAGGTTTCAAAGAAGACATTAAAGTTAAACCTTTGAAGATGAGGTATTCCAGTGACAAAAAATTGTTCCATGCAGCTCGCAGTTCCATTAGCTCTTTTTGCACAGTTTGCAGACTGCGGTAGAAATCTGACATCATCTATGCTCTGAAGAGTGAGAGCAGTTATACGTGCTGAAGGTTCATACACCCGATATCAATTTGTGTTTATTTCTATGCCTTTTCACTTTAGAAGATAAATGTTTTATTTGTAAAGAATACTTTAGTTTCCGATTACACTTTTATGTGTGCTTAGGAGTGCCATAAAACTTGGACGATATGTTAAAATATAATATGATATTAAGGCAGCATACTGTTTTACATATACACTTATGAAACCAATAATAAAAAATTAAAATGTTAAGATCATTGTGTAATTGAGTTGAACTAACACTCTTTTGCTCCACATACTTGTTTAAATATGTAGGACCAGTTTCACAAACCCTTCGTTCTCATCCCATTGTCAACTCTTAATTAGTTTAGTTAATTAAAACGTTGTTTGGGCTTTGAACCCAGGAGCTTATGCAGAAGAGCAATGTCTTCTAAACCACTTAGCCACCACTATTCTATCCTACTTCTTTCCACATACTTATGATTGTGACCATTATGTTTACAAGCAAAGGGCCACTGCAGGGTGCAGTTGTTGCATGCTTGTTGTGAACACAGCATTTACGAGCATCCCCAAAGTTCTCTGATTGACATGTAAAATCTGAGGATGGCTCATTTTTATTGCCCAAGGATGTACATAAAGTGCTATACTCCATATAGCCTGTAGTTAATCTTAATCATAAGCATATACAAGCAGCAGCATAAACTTTGCTACTGTTACTGCTGAATATAGATTCTGGCTTCTATAATTTTAATAGCTAGAATTAACACTCATATATAGTTGAACATACACAATAGAAAGAGAAGAGAGTAACAGAATTTAATAATACATCTATTAAAAAAATCCAAATCTCGTGCTTTAGATGGTAACAAGCTATCAATAGCCTTTTGATTAAAGTCTGAAATCTGCAGGATGAAATCTATCTCTACAGACTTCCTATATTTTGAAATCATATGACTCAAAAACTTGTAACTGGTCTACCCATTGTTTTAATTTTAATATTCTCTTTCAATTACCTCAAAGAAAAATACTTAGAATGTAAGCATTGTATAGTGTTCATTTCATAGCATTCAATTAACACAAAATCAACTTTTCTACTTTACAAATTTACATGAAACTTCATTAGCCTGTTATTCAGCAACAGCAACTAACAAAACAATTGGTTATCACTGCAGACAGTGTCTGCATGAAAGCATTGTTGCTGCAGATGAAAACTGTTTGATGTTGAAATAACTGCAAGTTTTCTCATATTAAATATAAGCTATTAATACACTGTTTCACTATAATTATGTATTAGTCTTTTAAATTATTTTATTTAACTTTAATGCAACAGCAATCCATATAAAACAGCCAAATGACAATGCACCTCTCGTCATGTATATATTCCCAGGAATATCTAAATAGTGGACCACACAAGGGTAATTGACTTCAAAAAAGGCGAAATGCATTCCATCTGCTGGAAAAGTGATGGCTTTAGTTTTTTGGGATGCAAAAGGAACTCTCTTGATTGACTACTTAGAGAAGGATAAAACATTACTGGAGAATACTACATTTCACTTTTGGAGAGAAAATGCAGTGGAATGGCCAAAAATAAGGTGTTTCATCATGACATGCCAGTTCATTCAAGTTGCAATGCTAGAGCAAATTGACCAAATTACAGTTTGAAATGCTTCTGCATCCAATCTATTCATCTTAACTTGCTGCCTTGGAATATCATCTGTCCCCAAAACTCAAACTTTCCTGGCTGGATACAAATTTAAGTCAAATGAATTTATACAGTAGGTAAATTAGTATTGTCAGAGCCTCTAAGAAATCCATTTCCATGAGGGAATCACAAACTTGGAGAAACTTTGGAACAAGTATGTTGAACTTCCAGGGAACTATGTCCAAAATGAAGTATGTTGCAAACTTGTTTCCTTTATTTCAAACCATCTGTATGCATTACATTTAAACAGAATTTATGAATTGTAGTAGCTTTAATAATGATACATGTTAAATCATAAGGGATAGTGTCAGGAAATTATTATTTCGATCATTTAGACATATAGACTGAATAGCTTGTGAATTTGGTATATAATAACATCTCGATAAATGCCCTAAGGTACTACTAGCGCTATTAACATCTCAGGTCATAAGCGTCCTATTCAATTCAGGGCTTAGAGTGGCCGATAAATTTTGCTCAGAAGTCTATCCTTCCAGGCATGGGTTATTTTACTGCCGTAAATATCGACAAGGAACCAACTTTACTTCTCTTCCGAAGGAAGCCATACTTAAAAATTCATCGACCCCAACCGAGTTTTCACCCGCGACCTTGGGTCATGGAGGCAAGTATGGTCACCACTAGACTGACTGGAATGATGTGATAGAACATGTGTTTGCCTCTTAAAGCGGATCTAAAAGCTGTTGTTCATTGTTATAATTTTTTACTTTTATCTCGTCCTCTATTAAAGGGTACCGTCTAAGAATTATTTCTATATTTCATTTATAAAAATATTCCCAGTCAATCACGAATAATTATAAAGATTACCCTCATATCAGCACTTTATAGAAAGGAAAAATCGCTATTTAGTGCTTGTGTTTAAAATGTAATAAAGATATTCCAGTCAGGGGAACAATGTGAATCTATACGCTTTCTTCGGAGGGAAGGAATTGTCATAGGCTTCAAATTTGTATTAAAATAAAATATTTTTAAATGTCCCTTTATTTCTGATATGTAATTAAATTAAGTGCAATTGTGTATAATTATCTTTAAGAATGAAATTATGAGAATCAATAAAATAATATTATAGCATGCCATAATTTACAGCAAACTAATACCTGGAGGCTTTTTTACATTATATCTGTGGATGACACCATCAATGAAACTTTCTGTGGTTTCTCATCATCCCCTTCAATTGACACCTTCCCTCAAGTTCGTCTATTCTGACATAACCTATGTCATCGCTCCATCCCATGGTACTGAATGGTCTTTATACACCGGCATTGTAAACGGGAATGTACAATACACATTCAGCGAGTGCCCTTAGAGCTTCATAGCTGTTCTTAAGATAAAAGAAACATCAGAACACGAACCTTCTGATTTATTACGAGCAACGAACTTAAAAAAAAAATACATGTCTATAAAAACAGTATCAACAGTTTTGAGTCCTAATATGTAGCACACAGTTCTTTACAATAATTTTCACTAAACTATTAAACATTTAAAACTTTCAAAATATGCACTTAGTTCTATCACTTTCATAGCTTAGTCATTGAACCTTTGCTCCATTTCGATAATCGTACTTTCACAAATTACATTTCTGGATTTATTATTATTATTATTATTATTATTATTATTATTATTATTATTATATACTTCCCCCCTTTTACCCTCGTGAAGAGCACACTTTTTACTTCTGCTGCATCCACTTCTATTTTTTTTAATTTGATTTAGTGTTTCATGTCTCAACCAAAATCGCTAAAAATAAATTGCAATTTTAATTCATATCTAACCAGACACCTCTTGGCAAGCTTGCTAAATCCGCACCGTCCTTGTGTCGGTCCTGGTGGTGTAGTGGTAACCATACTTGCTTTCTAAACCCAAGATCGCGGGTTCAAACCCGGCTAGGATCGATGGATTTTTTCGGGCGTAAAAATCCTAAGTATGGCTTCATTCGGAAATGAAGTAAAGCCGCGGGTCCCGTGTCGTACATTTACGGCACGAAAAAGAGCCTCAAGCCTGAAAGAAGAGGCCTCTGAGCAAAATTTGTCGGCCGTTTCACGCCCTGAATTTAATAGGACGCTGATAACCGGTGATGTTAAAGAGCGTCCGTAAATAAACAAAACAAAAAAAAAACCCGTCCTTGTGCGATAGTTCATATGCCATCATAGCGAACTCGAGCACAGGAAAATAGTATGAACTGTGCAATATGTACTCAACCAGCGGATGTTAACAGTTTCGGGTATCGGGTATTTTTAAAAAAAGTTGTACTAAATCACACTGAATTTTGTGCAATTTTTTAAGGGGAAGCGTGCAAAAGTTGTTAAATACTCTACCAATATGCAATGTGCATTTTATTCAGGGTGTTATTTCTACAGTTGGTGACAGCAATAGACAAAACATGTGTTCTGCAGTGAATCTATTGTATTCTTTTATTAATCTGTCGTGATAAACGTTTCGATTTTTTTTTTTTTTTTTTTTTTGTTAATGTTCACTATCGATTATTGTAAATATACATAGTGCTCTTCAATTCAGCCAGAATTGAATTAAAAAACCTTTCCTTCACTTCAAAAGATGGAGACGTCTCAACTTAACGAACTAGCAAAGACTAGATACAAACATTTGAAAATTTGTTTGTCATTAAGAAAAAGTACCTCTTTATCATGGAAAATTGTTTCATCTTGGTTTCTAAAATCTCACCGATACAATTTAATAATCCTGAAGCAGTATATTTGCCGACATAAGTGGACCTCTCATTCTGAAATTTAACCCACTTTTCAAATAATTTAACTGTTATTTTAGGAATCACATATTCATATTTCGTTGTGTGAGGGATCTCTTCCTTGCTAAGAAAATGCACACACTTTGAATGAAAGACACAGCTTGCCGATTCAACTCTTTTTCAATTTCATTCTGATGCATTATTTATCTGCGCACAAATTGATACGTTTCCTTGTAATTTACATTTTTTAATTGCAAAGGCTTTTGTGTGTTTTTTTTTTATTTGATGTGTTTTCCCCTGTTTCCAGTGTTTTTTTTTTTCACCTAAATTTAGTGAAAGATACTGAAATGAGCACCCCATCTGTTTTTTGTACAGCTTCAATATTATTTTTAAAATGCATTTCACTTAACCTGCAAAAACCCCCACCCCGATCGCGTTCAAAGTACAATCAAATGAATTAATGATATTTAACGCCCGTTTTTGTTACAGAGATACCGCAGGCGAACAATCAGTTGACTTACACCCATTTTTGCTGGTACTTAAACACTTTTTACACTTTGTTCAGGATGACGATTTAAGGATTTCGTTCGAAGACTGAGGAACAGTAACCGAAGAATCACTAAGCAATTCATCTTTCATTAGACGAGTCTGCTGCAATACGATGTCGTTAGTTGTTTAGACATTATGTTTCGGTAACACTTCTTCCGATAAAACCGTACAAGCCATTCACAGTAAAGTGTTCACTGATTAACAGTTAAAATAGCTGCAACTGCAACAAGTTCAAATTCGCTACAACAATGCAAGCATAACATTCCACCAGGCCTGCCGCACTATACGTGCTCATTGTTCAGTTTCAAATGGTAATATTGTTTATTTAAATACACATTGCAAGTTAGCAGTTATCAAAATGGGCGATAATTCAAATTCATTCGTATTTTTACTTTTAATTATAAATATTATATACGTTTATAAACATGTTCTAAATTTTCGTGAGACACTTTTTAATATCGTCAGCCCCTGAATTCATCACTGTCTAGGAGGGTTAGAACCCCCCTTTATGTCTTCTATTCTTTCATTTTTTTTTTTTTTTTTTTTTTAACCTTTCTCTTTCAATTCGTTTTAAAAATTGTGATATATGACCTTTTGCATGGATAGTGTTAAATAGTATAGAATAGTATTTCTTTTGTGCAGTTATATATTGTAATGTTTAAAATATCTCTGCTGCACTGAAATATTCTACATTTCATAACGTTGTTTTAAAAAAAATACTAATCCTATTTCCGACTACCCATTTTATAAATGTAATACAGCAAGTAGCAAGTTTTTGTTGTTATTAAAATGTTTATTCACACTTTTTAATCCCTTGTTTATTCCAAATAAAACGAAACCCCCTTGAGAAATTTCTCGCTATGCCACTGATTCCAGTAGTCTTGCCTCCCAGGGAATTATGAAAATGCTCTGTCTATCCGTTTCCATGGAGCTTAAAACTATTTTCCCCCTTGCACCTTCCTGGCTTACTTCAACGATCTGTTGCATTATAGGCAAATTGCACAGAAAGCTAATGAAGTACCGTTTAAAAGCCTGTTTGTGTTACCAAAAATAAAGTGAACAATTATTATGATATGAGAATACAAGCCAGTAAGAATGACCTTTTACCGGAAACACAAATTCCGGAAAACATCTTAATTTCGCAAGCGCTCCTAATTCGCAAATACTCGTTTGGATGGGGTAACTGGACTAGCTGATACAGCTGAGTATGCCATATGGCTCGGTGACCCATTTTGCGATTTGGTCTGGCACGCACCCTACTATTGCAAATGTTGACCGAAAATACCCCATCGCTTGCGTAGTGAGGTGTACACCAGCAATCAGAAGTTCTTGCCGAAAACGCAAAAGGATATAGACTGTTTAAGATTGATTAAGCAAGAAAGCAAAACACAAATGCACCGAGTATTATCAATAAAAAATGTATAAGTTATTAATATTCTAAAAATATTACCAACAGGATACTTATAAAGGCTGATAATATCTGTGCATTATAAACTTGGGAGATTTTCTTGCACAAAACGATTATCATTATAGTATGTCAGCAGACACCGGACATCTGGAAATATTGGTAGATGAGAGTAATACAGTCCATGCTGAAGCGCTTGGAAATCTGTATTAAAGCTTATGGTGGTCATTTTGAGTATTTTCTGTAGAGTTACAAGTAAGCATAAAAAAACGTAACTAAAAACTAAGTAAAATTGATCGTAATTGTTAGGAATTTATAAGTGTGTAACTAAACAGTGAAAGGGTGGTTTTGATAGCAAAATAGCGCAAAGTAAATAATCATATTATTGTTTCATATTTGCAAATTAAAATGTTATTCATTAATGTACATTAAGAGATTCATTATGATTGTTGAATAAAATTGAATAAAGAATTTAAAGTGTTTGTTGGATTAAGTTCAAGTTTCATTTTTCCTAAGTACCTAATTATTATTCAGTTTGGTTTTCAATTAATAATAGTCTGCAAGTTATAAATTAATACATAAATTCAGCTATTGCACGTATTATTATTGTGTTTTCAAAACAGTTCAAGTGCTACTTTATTACATGACAGGTTTGTTACATTTAAAAATGTTTAAATGCCCACAGGTGTAGCTTTGTTTATCAGTGGTCATATATTTCATTTAATTACTAGTATATCATTAATTTTTGTGTTTAATCAATAATAATAATAATAATAATAATAATAATAATAATAATAATAATTCTAAGAATGTGTTTTCTTTTTTTGTGATACTTATAGATTACAAGAATTGTTATTTTGTTCCCCTAATACCACACAATCATGTCATAATTTATTTAATTTCATCAAATAGAGGGCCTAATTTGGATTTCATGTTCTTTTTAAAGTTACTCTACTAGGTGAGGGATTCACTTAGTTTACGCAATTCCTGTGTGACGGACTTTGCCAGCTGATCTGCTTTGGTCACCGTTTTATAATGGTTCCTTTGCTCTTCAAAATATGTGTGTTAATGGCGCTGTTGTAATTAGTGTTAAAACCTCATTTTTAAGCTGCTGACACTAATATTGTTGCTAAACATTGCACTATCACAATGGCATTCAATTATGAATTTAAGAATGAGACGCTGGAATCCGTACTGGTGCTTTGGTGTACAAACACAAAAGCTGCCAGTACATCCCAATGATGATATCTCTCTATATATTAAGATGACCATTAAATAATTTAAATATTTGTTTAAATGTCGTTCTAATTTCAACACCGATTTATAAATATTATAAATAATAATAAGATAGACTATGCTTGTCATACGAAGCGACAAATGATCGAGGGGGTTAACAATATACTTCATAAAACGCAAATCATGGCACTCTCTAAACAAACAGACAGTAAAAAAGTGAATTTGAATTACACAGATTCGGTCCTGGTGGTGTAGTGGTAACCATACTTGCCTCATAAACCTAAGATCGCGGGTTCAATCCCGGCCACGGTCGATGGATTTTTTCGGGTGTAAAATTTCTAAGTATGGCTTCCTTCAGAAGGGAAGTAAAGGGTGGGTCCCGTGTCGTAGATTTACGGCACGAAAAAGAACCTCAAGCCTGAAAGAAGATGCCTCTGAGCGAAATTTAACTGGCTTTTCATGCCCTGAATTCAATGGACGCTGATGACCTGACATGTTAAAGAGCGTCCGTAAATAAAACAATCAATAAAAATAAGTATTACGCAGAAATTATAATCGAATGGAAACAACTAAAACATCAATTCATAAGTTACAAGCTCTAATATGAATATAACCAAGCCAAGTGCAACAATAATATAGAACAGCGGTTCCCAAACTTCTTGCATGCATGGTCCCCTTTAAGAGAATGAAATTATTGGCGACCACTTCATTCACGTCGCTGCTTAATAATAATTAATTTGCTAGTTCGCGAGCACGCTTCAACAGTATGATATCTATTCAGTCACAATAGTCATTATTGTTACGCTGCTGTATAACTGGGTCAAAATAATCATAATGCAACAGTTAGTTAAACACTCTTAATGTGAACGGACGTGAAAATGGATAAGCTCATGAAAATCCGTAAGAATAGGGCGCCCCACTCATTTGTTTTATATTTCCCATAATGTAAGCAAGTTGCATATAGATTTGTGAAAGTGAAACTGCTGGAGTCAAAGTATGTTCGTGTAATAGGAAATTGAAAACAGACGGGAAATGTCCGGTATATTACATATGTGGACATTTTGCAAATATTCTTTATGTTTTTAAATACGTGTACATTTGCAATTTCGTCAGTTACGAGAAATATTGTTCTTTTCAGACATGGAAGATGCAGGAGGTCGCAAGTAGGGCACGGGACCCAAGGCTTTACTTCCCTTCCGAAGGGATCCTACACAACACTTTTACTCCCGAAAAAATCCTCTACCCTGGCCGGGATTGAACCCGCCATCTTGGATCTAGAGGAAAGTATGGTTACATTACACCACCAGGACCGATAGAGAGCATTGCACTGAAATCGAATTGAGAATGTTCATGCGCACTAATGTAGTTATTTTTGTAACACAAAATCGATTGTTATTTCACATTACCTACAAAATACGCATGCTTATTGTTTTATTCCATTTAATTTTCTGTATCTGTTTTATTTTTCCAAATCTTACAACTTGAATCAACCAAGACCGACTACAATGACTAGACCCCAATGTGGGGGGAGGGAACCGAAGTCACCCTACTACTGCCAATAGCAAATACAACGCTTTTACGCAGTATTACGTTTACAAGATGACATCGTTGGTTTTTAAGAATCTGAAATTGCTTACATACAGTATTTCTCATATGTAAACGAAATATAGAATAATATATATATATATATATATATATATATATATATATTAAACTTCTCCACAGGTAGGCACAATTCTTTTTAAAATACACTAACTTTCAAATTACTGGACACCTTAAAGTTAATCGACATAGATGGGACTAATCATATTTATCGTCGTTTATTTTTATGAAAAGAACATATTCTTCCTTCGCAATAGTTATAAATGGGTGTACCTGTCTTGTACTAATCTCACTTGCAAAGGAATCAAAACATAGCATCCTGCTCATACCATTCATTAAAACTCTCTTCATCTCGCTCCAAAATCCTCTTTATACATTCTTCCGAACCTTTCCTTTCATTGCTAACCCTCACTGTCACATATGATGGTTGATTAGGGAAAATTGCACAAAGAATATGTCCTCCCTAACGACAAATGTTATTACGAAACGTTTAATACACACTGCACACTACAGTTGCATCATATTTAAAATGTTCATGGTATATACTCTTTATTCACTTCTCCTTTGATTACTGCTATTTAGTGTATGGTATTATGCGCTGCACTGCCGTAATTAAGACACACAATAGCAACCCATGTTGTACTAAACACTTTCTATTACTCAAGTTCCTGTGTGATTTCACTAAATAGTATTAACATTATAATAGACTAAAGAAATAAAAATCTGCTGTTTATTTACTTCCAACTATAAACAATTGTACATAATATACCAGGTACCGCCATGAGTAGCCGAGGTCGTTTAGGCGCGGACTCATGAGCGGGAAATCTGGGATTCCAATTCCACCAGGACCGTCCTCCCTGATTGACGGTTTTTCCAGGTTTTCCTCAGTCCTCATAAATGGCAAATGCCTGGCACATTTCCTTCCTTAAAAAAAATAATTTTCCAAATATATAATTTCATCTCATGTATCATCAGTGTCCACCGTCTTTGGTGTCTCAGTAGTAAAAACGGGCGTTAAACAGCATTCAAAATAATAATAATAATAATAATAATAATAATAATAATAATAATAATAATAATAATAATAATAATAAAATAGGTAAATGCAATAAACTAAAAAACAAGCCCATGTGTTAATAACAGTAACATGACCGATTCAAAGACAGCATAACTTCAATTGTAAATGAGTCGAAATGTGTTATAACATCATGTAAAACTCTCATCATCTCAATTCAAACCCCACTTCACAGCTTTCTTTCGGATCTTTCCTTTCTTTCCTAACTCACACCGTCACATACGCTGATAGATTACAGAAATTTTCACAGAGAAAATGTCCTCCCTAACCACAAATTTTGGTACGTTTAATACACATTACAGTTTCAGCATTTACCATAAATTTGTAAGATGTATTCTCTTTATCCACTCCGCCTTTAATTGCTGATATCTAGGAAATGTAAACATTGGTATTATGCGGTGCACTACCATAATTAATACATACAAGAGCAACCCATGTTGTACTAACACTTTATATTAAACAAGTTCCTGGGTTGATTACATTAAATCAATATTAACTTGATAAAAAACAAAAGAAGTAACGTGCTATTGTTGATTAACTTCCAACAATATACCAGCGTAATAAACCAGGAAACTGCAACGAATCAAATTAACAAAGCCGTGTAATTAACAGCATGAACCACATTTTCCGCCATTTTGTCTGCCTACATTGGGATCTGGAAAGTACAGTCAGTATCGAATCAACAATTATTTTGTTATTAAATAGGCTTCTAATACAAAAAATTAAGTAAATCAGGAAAACTTTGGTCATAGATTTCAACACGAATTGGAAAACAGCATGTAAACAGGGATCGTAGTGAGTGTTCGAATTCAATCCGAAAAGTGTATTCAAATCGATTTGAGTAAGACATGTAAACGTGGTAATAGTTTACTTGTGTTTTCCTTTATCTGTTTAGTATGTTCTTGCATTTGTCTTTAATTGTTTATTTATGAGATATTTATTTGGCAAAGGTGGAGACTTTTGTACTTTTTTTTTTTTGTAAAAAGAAAAATATGAGATTTATAATAAATTAATAAAGTAGTAACTTGCTTCTATCTGTTTTTATATCCGCTGCTGTCTCCTAACCTAATAAATTTAAGCCTATTAATGTACAGTAAATGCAATCTACAAAGTAAACCTAAAACTCTTCGCTACCTCTGTCAAATAATTGCTTATAATTTAATTTATACAGGTCTAACTGTATCATTCATCTAAATCGTGGATGTATTGCAGGTCTGCTGCCCTCGGAAGAGTATTTCTCATTCACCCTTGTAGGTTTTTCGGTACAATGCCCATATAACAAGTTTTGCACCTTTATTAAAAGGCGTTTACAGACAAACGAAATGCTTTTCGCAGAATTCAGCTTTGTAACCAATAATGGATTACTTCAGACTATCTCACGGAGAATTCTCTTATAAACGGAATGATTTTCACAAGTGACATCTCTTTATTATTAGCATCTGGCAGTGCCAGATTCTTAAATTTGTTTAAATCCCCTCCGAAAATAAGATGTACAGTTCATCGAGAGTTCCGAATTTTATTCAGCTTGTGAAATTCACTAGCGTCAGAGAAACTACAGTTATGTTTATCTTGCTTTATATCTTCATTTTAATTCTCAGAATTAATGTTTTGAAACCTGCATTATTTAAGAGCGTATTTATACTTAAAAATAGTATAAAACATGCGAGTCGCTCCTAAATAACTCATCAAACAATAAAATGCGAAGAAGGAATGTAGCATGCGATACCGGCCCCACCAGACTGTAGTATTGATTGCAGGGTAAGAACGTCTGTCGCTTGCCGAACACAGCAGACAGGTCGGGAACCAATTACATAGCTTCCTCAAAAGCCTAATTGCTAACGCAGGTCTTGCGGTGTTTAAACCAAATGTTAACCTCAGGAAGAGCCCAAAACATATTTTACGAAGATTATTAATTATAAGATAAGTTTTATTTCGCAAACTACTATAATCTATTCATTGTACCTTTATAGTGAAATATTACTGGGCATTTCCCGCTTTGACATTCCCTTTGTTGCTATTGGCTATCCAATTTATCTCCACACAGAAACAGTAGTAAACTGCGCAGTATTTTCAACATTTGTGGCGCACGAGGTCACGTCTCTTTCATATAAACATGTTTTATTTTGGGCAGAAGTTTAAACCAAAATCTTTTATGTGATTTAAGTTGTCCTATAATGAACGCAATTTTTGTTTTAATGATAAAACGCATTATTTATTTGAAAAGTGCTAATATTATTAAGTCAATATGAAGCACAAATACTGTCATTAAACATGAAACAAAACATCAAGTAAATGTCCTCCACGGCTTCGTAGCACACCTTCAATCTCTTTGTCCGTCCTGGTGGGGTAGTGGTAACCACACTTGCCTCTTAAACCGAAGATCGCGGTTCGATCCTGGCCAGGAACGATGAATATTTTCTGGCGTAAAAATCCTAAGTAGGACTTCCTTCAGAAGGGAAGAAAGCGGTGGGTCCAGTGTCATAGATTTACGGCACTATAAAGAACCTCATGCCTGAAAATAGTGGCTTCAGCAAAATTTGTCGGCCATTTCACGCCCTGATTTGAATTAAAAAAAAAAAAAATAATGAAAATAATAAAAAAAAAAAAAATTTAAAAAGCTCTCTTGGCCAAATTTTCAATGACTTTAAGGCAAAGTTCCGATTGAACATCACCCATGACACATCTAATTTTTGTCTTGAGTTGAGGGGATGGTTCGTGGATTGTCCACATAAACACAATATTTTACATATCCAAAAAAAAAAAATTAGTCACGTGGTGTCTAATCGCACGTTCTCGGTAGCCATTTTGATCGTCGTTGCGAGAAAGGTAAAAGTTCGATGCCTCAAATGTCCGTCGGCTTCAGTTGTTGTGTTGGTTTGATCTTAAAAGAATGCACATGAAGATCTTTTGTTAAAATTGACTGCAAACTGCTTTCTACCGACAGACGAGAACGAGAACGTCTGGGTGATTCGATGTTCTCTGTCGGTCTGGTGTCTTCAAATTTCCTTACCAGTCTCTACGCTGTTGACATGAGAGGCGCATTTCATCTACCAAAAATTACCGAAGTCTTCGAACGGTCTCTGCATAACATTCACCGTACTTAAAATGCTCTTTCAGAATCTGGATGCATTGAGCCTTCGTTTATCGCTCTAAATGATATCCCGAACAGTTACCCCAGGAGTGTTTTTCTTTTGAGATAATTTCATATGGATTTTTACATATGCCGATTAACTCTGCGATCAGCTAAAATGTGGCTGCATCCGTCCATAGAATTGTTTTCTAAAATTCAGGATGGGTATTATGTCGCATAAGAAATCATTCGCAGAATCCTCAATGAATCACCATCTTCAACCGCTTACAAACATTTCGGTCGATTGGTCTCAGTTTCTGGACGATCATTCGCCAGTTCGAGAGATCTCGTTCTGGTGGACAGAGATGCACTAATGACATAACTCTGAGTTAAGAACTGAACATTTTCTTCCGCTCTAACAGTTTATGGTTTGTCCGCTTCGCAGTAGCCCCGTAACACTACCCGTTTGTCAAATCGTTTGTTCAAGTCTCTAATCGCTTGAACCGATGACGGTTGAACATAAAGAAATATCGTAAAGTCTGCTATCAACAATGTTGTATATTCTTAATGTGTTCCGCCAACGTTGTAGCACATAAACACGTTGTTCTGTGGTTAATTAGGGATCCATCACAATAAATTAGCTTTTAGTACGTAAAGACGAAACCTAACAAAATAAAAACAAAAGATGACTTCAGATAACAATGACACAAAAATGGTTGCGAATCCATCGCTTATACACGAGCTATTCGTTTGTTCCAGTTATGACATCTGTATACGTGTACAAGTATGAAATCTAAGGACGAATATTGAGGAAAGTGACTTTCCGTGTATTTATGATCCTCAAAAAGGGAACCAGGGGAAATTAAACACCTGAATAGTTGCTTATTGACATTAACTGGAATTATGATGGTTCACTACTCAGCGTTTGGTAGCAATAACAAGAATGTCCCGTATCGCCACATCTTCCCTAAATTCCCTTACTTTTGTACTGGGTCACACTCTCAAGGTCATGCCGCGAAAGGAGCATCGCACGCGCAGAGCAAGTTGCGTGCGGTGTCAGTCACGAGGAAATGTGTGACGTAAGTCTTAGAATAGCTTCAGTTTATAAATGTTCCGTGGATTCACTGCGCAGCACCTTGCCAGATGGTGCAAATTGTGTGTACGTGCATTTGTTACATCGTGTTGTTTCTCTGTCTGTATTTTAATGCTTAGTGAGAAACAAGTTCGTGACCTATGGCAAGACATTCTCGAATACCAAATAATGACCAGTGTGCCCTGGGCATGTCATTAGCTTCAGCGCTTTCTTTGGATTGGATTGAATTATTTGGGGGGAGGAAGATGTTCGGTACCTGTCCTGTGTGCCAAATGCCCCCATGGGGACACCTCCGATATGGGGTGAAAGAAACTGGTCGGCCAGGATCTACGGGCGGTAATGCGCGGTAGTACCAAACTATGTTTCCAGATAGAACACGGCGTAGCCGGTGCATCCCCTTCCCCGAGAGGCTCGAGCCCCTCAGAACCGCTTCCATATTAGAAGCAGGGGCGGTAACCTGTACAAAAGTGCAAGTCGCTGCCAGCCCACTTCGCCCTGGCACTTTCAATCCTGTAAGAGAACCAAAGGAATGAAATGATAACAAAGAAAGAACAGAAAATTCGTGAGAAGTAAAAGTCCAACACCAACCGTCGCCTAAGTGAAGTCACGATCAGGTGGCCGGCTCTAAGGGATTTGAACCCAGGACCTCCCAAATGCGAATCCTTAGCCACCCCACACGTTGCATTTACTTATGTCCCTTAATATTGCCCACATTTCCCTGTAGACCAGTATTAGGGACAGATTTTACGATAGCCTTGGGTTGTGATTTGTTTCTATGTAACTCAACTTTTCAAAAACTAAATTTGTTTTTGGTGATCCATAACAAAGTCTTTGATCATCTCAGAACATTTGCAGAAATGCAACATGCAACATGCAATTTTTAAGATCATTTTTAAGATCATTGTAATAATATTAAATTAAAAAAGGTGTACTCGACATTAAATTGACACCCTTCGAACATGTTTAAAATTACAAAGCATTTCTACACATATGCATTGCTAAAAATATTAGAGAAACACGTGTTTAAATCAAAGCCCCAAAAGAAAATTTAATATAATGTAATTTTAAGACAGTCAGATGTTAGTTTCTCTCTGAATAATTAGTGCAGCTTCAAGAATGTGAGTGCTGTTTGATTTTTAGACGGGTTTTGAAAGCAATCTGTGGTAGGAAATTGTTATTTTGTGTTCCCTGAGGCTAATACAGAGCAATGAGATATCTGAATGCAACATCAGTCGCACAAGCAGTTGCATGAATTGAAGATGACCATTCCATTCGCTTTGTCTCCAGCCCTTCTGTCATCCATAAAGTGGAGAGACAGGTGGATATAAGAGACGGCCAGGAAAGGGTGTAAGAAGAAGCCAACAGAGGTAACAGATAGATGTTTTGTCCTATCAGCCTTTCGCAGACGCAAATCTACAGCCAGAGATCTACAAAATGATGTAAAAACAACACTGAAGTGATCATTTCTGATCAGATTGTAAGAAACAGGCAGAGAAATGCAAAGTTGAGATGTAAAATCCCCTTTCAAGCCCCTCGTTTGATACGTCAGCACAAGAAATCCGGCTGAAATTTACTCAGAATCTGTCAATGGAAGGCAATTCTCTTCACAGACGAGTCAAGATATCATTTGACGGGTTGTGATGGCCGTACACGTGTAAGGGGACGTCCTGGTGGACGTCTCTCTCCAGTCGCCATTATTGAACATGACAGACTTGGAGGCGGTTAGGACTGGCATTACTATTGAGTCTCGGACAGAGCATCTTGTTGTCCCACAGCGCATGAATGTTGATGTTTACATTATCCTTCAAAATGTCGTACTCTTTGCTTATGTATGGACCCTAACTTTTTTCTAATGCAGAATAATGCTAAATCTCATACAGCACGGAATACCAAATGTGCCTTGCAAGATGGCTAATTCGGGTGATGAACTGGCCTACATTCAGTCCTGACTTCAATCCGATGGAGTATCTGTGGGATACGCTGGTAAAACTTGTTCGCGGCCACAGAACCTGGGAAAACTCGCAAATGCACTCACTGAAGAATGGGAGAGAATCCCACAAATTTTTATTAGGAGGCTGATGCGAAGCATGTCATGTGGAGTTATGAAGTCCATAGTAGCTCACGGAGGACACACTAGGTACTGAGTGTTGAAATAATCATGGAAACATTGGTTACTAAATAATGTAATCTTGTATTTGCAATTTGTTTTCTGTATCAATCAATAATTTGTTTTTATTTCTAATCCTGTGAAATAAAAGTTTGTTAGAATGCCTATTCTAATTCTACACATTTCTTTCTAGTTATAATTACAAACTGTCAAAAATTAAATTATATCAATATTGATTTTGGGACTTTTTTTTAAACGTGTGTTCCTCTAATTTTTTTGAGCACTGAACTTGCTTTTCATTGATTTGTTGTAATTTGTTGAGAATAAGGGCTCTCGGAATGCACATATAACACTTGAATGATTAACCCTCAGGAAAGTATTTTTCCATTTATTTATTTAGACTTGGCAGGTTCTATAAAGTGCACTAAGAAGTGTAAAAACTGTAGATCAATTTGGCAGCAGTGCAAATCGAGCAGGGAATGGGCACGTGGATACAAGTTAATCCAAGAGCGTTGACGTCACAGACGCGTAACACTGTCAAGCTCGTTACGTAACATCGTAGTTTGTTTGAAAAGAGATTGCAGGGGATATAACAAACGCGCTTTCCCATTAATGATACTTATAAGCTTTTACGCCTGGATTTTGCTCTCTTTGGACAGAAGAAAAGTGTAAATTGACTCTTTTTAATGTAGATGGAATGTAATGTAGCTATTACATTGTCCCACAATGAACGCAATTTTTGTCTTAATAATACAAAACATCAATTATTTGAAAAGTGTTAATATTGTTAAGTCAATATGAAACACAAATACTGCCTTTAAACTGAAACAAACCATGTAAATGTCCCCCATGGTTTCCTTGGCACACGTTCACTTTGTTAAGTTCCGGCTGTATTTCATCCATGGCACGTCTAATTTTTGCCTTGAGTTGAGGGACATGGTGGATTTTCCACAAAAGCACACAATTAAAATTCATTGTATCGGAATTGTTAATTGTTGAGAACGGCGGCGGGCCCGTAGCAACGCTGTCTGAGGAGGGCAACATTCTTTACCGATCCCTGCTTAATGGGTCTAGCATTATTTCTCAGATAAAATGATAATTTAAATTCTTTATTGTGCATTTATCGATATTTGAGAGCAATAATTCACTGTGAGACAACGGGCCCATAAGGCTACATTTAGGAGCATCAATTTCAGTCGTCGAGAGATGGCAGAAGAATCGAGCTTCTTGATTTGTCTAGGTTATTATTTTATTTTTTAATAGTCCATTTGTATTTATTTGTTTGTTTATATTGCATCACAATAAGCAAAAAACTGGGGAACTTGTGTCAAAAGAGAATGATTCCTGGCATGTAGCAAGAACCTTTAAAATACATCAATTAAGATGGCGGTCTGAAATATGCATTTGAAACAGGAAACGCCAAAAACGGTCATAAACGTATTTTATTGTACTGACCTAGCATTATCATTGTATGCAAATACTTATTCGTTCTTTCTTTATACATATTCCTACATCATCATTATCATCATCATCATCATCATCATCATCATCATCATCACTTTCGCTAATACTTGGCACATTTGGGTCAACTGACTCCAAAAACATTAAAAAGATAATAAAATTTGTGCTAGTATTTGAAGTTACCAATATTCCTACATTTTTTGTACAAATTACCAGTGTCCGACTAATACTAATATGAGACTTCCGTGGAACAGAACAACGAAAACTCACTTGTACATTTGTTAAGTATGGAGTTATGCAGGTACAAGTATAGCAGAAACCTTTGTGAAGCAGAATTGTACTAATAACTACAAGTTACAAGCCCATAGACTTATAATGTATTAGACCATACTTTTGTGGAACAGAGCCCAGGTGATTTGGTGCTCTCTGTCGATCCTGTATCTTCAAATGTTCTTACCAGTGTTTGCGCTGCACTATTGATACGTTAGGTGCATTTCGTCTACCAAAAATTACACTAAATCTCCAAATGGTCTTCACCGTATTTAAAGTGCGCTTCAGAATCTGTACCAGTTGATCCTTCATGCATCAACCATTTTAACTGATAACAATATACATAAATGACAATCGCTAATAGCAACACAAACACATGACAGTCTGTTAAATTTCAGATCCGGCAACCTAACAAACCGACAGAGCCGTTCAATTTTAAACTTGATTTCATTATGAGAGACCCGATAATTAATTTTGTACTACATATTTATGGTCAATACATACACTAACATAATCATTGTGCTTGCAACGCTTCTTGAAATTATAGTATTGCTTTATCATTGACAATTGGGTTATAAAAAGCTTGACAATGAGCATTAAAATTTAATTTTAGGCAATTTTTGAATATATTACACTTTATTCCAGAGATAGATTACCCATTGTGCACTGGGGTTGAAATGAGGGATTGTGGGATTGAAACTGTTGGAGCCAAGTGATAATGTTCGTGTAGCAGAAAGTGGAAAACATGCGGTAAATATTCCGAAATTCCAGAAATTTCGTTAATTTCGTTGCAGTATAGGTTAATCTGTACTTGCGTCATAGGAATATGTTTGTTATATGTGCAATTGTGCATTATTCTGCCCAATTGTGTCTGAATAGTGGGTGCGAAGCATTATTCAGTCTCACGGTGTGTATAGAAGTATATTGCATGCAAGGTATTATATATGTGCACATGTTTATTCTGTTTCATGGTGTGTGTAGAAGTATATTGCATGCAAGGTAGATACATATGTACTGTTATATATGTGCACATGTTTACCACAAATTGTGTCCTTTATGTTTTTAAATCCACGTAAATCTGTAATTTCTTCAATTATATGTGTTCTCAGCCATGTAAATCGCACGAGGTCGCCCAGTAGATAGGGAAAGAATAGTTCTGCAAGTTATGGAAATACTTGAAATTGAGGCGTGTTGCATTGGCTTGCAGTAAGGAAGTTAATTAAAAATAACACTTGCAGTGTTGCAATGTCAGTTATTCATCGCTTTGCATGGACTTGCGAATGCATGTGGCGGTGCAAAGTTTACAAGCCATGAAGCAACAAACTATATTCCACGTTCCTTCACCTTTTTACCGCAACCGCGGTAGAGCAGGCTTCTATAGGAGCCACCAAATCCATCACTTTAATTTATTAACCCATGACCCACAATGTACCCACCTTCAATGCTTGTGTTTTGTTTGGTTACTTTTCTGCGACTATTTCACTCATGTGGCGTCATCTTAATATCGACCAATGAAACGAAATAAAATTTTGAATTTTGATCAATCACAGCCGGATTACGGAGTGAAATTATCGAGATTTTTTTTTTTTTTTTTCCCCAAATCCGTTTTATCACGCGACGTGCATTTGTCTTGTGGTCAAAGTAGTCAACTTTATACCTGCACTATATAATTCCTGAACACGTATCACTGATCACTTTTGCTAGAGGTGGTAGGGAGCTATTCATAGCAACAAAAGCATGGACAATCGTCAGTCATGACGCAAAATGGAGTATTCTTCAAAGCGTTTTGGTGATGCATCAAATGTGCAAATTTATCTTATCATTAGGAATTCCAAGTCACAGAATACTAAGAAAAATAGTCACTGTTTGTTATCTTTTCACTCTCTTTCAGTTGGTATTAGAAGATCGAACGGTAGCGATTGTATTAGTTTTCCATTTTGTCCATTTCAGTCTCACGGTTCCCTAATAGAATAGATATTCATATTCATAAATATAACATTTTATACAAGTGTAAATATTCTATGCGCGAATTTCAAATATATCACTTTTATTCTTATTCTATTCATGAAATAGTCCTAAACTCGTATTTTTCTCTTCTCTATTGGCATTACTGACAATCCTCATTCTTCCGTTGCAAGATTGCTAAGTACAAATATACAATTATTTAAACCAAGTTTAGAGGAATTATATTTAAATTCTTATTTTATTCGTGAAATAGTCCTAATAAATGTCACTCGAGGGTCTGAGCTTTCCAACTTGACTACGTTCGTGAATTTATCGGTTATCTCAGACCCTCTTGTGATATTAGTTGTGATAAAATTTAAGAAAAAACACGTGCTCCCGCTAAAAAATAAAGAAAAGGCGTGCTTTGACTCCAGCAATTTCACTCTCACAATCCCTCATTCCAACTCCAGTGCATCATGGCTAATCTAACCTATAGAATAAAGTGTATATTCAAAAATTACCTAATTTTATTCTTAAATAAAGTGAAATAAAACACTATTCATTGCTCCGTTTCTTATTTAATAATGAAATATATTTTTTCTACAAATGCATTAGAGCCTGGAATGCTTAAAATTAGGAAATTAATATATTCGTATCAAGAGCATTTATAAGAAAGTGAATACTGAAAAATAAAAATAAAAATACCCCCCCCTTTTTTTTTCTATTGACTGAAACTTTCGTCCATTAAACTATCTTTTAAACTTAAGCTATCACGAAATGTATAAAATTGCTCATAAACAGACAGTATCAAACAAGTAAATAACATCGCAACACATGACAACGCTCACCCATGCTATCCCCACCAAGATTCACGCCCCCACCTACAGACTAATGGCGTTAACACTTGATTCCGATTTGCGTAAGACTCAGAAATTTAGAAGAGCGTTTCACGAGCTCTATGCGATTTCGAAAGAAAAAAATAAATCTGGAGACGAAATACGAGATGTTTTATGTTTCCATGGGACTTTCAAAAGGGGCACAATTATTATTCCTCAAATAGGTACATTCGTATTATAAGAGACGTCTAGCAAAATCTACTTGCAACATACAGAAAAAGTTGTAAGAAAACTGATTTAATATCTTTACCACTCGCCAGCGACCGAAATAAAACATACATCACGACGCTAAAGTTATAACAATTAAAAACATTGCAATTGTCATATTATTACCCCACAGCGAATGCCAAACTGAAAGTCCATAGAGCTGATATATCAGCACGTGCTATGTATTAAGGTTCGACTCCAACAGAAATAGAAGTGCCCTACTAACGAGAGGAGTGACCCGACCAAATTGGTAGCCTGCAGTTGACTTGAAGTCAACTTTTAGTTCCGTTTGGTTTGTCTTAAGACAGCTGTGAAGAGCTCCATTGACAAGAGTGGCTTGTTTATCTTAATCCAGTCATATGCTTTTGAAGACATAAAAATCATATCTAAGTAATGAATTAATTAAATTGCAACTGATACGATGATCTATGAAGCTCACGCTATAGATCTTTAGGTGTCCACTCCCACAACGAACAGTCTCATTCTTATAAAAGATCCCCTGAGCTCAAGAGTCAGCGACTTACAGGAATGCTGTGAGTAATCCAGTGTAACAAGTGCCACATTTACTTCCTAAATATTGGCTACATTGTTACTTGCTGCGGTGTTGAATAAAGAATGCTAATGTAAGGCATTTTATCAGTACCTTTTAGCGAATTCCAAACAAATTGTGGTTGTACCAATCAAAAGATTTTTTAAATATTTCTGCAAACTTCTATCGATTCTACCTCCTAGGAACCGAAAATGGTAAAAGCAATATATCTGTTAACACTCTAGCGGCCACAATTTTTTGTTTTTTTCTCAACGAAACTCGGTATATAACAATCAATTAACAAACGAGTCATCCAGTTTAAAACCCAGCAAAATTGGGCCATTGCAAGTGGGGTAACTTAAAGCATGCTCTCCCCCTACCTACCTATCTGCCTGCCTGTGTGTCTGTATATCTATAAATGAAAAATAAAATTACACAATCAACAATGTAACTAAAATATTAATAGCCAGATAAGTAGAAAAAGGATAAAACACTTGGAAAGTCACAGATTATATCTCATTACCTATTTTGAACTTCTGGAGTTCTTCTAAGGCAAGCAGGCAAGTGAAGGTAGCAAAAATAAATATTGAATATCAAAGGTAAGATAATGCGTGGAAACAGATTTAAAAAAACGAGAGCTAGAGAGAGGGGGAGAATATAAAAAAAATATTAAACCCGTAAGATTTAAATCAGATGGCATATGCCCTTTGTTCAAAAATGAGGCTGTCATTTCTCTATCTCTGAGTAAATTCCAGAGCTATGAGTCGGTAACGCACCATTAAGCGTTAAATTAAATGCACCATCGAAATCCTTACAGTGAGACAGGGCATGTGGGCAACCAGGAAAGGAGACTTGGTTTTAACAGAACGTCTATGATTGTTCATACGAAGAGAAACAACAGGGGAAGTTAAACCGATTTAAAATGCTTTGCAAAACTTACAAGATAACATATATACGACGTTCATAGAAGAACAGGTAGCATATGAAGAAATGTTAAATTCTCTGGATAAATTAGGCCTGCGGAATGAATGACATTGCGTAACAAGTGCACAGATTTTACATTTAGGGTGTTTGCAAGGATATAAGCCTGCAAAAGGAAGAAGTAAATTGGGAGATAGGGTGCGGCGAAATATACTTTTAAGGTTAGGGTGTTCTAAAAGTAAGGTGGGCTACAAATTTAGAAAAATCACTTAAAGATGAATGCATTAATTAATTATCGTGACAGAGAAGGTTTTTTTTGTGTTAATGATAAATTGCAGTGTTCAAGTGAACTTTCGAGTACAGAAAAAAGTGTCAATGAGAGTATTTTTAAGCAGAAATTACATGAGAGCAGAAAACTAAAAGTACGAGCGCTCAAGTGAAATTTAATACCGTGGTTATAAGTAGCCAACACAGTTGCAAGGTATAAAAGTGACTTTAAATATAACTGTGAACAATTCAAGGGCTAAGATAAATTTGATTGAGGTAACAGCCTGAATGTTAGGTGATACACTTAGTGAAGAATGAATCAAGAATAAACTGTGTCATAATTTAATTCATAAAGTTTCTAATATGATCGCAGCTATCCGCTATACACACCAGAAAATTGCAGCACATCTACAAGGAATGGTTGCTATTGTTATTTGTAACCAGCAATAGCTACATAAGAGCTAGAGCCGCGGCATCTTCAAGACCAAGGATCGTCGCGGAGGGGAAGATACCGCAGCAGCTGGCCCAAGTATTAGTGGTCCGCACTACTTTTTCAATCTCCATTAATTAACAACACAAAATAATTAATCAATCAATCAAATAAATTCCCCTTCCACCCTTCCCCGTATTTATAATCATATCCACCATTACAAGCAACATATGTTTAAATCAAGGCTCCAAAATAAATATTGATATAAAGTAATTTTTGATAGTCAGATGCTAGTTATTCCCTGAATAAATGAGTGAAGTTTCAAGAACTGTTGAAACCAAATGAGTGCTCTTTTAACAGGTTTTAACAGCAATCTGTGGTAGGAAATTGTTATTTTGTGTTTCCTGAGGCTAATACAGAGCAATGAGATATCTGGGTGAAACATCACAAGCAGTTGCACGGATTGAAAATGGTCATTCCATTCGCTTTGTTTGCAGCCCTTCTGTCATCCATAGAGTGGGTAGAAACAGGTGTATACAAGAGGCGGCCTGCACAAGGGCTCAAGAAGAAGTCGACAGAGGTACAAGATACACAGATCCTATCAGCCTTGCGCAGACGCAAATCTACAGCCAGAGATCTACAAAGTGATGTACGAACAACAACTGGAGTGGTGATTTCTGATCAGACTGTAAGAGACAGACTGAGAAATGCTGGGTTGAGATCTAAAACTCCCTTTCAAGCCCCTCGTTTGATACGACAGCGCAAGGAGGCCCGGTTGAGATTTGCTCAGAATCATCTCAACTGGCAGCTCCGCCAATGGAAGGTTCTCTTTACAGAGGAGTCAGGATTTCGTTTGTGGTCATACACGTATGTGGAGGCATCCTGGCCATTATTGAACATGACAGATTGGAGGGGGTTTGATTATGGTTTCGACTGACATTACTGTTGAGTTTCGGACAGAGTTTGTTATATTGATGTTTACATTAATGACATCCTTCAACATATCGTACCCTTTGTTATGGTTGGATACTAATTTTCTTTTAATGCATGATATTGCTAAATCTTATACAATACAGCATACCAAAGATGTTCTACAAGAATGCCAAATTCCGATATGTTCTGGCCTGCATGCATAATGACCTCAATCCGATTGAGCATCTGTGGGATAAGTTGGAAAAACTTGTTGGGGAGCGTCTTGCTATGCCACATAACCTGGAAGAACACAAATGTACTCAATGAAGAATGGGAGAGAATCCCACAAATCTGTATTAGGAGGCTGGTGCGAAGCATGTCACGTAGGTGTTATGAAGTCATCGTAGCTCACAGAGGACACACTGGGTACTGAGTGTTGAAATAATCATGGAAACATTGATTACTAAAGAATGTAATCTTGTATTTTACCCTTGTTTTCTGTATCAATTAATACTTTGTTCCTATTTCTAATCCTGTGAAATAAAAGCTTGCTAGAATGTCTATTCTAATTTTACACAATTCTTCAATCTATAATTACAAACTGTCAAAAATTAAATTGTATCAATTCTTATTTTGGGAATTTGATTTAAACATGTGTTCCTCTAATTTTTGAGCAGTGTATTATAATATTATATTACAAACATGACATCAGCGCAGAATTCACAAGAATCAATAAAAGTCAGTTATTTTATCAGGCAAACAACTCAATTCGTGCTTGCGCAATTAAGAGACAATGTGATCTTGGTGCACATTTGTGTTGCACAACGCATGGGTCGCTTTAAATTGAATACCAGTCGAGGTTGACGATATGGGCACGATAAGTAAACCACAACGTCATCACTTCGTTAATTCCTCTGTTGCGTCACTGGCATTGAGTCCTTGTATATTTAACGTATCTTTCACAAGCATTAAAGTGGTTCATCAGTTACTGGCTACCTATTACGGCAGATAACTTCAAGGACTATTTCCTTTAAGATAAGATAGCGAGGGGTATCTAGATAAAAAGTTTGCTATGTCAAATACAGGGGAGATATGAGTGTGAAACATTCCTGCGGTTAGCAGTTTTTAATTCAAATACGCTAATTTTATTTATTTTTATACTTAAATGTTTGGAACACCGGCTGCATCAACGGACACAACAGTAAATATAGGAGCCCCTTTGGCTTAATGAGAAAATTTGTTTAACTTTAGAAAACATAATAGCTGTTATGTCTTAAAGCAGATAAAACTTTCAGTCGTAGCACTAGGGGCGATCTAAAAGTTCTTGGTCTGACTCAGATATGTTGTGAAAATGGCCAAATTATATGATAATTTAGTATCATCTTTTAGTTGACTCTTGTAAAATTTCAGGCGCGTAGTGTAATCATTTGTGACAATGTTGTAAACAAACTAGTATCAACATTTTCTACAAAATGAATAAAACTGATATACTAGCAGTGATTAAGTATTTCGTCTTGAAGGATGGAATTAGGTGCCACATTAAAGGACTTTTCCACTTCGTTTTCGACGATTAAAAAGTGGGCTGCTGAATTCATTCAAGATGATGAGCGCACAGGGTGTCCTAAAATTGCTACAAACATCGAGATTGTGACAAAAATTCACAACGCGTACTCAATGATCACCAATTGAAGGCACGCGAGTTGCTGAATTGCAAAGACCTCGATAGGCCTTGTTCATTACATTTTATTTTAAGTTTTGGTTATGAGAAAGTTCTCCGCTTGTTGGTGGTTTGTTAACAATGAAGTAAAAACGCGTTTGAATAACATTTCGCAACGGTATTTACATTATTTAAACGTAATTGCAGTGAGTTTCTCCGACGTTTCATTACAGTAAATAAAACGTGGATTCATTCCTACTTGCCAGAAACAAAATGCAGTCCAAACAATGGGTGCCAACAGATAAAAGTGCACTAAAGAAGGCAAAAAACAGTTCCATCTGCAGGAAAAGTCATGGCTACGGTTTTCTGGGATTCTCATGTTGTGGTGCTCATAGACTACCTCCAGAAAGGCACAATCATCTTCGGGGAGTATTACGCTTCACTACTGGACCAACTAAAGGATGCTATTCAGGCTAAAAGTCCATATCTTGTGAAAAAGAAAGTTCCCTTTCATCACGATAATGCTACTTCACAAGTCGGGGATTGTTGCTGCAACAACTGTATGATATTCGCTTCCACATCCGCCATATTCGCCGGATTTGGCTCCCAGCGATTATTTTTTGCTTCCACGCCTGAAGAAAAGGCAGGGTGGACAAATATTCATACCAAACGATGAGATTGAATCTGAGACAGACGCTTATTTTTCAGTTGGACAAATCTTAGTTTACTGAGAGTATTAAAAAGTTGGGAAGTCGTTGGATTAAATGCATTCACTTACAAGTTGACTATGTTGGGGGAAAAAATCTTGAATCTTGTATTTTCTTGGTAAGGCCGAAAACATTAGAACACCACCCATATACCATTTTCCCAAATTTCCTAATAGAGTACACCTTTTCACTTCTGAATCAAAATATAACATTGAGAACTTGTGTGATCACTTTTTGTTCATGTTTTATTTATGAACGCTCTTTAACATCTCAGATCAGTAGCGTCCCATTCAATCCAGGGCGTGAAACGGCCGATAAATTTTGCTCAGAGGCAGGCCTCTTCTTTCAGGCTTTAGGTTCTTTTACGTGCCGTAAATTTACAATATGGGACCCACGCTTTACTTTCTTTAAGAAGGAAATAACCATACTTAGGATTTTTACGCCCGAACAAATCCACCGATCCGGGCTGGGATTGAACCCACGATATTGGGTCTACGAGGCAAGTATGGTTACCAGTATACCACCAGGATCTACGTGTTCACAAAGCATAAAATACTATACTGAAAATATTTTAACATTAATACTAAATAAGATATCTGTTAAGTACAAACTTTATAATTCGCGGAAAGCCCCATTAATATATGCAATTCCCATTCATCGTTTAGAATGTTCTTGCCGTAATATACAAAACTGCTTCTTGTTTCTTATGCCATCTTCTGTAATTACGCAAATTATAGCATATCTCATTTTACTTTCCATTTAAAGACTTCGACAAACATGTTTATTGACTCTCAAGGTTACGTTTTCTTCAAACTTGTCCCTGGTTAACTAAAGAATTAACTTGTGCTACTGCAGCATGAAGGTACAAAAACCTCCTTAATGGTAAAGCGCTGTACTTTTTTCTGTTGCATTATCATTGATAGGTATATGTGTTACTTAATTTTGATTACTGCCTCCGTATTAAAGTTTTAATATATACAGCTAGGCCCACTTTCGCACTTCATATACTCGCAAAAGTTCGCGTATTTCCGGAGCGAACGTAGGTGTTCATTGTTGATTTGGTTTATTTACGGATGCTCTTTGTCATCAGCGTCCCATTCAATTCAGGACATGAAACGGCCGGTAAATTTTGCTTAGAGACCTCTTCTTTCAGACTTGATGCTCTTTTACGTGTCGTAAATCTACGGCAAGGGACTCAAGGCTTTATTTTCCTTCGGAAGGAAGTCACACTTAGGAGTTTTACGTCCGAAAAAATCCATCGACCGTGGCTGGGATTGAAGCTGCGATCTTGGGTTTACGGGGTAAGTATGGTTAGTGAAGGTAGATGAAAACTACAATGCGGTTATATGAGTTTCTGGCTGGCAGATCGCCGTACTGGGAGAAGTCAATCTTCAAGGCTGCAAAATGCATGTGCAGAATGTAGTTAGCTTGAAGGAGGGCTATGTCATCGAATGATTGTGTGCTCATAGGTTACTCGGTGCTTTCATTGTATGTAAATTGTGTATTAATTGTTTTTCGTTATGTTATTACCAGAGTACAGAAGTTCATGCATTTATTTTGGTTAAAATTGTCAGGCAAAAAAGCACATAATATACTTACAATAGCCATTTATTTTTTATTACAAGCAACAAGAAGAAGATATTTTTCAAGGTATCAACTGTCATAATCAGCCGCTTGTCTGAGAGACATTTTTCATCATGGAAAAAGAACGTTCTACCTTCAGTGAAGTGATTGGAGCTTATTTAAAACAGTTATTTCGGAAGGATTCATACCAGTTACAACAGAACATTCAAGACATAATGAAAATATTGACCAAGATAAAGTAAAGTAGTTTTGAATAGTCCTGGCGAATGAGCAAAAGATGCGCGGTGGTTTCTGTCCGAGTTCATTTTCTGTTAATGTGTCTATAGGGAGATCAGGTTAGTATCTCTCTTACGTCCGTACTGAACACACTGTAGGGCGGTTTATTGAACAACTGTATCGCTCTCATCTTTCTCACTTGCAATTGTTTGTTACATTTATGCAGCTGAGAAGTTAGTTATCCCCATCACAAGTTTCCTAGAGTTGTCTCGCACAGTTCGATATAATGTCATTCGCCAGGACTATTCAAAACTACAGTACTTCCCTTATCGTTGATATTTCCTGGTATCGTATGCCGGAAGTGAGCGTGCGTATGAACTTTTGCTATTTAAAGAGGTTAAGTGAATGGGTTGAGGAGAAAGTTGTTGACTGCTTGAAAAGAAATACATGTATAACAAGATTTCCAATAGATATTTTTGTGAAGTGAACATGTCATATAATTTTTATAACTTCTTTCACTTCGATATATTAAAATTCTTTGTGTGCATTTTAAAATGCATAAATAATCACAGAAAAAATCCATTACCGACCCCAAATGTACGGAAACATTAATTTCTATCTGACTCTTAAATATATGCACCGAGATAGAAAAGGCAGTTCCAGATAGAGAAACTGTTCGCCAGCTTGTTAAAAAGATGCCAGAGACAGGAGCTCTTAATGACAAGAAATGTGTTCAGAACGCCATATTCTTACATATGAAAGATTAGATGAAATACGGCATATGCTATGCAGATGCCGGCAATGTATTGCCGCTGAGGGACATCATGCTCAACATCTCGTACAACACAGGTCAGAGCTAACCATTATCAGTTTTAAACAGTTTCATTTTTTGCTTTTAGTAAAAATAAAAACACCAACTTTCCAGTTGCAACGCCTGCGTTTCCCTTGTAAGCAGCCTAGTTCAGGCGGCCCGTAACTCAAATAACTTCATTATATATACGGTCAAATTACAAATAAATTTTTCATTTCCCATCCCCCAAAAGTGGCGATTTTACTACAGTAAAATATATAATATTTTTTTAACTATTTTATTCATTTTACATGCCCTGGGATAATAAGCAGAGGCTGTGTGCCAATTTAAATCAACTGGGGGCATTTTAGGTTTTAACCTTTAAATTGCTACAGCCAAATAAGGTAGTTTATTGTGCAGAAAATGGTATTATATCTCAAGAAGATAGCAAAAACCAAAATCTGTGCATACTGTTTCGATATTACCTATAGGTTAAGATTTCATTTCTAACAGTAAGACTTTTGTTTAATTAATTTAATCCTAAAGATCGTCATTAAATTTATTCTACACACTTACTTTTCAGTATGAAAGAAAAATCTAAACTCCTTTATTAAGAATATTTTGTGATACAATCGACCTTTTTTTTTTTTTTTTTTTTTTAAACAAATGTCAAGCGTTGCCTAGCAGCAACAGAGTCGTTTAGTACGAAATCTTCTAGAAGTTCCATCTTGAAACTTCAATCAATCTTCAGATGCCTCACTGCTTTCTTTTTCTTGTTGTTTTAATTCCCTTGTCTAATGTTGAAGCTGGACATTAAGTCATTTTATGTAGAGCCTTTCTATTCTTGGTCACGAGACCTTGCCAAGCCAGGGGACCTTGTATCTATAAGTGTATCACATTCATGCTTCTGCAGAAAAACATTTTATCTCCCTTAAATTTGACATGTCAATAAACTTACAGCAGATCCTCAAAATCAGCACTTAAAAGAGCAGAAATAGGGAATCCGTGAAGTAATTTTAACTACCAAACGAGGGGATTGAGCTAGAAGTACGTAATGGCACTTTCATAATCATTACCTCGACATCTCTCAGCAAGTGTGAAACTGTGGGCTAACAAGGCCAGCAGGGCGGAGGGAAGTGGGGGCGATTCAGGGAGCCCTAGAAGTATAGTTTTATTCCTGTACTACAAAAATTTAAATTAGCGTACATTGCAGTATAACACATTATTCCACAAATACTTAATAATACGAATTTGCACACGAATCTGTATGTTACACTAAATATTGCATTGTTGAATCGTATTCCTACTTCGTCACAAATGACACGCGGCCACTCAAAACTCGGTTACTAAGAACAGCTGTTTCTATCATTTTACATCAATGAAATAGTTAGCCTTCAAGCTTTGATGTTATATGGGGGATCTGAAAGTTTTGAGAATGAAAACAATATAACGTTTTTAAAAAATGTAATCTGATCATTGCATATTTTCAAAGTATTCTTCACACCCACGGGTGGCCGAGGTCGTTAAGGAGCGGACTCGTGAGCGGGAGGTCTGGGTTCGAATACCGCCAGGATCGTCCTCCCTGACTGAGGTTTTTTCCAGGTTTTCCTCAGTCCCCATAAATGGCAAATGCTGGGGAGGTACCCTAAATTTAGGCCTGGAACGTTTCCTTCCTTAAAAAAAAGCCCAATATATCATTTCATCTAATGTATCATCAGTGTCCACCGCCTGGTGCCTCAGCAGTAAAAACAGGTCTTACACACTATTTAAAAAAGAAGTATTCTCCATTACATTCTATACAACGTTTCATCCGTTTAAACCATGCTGAATGCTGAACGCCATGTTTCTTTGGATAGCGTGCAAATACATCCTCGTATGCAGTCACTTCCGGGTTTTCAAATCAAATCAATTTGTTTATTTTATTTTGGTAATAGAAAAAAACTCGCATGGGGCTAGATTTGCACTATAGGGAGGTTGGGGAAAATATTTGACTCCTGAAGAAATTGAGTTGTTTCCAATGCAATGTGAGCAGAGGCACTGTCATAGTGCAACAGGATTCCACGCAGACCAGTCTTAAAGCGCTTCGTTCCCAGTAAACTGAAGACATGTAACAGAATTTTATCTGACAGTGACAGTCTTTTGTCCGTCAAATGGAACTGTCACAATGTGACCACTAGCTGAGAAGCAAGTGCAGATCATCTTGTTGCCAAATCTTCCCGCTTTTGTTGGGGGATCATCTCCTGGGAAGAGCCAGACCGACGATTGTCACTTAATATCTGGATCATACTGGTATATCCAGCTTTCGCCACCTGTTGTGATGTTAAATATATGTTTGATCTTCTTCCATCAAATTCTTCTAATATTTTCTACGCAGCTTTCTTTTCTTTCATGATTGTTTGTACTTCTGCCGATCAATGTATTCAGCCCATCGTGAAATTTGATATGTACCGCGATGATCTTCCCGCAACATACGCTCTGCTTTCATCACATTTTCATCCGTTGTTGCTGTAGCGGATCATCCTGCGCGGTCTTCATTTTCCAAGGAGCCCCTTCCTCTTCTAAAATCTGTAAATCGTCGATAAATAGAGGATTGCGAAGGGCAAAGATTCCCATAATGCAATCCTTCAAGCTGTTATCTCCCATAAACCGATTTTAAAGTAGTAATTCATTCTCTCGCTGGAGATCCATCCTAGCATCCGACGCAGTAACAAACGTGTACACATACACAGAAGTGCTGACACCACGCATTGTTGGAGCGCTTTCAGACTTGCACATATTGCTATCTGAACGTTTTCTAAATATAGAAAAATGTTTTGTAGTTGTTTTCCAAGCTGTTTTTCATATTAATCCACTAACTTCATTTTAAAGCTTTTGAAAGAATGATATTGATTTTTCCCGTCTTCAGAATGCGAGGTAAACTAGTTACAGACATAATTTCTAAGAAGCACTTGCATTTGCAAAACAAGAGTCTAACAAACTTAGCGAGTGAAAATAAAGTATTTTGATTAGTTAGTTCAATACAAACCCATTATCGGGTAGCGTATTTAATAATACACCAGACATCATTATAATCAGATCTAAGTTAGATTTGAAGCAATGAATTAACTAAGTCAACTGTTTGTTATTTGTCGTCTGCATCAGTACACCATACATATAAATCACGAATATTTTGCATATGAAATAAATACTACAATATATGCTAATAGATCTTTTATATCTCAACATTTATGTAATTTCTCACTTTGCCGGTAACTGCTGTTTCTGCAGCAGAACCATCTTTCTCAAAATTAAAATCAATAAAACAAATCACGCAATTTCATGTATCAAGAAAGGCTGATTGTGGAACGTGAGAGATGAAGATCAATTGACGTGAATGAAATAGTAGAAAAGTTTGCATTAAACAAATTCAAGACGATTGCGCCACTTTAAATTAACTTAAAAAATGATTAATCATATGCTTTTCCTGGTATGTTAATTTGAACTATTAAATTTAATTATCAACGAATAATTAAATTTAATCATTGGCTTCCTAGATCCTAAAGTTAGGTAATATATTGAGCGGGGGGGGGGGGCGACAATTTTGCGTCATGTCACTGTTTCCAAATCTATTCTAGACGACATTAAAAGATCAGCTGTACAAGGGGCATTTAAAAAGGTTTGCTAGTGTCACCTTAAAGTCCAGGCTAAGGTTTGAATTCGAAAACTTCCTCACACTCCCTCATAGTAAACCATCTCTCACCATACACAGTTGCAGACGATGCAACACTTGTCAAAAGCACTACTGTGCTGGGACTGAGATACTATCAACAGGGCTGAATTTATAGCTTGAGCAAGGTCCTGTACTCGTTAAAAGGTTTTCCAGCAAGGCAAAATTTCACTCGAGGAAACAACCACAAGTAGCACGGTGCAAGGTTAAGTTATTGGACTTGGCGACTTCCATTTTCCTCAAATGTGCAGCTGTTCTGAGGAAACGCATTGTCGTGCAAAAGCAACAGCCTTGAAAATCCTGTCTTTGGACGCCTCCGCCCTTCAAATAAATGATACAAAATATGTGTCATAGTATTCTCCATTCACTGGCATAGTCACTAATGGCTCTTCATAGTTGAAGAAACAGTGAATATTCTCTTCCGAGCACGAAAAATTTGTCGAAGAACAACTGGTCTTGGGTCATTCTCATTTATCCACACGCAGTTCTGAGCTTTATTTGGGGTGGTATAGTAATAAAACCAACTTTCATCACATGTATATATCTGTCAAATGTTTAGGACCATTTTGGTGGAAACATGCTCATTCCTTTCCCCTCTTAATTGGTTAGGGAATGTACAACCCATTTTGCAGATTTTTCGCCACTTTAAATGATCATGAATTAAATACTGTGAATGCTGCCAACATTGATACCCACTTCCATTTCAACAGTATAAGGTCGATTTTCTTCCACCAAGTTCCTCACTCTATGAATTGTTCTCTCGTCCAGTTTCCCCGAAGCAGGCCAGAGAGGGTTGTCTTTCAAAGTATCTCGTCCTTCTTCAAATGATTAAATTCTTGCAATAGTATCAAATGAACATACTTGATCACCATTAACAGTTATCAAGCCCTCCTGGATTTTTCCCCGCTCTTTTACGTAAGTCTTAACTTAAAGCGTGTGAAAATGTAGAATCTAAAGTTTTCTTTAGAAGTATTCATGGTTTTCCACCAGCTATTGACACGCGACTGACCTCGACAGACTATACGTCAGTGACTATGCAAGTTTAAACTTGTACTTTTGTATATTTTGATAGCTTAAGGTCCATTGTCGCCCGCTGCGTTAATTACATTTTTGTAGTATTTATGTTCAACAATGGTTAGATTGGTTGCAAAACTTGATAATTTTTTTACAGGCATAATTTCCTGCGCTAAAATTAAAATTAAGTATTTGTTAGCTTAATGTACATGTGATTATCACTTTCGGTTCGTCTGAGAGCGGTGTGCAAGTTGAGATGTTCAGTTCCGCTACAGTAAAACGGAAGTGACACGCGACAATGTGCTGTTCTGAAATTTTGCTTTCGTTTCAACAAACCTTCAGCTGAGGTCTGTGGAATGTTGCAGACCTATGGATCGTTTTTTCTTCGCTATAGCACAGCTCAAGGGGGTTTAAAAAGGGGAGGCAATTTAAAAAATTTGTGTTCTTGCGGAATAAAACATTAAAGACCGCTGATGCATTGTCAGCCTCGAATAACATGAACACTTTCAGAAATTCTGAAAAATTTCACAGAGTGCAACCCACTTTATAGCTAAAAATTTGAAGAAGACGTGTTATGCACGTTAGATTCCAAGATTTCCGAACAAAAGAAGTTCGCGCGCAGATTTATATGTAGTTTCTTTAAAAAATAATATATGCTGATGAAACTTAGCTACAGGATTTAGATCTTGAGAGCAAACAGTTGAGCCTTGTGTGGAAATCTCAATAGATAGCTTTTTTTTTTCTGCTGGTTATTTCATTTTTCGATATTCAAGGAACAGTTTACCCTCATATCACACATGTGTAACCGGACATTTGAGATGACCTGGAAACTGTGCAAGGCTATCTTTGCGTGCAACAACCTGGATGCTGCAGCACGATGATACACGGCCGTACATTGCGAATGTTGTTGAATATCTCACAAAAATTTATGCGAGTTACACCCTTCTTCAACCCAAAAATCCAGTGTGAATTTTTTTTATCCCTTAATTGAAGAGACATCATCTTGTAAGCAACGATTTTTATTTGGTTTATTTACGTATGCTTTTTAACATCTCAGGTCTTCAGCGTCCCATTCAATTCGGGGCTTGAAACGGCCGACAAATTTTGCTTAGAAGCCTCTTCTTTCAAGCTTGAGGTTCTTGTACGTGCCGTAAATGCATATGAGACCCAAGGCTTTACTTCCGTTCTGAAAACAATCCATCGACCCTGATCGGGATTAAACCCGTGATCTGGGGTCTACAAGACAAGCATGGTTACCATTCGGACAGACTATGCAACAATGAAACTAATGTGTACAATACATATTCAGCTAATATTATCATTCTTTATGCCCCCTCATAATTAACCAGATAATATTTTTGGTAACCCACTCCCTAAGTGGTATAAATGTATCATTTATTTCTTAAAATTAAAATATAGGAAGCAAAAGATTGGACAAGGATAATAGCAACCCAATGAACTATGAAGCAATTTGCTATATTTTGGTTAAAGGCGAGAGCAGCGCTTGTTACCACTTATTGGCAAACATACAAGCTTGCTTGAATATTACAAAAAGTTTTACTTAACTTCATTACAGGAGATGCTGAAACTCACCACAATCATTTATACATTTTTGGCAACTCTTAAAAAACCCATCCACCACTTCATGTAGTTTGCAATGCTTGTTGTGTATGCAGTACTTTTTATTTTACCTCAGAGATTAAAAAAAAACAGCCAGGAAATAACATTATGCAACAAGAACTGCAGTGGCAATGGATAGATTATTAAATGGGCAAAAAATTATATGGATGCTGGCTGTTTGAGGAATTTTCTTTAAAGTTGTAAATAATACATCTAAATTAACTGAATGTAAGGAGCCACCACAAAATGCAACTTATCTAGAATTTCCTTGTAAATCTAAACTTGTTGGTCATGAATGGCTGTCAGAACATTTAGGATGAAATTAATCCAGGAGACCTAAAACCCATTGAGTAACAATATGAATACAACTGTTACAAAAGAACATCTACTGAAATGCATGGCAACTTGACAGCAACAAATGAGTTAAAAAAAATTTAAGTTCTTTTGGGAATCTACAGGAAAAAATTGAATATATCACCACCCCCACTGGCTACCAGCTAGCAAGCAACCAAAATAAAGCATATGCCTTGCTACATTTGAAATTCTTTTACACAACACACCGTTGATCTTGGCTGCCCAATTTAATGTTATACGAGGTAATCAATTTGATTCTGTAACTCCAGCACATTTAGTCCATCTGGTCAACCATTTTATGCACTTTAACGCTGCTAGAACTAAATATTTGTTTCTTCCAAGTTTATGTCCAGAGCAAAGCTATCTGTGCAAGCCTGGGAGGATTGCAAGATGGGCAAGGAAAATAATGTGCAAAGTTCAACCAATTAACTTCATTTGAAGTAACGAAAGTGTGTGAGTGTGCAATTTCCATGGTTCAGTTTGTGCTTTCATTTTAAAATCCTAAAGATAAGGAAAACATCCAACAGGAAAGCTCTAATTTTGCATAAACAAGCATTTGAAATTATTTAAGCTTTGTGCCAAGAATGCACAGCTGAAGCCTGACGTATTGGTGTGAGAACTGTGCAGACAATTGCTAAAGTAGCAATATCATCCTTGTATGATATTGGTTGTTTTTAGAATACAAGGAAAAATCATACGCATAAACAAGATTTAGAGGACTTCCTAAAACCATGAATGTCATTTCGCAATCATACTTTTTAGCATATTGCACCCATCATTGTTATGGATATCGGCATCGTTCCTTTCTTAAAGCACGTTGTATAAAGACCAGGAAGCAAAAAACATTTAACATTCTAAAAGACACAGGCAGAATTCTTGCAGCTGGTTAAAATGAACAAGCCAGGGTGCAAAACATAAAAGGGCAGGAACCATGGTATTTTGGGTAGCAGGACTTGCAGCTTATCACTGCCATTCTAAACATAATTGGTAAAGCATAAAGCATTGTATTGCCTAAAACAAACTTTCAAAATTGCTTACTCACACATAATGTATCTGATAATGTACCTGATAATGTACCAACTCCAGTGGGGAAACTGTGCAAAACATACAAGATAACGGCTTCCAGCAAGAGCTGAAAAGAGACAGCATGATTGAACTGGCCACTAGTCAGCATTAACGATTAGAGTACAAAGACGAGCAAGATGACTACAAATATGACAGCAATAGAGTAAGCAGTTTGTATTCATACAACATTGATACAATCTTTTTTTCCATAGTTACTTATGTTAGTTTACATGTGCAATTTCTTTCTATCTTTAATCATATTGCAAGCTTGCAGGACGAGGTGGTTCTCCATTCCTATGAAACAAGGCATTTTTTTTCTCTGCCCAGGAGCTAGGCAACACCCACACAGATAGCTGCTCCAGACTCTGTGTGCACATTTCTTATGCATGAATTCTCAATTCAGTCTGAATTTTGTGCATTGTCTACCAGCTGTGCAGTGTTATTAACCCAAAAAAACTATAGTCTTCAATTGAATAACTGGTAATGGTTACTTATGGTACACCTATGCCGGGTTTAACTAGGTATGGCTAAACTTTTACACAGAAATAAATGTTACATGGGTCAGGAAATAATATTTCCATGCCAGAACTCTTTCTATAAAACTCTTAATACTACATTAGTCATAGGAAAAACCCAGAAAGAGAACATACCAACACCACATTAAATTCATTATTTGAAATGTTCAAAATGCCCCGTGCTAGTACGTGTATGCATCAACACACTTATCACATTGAATCTTGGATGCGCTGATGTATTCCTCAAGAATTGCACAGTATTACGCAGTCTTCCACAATATGGGCACATAGTTGAATTGGCATTTGATATACAAGAGCTTCCAAATGTCCACACAAATACAAATGAAATGAATTGCATGTTAACATTACCTTCGTTCAAATGTAACACAAAAAAAAATAGCAGTGAATATGACAAATTATTACTCCGAAGTCATAATGATTTTGTAATAATTTGTCATTTAATACTATATTTCACAGAAAGAAAAAAAAAGAGAAGAAAGAGAAAGAAAAAGAAAAAAAAAAAAAAGATAGAAAAACCTACTGATCGTGAATCTTGAAATTATAACTTAACCAAACATTATTTTGCACATTTCAGTTTCATATGGGGTGTTTCCCATGATTCCATGTACTATGAAGAATTGTACAGGAGTTTTAACATGGAAAGCATTTCCACATTCATGCACATGTAACATTTTCTTCTGTGCGGGGCATGAATCCTGAAAGTTTGATTATAACTTTGTTATATCCAGTATATAATAGTATGCAAAAGCATTAAGTATACTGATAAACTGTAAAAGGTGCATCTATAAGAAAATAGATCTATTAAACAGCGACCTAAGGACAATATATTTTTATTTTCCTAACAGCATATATACTTACAAAACAAGCAAAAATCCTCTAACAGCATATATACTTACAAAACAAGCAAAAATCCTATCTTGAAATGTTGGTTGCTAAACTAAGGGAGAACTTACTTATAACTACTGTGCTGTTACCACAGCCAGTTTCTTACTGTCTTCAGCATATGCACTCAATTTTTTCAACTCGCATATTAAACATTTTATTTTAAATATTTTCCATGGTTACGATTATTATTGTAACATTGGCATATTTGCTTTAACTACAGCGGAAGCTACATAATGCCATCTAGCAACAGAAATATAAGCTGGACTTGCATTGGCAGAAAAGTAGCAGCCTATATGAAGACAGATCCTCATAGGAAAATTTGCACCTATGATGATGATGATGATGATGATAATAATAATAATAATAGTAAAAAAAACGGGTGGAAGTGCATGCAGTTAGAAACACATTTCTACCAGGAAAAATTCAAATTTTTAATCTCCTAACTGTAGCAATGTTGATCTCGTGCATCTGACGTATTTTTGTTACCTGATTGGGCAAGCCTCTTGTCAGCAGTCACCACAATAAAAACAACCCAAGTGTCAAAGAAATTTTTCCTGTACTATAATGGCTATTATTTATCTTTCCCTTAACTCCCATCAGGTGATTCATTGCTGCAAGGTATTTGATTTCAATTTCCCGATTTATGCACACACAACTTTGTGTAACAAATGTTTGACTACTACTACACTAAATATTGAGGTTTTACTTACCAATTAAATTGCTTTTAGTTTTTTCCATCATTCCAAAAGTGGCAAATGAAAAGTTCAAGGAAGGAATAGATGGATAAGGTCAGCCAAGGAAATCTGGAAGATTCTGCAATAGGGGAGAATTAGAGCTATGTTAGCTTTTAGTTAACCAAAAGCTATGCATATTCCTTCCCTCCTTTATTTTTAACGTACATCGATGACAGCAATATATATAAATAATAAAGGTCAATAATTATCTTACACAGAGGGTCTTTTTTTTTTCTCTTTTGCTTGTTTGCATATTATTAACATGAGTGGAGGGATAGAGATTAACAAAAAAGGTAGGTTTCTAACCACTAGTGAAATGCTATAACCTGGGAGCAGATGGACTGAAAATACAATTTTATCGTGGCCCAGTTGATCTGGTGTTTTTATTTCAACTCTAAAGGGCAGTGCTGCCTGCAGCCCAACAAATTTTTATAATAATCGCTGGCTCACAGATGAATTCTTTTAGATTATTTTGTTTGTTTTACTGTAATCACAATTTACTAAACAGCTCACATGTATGAAAATCAACCTAACATCTCTCCATATTTGCTTCCAAGAAGCCATCAACATCACACACAAACTTGGGCTAAAAAATAATTTCACTATTACACCAATGTGTCACTGCATTCTTTGATGTGTTGCGATGAACTTCTGCATGATGTTGAGCACATTTTTAAGTAATGGAGGTGCTAGGCCAAGATTCCAGCTATGTGGCAATGAGCCATGCTGCCACCAAGGTGTTTCAATAATGACAGCTATGGTCGATCTCACTGGTAAATTTTGGATGTCTGTATTTGCTTTCTAGAAGATGAATGCTTTAATTTCATCATATAATACCAGTACAAGGGCACCACCAGTACCTCTAAGAACATTTGAGAAAGCACCCTTGAAGAAGGCAGCACCACCTTCTGTCTTGTAGATGACTCCCCAGGCATGCAGTGTGTTCTTGTACACCATTTCTGACTTCTTGCGGCCTGACTGCATCATCATACGCCTACGTACGGTGTCAAATGGATAAGACACAATACCCGCAACAGTAGTTACAGTCTGAAACAATCAAAAGAGAAAATTAGCTCTACATGCCTTATATGAAAACCTTAATTATAATGTAAATTATGAAAAAATAAATTAAATTACAGGAATATGAAATGATCAAATGTAGTAAAATCTACAGCTGAATAAAGATTCAGCGTGGAGAGAGAAAATTAGCAAGAGACCAGTTTGCACAGATCACAAAGCAGTGAGACAGCTTACCAATAGCAAAGTCACCAGTAACTACTGTTAAAATTGCCATAAGATTCAACATGAGTAATGGCTCTCAATATATTAAGAAAATGTGTTTCAGATGAACCCCAAGGCAGCTGTCTAGCACATTGTAAGCAGTTAAAGCTGCTTTTCTTCACTGAACTGTGAAAGGTTGGGCCTGGCAGCACCATTTCTAGCCATGAAATTCAAGACAAATGCTTCTGCTGGAAAATCAATCCTGCTGATAATCTTTTGGTACATGAATGTACTCTTTAGGATACATTTCCAGGAAATGGGTCACTGATTAGTGGCCAATACTGTAACAAGCTGGATAATCTTTTTGGGACATGAAATTACTTTTAAAATACATTTCCCAGAAAAAGGTCACTGTGACTAGTGATCAATACAGTGACAAGCTGGTGAATAAGTTAAAGCCCATTATAAGATCAAAATGCCAGAGACTTCTCTCAAAAGGAGTATTACTGCTTCATGTCTTCCACCTCCATACAAATGCCCACATAGTAACTACACATGTATGCTGAACATCAAACCTCATGCATATAACCTTAAAAGGCTAAATGACTTGGGCATGACAGTTAAGTGGTCTCGCCCGGTAAAAACTAGTTTATCTGCTACTAAATATAAATAACTATTGCAAGCTTCAGTAGCATTTGTTATATGTAACAAATGAATTTGCATATGTTGGGGAAAGAAATTTGTTGTGCTTAATTCATGCTATCTCTTTCTAGCATCATCTATGACATGGCTATGTTGCAGTATACTACTTTTGGCTTTTGCTATATGCAGGAAACATTTATCAAGGAGTATAAAAGCTTCAATTGTTTGGACTTGTGAAAGAACATTTGTGGGGTTAAATTGTGGACGTGGTGAAGGAGGCAGTGGAAAGTTGTTTACGATGTCACCGATAATTTTCTTGAGGGCATCCAAGTGCTAGATTGTCAAAAAATAGGCAAACAATTTCTTACCTTGTAAATAGTTATTGCCTAATTTCTGTTATTTAATGATTTTCCCTAGTGGAATAGGTGTGTCAAATTTAAACAATGCAGAAATAGCTTACAGCAAACTCAAAATTATCATTAGCCTCAGAAATCAAAGAAATAACACAGAACTGGCAAGATAGATGAAATAAAACTAGAGATGCAGTAATAAAGTCAGGTCATGGCAAAACAGTCTTTTTTTCCTGTCAAAAGAGCTACTGAAGCTAACAATACCTCCAACCCAAGTTTACAGTAATTATCACAGGCCAGGTCAAGGCAGATCCAAATCATACCTTCAAACATTCCACATCATAGAAGACCCCAACAAGTACATGTGGCACATGACAAACTGTAAACCATTTGATTTATGAATGCGAAGATATAACCCAATAGATGACATCGCTAATGAGAGACATAATTGCATATAATGATCCAATCATATGATCTGTGCAAGTTCCAATTTACATTTTAATTAGAAATTAAATGTTCAAAACGCACCAACTTAAGTAAAGGAATTATTTTAATAGACTAAAGCAGTACTAAAAAGTAAAATGAATTACAGTTACCCATCAACACATACTATAAAGAAACAAGAAAACTATATAATACAATCCAAATTAAAAATACGGAAACAGTTTTACAATTTATTTAGATGGCCGATACTTTGGCCCAAAATAAATGAGTACACATGTGTAACTTTCGAACTAGAACTTCCTTTATATATATAAATTGAGAAATAAATATATAATATGTAATAGAAATTTAAACAAGTTAGCCTGTTAAATCCTCTGTAAACTCTAGTTGTGCATACTAATAATGTCTGAATATGGTCCTTCTAGAGCCTACAAATTAATATGATTAACACTAAATTTTAGATGTGGTACATTTCTTATTTACAGTTTTTTACCATAATAGAATATAATGCATTAAGGTATTAAATGTATACTTTGCATTCAAGGTAAAGCATATAATTTGGTCATTATTTGAGAACTATTTCTTTCCTAACTAAAAATTAAAATATTTTACTTACATGTGAAATGTATGTACATATGTATTATAACATGTAACAGTTGCAGCACATACCTGGGCAATGGCCCATGAGATGAGGAAAGGTGTGTTCTTCGGATCGGGAAGCATTCCCTTTGCAGTGTCAAAGAAGCCGAAGTATGCAGCACGGTAGATTATAATACCTTGTACTGACACTCCAAAGCCACGGTACAAGCCTAGCATACCGTCACTCTTAAATATCTTACTGATGCAGTTACCCAAGCCTGTGAATTCACGCTCACCTCCAGCTTTGCCTACATCTGCTGCCAATCTGTTAAAATAAAATTCAACAGCACATTAAAGCCAGCTTTTCATTATTGTTTGAACTGCATCTATTATTACTGGTCCGGTGAAACTGACCAAAATACAAGTGTTACTTTGGGAGGGGGATTTGGGCAATTTTTAACATCCTTTGATGTGAAGCATTGGCAGATGTGCTGCAGTGTAGTTATGTGCCGATTAAATTTGAAGTGAAAGCATTTCCATGCAAATTTTAAAGTTTTGCTTAAGTAAGAATGTCTAGATTAAGTTGTGCCAGCAAATAGATATCAAGAAATATATTTACACTATACCAGGCATATTAACTGAAATAAATGTAAACAATTTTTGTTGAGAGGATTGTCATGTGTCAATAATATTTCTATTGTGTGCTTGAGTTTAAGTTTTACTTTTAGCTTATGATAAATATAGAGAAAGTTTTTGCATTTGTGGATGGACAAATATACTGGCGTTGTAGTAAAACTTACTGTTCAATTGTAAAAGAAATATTCCTTTGAGAAAACTTCCAAGTATGGTGTTCACAAAAGAAGGGGCCAATAGCCAATGAAAGATGTAATATGCACTAGAAACTCAAGTTAAGTGTGAAAATGTCACAGCAATTCTTATTAGCTGAAGGAGAGTATATAAATGCACAAACCACATCCGCATACCAAAAAGGAATCAAAATGCAGCAAGTGAAGATTATAGGGAATAAAATTACGTATATTGTGTTTTGTACAAAAAGTTGCAAAATGGCAAAATTGACCATGAGTTTGAATTTGAACGGCCACTAATTAGGTTTAGTTTGTTAATCAATATGCATGGCTTTTCTGTAACATAATTTTTGCTGGTGCAGATACAATCTGCTGGATGTTAATTTAAAAACTCAATTACTTTATACACTTTTGGGCTAAGTTGCCGGTGTTTTGGTAGCTTTTAATGTTTTACTTCCAGTTGACAATTGCTTCTCAACTTTGCTGCCTGCATTCTAGCTGATAAAATATCTGTAGTTTCTGTTTATTGTACTTAATGCTATAGAAAATTTAAAGTATGACAAATAAATGCACTTTAGAGCCAACTTTTGCCAGATTTGCAACCCAATGAAAGAGAAATCAAAGTGTTCTGCACAGTTATTTGTCCTATTACCAGTTATCAGATGCAATGAGGATCTGGAATCACTACACAAATACAGTTTCCCATCGCTAACAAATTTCAATTCTTGTAAATGTGGTTTAAAAACAAAACCCATTGACATTTGCAATTCAAATAAAGATACCTTGTGATTTTACAATTTATTTATTCTTAGTGTTTCAAGAGAAGTCCACATCACCTAGAGGCTCCTGATTCATTACCTATCACTAGATCCTTTAATTAAATAAACTAAATTTATAAAAACTTGACTCAATGAAGCACATTACCTTGTCCTGGCGAAGTCAAGGGGGTACACAAAACACAGTGATGTGGCTCCAGCTGCACCACCAGAGGCCAGGTTTCCAAGGAAGTAGCGCCAGAATTGAGTGCGCTTATCAACACCACCCAGGAAGACCTGCTTATACTTGTCCTTAAAAGCGAAGTTCAAGGCCTGTGTGGGGAAGTATCTGATCACATTGGCCAGGTTACCACGCCAGTAGCTTAGAAAGCCTTGCTCTTTTGGGATGCGGATGAAACAATCTACCATACCTGCAAGCACAACATTAAACAATTCTTAATATGTATTACTGTACCTTTTTTTTTTTTTTTTAATCCATTACTATCCAAATTTAGAGTTTATTCTGCATGAAAAAATGTCAGCAGTTTTTAACTGGAACATCCACAATACCTGGGCTATTTAAATACTTTTCAAACAAACTGGAAAATATTACATTTCTATTGCATAATTTTTGGTGTTATTACCCTGTGATCTGCCCACATTTATGTCTCACTTTTCTTAAATAGCTCCCTTATATCATAATGCCACATATCTAATTCACCACACGAGCATTTTTCTTTCACAGATCGCTTCTTATCCCATTTAAATATATCTCCGGATCTGAACCATGATATACCTTTTATCCCTACTTTATCACAGATTTTATATTTTTCTCTTCCCAATTTTGTAATGTATAATGTAATTTTAAGGATTTATCATTCAAACTGGCCCATTTTTCAATATCCTCCACTCAACCAGGGTGTCCTAAAAGTATCCATAAGGAATATCACAAAAATGTCAGGTATTGTGTTCAGTGTAGTAGTCTTCATGAACCAGACAGTGCTTTTTGTCTGTGTTATTAATTTATTTTCAGTTCATATAAGTTCCAAATCAGGAATTCTGGGAAAAAAGAGAGAGAAGGGGGAAGGGGGGGGAAAAAAGAGAGAGAGAGAAAGAAAAAAAAAAAAAAATGAATGTCACAAAAATGTTGCAGCCCAGAATCAGAAACATCTTTACAAACTACATTTTGAGGCAATAAAGAGCAACAAGATACATTTCTAATGGCATAACTTGAATGAGAAGAGGAAGAAACTAACCATGGGATTTAAAAATATAAAAAAAGGGGAGGGGGCAATAGTAGATATGAAGCATTTAAATAAGCCCACTAGATACAAGGCTCATAATAGCAGTCACCAAGGTGGGTATCTAAGAGGCAAAATAGAAGTCTAGGATTTACTCAAACATGAAATGAACAAGAGTGGTATATGAACATGTTTAGACAAGTCAAACAAATAGATGAATACAAAGCAATTCTGAACATTCAGAAGAGACTAACAATCATGGAGTTCATTAATATGGATGAAAATGAAAACTGTACTTCTCAAAACAAATAGAATATGTGCTAACTTTTGTACAAGAAAATCCATTTTTCATTTTCAAAATATCCTGTACCATGGAATAAAGAGCACAATTCCAAAAAATAAAAATCATATAAATGAAAAACTTTCAGTACATGTTTCTGCATATTCAGCTATTGTATGTTCTATTTTATGTGAGAATGGCAGCTTCTACTTTTTCTTGGTTATCTCATAACTATAATTTTTAATTACCCATTCTTCCAGCCAACCCTTTAATTTGGGATTTGTATAGCATATAGGGCTCTGAAGCTAATTGCCGCATAATGATAATACAGAACATACAAAACTGTTGCTGATATACCATTGTCTATTAGCATTGCTACTTCATAAGAGATAAAGAGTTCTAAATTTAACAACATCCTTAACAAACACAACTGGAAAAGTGATAGCTCATTTATTTTTATCATTAATCCGATTTTAAGCCAAATTCCAGACAATACTTATGAAACCAGGTATGGGAGAGGAAAAAATTGTTGCACCCTGCCACTCTAATCAACCCACAATATTCAATTTGGAATCTAAAACAGTGAAATACATGTTAATAATGTCTTCTGATTCGAAACATTAAGAATTCTTTATGCTTTCATTTATTTCAGATTTACACAGGACATTTTGAAGAATAATTGATTCCAAGTCCAAAATGACAATGTGATATTTAGAAGATTAACTGACAGGATTACCACTGTTAAGGTCTTACGACTCAGAAGAGATTATTAGTCTATAGTTACTGGCCACCCAGTGCTCAGCTAACTCAATTACTGGATATTTGAAGTCATGCACTTTAAACCTAATTTAAAAATCAATAAACTTATTTACTATTAATGATATGATCATTGTCTACCGCCTGTGATACTTCAGTAAAAATGGGCATTGATCATAAAGAAAAGAAATATAGTTACTCTATCACCAGCTTCAAAGCCAATTGTAGCAGGTATTGCTACGTACTGTCCTGCTACATTATTGTTCCAAAATATTACTTTCACTATATAATTTTGCTTCTAAAGCACCCACAAGCCTAACAATCTGTATCTTCAAAATAGTCTAAGTTGTAAAATTCTATTGCAATCATGGTAAAGTGACTAAACTACCAAAAACAAAATAAATGCTTCAGTTATCTCGATTATTTCTTTCATTGAGAGCTATAAAAGAGTGCTGCATCATTCACAAACATCTACGGATAATCCTATATACATCTTATGGTTAAGGAAATTCCTTATAAATAGAGATGCAGGTGCTTCGAAGTACACATTCTAAACAGTTACTCAATGTTGGGTTGAGCGGAAAATTGATGCCCTTAGCGTGATTTTGAGACGGTAGTTTGATACCGCTATGGACGCAGAGAGGCGTACGAATTCTACAAGATGCAATAAACACGGACCTTGGGCAGTTCAACGCTTCCATACGACTGTCAAAAGGCAAATGACCTCGTGCCCTAACGAAAGTCATCTTGCCCGTTACTCAAAACCATTCGATCATCCAACCGAAAAACGTACTTCGGAGTTACTACACAAATAATTCATCACGCCACACCGTTATAAAAACCTTCCCGAATGCCTTACATATCTGAACTCATTCCCAGAGTTGTGTAACACTGGGTTTGCGGCTTACGCTTTCGAGCCGCTTCTGCTATTTTTGGACTAGAAATTCTAGAAAACACTCATTAACATTTCAGTCCTAAAATGAACTTTTACGGAATATGAGCGAACATGGCAAAATTAAAAAGCAGGCAATTTTGAGATAACGAGTTTAATCATCGCCGTATGTATTCAAATACGCCTAACAAACTGATTTGCCATTTGAATTCCTACATTTGTTGATATTACACAAGATGCATTGTATCCTACGGTTTTGGAATGTAAAACAGCAAGTTTCAAATATGGTGTCTATAGGCTTTTTTTAAAGTTTATTGTATTGGCTCTAGTCAAAAGCACTGGCGATGATCGAAAGTCAGAAACTCTGAATGATAAAATGCGGCACCTTGAACATACATTCGTAATAGAAGCAATGAATTACGCAATTTCTGCTAGATTTATTATTAAAACTCTATATACTTGAAAGCATAAATGTTCTGTCCCACATTTATCATAAGGTGCGAGAGAGATAGAGATTTTCACATGTTCATTTATTAATATAACCACCACTAGAAGCCCTGGATTTATGTGGTATAATTATGTATGCTGCAGTTAAACTACATTTCTTTGCTTGTAGTTTTTATTTGTGCTGTTAAGATAAATAGAATCGTTTTTATAACAAAGCAATGGCTTTGAATAGACTAGGTGCCCCTTTAGCTGAGGTGAAAAGCAAAAACAGGAAAATATCGGCTCGTTCCATTGCTTACGTAACACAGCTAAGGTCACATTTACTTCGCAATTATGTAGGCAGAATTTTACCAACTTGTTTTTTTATGCATTAAGAAAATCCATGTTAAATACTTCTCTATCTTTTGCCCGCGGACATCGATGCATGGAACTGATCAATACTTTCCCCATAATGCTACTGCTCTACTTTATAGTGTATTAGTTTCCTTCCGTTTTTACCGCACGGGCAAACATCCACGACAGGGTGGGATATTCTATGGGTGCTAACTGAAAAAACAGTCGCAGGCTAAAAACACTATTAGCAAATTTTAGTGGTGATTGTTGTGATAATGCATTGATAGAAATGTAGACACCTGCCTTATTTTACACAATTTTTGCCATTTTAATTTTTAATAATTTGTTTAAAGGCTGCAACACCAGTTTGTCCCTTGGGCTGCTACTACTCCGGCTGCAATTATGTTTACAACTTTCAGAGAGAGGGAGAAAAAAACCCGCACAAAACTAAGTTAAACAAGGTAACAAAAATAAGATTCTCTAATTTTCACAAAAAAGATTGACATTGCTAATATCTCAATTTGCAACCCTGCACGAATAACTTTAAAAGTGAGTCCTTTATTTCTGTCTTGTGCAAAAACATTTCACGTTTGCTCGCGGAGTTTTATTACATAAACAACAAACTGTAACATAGTAGCCTTTATTTCCCTTCATGAAAGCAAGCATGATACCAACGTGAAAAAGAATAAACTGTTATCAAACCGCCTTTTGGGTAAAAATTACGGAACCTGAATATTTCTAAATATCAGGGTTAGTTGAAAAGTTTTCTGAATGACTCACACATTGAAGCAGCAGTTCCAAAGAACTTTTAATCAAAACCCGCCATCTTCCAAAGAAACATTTGTGCAATAATACATGGATCTGTCAAGAATCGTAAAGCTATTGCTGTTTGTTGCAGTACAGACGTGTGCGTGCGGGGAAAATTGCAAATATCTAACATTACTTGGTAAAGAACGCAACAGAAAGGATACAGATATTACGAACACTATAGAAGCCTCTGCCCATCATTTTCAACCGTTTCCAAGAGGGCGGACTACGGAGTTTAAACACGGCCATGAAAGCTTGGAAGATGACCCATGCAGCGGACGACCGAAATCCATTATGGTACCAGACTTTATCGATTAGGTGCACATGGTCATGGAGGATCGCAAATTTAAAGGATCAGAAATTGCTCAGGCTCTGAACATTTTGAGGGTAGAATTTTGCTTGAAAAAATAATCCGTAAGATTGCTGCAGCGACTGCCAACTTAGGATAAAAAAAAAAAAGTGCAAATCGTTCAGCAAAATTTTTCCAGTTTTCAGAGAGATGTCGCAGACTTTAAGCGTCCATTTTCACCAATGGTGAAACATGGGTGATTGCTACACACCTGCAGTAAAAACTATTCCCCACACAAAAGTAGGCGAAATGTGCGAAATCAGCTGGAAAGATCATTAGCCGGTTTTCTGGGATGCCCATGGTGTATTGCTAATTTATTACCGTCCCAATGGAGCGCATTATGCTCGTCTTTTGGATCATTGAAGACAAAAAATACCGGGTTTTCAAAAAAGAAAGGCATCTTCCATTAAAATGATGCTCGCCCTTCGCATGTCTGCAATGGCGAAAATCAATGAACTGGGGTACGATATGCTGCCACACCCTCCTTATTCCCAGACTTGGCTCCATCAGTGTTCCATCTGTACTCTAAAACGAGAACATTCCTTGGTGGAAATAAATTTTGTCCGATGAGAGAAATTACCAGTTAAGGTGTATTTTGCAGTCGTAAAGGAACATGACCACCACAGGTAGCCGAGGTTATTAAGGCGCGGACTTATGAGTGGGAGGTCTGGAGTTAGATTCCCCACCAGGACCGTTCCTCTTTAACGCAGTATCCCCCCCTCCAAGTTTTACTGTCCTCATAAATGGCAAATGCCGGGGAGGTATCCTAAACACCTGGAATGCTTCCTTAGGGGAGAAAAAACTATTCCCAATTTAACATTTCATCAGTGTACACCGCCTGTGGTGCCTCAGCGGTATGTATGTATACATATATATATATATGTATGTGTGTGTGTGTATATATATATATATATATATATATATATATATATATATAAGTGTTAAAATTTAACTTTCGTGATGGGATAAAGGCTTCAAGACTTCGCTGCACAAAGTGCACTAGTGTCGAGGCGCGACTACGTTCAAACATATAAGAATTTCAGAGAAATGTGCCGTCATTTTCTTTCATCCCGAGAAGTTTTCAAATTACTCTTAGACAATGTAAGCGTCGATAAGCAACAGGAACAAGTTCCAACATTGATAATTAATCTCGGAAGATATTAAATAATCTAAAACATGTTAGGTTGCATTACGTAATTATAAGAGCTGAAATACTGCGAAGTCCACGCACTTTAGACAAGTTACGCAATGCATTAGCTAATAATGTATTGCACAACAGCCCCCCCCCCCCCCCCGTGCCATCTCTGCCAGTTCCGTGCTTCTACTTGCCAAAGCTTAAAGCGCTTGAACTGTTTTTCGACAGTGGCATCGAGAAATCAAAGCTACCCACTTAAATGCTTTGGAAAAACGTTACAATTTATCCATCAAAGCTGATCTATGCGATTAACATGTGCTGCAACTGGTAAACACGGATACAATAAACCACTAGCAGAAAAAGGATCATAGAAGCAATAAACGGCCCCGTACAGGGCAGTCAAACCAAGGATTACAAAATTTTCCACGTGGCATTTCAATAGTGTGCTCACATCAAAAGACACGAGATCTACCTGAGGCGAGTACATTAGACAAGACTAGAACTTCATCAAATGTGGGAAATCCGCTGGAAAGATCATGCGTCGGTTTTCTGGGATGCCTAGCTGATTACCTTCTCACTGGAGTGCATTATGCCAATTTTTGATAAACAATGTACACTCGAGGTAGAAGAAATAATTGATAATTTGAAAATTGAGAAAGCTTGCGGTCCTGACAATTTCAATGAACATCCCAGCCTCGCGGAAACTTGGGTCAATACTATTCAACATATGCCTATGGCAGTGTGTGTTGTGCTTTAACCACAGGGTGAATGGTCTTGGTATAATTATGATCCAATTATATGCACAATTTCCTTGTATAAATGCTCATTATTTACCTATATATAATTTATCATTTCTTTCACAAGTCTTTTTGTGTACCATTAACCACATTACAGAAAAAATGTTACAAAATCAGACTATATATCATTTTAACTTGAGTTTAATTGAATAGAGGAGATGAATGAAAGTGCGATGGCTTCCCGGTTGGTATGTAAAGGGCACCGTGGTGCCGAGATTTGATCCATCTTGATACAAACTTTTCTGCATTGAAGCAATGCACCGGAGGTCCAATTATGGAAATAAAAAGAAAAATTTTAAAGTGTCTGAATTTGTAACGGATTTCTCTAATCAATCATGGTTAGATTCATGGCACTAAACCCACGTTCACATCCAGCAACAGGTATACTTTGGACTGATTTCGCAATTTCTTTCAATGAAATGGGAATGTGTTGAGGATTTTCTTGAAGATGCGCTTTCACTTAATTCGAAAATAAATCCAAGACTTCAACACAGTTTTTCACATTGTCTTCCAAAGACTGAACTGTCGAAATATTTGAAATTTGTTATATTCATCACATAAATGTTAGAGACTCCTATGTACGGCTCCACGAATTTATAAGTTTACATATTAGTGAGTGGGAAATATGTAATCCTGGTTGGTAGGGTCATTTAAAATAAGAGGGTGGGATGGTTCGATTCAGAGGACTGAAAATCCTTCCTCCCCTGCAAATCGCACCTGGCTTACAGCAACGGAGGATCCCCGAGTTTTGGTTTATTTTTATGGACGTCCTTTTAATATCAGGTCATCAGTATTCCATTCAATTCAGGGCGTGAAACTGTTGATAAATTTTACTCAGAGGCTTCTTTCAGGCTTGATCTTTTACATGCCGTAAATCTACGATATGGGACCCACTGCTTTACTTACCTTCCGAAGGAAGCCATACTTAATTTTACTGATATTACAAATATTTGACGCAAAACCTTAAGACTCAATAATAAAAATCTGCTTGTAACCTAAAAACAGAAGAGTAGGATCATTTGGGTGTCCCGTTATATCCATGTCGCAAAACGGGAGTTGAAAAAAAAGTAGGGACGATCCCGATAAAACCGGGACAGGTGGCAACCTCACTTGTAATCAATGGTATTCAACATCTGCCAAAGCTTAATCTTGAGCACAGCTATAGAACTAAAGAATATAGCCGGTGATTTCCTACGGCCTACATCTTCCAGCATGAAATGCATCGAAAAATCGAGGCAACATTTTTGAAACGAATGTTGCGTGTTTCTAAGTGCACTCTCTTGAGACGAATTGTTTACAGAGCCGATGCTGTTACAAGAGCTTACAATTTGCACATTCTTAGCAGAACTAATACTACTCGAGACATAACGGAAAGGGGCTGAGATATGGAACGATTTCAACGCTACCTATGCAATGACCGGAAAGAAATGGACAGAAACCACCTTGCCACAAGATACGCGGTGCACTTTTTTACCACAGTTCTGCAGTTCATATCACTTCCATAAATGAACCGAAACTGCATGTGCCCACACTGTAAACAATACCGGTGTTAATAACACTAAAAAGTCCTCTTTTTAAGGCGAAACTTTTTAAAACAATTGCAATGTACCACCGGTTCCCGGAGACTGTCAACTGACCGCTCCCAAGTTTCTTACTTCGTTTGTGTGGTTGTTGCCGACAATTGTCAGCAGTGCACAACAAACGTGTTTCAAACCCATTGTAGCGTAGTGCGCCGAGCATTCGTTTATCAGCTCTTGTACCAGTGTCTTAAAATTAAGCTTAGCTTTACATTTTCACGTAGCATTCATCGACAACTGTCACCATCACTCATGGCCGAAGGAACATTAAAGGCGCTAAAAGATATGTCAAATAGGGTTATGCAAGAAAAACAAAACCAAAGACAGTTCGCCATTGTATAATAAAAAAACTACTAAAATGGTTATACAAATATCTGAGAATGTTTCAATGTATCAGCTTTCTGTACAAATATAACCCGTATTTGTATAAGTTTTTTGTGTACAAATAATTTGTTACTACATAGCACAAAGAAAACCCAATTCATATAATAAAACATTTCCTCATTTTCGAGAAAACGTGCTCTTATACTTTAAATATAAAATAACTCCTTCCCCTTTAATTTTTTTTACTAGTAAAAGCACTTTGCCGGAGATTATAAAGATGAACCAATGAATTCATGAACAAATATGTGAATGCATCACTGAATTACCAACAAATAAATTTCATCGGCTCGAGTTTGAAGAGCACGAGCAGACATCAAGTATGTACAAATTCGCTCAGTAAGTTAAATGCAACCTGGATTCGAACCTGGCTTGCAGTTCAGAAGCAACATCGTTTCCTCTACACCATCAGAGTTCACTAGAAGGCGATAAGGACAATTCTATAGTTTTCAGTGAGATAAAAGATTAAAAATGGGAGAAAAAAAAAATATATGGGTCAATTGACCGCTAACGAGCGTTTTAGAGGGTACTTGAAGCTCGGGCGTGCGTTAAGTATATAAAGAAAAAAAGTGTCTCTGCAGTGACCACGATACTTTGAACAATGTGCGAATTTATCCCTACATGTACTAACATTCCTATACGGATATCATCCAACATTTGCATTCCTGTTACTGCTGATAATTGATAGACAAGTGTCGCAACATAAATGCTAATAATAATTCGAATTATTTGAATGCACTAATTCAACGTGGTATGTAAAATTTACTTTCCAAATAAAGTTTCCTCCCCCCAATCTTCTCGTTGCTTAAGTTTTTAAACCCAACATTTCAACTAAACATTTCTTCCAGACTTCTATAGCCTGTTCCTCACATCTAACTTGTAAAAACAAAGCAAACTTTTGATCCAGGGTGACACACAAAAGCAATGTGGTCTTTTTTCAATTTAGTAAGACCTTCATAATTATTGTTCCATTTGATAAATTCTTTTATCACTTAATGCTTATCAAAGCAAGAAATGAGTACGAGGTCACACAGAGCAAGTAGTTTTCACCTGTGTTTTCCCTGAAAACACGACGTATTTACGTGTCATTTTACGGGACAGGATTTGGGACAAATCAGCTTTTTGGTGTGAAAGAAATGTCGGCAGGTTGGTGTACTATTTCTGAAGAGCTTGAAAATGGAATATTTAATAAGACTCGAGCTTTGATTAACCAAAAGTTGAATAGATAGTTTCCAAGCTTTGACTATTTATTCACGTCCGAATTTAGTCCAATGGTGCGTTCTTGTCTTAAAAATGTCAATTACACGTGCAATTGCAGAATGTAAAACTTACGCAATGAAACACCACTTTCAGTATCACAGATGGGTAAAAAAAATTCTTTATGGAATATCCCTTGTAAAAAGAGATATTTGCATACGCCAACCTTGGCTTTTATATTATCAACCTCTTCCAGATATGTTTATACATCAAGTATAAATGGAACCCAGTGATAAGGGCTTGTGTAAATATTTTGCACACGCTACAAGCTAATAGTTGCAAAACCTTCATTATAATAACTCTTTCCAACCACTTATAAACTCATGTCATTTATTTAAGAGTTCTGCAAATTACCATAAAATTTGAGGGGGGGAGGAAGAAAACTGATACAACTTTATGGTTTTTCGTAAAAATGTACATCACTGCAATTACTGACCAATGAAATTAAAGCCACCTATATGCATGTTATATTCCTATATAATATCCGGCAGTCGAATCAATGAGAGATTACATTTTGCCCGTATCAATCATCTGAATTTTTTATCTTGGCAAGTCAAGTTTTTAACTGATAACCCCCCCCCCCCCCATGCCTAAGTATTTATTGTCTTTGGCAAAACCAACACAGATGGCAGAAATTAAGGTGCAGACTTATACGGGGAGGAAGTCAAAAGAGATTCTATTCACACCAGTACTGTCCTCGTCAACACCCTTTTCCAGTCTTCCTCAGTCATTAAGTGGCAAATACTAGAGGCATACCCTAATTTAGGCCCAGATGCTTTTCTTGGAAATAAAAAGTCTTCTCCAATTTCTCATTTCATCCCATGTATCACCAGTGTTACAACCTCTGATTCACATAAAAAATAAAAACGTTGGCAACCCAATATTATTTCAAGGTAAGATGCAATTTTTTTCTTTGTGGTCTCTCACCTGCTAAAAAAGTGGTGTGGGTCACCATATACTTGCATGTTTGGAGGAAAGGTTAACATATTCCATAATGTATAAAACAGACATGAAAAAACACCTTTCTGCAGAGCAACTAACTCGTAAATCCCTTCTGTTTTATTAGCTGAAAGAGATGCTCCTTAAAAACCACTGCACAATGTGTGACAAGAAGAAAGAAATGTACCAATTATCTGATACACTGTACTACCAGGATCAAAAACAGGCTCCATTAGATGCATTATTGTGGAGCTAGACAACCCCAAATCTTACATCTCCTGATCACTGTAAATCGAGCTATGGAACATATTCTGTTTCACTTTCAAAAAATTCAATACTCTTTACGCTAAATCTGATCCTACTGGTTTTTGTATACTGCTTATAACCTAATCTTGATCTTAGTTCAATCATAAGGAACCCAAACCCATTATTTTCAGCAGAAGCATAATTTGGTGCTTTGAATAGCTAATAAATTAAGTCTAAACAACAGTCTTAAAATACACAGGAACTTGTGGAAAAGGAAGTGACAAACTTTAAAGATTGTGTGTATGTTTGCCAAATGTTTTGAGTCAGGCCTAGGGCAATGAAGGCCAGATATATGTAATAAAACATTTCGGCTTTCAAAACAAACACTCAGGAGGAAATGGGGTTTCTTTCACTTGATAACTGCTCATCAGAAAAATTAGTGTGAACAAAAGTGTGCATTCAGTCTAAGAAATCTTCCTAAAAATTTTCAAGATTTTGTAAATAAAGACCTTGATATTCAAAAGAGCAAGAGTGCCATTCATTAAAATATTTTTTTCAATTCCTTTGTTTCATTAAAAGCTCTTAACAAATAAAGGAAATATTTAAGTTTTCCCACAACGCAGAAAATTTGTTTCCAGCTGATTTAAATGACCAAAAGAAAACTTACAAATTTACTGCGGGAGAGAATATGTGAGATAAACATCAGATTCCCTATTGTAAATTCATTATAAGATAAACTTTGATAAAAAATTAAAACTGAACAATGGTCAAATACCAATTTTTTTAAAAATGCTTCATTCAAGTAAATTTATGCAAACATAAGGAGTATAATGAGCAATCACTGTCCTTAACATGAACCATAGTTTGGTTCTGAATATAAGAAAAACAAGAGTCAAATGCTGAAGGGCATTTACTTTACTTTTCTGTTAATGCACAGAATGGAAGATAATGAAACACGATATCAGTTTTTGTAATCTAACCTACATAATCAAATTGCCTAAAATTGGAACTGATATGATAGATGCATTATGAGGAAAGTATAATTCATATAGTAAGTGTTTCGTATTCAATGAAGTGTTGTTACAGTTCTTTTGATTCATTGGGAAATTTTTCTCCCAGGTGAACCCCTATTTTCATGTTACTGTCAATAACTTGCCTATTTCACTGGTGATGTTTCTGCAAATGTGCATGCTAAAGACCCAGGAATGCCCAATTTGATTATTACTCCTGTGGTTTTCCCCACAAGGCAGAAGCTAAATTCATTAGTTTTCATTTTGATCTGCTGCGATAAAACTATTTGGAAAATTAGCTACCAATTCTCAAAATTACTTGCACTATTAGTTCCTTTGATTTAATTAAATCATTCTGGGGGTACAGTGTTTGCACATTCTCAATATATCAATTAGTTCAATCGTAAACTCAATAGACTATTTATATATTACCTAATCTGAAAAAGAGCTTACAATTATGTGATACAGTTGGGGATAAATTTATAAATAGTTAAAATTAAACATTTATCGCCAAAATCAATATATTTAATGAGGTAATATGCAATTTAGAAATATGAGCATTCATGACCACCTGAGCAACAATGGACAATACAATACCCCACCAAAAAACTCTTTAGTTGTGCCCCCTCTTCTTTTCAAATACATATAACTAATGTGATAGTCCTATAAACAATCAGTGATTTAGTTCTAGTATAATAAGAATGATAAACCGGGATTAATTAAAGTTTAAACACATCTAAAAAACTAGTTGTGTAATAACAAACAAACATACTGCAACCAGAAAGCTGAAAATGCATAATCTCAAGTTATAAATGTGTCGCTTTAGCATAATTCTTGATCTTGGAAACACCAGCCACTAAGCTCTGCCCTTGGTTCTCTCCTCCAACCCCCTCCCCCCCAGATGTAGCCACAGGCTCCTACCCTTGACAATTGCACTTTCACCAGTACAGAATTAAGAATGGGCAACATAACAGGGATTCAAATGGAATTTTAACGAGGGGAGAAAAAAAAAAAAAAAAAAAAAAAATATATATATATATATATGAAACATAAAAATAAAGAAACACTATTAACAATGTAACAAATTAACACTAATAATAAAAGTAGATAAAGATAAAAGATAAAGATATTATTAGTGTTAATTTATATATATATATATATATATATATATATACACACAGCCCTAAACCTAATCTTGCATGAATTCTAGAAATCAGTGGACTCAGTGGTTTATTCCTTTTTTATAATACAAATTGGTTATTTATATTGTAGTAGATGGCATGCTGCTATGCTAGCAGGTAAATTGTAATAGTTGTGAAACTTTTAACTACAGCAATACCATCAGACAGGCATAATCTAGTGCAAGAAATCAGAAGCTTGAATTAAATCCATTGGCACAAAGGAATAGCATGTAGCAAAATGTGCATAAATAAAACACAATATTGTTCTGGAGTTTGAACACCTCGGAACTCAATAATGCATTGTATATAAAAGTGTAAATTTAACTTGTAGGGAAGAGCAGTAAATGTGTTTTAGATAAGGTATTGATTTCATTAAAGATTTACAAACAACTAGCTCGGTAGTTACTTTTCAGAACACAACCATATTGATAAAATTGAGTCACTTTATTTAATTTGTTTAGAGAAGCACCAGAATCAAAACTTAAGAGTTTTTTTATTATATGTCGGAAGCGGATTTCATAAATTAGCACAAGCAGAATACTAATCGAGAAGCATGGCTTAACCACGATGTCCTGATTGTGGTGCATAGCTGCAAACACTCAAGCATTAAGGGTGATTTAATTGTCGGTCACAAGGGGCTACTGTGATACATTTAGTGCATCCTAACGGAACCTTTGATGCGGTGAATAGTTGCAGGTTGAATGAAATACTATATTTTAAAAGTTCTTTCAAACCAAAAAGGGGATTTAGAATGTTTAGTAACAGTTCCGAATAGTTCATCCAGTTTATACGCAGTTTTTGATTGCGGTAAATTGTTGCAATTCCTGGCGCAATAACCCAACGCGTGATAAAAACTGATAAAATGAAACATTCCTGGAAGGGGAAGAAAAATAAATAAAATTAAATTTTGTAACAAGGAACAACATATTGCAGCCAGAAATATAAAAACAGCATAACCTTTATGGTTATAAATGTACTCCTGGAGCACTTGGATCTAGTACCTTGTAACCCACCCACACTCCCTTTCAGGCGGTGCAATACTTATATAGCCACAGGCTCCTCCTACTAATGACGATTACACCCCCACCAGGGCAATACAACTGGGATTATAGTGCAATTTTTAGCAGAAACTCAGAAAAAATTAAATTTGCAATTAATTCATTTACAGACACACTAACCTACTCTTATGTTAACCTAAGGTAAATTCTAGAAACCAGTGGTGCCAGTACCAGTGCATTGGTTTGCTGATGGCCTACACTTGTCTCCTTTTTGTAAATATAAATTGATAGCAGTTTTGTGTTAAACTATGTTAGAGGGCAGATCGTTGTAGTGGTGACAAATCTCCTTTAACTCCAGCAAAATGTATGTGAAGTCATTTTGCAGCAGAAATATGAAACTAGTCATGATTAACAAAGTGAGTACAGACCTATGTGCTTGATGAACTATTTGGAATAATTACCTAATGTTTTATTACGACAAAAATGTAGTGGAATTTGTAGATACTTAAAATACATGTCATAATTAATGCAATTATATTTGTTTGCATTAATACAATTTCTCCACAGGAATTCCTTCAACATACTGTCAGCATTATTTACATATTGTTTGGACATTTCGTTCCTCTTTTGAACATATCCTTACACTAACAAACTTTGATCTGGCTCCTGCAGTTTTGCTCTTCAAACCCTCATGCAACCCTAATGCCCTCTGGGTTATAAAATGAGCCCATAACAGTGAGAGGTTATGTGAAACAGAAAATTTTATATATTTTGAAGTTCAAGAACATGTATACTCGCATTTTTTAATATATTTAATAGTGTCGTTCTGATAATTATGTAACTTAATGGTAATTTATTAATAACACAGCAAACCACATTGAAGACTAACAGCATTCTGCGAATTATGATGCCTAATTTTGGATGCTCATGAATAACGGCTCAAGGTGAAACTAAAAAGTATGTCATTACAGTAACGTTAACGGTTATATACGCCGCAAACATGTTCTGAAAGTCGCATTCGACACGTCACGGCGTGAGTTTTAACACCAACTACATTTAGCGATTAAAACAGGCTCCATATAATTAATACATAGTAAAACATAATGGGTTACAGAAGAGACGCGGTCAAAATATTTCCCGTATGATCTATGTAATTGAGATGCTTAAAATTAGAGACTGCATTAAGGTCACCAACTTTGGTAATAAATATTATGCTCTATCTGCCCTGCTAACTGTAATTTGCAACTAGGATCAGTGACGGTTCACTTTTCGAAAATGCACTCAAATTATTCTTAAAATCCATAGGCGCATGGAAGGTGCAACGATAGTGGCAATTAACGAAAATCTTTCGGGCACTATTTATAATTGCAATGTAGCATTTGTACTTTTAGGTAAATCCTGGAAATAGAGAGTTCCCATAATAGTCCAATTTTAAGAATAGATCGCCTTATTAGTTTTGTTTCCCCGAACTGACACTAGAGGAATGTAATCGCGTTTACAAAACCACCGGAGCCAAACACGCTTTTTCATTACACTGGCTAAGCAGAATGCTAAGCGCACAATGTCGTAACAATACATAACCATTAATATCGCAATTACATTTGTTGCTACAAACTCTTATTTAAAAACACAAAAACAAATTGTCCCATGGGACTGTTGCTCATTTGTTGCAAGGTGGAAGCCTGGAGATTCATATTTTATAACCTCTTTTAAAACAGGGAATTTAGAATGTTTAATCTAGACAATTTAATTCACATTGCAGATACTCGAAATACACCAGTATGCACGAATGCATTTCTCCATCAGAATTCGCTAAGATAATTACCATCAACACAATAAAATGCCTGGTTTAACAAGCCATTTCTTTCGAACCCACACCTAACAGTAAAGCAAAATGAATATTAGGTACAAGACGCCACTTTCGCGGTGTTTTTTTTAATTTGTTTATTTACACGCTTGAACATTTCAGGTCATCAGCGTCCCATTCAATTCTGGGCGTGAAACGGCCGACAAATTTTGCTCAGACTTCTTTCCTGCTTTAGGTTTTTTTTATCGTGCCATAAATCTACGACATGGCACCCACGGCTTTACTTGCCTTCCGAAGGAAGCCATAATTCGGATTTTTACGCCCGAAAAAACCTCATCGATCCTTGCCAGGTTTGAACCCCACAATCTTGGGTTTACAAGGCAAGTAAGGTTACCACTACACCACCAGGATCGACAATTTCGTGGATATCCTCACTACGTTCATTAAGCACTTAGCAGCTGCGTGAAAGTTAATCACTTTATTGTTCGGATTCTCCACCCGGAAAGTTATTTCAAAATCGCCGTGCACGAACTAACTGATTTGGCTTGTGCGTTTTACTCATGCAACCCCTCGTGGTACACTTTTGACCTGAGTAATAAAAAGAAATAAATAGGCTGCCTAATCTCAAAATATTCCTCCCCATCATATGTTCCTTAGAGCTATCTGGCATTAACCGTCTCGGGATAGAGGGCCCTTATCAGACAACTTGGCTTTACCAGGATTCGAACCCAGGACACCCAGATTAATAACCGTAAAAGCTACCACCAAACTATGGAAGTTACTTATATATTTCCGAATTTATTGGAAAAAATATTTAATCGTAAAAGCTACTACTGGACTACGGATGTTACTAATATATTTCTGGATTTATCGGAAAAATAATGGAGAATAATATCTAACAATATGGACATCAAATTTTGGGGCAAAATGTCAATGTGCTATCTTTCCTGCTGCATCTGCACGTGATTTTACTCCACGAATGTAATTTATGCCGGGAAGATATAACTTCTATAAAACCACCGTGCCGTAAAAAGTTAGCATCTTGGAAACCACTTGTTTCAGTTGATGACGTCACTTCCGCATTGATGCGTGTTTTTTTTTGAAAATACTGTGCATTTTTGCCATTTTCACAAAAGCACTATATTCAAATACATTTTAGTTGTAATTGCAGTCTTTCGTGTCCTGCACATAAAATACTTCTCTCATATGCTAAGCGCAAAAAGAGAAAGTTAGTTTTTTGAGCAGATTCAAATTCTTAGAAAATTGATCACGTGCCCTAAACTGTGAATACCCTTATGTTGCACTCCTGTCCCAAGAATTTCTTCACCAATGCGCTACTGGGTTTATGCTGTCAAGAATTATACATCACTTTTAAATCCCATATTACATAATATGATTTAAACTTCCATATTTTGCACAGTATGTCTGCTTAGTACAAATTTTCGCCACCACGATAAATCGATTTACTAACCACCTTCAGCGGAATCTAGGTCACTACTAGATATACATATCTTAACTTATTTTGAATGTAGAGTTTAATATATTAGTATAAAACTCGCTTCAAATTACAAATGACTAATTTTTGTTCTCCTGGTGAAATGTTACACAGGAATTCACAAATAAATACTTGCATTTATAGAGCTAAAACATGGCTGCCAAATTCGGGCTGTCTATAAGGAAAAGTCATTGATTTAGGTCAGGTTCACACTATTTTAAAAACTATCCAAACTTAAGTCAGAAGCTTCGATTCTTAGACAATGCAGTGAACAGTAACAGTGTACTCACCTTTGTATCTGTTCTCTTCAGCAATTTGTTTCGAGATATGCTGAACTTGAAGCAGCAATTTTACTCGCTCGATTGGAGCCACAACGGTCTTCGAAATAGCCGCGGAAATTCCTCCGGCAACAAAATCCTTCATAAAAGCCACGGGATCTGTGAGAGACATTTTGCTAGTTTTTTGGTTACCCTAAGGAATGAATAAACTCAGAGGAACTGGCCGCGACACCCCCTTAGTTCGACTGCTGCGGGCAGAGAGGCCGGGCTAGCGATCTACGAGCGAACAGACAACCAGCAGAGCCTTGCCACCAGGAATACCGGACCAATAGCAGTTCAGAACGTCACATAGGAGAGGTAATACGTCAGAGCCTCACCAAGGCGCCTAAACACCAGCATCCGCCATCTATACAACTACAACTACGTTACAGTTGACAAATAGTTGCGAAATATTTCAGTAGAGCGAGCAAGTAGCTTGTTATATCTAGTGCGGATTTTCAACTGACTTAGGGTAGCATAGCCACGAAATTCAATCGAAAATCTTGAAAAACATGACAAAATTTGTTTGGACATCGAACCTATCAAGCAAACTTCATCGTGTGCTATACCAGAGCTGCTTTTTACGGCAACCATTTGAAGACAGTCTAATTTATTAAGTTTTTACACAAATAAAAAACGTTATAAACCTTTCATTGTTGTTCAGATAAATAATACATCAGCTTTAAAAATAATTGCATAAGGAGCACCTCAATTCATCCCTAGAACCCTTATTATTTCTGGTGTATAAAATTATTTACCTCGTAATGTTACAACTGCTCAAACAATTTTATTTGCTCTTGACACCAGCCTTATATTCAAAAGTAAGTTATTCTGAATTTTTGAAAAACTGAAAACAGTAGCTGTATGTAAATAAACTGAGAATTAATATGAAATAAGCCCTTGAAATGAGTTGCAACATTGGTAATACTAAGAACTGCCTCCTTCCTATTTTAAAACAGTGAATTAATTCAATAAGTGTCATGCATATAATTTTTTGACATATTTATTGATAACTTCTTGAGCTGGAAATAGCACATTAAAAATATTAAAACAAAATTAAATAAAACCCACTTTGCAATCAGGTTGCTATAAAGTATGTGTAATGTTCATATTTTGTTTCTTATATATTATAAATACAATATATATTAATGCATGTTGCTATTGTATGGGACACTAGCACAGAATTAGATTATTCAGTCAGAGGTTGGAAGTTCAGGTATTTATTTTGGTTAAAATAGTCAGGCAAAAAGGCTCTTAAAATTCTGAAAATAGGCAGTAGCATAATTAAAATAGGTATTAACTAAAAGTGAAAACAAAGAGTAATATCGCTCATTATTAATGAAAATAGGTATTTAAGATAATTAATACTTTCTTTATCACAAAATTAAAGTACTTAAGCTTAATTTTCTTCATTACAAGCAACAACAAGATGTTTTTCAAGGTATTAACTGTCATAGTCAGCCGCTTGTCAGAGAGAACATTTTTCACCACGGAAAAAGAACGTTCTACTTCCACTGAAGCGATTGGAGTATATTTAATACAATCTATTTCGGAAGGAGTTACAACAGAACATTCACCTTTCAGAACATCATGGAAATATTGATCAAGACAAAATAACATAATTTTGAATAGTCCTTCGGAATGCGATTATAGGGGAATCAGGTTAGTATCATTCTTGTTTCCATACTGGACACATTGTAGGTACGGTTTATTGCACAACTGTACCACTCTTAACTTTCTTGCTTGTAGCTGTTTGCAACATTTATGCAACTGAGAAGTAACCCCCACCACAAGTGTCCTTGAATTGTCTTGTATAGATCGATACAAGGTCATTCATCAGGACTACTCAAAATTGCTGTACTTCCCTCGTCCTCTCTATTTCATGGTATTTGTATTCGAATGCGCATATTTTTTGCTTGCAATTGTGTGTTACATTTATGCAGCTGAGAAGTTGCCTCCACTATAAATTTCCTAAAATTGTTGCGCAGATGTATACAAGGTCATTCGCCAGGACTATTCAAAACTACAGTATTTCCCTAATTTATTTCATGGTATTTGTATGCCCGAGGTAACCGTAGGTTCTTTTGACTAACGAAAGTTCTGCTATTTAAAGAGCTTGAGTGAATGGGTTGAGGAGAACGTTTTTGACTGCTTGAAAAGAAATAAGTTTTATAAAATGATTCTCAATAGATGTTTTTATGAGATGAACATGCCATTTAATTTTATAACTTTTTTTTCTTCTATATATTGAAATTATATGTGCTTTTTAAAATGCGTAAATAGTCGCAGAAAAATTCATACCGATTCAAAACAGACAAAAAAAAATGTTTCAAACATTAAAATAGGCAAAAGAAGCCAAAATAGACAAAAAATGCAAAATAAAAACTCATCCTACCGAATGCCAAATATACGGAAACATGTTCATTTCTATCTGACTCTTAAATATATCCATCCAGATAAAAAGGACGTTTGCCTAACTTTCGAACTCAGTTCATTATTATATATATAGGAACTATTGTTAAAATTTTCAGACTCATTGACTGTAGACCATGTTTATAAAACATCATAATATTTTATCTGTACCATATATCTATATTTTAGAAACTCTGTGCTTTATTTAAATAGAATTTATTTAAATGCTATAATGAATTTAATGACCATCTCACGCGAAGTGATAATAAAATTCATATTATAAAAAACAGAACTGTTAAAAACCATCAATCAATTCTTCATCGTGGTCATGTGTATTACAATTTAATTATAAGTATAAGCAAAGTCAAATGCAGCAGTTTCAAACATAATATAAAAAGTTTTTAATTCAACATTGCTTTTATACTGTAAAGGAATTTTTGAATCACCTAAATAGTAAAAATGTGTTATATTTGTAAGCTATGTAAATGTAAATTATGTAAAAATGGTACTTAAAGAACAGATTGTTCATTGTCACTATGCTTTGGTTAGGTTTATAATGTATATTGTGTACAAATTGCAATTATTATTTTTTTTTGTGTTGCTATATATTGCATATTCATTTAGCTACGCCTAAAATTCTGTATGTGAATATTATGGGGAGTAAAGTGACTATTCACCTGTGTTAGGAACAGTGCTGTGGTTGGGAAAAAAAATCTTTTAGGCTTGAGATTATTTTTTGTGCCGTAAATCTACGACACGAGACCCACGGCTTTACTTTCCTTCCGAAGGAAGCCATACTTTGGATTTTTACGCCCGAAAAAACACATCGAACCCGCGATCTTAGGTCTACGAGGCAAGTATAGTTACCTGGACTGACTGTCTTAGTGCAGAAGTAAAAAATGGAACAGGATCTATAATCTGCACGAAGTAATTTCATTTGGTGTCAATATATTCCCTGAAATCCTGAGTATATTTCACTTGTCATTAAGATGGAAATGTTCACACAAGCTGTTACAAATTGCATCTCTCTCGGGAAGACAGCTTTTGTATTTATGACAGTAAGATCATTCAAAAGCCTCTCTTTCATGGTATGAACTTGTCAATTCGAGGATAAGTCCCGAAATCGCAACAACTTTTGCGGCGGCTGTCCAGACTTTTCAAGAAAAACAAACAACGAACAAACGTTTCAAAAAAAAAAAAAAAAAAAAAAATTAAAATCAAATTAGTAGTAGTAATTAATAAGTCTAGCCGAATTATAAAACTTTCAGACAGCTAACAGAAAATTTAAATTTTAATAAAGATAAGGAAATACTTGCAATAATATGATTTTAGTCTGTATGCTAACAGCGTATTTTTATTTAAGGTGGTACAGTGTTACTCGCCCAATTACAGCAGTGGTTAGCAGCATTCAAGAGGACTTTGAACTACAGGCCCTTGTTCACGAGTCTGGTGTTGCCAACAAATATGGATTAAAACTTCCACAAATCCTTTAAAATTGTTCTCTTCCCCCCCCCCCCACATAGAAATTTTGGATTCCTAAATCATTCCAATAGAAGTAAAATATGCAAATTTCATAAATCAGTAATATTAGGACATGTTACTTTTCGACTGGAGTATTCGAATAAAATTGCAGTCACGACATGTACACATTGAAAGTGTGCCATAAAATAAAGACAGATATTTTCTGCAAAGAAAGGAATTCAATGTATCCGATATATTTTGGAATCTCGTCAGCGTGATCTGATACTATTGCAAAACCGAGCGGGGATAACGCTTGAGACTCGCATTCGGGAAGTCCCGGGTTCAATACCCGTTGTGTTTGGTCATTCTGACCTTGTGTTTTATCGTGGTTTCCTCTCGTCAATTAGATAAATGCCAGCACCATATTTACATTCTACGCATTTCATTCCGTTGGGTCTGTTACAGGAAGAAAGTGGCAGGTTTCTTCCCCCGGCGTCTGGTATTAAAAAGTCTACGTCCAGTGTCTCCCTCGCCTTAACCCTTCCTCCAGAGGTTCCACCATTATGGGGCGTAGGCACAAAGTAAGGCTCAAGTACCGAAGAATCCTCCTTAACCCCAACAATCCAATATATTGTTACGTGCATTTAATAAGAAAACATTGTACATATTACAAAGAAAAATGAAAAATTGTAAAATTTTGTCATTAAAATATTGATATCCAAAATTATTTAAAATTTCAATTTTAAATCCTCTCCTATTTTAATAAATTTTTCATAAAAGCTCCCACTAAATAGGAAAAGTTCCACGATTTAGACAACACCGATCTTAGCGACCTAGGCCACCAGTGTGTTTCGCTACATTTTGCTATGCTTTTTGGTCACGAATAAATTTGAATGAAAAAGAACTGTGTACGAGGGTAGGTATCCACAAGTTTCCGACCTCGCCGATAAGAATTATCGCCTTCACAAAATCCTTATCTGATGTCATACCTTATCTGTTAAGTAAAGTAAATAATTGCAGCTGTAACTTCCGCTCCACTGTGTTCACTTCAGGTATAGTTGCATAAAGAAGGCTACGTGTAGAAGATTGTCACATGTTCAAAATGGAGTTTCGAGCTGTTATTAAGTTCTTCACAAATGAAGGACTTACTACAAATGAAATTAAACAGCGATTGGACGGTGCATATGGGGAAGCATCCCCCTCATATTCTACCTTAAAGGAATGGGCCAAACTTTTTCGAATGGGTCAAGAAGGCATTGAAGACGAAGAGGTGCAGGTCGACCCTTGGAGGTGTTCACTCCTGAAAACATCGCTCTTGTGGGAGGAGAAATCATGGAAGTACGGCGGCTCAAAGTTACAGAAATAGCAACAAGTTTGGACCTTTCTAAAACAAACGTCCCTCGAAATGTCCATGGACATTTAAACATGAATAAGGTTAGTGCAAGATGGGTGCTTAGACTTCTTTCCTCAGTCCGAAAGTAGCGAGTCATCTGTAGTCTGGCATTTTTGGAGTTCTGCCGTGGTAATCAGAAAGAAGTTCTGTAAACCATTGTTACAGGAGGTGAATCTATGGTCGTGTACTATGTTCCTTGTCCAAAAGAGAATCTATGGAGCGACGTAAACCTAGCGAAGCACTGCCTCTAAAGACCAAAGTCATTCAGTCAACCAAGAAGCTCATGGTCATAATCCTTTGGGACTGTGAAGGGATACTCTTCATTGACTTCAAGGAGAGGAACACCACAGTAAATAGGGAGTACTAATCTGGCCTACTGCACAGACTGCGTGCTTCCATCAAAGAGAAAAGACGAGGAAAGCTGAGTGGTGGTGTGCGCCTTCTTCACGACAACGCGCCTGTGCACACAACTCTTGTTGCAAAGGAAGCTGTGAAGAAATGTGACTTCAAGGAGATCGAACATCCACCCTACAGCTCAGATCTAGCTCCCAGTGACTATTTCCTCTTCTCAAAACTCAAGAAGGACCTTCGAGGAAAGAAATTTAAGTGTAACGAAGAAGGGGTGGATGTTGTTTATGCCCATTTTGCAGACAGGGCTTCAATTGGGGGGCGGGGTGAAATGTTAATTCAAAGGCATGAGAAGTATATTGTAACAAAGGGTTACAATATTGAAAAATGAAATATAGCTTTTATCTGTATCGTACCTAGAAAATGGTTAGACCGGAAACTTATGGACCTACCTTCGTAAGTGTTAAATTTATAGCAATATAACAAAATACAATTAGTTCGGTTTGTCTAGAGAATATAGATAATAAGTGGCCAACTTGTATGGCGGCGGGGCAAATTTAAAAAAAATATGGGTGCCTGCCGAACGCTGACTAAAATGTTACAAGTCCAAATATTATATACGTACATGCATCACTTATTTCACTTTTATTGCTATTTTTTTATTTTTCTTACATTTAATATGTGAATAAATGAGAGGAAAAAAAAAAACACCCCCTGAAATTACGTTTTTATGCAAATTAAAAGTCTACGGCGAAAGCTGACACTGCTTGGCATGAACTAGGGCACCAGAACTTATTTCACTGACGATTGCATCGCAAAAGCTGTTGGATATCCGTAATTTTCTAATTTATGTGCTTTATTCTGATAAAAAACCTTTCATAACAGTAAGCACTTCCAAACAGGGAATTTATGAATAGTGCTTGTTTGTATAAGGTTAGATAGTTTTTCCTATCCTAACATTGCTTGTAAAACTCTATCATCTCAACTTGTTAACCATTTCCCGTCATATTGCAAACATATATGATTGATAGCAATAGCTAATTCTAGCCCAAAAAGTTCTGTTGATTTCAGTTCAAACATTTCAAAGCATCATATTAAACATAGTCATCATCATATCCAGAAGTTCAAGCAGGCAAAATTAAAATACTAAAAATAGGCAGTAATTTAATTAAAATAGTATTTATTAAAAGTGAAAACAGAGAATAATATCCCTCATTATTAATGAAAATAGGTTTTAAGATACTTACTAATTTCTTTTTCACACAATTACAGTACTTAAGCATTCTTTTCTTGGTTAAAAACAATAACAAAATGATTTTTTCAAAGTATCAACTGTCATAGTCAGCAGCTTGGCAGAGAGCACACTTTTCATCATAGAAAAAGAACGTTCTACTTCCACTGTAGTGATTGGAACATATTTAAAACAAACTATTTGGGAAGAACTCATACCAGTTACAACAGAACATTCACCTTTCAGGACATCATGGAAATGTTGATCAAGACAAAGTATTGCAGTTTTGAATAGTCCTGGCGAATGACCAAAAGATGCGCAGTGGTTTCTAGTCCAATTCATTTTCTGTTTATGCGTTTATAGGGGAATCAGGTTAGTGCTTATCTCATTCTCTCCTTTTTCTTGGTTTTCGTATGCACGAGGTAACCGTCCGTTTCTTTCACTAATGAAGTTCTGCTATTTAAAAAGCTTAAGTGAATGTTTTTTTTAATAGTGTTTAACGTTCATTTTTACTATTGAGCACCACAGGTGGAATCTGGTGTTGCGATGACTGGAGGATTTGGTGAGTGCACTGGAGTCCTCTAAACAAAGACTGATAAAGGCTTTAAGAGCTACTTTAGCCGAATGTGGTTTTGTATTATCATGGTAAAGAATTACACCTTTACAATTTTCTAGTGCAAGACTTCTTTTTCACGAATTTTCATGGATACGTTTTAGCCGGTTAGAGTACACAATGAAGTTGATTAAAATAGCTGGAGAGCAGCAGTTCACGTTGCGTAATCACCACCTTTTGATCCAGCTGTTGGAGAATATATTCGTGGACTGCCAATAAATCAAAAAGTTTCGTAGGAAATCCACATCTGATAACATACCAACAGCCTATCAAGAAACGGATCCTTCTGCTGACGTGACAATTGTACAAAATAGACGTCAGCTAGTGCCTTTTTCTGAACCACTATCAATTCAACAAAAAATTATTATTTTTCAAAATATAGGCCATAATCAAGACGCACTATATTCACTAGATCCCAATGCAGATATCGATAGTAGACAAAATGGTGGAAAATGTGTTCCGGGTTTTCAATTATACGGATTTGTTAATTTGGATCGTTGTAGTTACTTGGTTTATTAAAGTAGATTGTAGTTGGAAGTTAATCAACTGTGTCTTGTTACTTATTTGGTTTTTTGTTAAGTTAATATTGATTTAGTGAAATAACACCAGGAACTTTTTTTTTTTAACTAAAGTGTTTAGTACAACATGGGTTTCTCGCGTATGTCTTAATTATGGCAGTGTTAATGAATGGTGTGAATTCTTGCAGGGAAGTGATAAGGCAATTCACAAGAAAATATCCAGGAAGAGAAACTGGTCGCGAGCTTGATAAAAAACTACGACAGACAGGAACTCCCAATGATAAGAAACATGTTCCTAATCGCAGCGTTTTTACGAAATAAAAATTAGATGAAATAGAGGAATGTCGTACGCAGATACCGGCAATATGGGGGGGGGGTATAATTTTCAGCATATCTTATAACATAGGTTAGTGCCCATTATCATCATTCTTAAATATAGTGTCATTTTTTTCCGTAAAAATATAAAAATACAAACTTTACGCGCGGTGTCTCTATCCCGCATTTCGGTTGCGGTGGCTGCAGTAAGCGGTAATCAGCTGACTCAGGCGGCCCGTAACTCAAATAACCTCACTGTATCAACTCATTTCTGGGCCTAAGATTCGGTAAGTTCGCATGGATCTATTCTTCTATGTTTACACACTACTGTGTTTTGGAGACATCAAACGTTGCCACAAAATTACTTAAATTTCGTGCTCATAATATTATAGAAGTTCAGAACTACCTTGTACAGTTCGTAATAACGTTTTTTAGGAGAGATGTTCAATAATTGTGTAGCTGGAAAAAGAAGTGTGTGTATGTTTCAAGGTTACGCATGCATACTACACAGTTTCAGCTCAGTCCAACATTGCAAGAGGCAGAAGTCTGGAGAGTCCTCCTGTGACCATGGTAAGAAACCTCGGTGGTAACATTTCTGGTAAACGAAGGGAAAGTATCCCTGAGTCGACACCATCATACTATAAAGTCAAGTTTTGGAGCAGACTGTAGGGTAGAGAGTCCATTGAATGCGACCCTCACTTGAACGGCCTGTGTAAGAAATATGTGCAAGGAAGTTGAGGGTTTAATTTTGACACATTTCCTGAATAGTAGAAGAAATGTACATTTCCGCAGGTACAGTTTGGAAAATAATTCAAACACATTTAAGTTTGTACAAGATAGGTTCCAGGTGTCTGCCCCTCCACAGCAATGCACTAATACACATGTCAGGCAAAGGTTGTGATACCATCCAGGGGGCAAATTGTGTGCTACCCTACATGAACCTGAAATTGTAAACCAATGGAGAAATTGATTTGTTTTATCTCCAATCTTTCAACTCACAATCATAAATCGCTGTCCAGAACGGAAAGAGAAATTGTACAGCTTTCCATAAAGAAAAAAACTCTGTCAACTTTAAATATTTCCTAGTCTTATCATAACTACCGTCACAAAAGTACCAATAAATTTACATAAAATTGTTTGAGATACTTTAATACCCTAATAATATTAGTTAAATAAATGAATAAATCAAAATCGCGCATTCAAAATGACCATCTCTGGCACGCACATTGTCTTAAGTCTTTGTGGACATTCATCTATTGAATTGCATAACACTTCCATCAGGAAATCTGCTGATGCCTTCAGAAGAGAACACTTCAAACTTTCAATGTTTCAATATCTCTTCTTGCAAGCATCTCCTGAAGCTTGAACCACAATTTGTAGTCAGGGTTCAGGTCTGGACTTGCAGAAGACCAATCCAAGGTCGAAATAAAGTCAGGACGTTGACCTCAAGCCAATCCTGGGTTGTTCCAGTCTTATGTCCGGGGCTGAATCCTGCTGGAAGCTTCAGTTTTGTCCATGGAAGCGGGTGATGTTGAGGTTCTTGACCGGTCTGTCCAGCAATGTCTCCTGGTACACTTTGGCCAGTGTTTTGACCCTTTTTCGTAGAAATGGAGCTCCGTGGTACATTTGTAGCTCACAATCCGTCACACCGTAATAACAGATGCTTGATGATTGCCCCTCTGGACCTTTGAAACCTTATATAACCTGTTATTTGGAGCATTGAAAGTCTCAACATTAAAATGTTTTTCATCACTGAAAATGATTCTTCAATGACCATTTGCTGCGTAACGCTGAAGTAAACGTTTTTATTTTAAGAGCGCTTCACTCATTAGTGCGGAGATGTTCTTTCCGTCGTTTATAAGCGCAGAGTCACAGTCACATTGCGAGACAAACATTTTAGAAAATTTCAGATCACGAGAGATCACTGATAGTCTCCTAACTAATTTCTTCGCATGTGCCGCCACTGCTTTCTGGAGTGCGCAGAGTGCGTGGTCTTCTTTGGCAGTTCCAGTCTCAAGGAAGCGCTGGACAGTGCGTTTACACGAACCATCTGCTTATTTTCAGTTTCTGTACAATTTTGAAAATATTTGCCCATCTTGTGCAGGCTACCACAGCTACACGAATTCCTATGTCGCTTCATTCCATCTTGAAAACTAAATAAAGCAAACCTCCGCTTCTAAAGCCGAACTCTCAATGACTCACCACTAGTACAACTGCGGAATGTGCAACCTGTTAAAGGGGGGAAGTACAGACATCCTCAAAAGTTGTGACAGTATTTATGGTAGCACTTTTCTCAAATCCATGTTTGTGTGGGTGATAGGATTCGTTCATTCTTTCTATCTTTCATTTGCGTGAATTCCGCAACGTTTACTCACGTATCATTATTAGCAATTTAAACTACAGGTCACTGTATTGACGCACACGTGTATTACAGTATTAATGGAGTATCGAGCTGTTATTAGCTTCTTCACAAAAGAAGCATGTACTCCAAATAAAATTAAACAGGGATTGTACGGTGTGCATGGGGAAGCATCCCCCTCATATTCTACCGTAAAAGAATGAGCATAACTTTTTCGAATGGTCGAGAAAGCATTGAAGACGAAAAGCGTGCAGGTCGGCCCTTGGAGGTGCTCACTCCTGAAGACATCGCTCTTGTGGAAGGAGGAATTATAGAAGACCGGCGGCTCAAAGTTACAAAAATAGCATCAAGGTTGGGCCTTTCTAAAACAACAGTCCTTCGAATTATTCACGAATATTTAAATATGAATAAGGCTAGTGCCTAGACTTCTTTCCTCAGTCCAAAAGCAGCAACGAGTCATCCGTTGTCTGGCATTTTTGGAGCTCTGCTGTGGCAACGAGAGAGAAGTTCTGCAAATCATTGTTACAGAAGATAGAATTATGGTTCTCTACTATGATCTCTTGTCCAAAAGAGAATCACTGGAGTGGAGTAAACCTCTAAAGGCCAAGGTCACTCAGTCAACCAAGAAGATCAGCACCACAATCCTTTGACACTGTGAAGGAATACTCTTCATTGACTTCAAGGAGGTAACCACTACACCACCAGAACCGACCATTTCAAGGAGGGGAACACCATAGTAAATGGGGAGTACTATGCTGACCTACTGCACAGACTGCGTGCTTCCATCAAAGAGAAAAGGCGAGGAAAGCTGAGTGGTGGTGTCGCTTTCTTCACGACAACGCGTCTGTGCACACAGCTCTTGTTGCAAAGGAAGCTGTGAAGAAATGTGCCTTCAAGGAGATCGATCATCCATTCTATAGCCCAGATCTAGCTCCCAGTTATTATTTCCTCTTCTCAAAACTCAAGAGGGACGTTCGAGGAAGGAAATTTAAGTTTGAGGAAGAAGTGTCGGATGCTGTTTATGCCCATTTTGCATAAGACTGCTGACATTACTTTGGAGGGGGGGGGGGATTGTAATGTTAATTCAAAGATTTGAGAAGTGTATTGCAATAAAGGGTAACTACATTGAAAAGTGAAATATAGTTTTTGTTTTTATCATACCTAGAGAATGGTTAGGTCGGAAACTTATGGACCTACCCTCATAACTACCTGTCCGTTTATCCGATTTATGTTGTATTACAAGAATGCATGTGTGTCGGTTTCCCGATCACATGCGGGTGCTTGTGTGGGTTGCTGCGTTGTTGAAAGCCGCCACCACCATGCTACCCAAAGAGAGCTCTGAAAAAATGATGCCCTTTATTATTAATTGTAAACCATGTAATTTTCAGGCATATAATGGAGAAAGACATTTGTTACATAAATCAAAATAAGATATACAATTACTGTCATCTAATGCTGGACAGATGACAAGACAAGATGATGTATTTTTCACTGTTGTTCCCCTGAAAACTTGGAATGAAGCTAATCAAGTGGCTTGTCACCATCAGATTTCCTAGAACAATAAACGTTCTGCTAGTGACTTCCTTTTCAGTTTACTGTCCGAGAGAAGGGCTGCAGATTCCTGAAGTGTCAGCTGCAGAACCTCCAAGTTTGTGACAGTGCGTGAGGTACCCAGGTACGAGAAGATTGATCTCCAGCCGCAGAGACCATGCAGTGCACTTTATTCTTCTTAGCAGAGAAAGAATGGCATTCATCTTCCGTAAAGGAAACGCAGCTAATGCTGGTTACGATATCTGATTATAACTCTGTGAGTTAGCTAAAAAGCAGTTTATGCAGGTTCTGTTTCTTTGGTGGGAGCGCCATGGCATCTGATACAACTTCCTGTAATTTAATGTTTAAAAATTACCATATCATGCTAGCGCTCTATTCGAGGAATCAAAGAGGAAAGTTGGTTGAGGATTGTATAGTTGTTGAGGGCTGTTTGGCCTGATTAGTTTTATCTAATATTCTTTTCAACCTGAAAATATCAGTTCTATATAGCTATTAGCATCACAGCCTTGTCTAAGTTGTGCTATTTTATTTTACTACTCCTTTAAAACCTTTTAATATCATAAGCGTTAAATGTTATGGGCTGTGAATTAATAAATTAACAATGAATAAATAGTCCGTGATCTAGAGATTGCTTTATTTCTTGCTGTTGCGTAGAAAATACATTGAATAAATTGAAAGCATAAAAAAAAAAAAAAAAAGTAACTAAGCGAAATCCTCAGCAAGTTGAATAATTTGTAAAGGGTAAATTAGAGCATTGTTGACTTGTTTCATTCACGGACGCTCTTTAACATCTCACGTCATCAGAGTTCCATTCCATTGAGGACTGAAACGGCCGATAAATTTTGCTCAGAGGCCTCTTCTTTCAAGCTTGAGGTTCTTTTACATCCGTGAATCTACGACATGCGACCCACGGCTTTACTTAAGTTCTGAAGGAAGTCATACTGAGGATTTTTACGCCCGAAAAATTCCATCGACCCTGGTCGGGATTGAACCCGCGATCTTGGGTTTAGCATGGTTACCACCACACCACCAGGACCGATTGATAGAGCGCTAGAACAGAGAAGTTGCATATTGAGTTTACAGAAATTGGGAGCTATCAGAGACTCATATTTCTTTTACTAGAAGCACACAATTCAAAACACTCGTTTCTAACCATTTCGCTTTTCTTGCAGAGGACGGGCCAAGCCAGTGTAAATAGTAACCCTGTTTTTTTCCCCCCAGAGTATTTTATAATATAGTGCTAGAGATTCTCTTTCTTACCGCACCAATAATATTTTACTTCAGCCAATGGCAGTCTAGGATTTAACAACAGACAATGTCTACATGGAGTGATGTTGAATGGCAGCCTATAATCGCCACGTTTTTTTTTTCCGAGCCTTTGGGATCAATTGTTTGGCGATAGAGTTTCTCTGTCTTACTGCACCAATAATATTTTAGCTTAAGCCAATACCAGTCTAGGATTTAACAGTAGATAAAACGTATAGCTGCGAGAGAGTTTATCAGTGTTGTTGTTGGGATATCGAGTAACGCCCATATCAAAAGTTTGCCGCCTCTTTTGAAATCGGCAGGGAATACGATGAACGTAGCAGTAATGTAGTAATATTTCACAGTTGCTGTCTTCATGAAAATGCTTTTGTCAAAAATAAAATATATCAATGCATTATTCGTTAACTTGCCCCCCCCCCCACTTTTTTTTAAATAACTGAGCGAAAATTAAACGCTAAAGCAGTTTTTAAATTTAGGTTTTCAGGTATATCCCTACTCCTAATGGTTTAATTTCGCTGATTTCCAGGAACTGTTTTTCTTGCTTTATTTAAATGGTATACATCGAGTTTTGCTGCGAAAGAGCAAATATTGGTGCCGCTAGAGCGATTTTTAAATGTTGTGTTTCCCACCCTTAATAATCTGATTTTGCTTATTTTCAGAACTTATGTTATTATTTTATTTCAATGGCCTGTATCGAGTTTCGTTGAGAAAAAACAAAAATTGCGGCCGCTAGAGCGATAAAAGACCCACATACAAACACGCACATATACAAATTTTTATCGTCACTTTCGGTGCCTAGTAGATAAGGTCGACAGAGATTTGAAGATGATGTTCAAAAAGAGTTTCATGGGTACAACCGTAATTGTAACCTTGAGACTCGCATTCGGGAGGTGCCGGGTTCGATTCCCTTTGGACAGACTATCCTGACCCTGGGTTCCTCCAGATTTCTCTGGTCACATAGGCAAATGCTACACCCGCATCAGGTGCTCTATCTTGAATCATATTAGGGATCCCATTGCATCCGCGCAGTCGCCACCTAGTATCCTCTTACATCATCCCTCCCTTCCCATTGGGGGCGTAGGCACAATCGGCCTGAGGTAAGTGAGGTTGGTGTCGAAGTACCCTACTCGCCCGTGGGTCCTGGTGGTGTAATGGTAACCATACTTGCCTTCTAACCCCAAGATCGCGGGTTCAAACCTGCCCAGGATCGATGTGTTTTTTCGGGTGTAAAAATCCTAAGTATGGCTTCCTTCGGAAGGAAAGTAAAGCCGTGGGTCCTGTGAAGTAAATTTACGGCACGAAGAAACTGAAGTCTGAAAGAAGAGGCCTCTGAGCAAAATTTGTCGGCCGTTTCACGCCTTGAATTGAATGGGACGCTGATGGCCTGAGATATTAAAGAACATCCGTAAATAAACCAAATCAAACAAACCCTACTCGCCCCGGTCAATGTCCAATTGGACAAATAGAAAAATGAGCGATTAAAACGTGGCTCAGTTCTCATTAATACATAAAAATAATACAATTAGTCATTAATTATGAGAAACGAGAAAGAGAAACAAAAGCAATAAACAAAAGAATCACAATGTGCCTATTGAAGAGAACGTAATTTTCATATATAGAAGGAAAAAATTGAATGTCTTTTCTGCTGCTATAATAATATATTCAGCATGTTATCTGTATCTAATGAGATTCATTTCCACACAGGTTAACTTATTTAGAAACCTTATATATGGACGTCGTGGAACTATCTCCAATTTAATTTATTTGAGCAATTTACAATTTTTATTCAGTTGTTCCTAACACTTTTAAACTCAAATGTTGATTGAAAAACTACAAATTCCAAGAACGAAACTTAGTTTCCATTTGTTTATTTCCGTAGTTATGACGACTGGCTATACTGTGTTTTGTTTCCACTATTTTGGACGGTGTTCCTAGTGCTTCTAAATAAATGTATAGTTTTCGCATACTAATGTAATTGGTAGTAGGAAAAATAGCCTATACACCTCTCATACTCTATAAAGTTTACGAACCTTGGCAAAGCCCGCACTTGCGTCTAAATTGCCTATCCTTACACGACAATAATATTGCAAGTATTATTTTGATTTAATACATTTACTTGTTGTACACAAGTTTACGTCAATTTTTATCAATGGGCACACTAAAATTCGAGTTTGAATTCGATATGAAATGTCCACTCCAATCTCGAGATTTGACTCAATTTATCTATATATTGCTATTGCTATGTGCAATAACACTCTTTTCACAATCGTAATAATAAATCGTAATGAGTCAAGCATAGAAATATATATGACCCAAATCTATTATTTAATTTAAAATTTGTTAAACGTTTTGACGAATATAAATGTATGATATAACCACCAAATATTCACGCCTTTGCAAAATCATTCTTATTAACTTGCTTTGCCTTACACAATAGTTAACATTATTTTTTTATATTATTAAAAAATTCACGACCATTATAATTTTAACTTGATGTTACAAGAATTTCAGGTTTATTACCTGTTTCTTTCATCACTCCATCTTAATCAGAAATAAAACATTAAATGGAACTCATAGTAATTGATGTCATTAAAAAGCTGTCTGCAGTCATCGTTTAACGTTTAAGTAGACAATAGGTTCTAGAAATACTAATGAAAAGGCAAAATTCCAGATTCATACAATGATTTTTGCACTTCAAACTGTGGTCGAAAGTGATAAAACAACATTGTTTCCTCGTATCCTTATCTCACTATTTGAATCTTCCCCATGCCTAGCATAATTCTTGTCTGTAGTTGTTGAGTTCAAATATGGCTTTGTCAGTTCTTTGCATCATAGATAACTTTTTTTTTGATTGATTTATTTATGGACGCTCTTTAACATCTCAGGTCATCAGCGTCCCATTCAACCCAGGGCGTGAAACGGCCGACAAATTTTGCTCAGAGGCCTCTCTTTCAGGCTTGAGGTTCTTTTTCGTGCCGTAAATATACGACGCGGGACCCACGGCTTTACTTCCCTTCCGAAGGAAGCCATACTTAGGATTTTTACGCCCGAAAAAATCCACCGGTCCTGGCCGGGTTTGAACCCGCGTTCTTTGGTGTAGGAGGCAAGTATATCATCGATAACGATGGGATAAATTAACAATCGAAGCCGATAATCGTCCCTTACCTCTTGTAACATCATCTAATGTATCAATGAATATCTTCAATTTCAGCACACAGCGAATTGACATCAATTCCTCTTCCAATATTTTCATTACCTCACTTAGGTCACCTTGACATTCTAAATTATGAGATTTTTCCCTCTTCCTTCTCTTTGACAGTTTTCCGATTAGACGAACAGCGTGCAAATGTAAACCAAATTAGGAATAAATGGCGGCGGTTTTTCAACACTGAAAACGCTGTATTATGAAATTAAAATAGCGTACTGAAAGCGCTGGTAGACCTTGGTATTGGGATGTGAAGTGTTGAAAATTTGGTATGCGAAGGTATATATCATTATTTAGTAATTTTTAAACATATTCAAGCTCCCATAATATGCAGATGGTGTCATTAAAAAGGAATTAAGCAGTAATAATACAAAATAAGTCTTGTTGTCTTTGCGTTGTCGAGTAAATGTTGTGCATTATACAATAGTTTACGTCAGTTTTATAATGACAACCATTATTAAGAGTTTTGTTTAAAGTTTTATTTCTGATTAAGATGGAAGTTAATAAGAATTATTTTGTAAAGGTTTCAATATGTGTTGGTTATCATACCATACATTTATAGATGTAAAAATAGTAATAATCCATATATGTTTTCTGGAAATGCATACATTGCAAATGTGTAATTATAATAGTAGCATTTTATTTTCATTGTTGCAATGCATTTCCTTCATTAAAAAGGATGACATAGTTTAATAATACGGAATAAAGTGTACTAGGATGTATCCTATAACCTAAGTTGTTCACTACTGTATAGTTATGTAACAAACTTTTTCTCTGTATTGTAATCACACCTACGAAATGGAGAAAAGCTGAACAATTTTTTTAAAACAATATTTGCATTAGTAGGGACAGAGGAGCATATTTGGGTGCTTCAGTCTTGCTCAGTGGCAGGACCTCTGGAAGCAAGGACACCCCGACACATCAGAAGGGTCGCTTCCATATTGGGATTGAAAACTTTTCTAAGCACAAATACATCTGGCAGGTCTCTTTTTACGAACCGTCGTAGTGAAATTCGTGAACGTATTCATCCCAGCATCCACCTTTGGAACACCCAAGGTTAGGACTGCTGGCCCTAAGGGATTTGAATCCGGGACCTCGCGAATGCAAATCCCAGGCGCTACTGATGGACACAAAAGTTCCTATTAATTACTTTAGTCTCGAAACGCAAACCCAATCCTTTAGATTTAGAGTTAAATTAGAAGAATTCATCTTTTGTAATTTACCCTCATCGGATGTCGTAGAACCTAATGCCTCTTTCTCTTTCAATTCCCGAGGATTTCTGGCGTCCATTGGGATAATTTTGAAACCTCCAAACATGGAAATTCCTGTACATATGTAATGGTTGGTAACCCTAATTAGATACTAATATTATATTACTCTATGTCCAACGCAGCCTTTTGTTCTTATGAATTGAGGACATTATCCCCTGGCATGGCGGTATTGTACCAGACTTCTAGGCCGGGTTGCCCATAGAATGCTTCTACATTGTTAAAGTAGCGATGATGGTGAAACTGATATGGTTATGATACAGCAGGAGGTCCTTACCAATGGATACCTAAGTGTAGTGTATAGGGATGAATGAAATAAAGATGGCGGAAATTTGCTCGTAGCCCTTGGCGCCTTAAAACTATCCGGCATTCACCATCTCAGTGTAAGGAAAAACTCCGATAAAAAATAACCTTACCCAGACAATTTGACCTGACCTGGAATTGGACCCAGGATCTCCGGATTAGTAGCTGAAAACAGAGCTATGGTAACAGGTTAGGTCACGCATAAAAACATACTTGTAAGATCACGAGTGACTGCTTTCAGATACTGTCATATAATAAAGTGCTTTGTGTTTTGTTAAAGGAATAATATTTTATTTTCAACGAATAATTTCATAGTATGTTTATTCTAACTGAACTGCCATAACAGTCCCTGGCTGTTTTGGCGCTTACAAATTTAAATTTTATTCCTATGTTTGTTTCAGTCCTTATAAATATTTATTCTTAATTATCCAACCACAATCTTCCATGTAAATAATTTTTCTGCGCTATTATTCTGAATGGGGCCTTATTGTTTGTTCTTTTTTAACATTGTTGCGCAGAGCTATAAAAATAAAGCTATAGTTTTAATAAGTTTTTAATAACCATACCAACACATATTTCAATGAATTACTAAACAATATGTATAAAAGTAAACAATATAATGATGTAAGATGTATAAGAGCAAAATATGAGAACAAGAGAGAAAATAATTATACGCTATTAATGAGTGAGCGAGGAAGATCAAATTTAAGTACTCACTGTGGTTATCAATGAATATTACATTCTGAATTAATGTAAGAGCTTCTCCAGAGGCAATCCATGCAGTTACTTCCATAAATAACCCCTAATAGTGGCTTCATGGAAAGAATTTCTATGAACAGCTGCATCATGTTCATGCCGTGTTTCATTTTCCCGCTCGGAAGTAGTTTCAAACTCGAGTAACAGAGCGCGCCAAGTTCAGTGTTAGTCGCTTGATCAAAGCAAACATGGCGGCGGTAAGAAGAGACTGGATTAATTAGAAGACTGAACGTGCAATTGTTTTGCAAGTGTTAATAACTGTTTCAAGAGTGTATAATGACATTTTAAGACTTGTGACGTGCAGTTTGCACACGTCACGGCCTCATGTGCCTCACGAGAAGACTGCAACACAAGACTGACGGCCAAAGAGAGCCAGGGAGCATCTTGCAAGACTGAGCAGGTAGGCTGCAGTAAGGGTTTGTTTTTCGTCAAACAGAGAGGCGTGGCGTTAGAAATACTATTTTAGATACTGTTAAGGACCATCTTTAGTTTAAAAGCTGCGCATTTTTGTAGGTTCAAGGTTCTGTAAACTCAAGTGGACTATCGGATCGTATCTCGCATTATGCAGGCTCCTGTCAAGTTGTTTTGTTTCTTCTTTTTTTCCCCCTCTTTCGTTTGGCAAATTTGTCTCAACAGGCACAAATATATCCTGCACTGCGGGCAGAGTCCGTTCTTTGCTCAAATTGAGTTTTATAAGCCAAAAAATGTATTGCAATGTAAGGGAGTGGCCATTATTATTGTTGTCATAGGTCACATGTCATTTTGTTTTCATATTCTTTTCCATACAATTTTGCGAGGGAATCACAAACGGTTAACTATTATTGTTAGTTAAAGTGTAAAGTTCTTCGGCTCTCACACACATTTTTCGTTTGTTTTGTCAGTGGAGCATAAACGATCAATGTTTACATTTGAGTTCATTGAACCACACCTTGTGTACATGTTCTATGTGCTGCAGTGCATGTGTGATGCACATTTTTAATTTGTTTATGAAACATTTGCATTGAAATCGTGGAACTATAGCCTCCGTTATCCGTTAAAATTGTTTTATGTACCTACGAAGGTACATAAATAAAATATTTGTGGCCAATGGAATATAAATTGATACATTGCACGGTAGTTCTTGGATAATATTAGTGAACACGTGATTTTAAATACAGGGTTATTTAGCTATAAAATAAGATATTCATTAATTAATGAAATTTGGTGTTATTATTAAGTGTTATTTAAGATTATATTCCTAAATTTTCATAATGTTTAAAAGTGACAGAAAATAGTAGATACTGTTATGCAAAAATTTGTAGTTTTGTATCATATCTGCATTAAAGGTGATACAGATTGGGAAATGTGACAAATAGAAAATTGGAACAGCAGGAAAAGAAGAAAAAAAAAGTGAAATTTTAAGCTGTTTAAAAGATTTTGTGAAAATTTTACAACCTAAAATACCTTTCCAGTGCTATGCATGGTTACGTATAATGATATTTGTACCATACAAGTGATTAACTACTCAATATAGATGCAGGATAAATTTGTGTGTTAGACGAAGAAGTATCTGCCTCTACCATGTAATCATAGATATGAAAGGTTATGCAGATCCTGTCTGGATAAATATTGAGCATTTAAACTTCCCAACATCAGTGCCAATTTTTGTGCACATATCTTCCTATAGCTAAGATTTATTTGAAGGTCTTGTGTTTATTTAACTAAACGAATGCATAAAGATAAACTGTCTAATAGATTTTAGTTATAAACAAAATATAAGAGATTAGTAGAGGTACTGGAGCGTAGTGCTGGCTGCACTACCTCATCCTTGTGCTATGAGCTGTGCAATGGCTTACTACCAAGCCTAACCTAACTTAAAAATTTGTTCTATATATTTTTCAGTATGTTGTTTTGGTACATTCAGAAAAACTACGGACAGTGGTAAAGAATAATAGTCCTGTGCATCTACAAAAGCCTTTAAGATGCATTCACACTGGGAAGCTGAAGCCCATACACTAATGATTTGTATGTAGTACCAACATTGCATTAAAGTTACCAATTAAATGAAAGAATTGCTGGAAATGAGAAAAATATAGAAACTGTAACGTGTTAAAACATATTAATATACAGAAAAATGCAGACTACACCATATCTTGATTCCCTTTGACCTCTCCTGAAGATATAGAAAGGTAACAATTAAGTGCTCTTTAATACTAATGTGTTCGTACAAAGGCTTGTACATGTTATCTAATATGGTGTCCATTAAATGTGAACATATTCAAATGAATTTTGGTTTCTTGTCTAGAACCTGAGCTTGAGCTGATGTTTTGATTTTAAAATTATTATACAGAAGAGCAACACCTAAACATGTCTTTCATGAGTTATATTCAGCTCCAATTGCTGCATTATGTCACATTCAAGAAAGCTGATTCTTTACCTGATTAAACTAAGTTTTAATTGTGCACCCAATTTCCTGTTGTGACTTATGCACTACACTGAATAACAAATAAAATTTGTTGTTCACATAAGTAAATGCAGTAAAAATCGTCTAAATATGTACTGATTTGGGATTAATTTTTCTAAGAATGGAATATAATCAGGTTTTTTTTAAAAAAAAAATAAGGCAAAATATTTTTTATAATGCCGAATTTTTTCAAAAACATTATTCTTTATATATAAACTTTTCTTCTGGCTTTAAAGAAGAACACGAGTTGTTTAAAATACAGCAAAAATTGTGTGACTTTAGTGTTTTATAATTAATAAATGATGGCGCAAATGAACTTGGAGTCCTTGGCACCTTAAAACTATTTGGGATTCACCTTCACAGGGTAAGGAAAAACTCAAAAAAAAATAACTTTGCCAGACTGGTTGATCTGACCAGGACCTCCAAAATAGTAGTCAAAAATACTACTACTAGACCACAGAGGCAATCAATATATTTTAAAAATATTTTAAATTTTCAGTTATTATGAAACATTTTTCATGTTTTATATGAGTTAGAGCTAGGAAACTATATAAAAACAATGTGATATCATTAAAGGACAAATAAAAAGTATTAATGCACATAGACACTTAGGTTTGTGTTTTAAAATTTATATGATTTTTTTATGAGATTTGTGAATATAAAAGTTAATGAAAGGAATTGTAAGTAATCTTTTATGATGTCAATAGTGTTCAGAGGTTTCTTAATATGCAGATTGAATTTGCTGCCAAATGGTGCAAATGCCAAAACGTCAATAAAATTTGAGTCACAATGTCACTAATTAAAATAAATTATGTTTTGGTCATTTGCTTTAGGGATGTGAACAGATTTTATACTTCATTAGCAAAAACAATGTGCTGCAGTAGTTGGGTAGTTAAATGTTTCATTTAATTGATTTTAATTATTACTCGTACACTGAAAAATACTGTACTGTTGCCAAATCTAACGATATACTGCACAGTTGCTGTTTAGCAGTTTTAAAGCATGGAAGTGGGTGCGAACATGTTGTTTTTTTCTACAGTAGTTAGGCGGTGGTGAAATTTGGGAATAAAATTTAGATGAAACCTTGCTGATCCTTCATCTTAAAGGACCCCTGCCAAAAAAAGGATACATTTTCTTGGAAGCTTATAAAACATGCTGTTAAATTATTCAAAATGTTAGACAATTTTTAAAAAGTATGGTTGATAAATAGGGCATTCTGTCGTCATAATATCTCATTTAATCATTGGTGGTACTGGTGTAGGAATTATACAATTAAGAACATTTAAAATATTGCAATGCCAGACCGCTATGTGACCCCAGCAAAGAGAAAACAAATAAAACTAAATTATCATTTGATTACATTGAAAAGGTTCATTGTTACTTATTGTGTAGAATGATATACAAGAGTTATTCAAATGGCATATCACCCACAATAAAATGCAGTAATAATACATGAAAAGACAAAGGGTATGGCTGTGAGCTTCTCAATGGCAGTAAGACAGATAGTAAGCTTTTTAGTTTCCAGTTAAAGTATGATGTAGAATAATTGAGAAGCAATTATGAAAAAAGAGTTGTGCTAAAATAATTAAAAGATTCGTTTTCTGGAGTAATTATGAATAATAATTCAATAAGGTAATTATTATGCAGTTGGTGAACAGCTAACTAGAAAGTGCAAAATAACTTCAAATATTGTCATAAAGAAAGTGAAAATTAATGTTTATACATTTCACTTTTGTAATAATGATGATGATGGTTCTTTTACTTCTTGATCAGTTTACTCTCGCTTGGTACACGGCTCAGTTAGGAGAGCTATATTATTTACCCAACAATAATTAACTATAATAAGAAACATTCTAAAGGTAGCCGAGTTACATTTACTTCATAGCATAGTCATTGAAAGCAAAAGGCATGACAACACTGCCAAACAGGACTGTTAGCATCTGCTTGACATTTGAAATGCAAGTGGATGGGATAATTGTTAAGATATGTCCACAGGTATATCAATATTTGTTTCAGTCTGTGCTGTTAAATACTACATAAATGTTAAATGATCATATACAGTATGACTTGAACCAAATGCCTGCAAGCTGCTTTCTGAGCTATGGGAACAGGGCAGTAGCCAAATCAAGTGCATATGGAAGATGCATAACCACGTGGGTCATTGTTAATTAGTATCTTAACCTTTCTGTGCAGATGTTTCTTACTATTTGAACAGAGAAGCCTGGTGGTTCATTACTGATAACATTTATTGGTAAGAATTCCTCTAATTTCTGTAGCCATGGTCTTCCAGAAACAAACCTCGTAATATCTTTTTAGCTTTTATCCGTACTATATGCTCGGATATAATCTATGGGAGACAACCACTCTTGTAGTTAATAGGGTCATTTATCTAAATTTTTTAAGAATCTGTACATCTAACAAATTCCAGTAAATTTGTGCTTTCCTATTGGACAATGTTCACGTTATTAATGTACTTTTGCTGAGAAATTTTGTTTGTTTATTGATTGTCTTGCATTTGTTACTATTTTATAAATCCTTGGCTAGTTCTTTGTTTCTTTGCAGTGTATACAAGTGTAGCCAAAGTCATTTAATGCATTGAAAGTGCTTGATCCAGTTCTTCTGTTCTAAATCTTTCTATCAACTAACTGGTTTTGGGCAAACCAAAGATACAGGCATTCATTTCAAAACTTCCTAGTTGTTTAAAATAGATTTACTTTTAAAACGAAACTTTAGAAGCAACAAATGTTGGTTACATTTTATGTGTAACTCTTCATCCCCAGCAACCATCACTTTGAAGTTGGGTGCTTAAATTTGAAAGAGAATGTAATTGTTATCATTTTTTTTGTTTTTTCTTATTCTTCTCTGGCAATCTGGGCTTTATAGTTGCTTAAAATTGAACAGAATAGCACAATCATTTGGTTATATTTTGGTAATAAAGTATTTCAAAATGGTGTATATTCTACAAGAAAAAATAAAATTTAATGTAAGTGGATTAATCGGGAGTTCTAAAATAGGCTATATTAATAATTGCATTCCATCCAAATTCAAACAATAACAATAATCCAGGTTGGCAGACAAGAATAGAAAACAAAATGTGTGATAACAATGGTAGCCTCTTTAAAATTTAAGCATCAAAATTTAAGTGTGTGAGTGTGGCTTCAATTAAATATGTGTTCAATAGATATGTACTTATTCAAAATTGGAAATTTTGAAATTAAAACTCTGTATATTATAAACTTGTAGTTTTAATTAAAAAAAAACCAGAAATAGTAGAGTTACACAAATATAAATTCATTGGATTTTTTGTGGGTGATATTATTTGCTAATCTTCAACCAGAGATAACTCTGGGAAACCTGCTAGTTCTATTTGGTATCACACTAAGGCACCTTACCCGGTTTTTTATTTTTCCATGGGAAGAATTCCGTTGAACTCGACGGATTTAAATTATGATCTTTGCATTGAGAGGCAAGACGCTAACCACCAGACCATGACGCCGATGTTTTGGCAGTTGCCGAAACAGCTCCGTCTCTCTCTATTTTTAATACACCACGCCGGCGCGCGAGCGATGAACAGATGATGAATGAAATTATAAATTTACACGAAATGAGCTGCAGATGAACTGGCTTCTCGCAAAGTCACTGACAGAAGCTTCCATTGTCAGACTCATGTGACTGTTCAGTACTTGAACATTTGACAATGTATCCATCTTCAGTTGGAAAGTCACATTTTAAGTTTTTTGTTTATATCACAGGAAAATTCAGACGAATGGAAGAGAATTCCATGAGCTCAAAATCAAGAATTATTTTGTAACCATTTTAAAAGTAATAATAAAATACAACATTTAAAGGCTGACGTTAACTTATTGCTTTAATTATTTAGATAGTACATATTATTTAAAATGTCAGGTTAAAAAATATAAAATAAAAACTCATTTAAACATTCCAGAATTAGAAACAATAATCTATTATTCATAACTTTCTTTCACTTACACTTTTATATTTTCTGTAGAGGTAGATCTTTCTCATTGTCGATTCATCAAAAATCTTAATTTGTTTTATATTTCGTAAACTATTCTTGGAATATCTTGTTCAATTTTTTAAGTTATTTAACACAAATTATAGCGAAATTACTGTTGCTCAATATGAGGGAAAGAAGAAGAAGCCTGAATCGTTGTACTTATGTAGTTTTCATTTTAAATTAGAATTTTCAATAGTCTCTGAAAGCTTTTCCTAAGAAGTATTCTGTCATAAAATAAATGAAGCAAAAAAAAAAAAAATAAATAAATAAAAGTATTTTTAAGAGAAAGTGCCTATTTAGAGCACAGATGAAACTCAACCATGGGAAAATTGGCGCCACTTTTTGTACTAAATATATTGTTTTGTGTTTTTAGCATATTCAAGACGAAATCAGAAGTCAAAACACTCCAAGCAAGTGTATTCTGATATTAAGTCATTATTAGAGTGATTCAAACATTGTCAAGTAGTTGGAATGAGAATATTGTGCTTACAGTGGGTAATTTTTTAAAGCCTATTATCCCATCTGACTGCAGGCAGTATTTATTATTCACCATCTGCATACTGTGCAAGCTAAGATATATTTAAAAATTACAAAAAAAAAAAAAAAAAGTTAATAACATTCTGCATGCCAAGGTCTGCCAGCACTTTCATTGTTATTAACATTACGTAATAATGGAAAACAATGTAACTGGAATCTTGCTTTGTTAAATTTATTTTCAATAGGTTCGAAATTGCAAACATATCCTGCACATAATTCAAAATACACTTTATTTTGCATAATACAGTACTTTCATGGTTTTGTATATGTTGCTCCCCATACTATTCCACTTTTACTAGGTTTTATTGGGCTAATTACTTCCTTACCTCTTCATTATCGATGTTCTCAATGACATCATCTAATGTATCAATCAACATCTTCAATCTCAGCACACAGAGAACTGACATCAATACCTCTTCCAATATCTTCATTACCTCACTTGGGTCACATTGGCATAGTAAATTAGTTTTTTTCCCCTTCCTTCTCTTTGACTCTTTCCGATTAGACTGGCAGCTTGCAAATGTAAACCAAATTAAGAATAAATAGCGGCCTGTAGTTAACAATGACTTATATTTTATTTAAAACCTTCAACAATGAAAGTTCTGAAACAAATGTTAACTTTTAGCTTATCAGTGCCATAATTCATATAGCACGGACTACCAAGCGGGGTACAGCTGTACCCCACTGCGTATTTCAAGTGCATTGACTAAGTGGTAATAATTACTTTCATTATTATATAATATGACTTGTAGGGGATAAATTAACTGCCATGTTTGAAATACAAGAATTAGCGTTGGCATTATTTAAACAATTACAAGAATTGTTTAATAGAAAGATAAGGATACGAGGAAACAATGTTTTATCACTGTCGATCATGGTTTGAACTGCAAAAACCATTATTTGAATCTGGAATTTTTACCTTTTCGTTTGGATACCGTGTATATTTCTAGATAGATATCCAAAAATATTCGGAACAAAACATTCTCAAATACGCAGAGAACTAAAAGTTAATTTTTCTGTAAATATAATCATCTTTATGAGCTTAATTAGGCAATATTATGTTTTTAGACACTTTTATGCTCTATGCAATCGTCGTTATACGGTGGAAATATATCTTTAACGTGTTAAGTTAGGTTTATTTAATTTGAGGACGCTGTTTAACATCTGGTCATTAGCCACCCCGCATTCAATTCAGCTCGCGAAAAGGCCAATAATTGTTCAGAGGTCTTTCTTTTAGGCTCGAGGTTCTTTTACGTGCCGTAAATGTATGACACGGGACCCAGCTGTGCTTCTCTTCCGAAGGAAGCCATACTTGACTTTTTACTCCTTAAAATGCATTAATATTGGCTAGGTTTGAACCCGCGACTTTGGGTCTATGTGGCAAATCTGGTTACCACTTTTGTTTCCCAGTGTTTGACGATTCTATTAAGAAATTTAAACAGCTTAGTAAGCATTACTTTATTCCTTTTAATATTATATTAAAAGTATCTGTACAAGACAGGTTGAAAGGATTAAAGGCCTTAACTTTGCCAGTATAAATAAATAAACAGACCTTCAGGACAGACTCTCTTAATCTATATTTACAACTTTTCATTCATATAACCTTTCTGGAGTAGAATGGATTTTTACCCGACATAAGCAACACACTGCACATTCTTTAGAGGGTCTTATTATAAGAAGCACCCTTTTATAGCAGTGGCTGATTTGGACAAGCACATATTTCTTTCGGCACTAAAGAGAAAAGTATAAATTATTATAAATAATGAAGTCATTTGTTCTTGCTGGATGCGACGAAATGTTATTTATTTTACAATTAAAACGTATATATCTTACATTATCGTCATTATAACATTCTCTCTTTAAATGTTCTTTATGCAAGAAAAAACTGCTTAAAGTTGTTGATATTCCTTTTGTACATGCTTATATATTTATAGACCTCTTGAGCAGGGGCATTACATATATGTAAAGTTACAATATTATAAATAGTGTTTTATCATTTTACAATTGTAATATTACAGCATGTACATAAAATGTTTTTGACACTAAATTATTTTATGTACAAAGTATTTTTTAAAATCACCTTATAAGTTTACATGAACCTGATTTTAAACTAATATAGACAACTATTTACCTAGCATTAATTAACTTTATGCGCAAAATTATAAATTAAGATTATTATAAATGCTTTTTAATTTTTGTAAATGCTAAATTGATGTTTGGCGGGCGTTTGTAGCCCTTTGTTGTGACTTCCGGTATGGGATTGGGAACGTAAACAAAGCTACTTTATTTCGCAACATTTTGCCACGATCAGTACGTAAATAATACACTTCAAGTTGAACGTAATTGTAATGAAATGTCTACAGGTTAAAAAATACAACCACGTCTGTGAAATGAAACACATAAAATCTTAAAATATATATAAAGTTGCAAGTTTTTAGTTACGCTCAGCTGGAAGGTGTTTGCACACATTAGTCGATTTTTAATATTAAACCATTTTTGTTAAATGCTTGCATATTAAGTAAGGCATTTAAGGCCCATAAAGTAAGCTGTCATCATAATAGGCAATTATAGGTACTTTAAAACTCGTATTATAGATTAATCGTGAAACGAATTTATCTAGCAAAGGAACGAAACAGGCAAAAAAACTAGAGACTGCTCATGTCACACTGATTAAAACTAAAGATGAAAGAATAACTTAAATAGTTCTACCATACATACAGTAAAAGAAAGCAAAGGCAGCTATTTGAGAGGTATGGACAATTTACCTACATTTAGAAGTGAAAAAAGACTATGAGCACACATCTTAAACAACACATATCTGGCAGATGTTTTATTTCGTGACCTACTTCGACTGCAACACATATAATCTTGAGAGATGTTTAAGACAGTGATAAGGGTTTTATCACCATGACTTGCGTCTTGTTGTTTACTATGAGTAGCTTGCGATAATTTACACTCTCAGATTTGCTTATAAGATGTTGAGTTAACGATAACTGTCAACAAAATGTAAACAATTGCTCACAAAGGAGTCATATAAATATCATAAATGCTTATTATACAGGATGCTCGACAAAGTATACTTACTACAGTCGGCGGCCGTTATTTCAACTGTGCCCCCCCCCCTCCCGTCATGAACATTCCTTTCTAAATCTATTACCTGCCGGTCTCACAGCAGTATGTATATATATATACATACATAAATTAACAGAATTATAGAAGCTTTAAAAGGATAAAACGCTAAGATAGAAGGAAAACCAGACAGTGTTGATGCAAATATTGTTTATTCGTATTAAGAATGAGCACAAATGGGTAAAGGAAAAGATTAACAATGAAATCAGAAAACATAAAGAAGGCAGAACTTAATGGTGTCAATCAGAATGTGTTTTCCTGTAATTTCAATTAGAGCGCAACACGTACCAATTACAAAGACTTGCAACAATGATACGACAAGAAAAATCTTGTGATTATACATCCTTAATTTTCGCTGAGGTGCCGACTTACAACATTATTGCCTTGGTATATCGGGCATATTTTGTCATAGTCAAGAAGGACCAGTCAATAAAGATTGGAAATAATTTTCTTTCTCATCACACAGTGGAACTGCTGTGGTGAAGCATATTTCAGATGATTTCACATGGTTCCAATTGGGAAAAAATTGGAAAGGCGTATGCGTACAGGACGCCAGCAAAAAGCGAGTGTTCGCCCGTCAGCTACACAAAAATGCAGTCGCTTCGTAACAAGCAGTGCGCTGCTCTGACATTTTGCTTCCGTCTGCAGAAATCTGGCATAGAAGCATATGCGATGTTCTGCCCTAATCAGACAAGAATTTAAGGACGGCCGTGTTTCAACAAGGCAGGACGATCCGTGCTCCAACAGCTGCAATGAACGAGAAGATAATTAACACAGCTTCGTCAGTGTTCGAGGAGATGGACGAATAACAAGGATAGACTGTCAGATATGCTACAGTTTTCCCATGGTAGTGCGTTCAGATTTTGCACGATCTCCGTGACTGGTGAGTGCCGAGATTGCTGACACCTGAACAAAAAGATGGTACGAATAAACGAAGCATACCTGAATTACATCATTACAGGTATGAGACTTGATTTCACCATTACAATCCCGAAAGCAAATAGATAAACTCAGTCTGGAAAGCACCTGATTCTCCGACACCACAGTAGGCCATGGCTGTTCGATCGGCAGGTAACGTATGGTGAATTCGTTCTTCGACTGTCGTGGAACGATTTATCAACGTCCCCTTCGCAATCAACGGTTAATGGGGAATATTACAAGACTGTTTTGGGCGTCGGACAAAAACGACCTGAGCTGCACTCATCTGGTTGCGCTCGCACGCACTAAGATTTGCAACGCTATGTCCAACATTTGACCGAAAAAAAAAGTGCCTCCCCTCTGTTCTCTCATGCCAAAAATGAGAATCGGGGCCAACTTTTTGGTTCATCAATGGCTTTCCTGAAGACCCACAGACGGTGCTGAAGAGTCAAAAATCTGTATCTCCCAGAACTGGCAGACATGTTGAACCAAGTGCATATAACTTAAGTGTGGACTATTTCGAAAAATTCCATACCAACTGTGACACTGCCTAAGTAAAAAAAATAATTCTCAGTCTTTATTAACCAGACTCGTATCTCTTACCACAGTCTGCACATTGTTAATAAAAACGTTGTTTAAAATAAAATATTTAATTATTTACATTGTTACTGTGTAATTTTTAGTAACCAGTAATAGTGTGTAATGTGTTTTTATACTGCCTATGGTACGTATTTTAGGTGCCTTTATGTCCTCCTTTTCAACTATTTTTAATACCGGAACGTCCAGTCTCTAGTCATATGCATTGATCTCGAATACTCCGTGTTAAGCGTTTTACACACCTGCAAAACACAACCACCCCCTTGCAAACTCACTCATCTGCAATGTGTGTGACCTATATTCTCTCGACAATACGTTTTACGGAGCATCTGGTACTGTTTACAAACAAGAAAGCAGAAAGACTTGACATTTACTGCAACTGCTAGCGCGAAAAGTTAAATATAGCCCCGTTAGCGTATGACTCATCAAACTATAGTTACTCGTATTTAGCTGTACTAAATGCTGGAATAAAGAAAAAACAACAACCCAGTTGGATTGCGTTCAAGTCGTAATTCTCTACGCGTGAGAACACTCAATTCGTGCAGCTTTTATCACAATGTTTTGCTCAACTAAATTCGTTATCATTATTATCCCGATTTAGCTCATTTTTAAACCTTTGAGTGGCCTATAAAGATTATTTAAAAACAATATTTTATAATTCTGTTAAATATGATTTGAAACAGAAATTGTAATTTTAAAATTACTATATCGAACTATTTATCCCCCCCCCCCCTGTATGCCTCTTTTTATTGTGTAGTTTGTTTTAACCTTTCATTCAAATATGTAATTAGAATTTTTCCACCAGACATAGATTTACACTTTTATGAGAGGCTTTTTTCCCTCCAAATTTTAATGTCCTTCAGCTTTTGCCATGGGATGATTTTGTGGTTTAATTTTAATGTAAATTTACTTATCTATAGAAATGAGATTTTCGGTTATGCTAGAATACCAGTACTATTCAGGCTTGTCTCTCTTTATATATAAGGTTCGTAAATTACACACCCAAACGTAACAACGAAAACAGGCACACAGTTCACGTCGGATAGATAAAGTGTCGTTCAGTGCACGGATCATCTGGTGAATACCTGATCAGTTTTGTTTTCACCCAGAGTGTTTTGCTTATGGGCGAGCGTACCGTTCATTAACCGGTTAGCCGGCCAGTCGCGCCTCGGTGATTAGCTGGAGGGTAAAACAAAACAAAACACCTCAAATGAGGTGTTGAAACTGCCCTCCTTCACTCTCCACACATCTTTGGGTCACTTAAGGAAATTATTCACCACTAGCTGTAGTTCAGTTTGAGAAATTTGGCACTTTCCTGACTGATCGCATGCTGTTAAATCGGCGACTGAGGGGGCCACAGTTCCTATAATAACTCTGTCTTGTGGAAACACATAATGAATTGCTATCATGGAATTTTTCGCACTGTGAGCAGTGGCAGAGTCCTGTTAAAAAAATGTGTGATCACGCTCCCTGTCTGTTAATTCTCTCTCTAAAACGGGGGAGGGTAGGGGTTGATATGGTATTCATATACGTAACAGAATCCACTGTATGCTCCAGAAAATTGGTCCTATGATTCTTTCACCTCTTAGTTAAAATATATGAATCGTACATACAGATACGGCGTACCGTTGTAAACAAAAAAGGAATAACACATTTCATGTATATTGTCGAATAAAGAAACGAACAACACAACACCACCCTGGAACAGCTGCGCTATAACTGAGACAGTCAGTAGGGTCAATAAGTAAGCAAGCAAGCATGCTTGTTACCCCCTATACGGCGCGGCAAATGAATGGGGGCTCACTCGTAAGATAAACTCTGCCCCGCGGGGAAAACACTTCTCGGGCACTCACCTAAACTTTTCCTCAAAAGGTATTCGATCATGGCGAGCATTTTTAGAATTATTAGTTGGCAAAGAGAGATCAACCTAATAGAGTATGTTCGTTAAATATTGCTGCAACATGAATGCTTAAGGCAGTGCTGTACGAACATCATTATTTACAGCTCTTTAGGTTAAGACAAAGTGTGTTTATGATTCAGAGATACGAAGGTAGATACCTAAGTTTCCAGCCTCGCTGATAAGGATTATCGCCTTCACAAAATCCTTATGTAGTGTCATACCTTATCTGTTAAGTAAATAATTGCAGCTGTAACTTCCGCTCCGCTGTGTTCAGTTCACATGTAGTTGCATAAAGAAGGCTATGTGTAGAAGATTGTGACATGTTCAAAATGGAGTATTGAGCTGTTATGAACTTCTTCACACAAGGACTTATTCCAAATGAAATTAAACAGCGATTGGACGGTATATGTGGGGAAGCATCCCCCTCATATTCTACCGTAAAAGAATGGGCCAAAGTTTTTTGAATGGGTCGAGAAAGCATTGAAGACGAGGAGCGTGCAGATCGGCCCTTGGAGGTGCTCACTCCTGAAAACATCGCTCTTGTGGAAGGAGAAATTATAGAAGACCGGCGGTTCAAAGTTACAGAAATAGCACCCAGGTTGGGTCTTTCTGAAACAACAGCCCTTCAAATTATTCATGAACATTTAAACATGAATAAAGTTAGTGCCTAGACTTCTTTCCTCAGTCCAAAAGCAGCAACGAGTCATCTGTTGTCAGGCATCTTTGGAACTCTGCCGTGACAACGAGAGGAAAGTTCTGCAAATCAATGTTACTGGAGATGAAACTGTGGTCCTCTACTATGATTCCTTGTCCAAAAGCAAATCAATAGAGTGGCGTAAACCTGGCGAAGCACCACCGCCTCTAAAGACCAAGGTTACTCAGCCAACCAAGAAGATCATGGCCACAATCTTTTGGGACTGTGAAGGAATACTCTTCATTGACTTCAAGGAGAGAAACACCACAGTAAATGGGGAGTACTATGCTGGCCTACTGCACAGACTACGTGCTTCCATCAAAGAGAAAAGGCGAGGAAATCTGAGTGGTGGTGTGCGCCTTCACGACAACGCGCCTGTGCACACAGTTCTTGTTGCAAAGGAAAGTGTGAAGAAATGTGACTTCAAGGAGATCGAGCATCCATCCCACAGCTCATATCTAGTTCTTAGTGACTATATTTCCTCTTCTCCAAACTCAAGAAGGACCTTTGATGAAGGAAATTTAAGTGTGAAGAAGTGATGGATGCTGTTTATGCCCGTTTTGCCTACAAGACTTCTGGCTATGGGGGGGGGGAGGTTGAAATAAGTACATTTAGGTTTAATATGCATTATATTTGTGGAATATCTGTTTTGGACAAGAGACATTGGGAACATTTTAGCAGCTGTGTGTGATGAAGCATAGCTGTTTTAACATTAAGGGTAATTCTTTATCTAAAAGCAAGCATAGCGGTGGAAACATTTGCAGAACACGGATATCCACAATAGAATTTCCACTGTGCCACCTTGGAAGAGCTCGGGCAGTCTTTGGCCCAAGCTTGAAACAGGAGTTGTGTTTAGAGCAGGTTTTCACGTGCACCCTGTCGCATAGCGAGGGAAATGTATAACAGGCAAGTTTTAATAAAAAGCAGAGGAGGAAGAAAAAACATTGGCATCTGTTTTGCAGCCAGCCCCTCCTCCCCTTTTTTATATCTTCCGCTGTAGATCGGAATGCAGAGAAGGATGCCATTTGCTTTCAATGTCGCAGAGATTCCTTTTCATTCTTGTGATATACGAGTACTTGTTGGTCCGTAAGTTGATATGGACTGCTTGAGAGATTCAGACTAGCGACATCTTTTATTTATATTCGGTGCTGGTGGTGTAGTGGTAACCATACTTCCCTTCTAAACCCAAGGTCACGGGTTCAAACTCGGTCAGGATCGATGGATTTTTGGGCGTAAAAATCCTAAGTATGACTTCCTTCGGAAGGGAAGTAAAGCCGTGGGTCCCGTGTCTTACATTTACGGCACGAAAAAGAACTTCAAGCTTGAAAAAAGAGGTCTCAGAAAAATTTATCGGTCGTTTCACGCTCTAAGTTGAATGGGACGCTGATGACCTGAGATATTAAAGAGCGTCCGTAAATAAACAAACAAAAATATTTTATTTATTCAATATTCAAAGTCTGCTCCATCTCCAATTTTTTTAAAATTGATACCATCGTACTGTGTGTCACTTTCCTACAACTTGTAATCATAAACCATTTTTATTAATCTGTTTTTTGCTCATTGTACATTGCAATTGTTTTTAAATAGTAACATGTTTTTGTTTTATTGAAACATATGAACATCATCTTAAATGCAGAATGTAACTCGAAACTTTCTGTTATTTCTCTGTATTTTAGTGAATGTAAAGATGATATCAAGGGCTCAGCTCATAAAAATATATCTTTTTCTATCAGTGATCATATATTTCATTAATTTAATAGTATACCATTAATTTTTGTAGTTCATCTCAATAATAATTATTTTTAAACTCTGGTTTCTCTTTCGTAATAATTACATATTGCAAGAATTCTAACTTTGTTCCCCTAGTACGATAGTAATGCCATTACTTATTTCATTTTTTGGATTAATACGTCCATAATTTGAGTTTTATATATTCTTTTGTAAAGTTATTCCACCATGTGAGGAATCCGCATAGTTTACGCACCTCTTGCGTGATGGATTTTTCATCCTCTTGCAGTTTTTGACGTAAGCGTATGTGGGAAGATTGTATCGTTGTAGTAATTTACTTTTTAGCTTTGACTTGAAAACCATAGGGGTTCAGCTTTTTTCTTCGCTTATTGTTAGTGGAATGTCGCCTTTCACTATATCCGCTATAGTATTTTCGTTTCCTGAGAAACAGGATAACTTTGGGCTGTAGAGGACTGGAGAACATTACACCAAAGTGTTGTTGAAAGAGTTTCCGTCACGTAAGGTAGGGCGGAAGTTCACATGTAAGACAGCTTGACCCAAACAGGATTTAAAGCCTTGTCACAAAGATATGTTTGTCTGCGATTCCTTGCTTGCTTAAAAGGTACAGAAAAGACGGGGCCTTGCAATACAACGGCTCGCGGCAGCATAAAGTGGGGGTCACAACTTTACTGCTAAATATAGATAGAAAGCTCTAGAATTTTTGTAACTAAAGTCAAAACTGGCTCATCTCGATCACAAAACTTGATACTTGAAAGTCTCCAATGTTGGATTGATTATTGATTGATTTATTTACGTACGCTCTTTAACAGCTCAGGTCATCAGCATCCCATTCAACTCAGGGCGTGAAACGGCCGACATATTTTGCTCAGAGGCCTCTTTCAGGCTTGAGGTTATTTTTCGTGCCGTAAATGTACGACACGGGACCCACGGCTTTACTTCCCTTCCGAAGGAAGCCATACTTAGGATCCTGACCGGGTTCGAACCCGCGTTTTGGGTGTAGGAGGCAAGTATGGTAACCACTACACCACCAGGACCGACTTCCAAATTTTGGTATCGAATAAAAGCGTACACAGGGTGTTTTTTATATTTTCAGTTGTTTATCCTGAAATCAAAGAGTTTTCACAGAAAACCGTTTATGGTGAATGTTTCATTCGAGTAGAAACATCTATATTGGTTATATTTAGTAAATTTTAAAAACAATAACGTTAATGTATTGAAAGATTAACTTAGATTTCATTTCTCATAAAAAAAAAAAAAAAAAAAAAAAACGCGCGCGCGCAGTATAATACGGACAATAGTTTCTTTTGTTTTACTTTCCCATAATTGTAAAGATAAAATTGGAAATTGCTTTTAAAACTTATCTCTGTTCATCATTAATCAATGTTATAAGAATTACAAGTGCTCGAAATGTTCCTCATTTCGTTCCATACAAAAATACAGTTTATTTTCAAAAGCTCGTCTTACATTCTGGCACACGCACTTAGGAATATTCGTGCAAGCTGTGGTTATCCTTTCTCGAACTTCTTCAACTGTGCCATGCTGTGCTTTAAAAACGAGCAATTTTAGATGCCCGCATAGAAAGAAACCTAAAAGGCTTAAAAGATCTTGCAAGCCATTCTATCTATTCGGGAATGTATTATTGGGCCACTGTCAAACGTTTTGTGTATAATGTGGTGGTGCTCCATCATGCTGGAATGTAAGCAAGTGATCATTTAAAATGCTCTATCATTCTCTTCTTGATTTTCAATTTCTTCATTAATGAGAGGATTAATGGCATTTTCTAACATTTCTAGGTACAGAGCACCAGTGAAATTTTCCTCAAAAATTAATGGGCCAATGCCTGTATCACCTAGGATACCTGCCCTGACATTTATTTATGGCCTCTGAAAATATATTGTTTATTATTACTCCAGCACTTACAATTATGTTCATTTGCAGAATCGCTAAGTTAAAATGTGCGCTCATTAGAAAAGCAAATATTTCTTAATAGTTCGGGGGCTTCTCTTAGTCTCTCATACATTATCTCGCAAAATTCTATTCTTAGATCAAAACATCTCCAGTATATATATATATTTATATTTCAAGTTTATAAGCTGGAAACTCGTATGTTCAAAATTTTACGTGCGGAACTGATCGAAATTTCGATGTAAGAATATGTTTTTACGAAGTTAAGCTGTTGGATTAACAGAAACATATACTAGTGACTTCATTGAATATACGCTGCACATTTCTTTTTTATTAGCAACATATCCTGTTTGTCTAGATGTCTCAATGAAGTCATATAACTGAGTATAACTTAAACTTCTACCAGGAACTCTTTCGTTGAATATTCGAGCTGTTTGTCATGCACATTGATTCGTAGACCCATAAATGAAAATTATTTCAACTCTTGTCTTGTAAACCTGAATATCCCCTCACTGGAGTATTGTGAATTAATCCTACACAGTCACTAAGTTATTACGTGTTTGTTAACGAGGATAGCAAACAAAAGAAACTAAACTTCTGCGTTTGTGCTTTGTTGAATTCAAACAAATGAAATCTAAGTTAGCCTTTCAATGTACAAACGTTATTAATGTATTCAAATTTCTTATGTTTTATAAAATAATGGTTTATTTAATAAAATTTTTTTTTCAGATAAAATTTGTTTACTTTTATGCATAGAACCAAAACATGTTTCAAAAAATTGAGGCAGTTAAGTTAACCTTGAAATGACGCACTAATAAAATGCAACTAATAGCATTGTAGTTGCCCCACAAATGAAGAAACATTCACCATAATGTTTTTTTTCTTGAAAACGTGTTGCTTTCAAGATAATCAGCTGGAAAGTTTTCTTTTTTAATAAAAGACTCTAAATGCACTCGTAATGCACTCTTCTATCACAAGTGCAGAAATAGGATGCCTGTTCGTTGCTCCTCCACGGTGCAAAAAGCTAAAGTAGTCCCCCTTTTATATAATATTGCCCTTGCGATTGATCATGCCATTTTTCTATATGGCAGTTTGAAACCCTAAAATTTTTGTTTCGTGAAGTACTGTCAACTTACTGTTACCTTCCGAAAACCTTTGTATTATATAGAAAACATGTAATATATACATTTAGCAAAAGGTGCTTTAAATGTAATATTTCAAAGCTAAAATTGATCACTTTTTCTAGATGAAAAGAAATGGAGGATAGAATAAATCCGGGTTCAAGTGATAACCTGCATCACCAATCGCTTTCTTCAATTTCTTTTTGCTTCCAAGTGTCTTATAATTTAAACCTCCTTTTTGCGAATTCTAAAGGAATGAATTGAATTATTTTAGCGAATATATGTATAGGTGTTGAAGCGCTAGCGTCTGCAGTTTTTGTTTTCTCACAAAGAAACTCGGGATATAACCATCAATTAACAAACGATTCATCGATTTCGCTAATGAGCAAAATTGGACCATTGGAGGTGGGGGTTAACCTATAGCAAATATTTTTTTAAAAAAAAAAATGAAAAAAAACTGCTCTAACGGTCGCAATTTTAAATGTTTTAAAGGAAATTCGATATATGCCATTGAAATAAAACAAGTTTCTGAAAATCAGTGAAATCGAACTATTAGGAAGGGGGGGGGGAGGGTTACCTGAAACTCATAATTTAAAAATAGCTCTAGTGGCATCAGTATTTGTTTCTACACAACAAAATGCTAAATATACCATTTGAATAAAATAAGAAAAACGGCTTTCGAAAATTAGGGAAATTGGGCCATAGGAGTAGGGACATACTTGAAAATCGAAATTTTAGAAGCGCTCTTGCCTTTAATTTTTTTCTCTGTTGTTTTAAAATATAAGGACAGATTAATTCTTCATATAAATAATATATTTATATAACTGTGCATAACACTCATTTTATATTTAACAAAAGCATCGATAGCAAATGTGAAATATTAATGTAAAATGTGTGTGAGAATTATATTTGTATGTAAGAGCGCTCTGTAATAACCTCCAGAAATCGTTTGCATTATATGTTTTTTAATACTAGAACATTTAAATTAAATTTCAAAGCCAGTGAAAGTCGGTGTAACTTTCGATTAGTCTCTGTTTTTTTTTGGAGGGGGGTACATAGTAATTGCTTCTGAATAGTAATCCCCCCTTTTTATTAAAACATATGACCGTTTCTTCTTAAATAGACAATATAGCTCGAAACTTTATGTTATTTCTCTCTATTTTAGTGAATGTAAAGATGATATCAAGGGCTTAGTTCATAAACATGGTTACATTTAAAAATGTTAAAAATACCCACACTGTATAACTTTGTCTATCAGTAGTCATACGTTTCATTTAATTAATAGTATACTATTAATTTTTGTGATTTAATCTCAATAATAATAATTCTAAAAATGTGGTTTCTCTTTTGTAATACTTATAGATTGCAAGAATTCTAATTTTGTTCTCCTAATAAAACACAATAATGCCACAACTTATTTCACGTCATTAATTAATAAGGCCTAATTTTTATTTTATTAAAAGTTATTCAAATCTTCGCTTAGTTTACTGAGTTCCTGCTTGACGAACTTTTAAAGTTATTCCAAACATAAATAGTGTACAAATGAAGTAATTTTATAATAAGACAAACGAAACGCGAATGCGATGATATGCGCTTAACATTCGCAAACTCTCTCGCATAAAGAACACTGCAATAGACAGGAGGGACTTTCAGTAAGCTGCGTTCTGCTCCCTTCAAGTGAATCTGCAACCCCATTCCCCTGCTCTGTCTTTACCGTTAGTGACACTTGCAGGTCTGGTTTGCCTTAAAGCGGTTGCCAGTTTTCTCTGATCTGCGGGGAAGGACATAAGAAGAATCAGAAAGTGCCATAGCATTAGCTCAGAGGTGTGCAAACATTACCACGTGAGGGGTGGGCGAAAGAATGTCTCCTCCATGCACCCTTAATGTTTACAAAAGTCAAACCTACTACCCCAGATCCCAACGCAGAAAAAAAATGTCCGCCCTCATCGCCCTACTACTGCCAATAGCAAATACGACATTTTTTCCTAGTATGTGTACAAGATGATGTCATTCATCGTTAGAAATATTTCGATGGTTTTTAAAATCTGAAATTATTTTGAAACAATATTTCTCATATGTAAAAGAAATATAAAATAATATGTATTCGGCTTACAAAAAAAATCCATGTACAAATGATAGTTAATAAAATATTGTCCATTAATAACAATAATTATATCGCCAGTAGCATGAATAAATAAGAATAACTCAATCAAGTATTTTTTATTAATATAGCATTCATAAAAATTCTTGTAAGCAAATTTACTGCTGAGTAAAATTAATGGATCATTTAAACACACATGCATCTATAAACAGATTTGATTTTTGACTTTTGTAAGGCCATACAAATGTAAAATGGATAGCCACGTATACCTAATTGCTATGTTTCCTTAAAATAGAAATTTATCCGTTTTAACCGACCTTTTGTTCATTGTTGATTTGATTTATTTACGGACGCTCTTTAACATCTCAGGTCATCAGCGTCCCATTCAAATGAGGGCGTGAAACGGCCGAAAATTTTGCTCAGAGGCCTCTTGAGGTTATTTATCGTGCCGTAAATGTACGACATGGGACCCACGGCTTTACTACCCTCCCGAAGGAAGCAATACTTAGGGTTTTTACGCCCCGAAAAAATCCATCAGTCCTGGCCGGGTTCGAACCCGTGATCTTGGGTTTAGAAGGCAAGTATGGTTGCCGGTACACCACCAGGGCCGACAATTAACCAACCTACTGGACAAGAAAATGTAATGCAATATACAATTTACTTAGAAAAACTTGCATCCCATGTTAACAGCTCAGCTGAATATTGAGTTTGATTTGCCTAAGAAAGCTTCAATTTATTTTAGCAAACTTTCTCTAAATTCAAATCACCCAATCCTTTCTCATGCGTACTTCTTTCGTGGTACACATTTATAAATTTTATAAAACCTTACTCTAAAGTGAGTGTTCATATTATTATAGCAAGTTTAATTACAGGAGAATGAATGCAGATATTATAGTTCGGAGCTCGTGTTCACAAATATTCAGTGATAACCTTAGGTGTTGTACTATGATATTTCCACATTATTAACACTTATATATCGTTCAACTCTTTAACTTCTCCCGTGTACCTCCATGGAAGTTTCATCTCATTATTTAATGGAAAGATTTCTTTGTTAATATTTATTAATGCTCACTAAGTACAGAATGTTGAACTTATGATTTATAACAATTAGAAAAAACTTATCTTTATCAGTTTGGGTTTTGGATACCATGTCTACTTCATCCTGCAAAGGTCGCTTAGCTACTTAAGAAGTAACAATTAAACATGTCAGAAAATAAGATAACATGGTTAACGAAAGTAAATAGTCCTCGTACTGAGATATAAATTCATGTCTGAGACCTATGAGGTTAACAAAGAGCAAGGTTGGTAGGACTGGCAGTAAAAGCTAGTCATGCATGTCAGACTGCACGATACGGCTGAATGTTGGCTAAGGAACGGACCGTTTAACCTCTTCATGCGGCAACTTCTCTGACATCGCTGTTACACAGCACAGTCTAAATGGCAGGGGAGCTAAACTTGAAAGTGTTTTTTTTTTTCCCTCCTTTTCCCATTGCGAAGGTCCAAGGAATTCGGTCTTGCTTGACTGATTTCAAGGTCAGGCGGCGTTGAGCTTCTGCAATAGATTGCGCTTAGTTCATCTTCCACACAGAATTCTATTTTTCTTCTGTTTATTGAGGTCAAACATAAAGGAGCCGCAAATTATTGGCATGTCTAAACTTATTTCATTGTAGCAAAATGAGAAAAACCTTGCCCAAGTGAATTAACCAAATCGCAATTGCTTGCACTTAGGGATGAAGACATCTTGAACCGGGAGTGTACGGTTATTACATATTGACATATTCTGCTCATGTTGTTCGAGGCGAATGCAATTAAGATTGTATGATACACCCTATTTTCTGAGGGCAAAACTTTAACATATTTTTCATTTCTTTTTTGCATGAGATTGACGGAGATGCAGCATTATTTCGCATAATTCCAGCAGGATTGCGCCTCAGCACATTGAGTTCATTATTACATGTTTGACTTTAGCATTATCAGCATAAGATTTGTTTGAGTTTGTAGTAAAGAAATTAAAACATACAGGGTTCTAATTCTTCTATGCAATCGGAAATTGATTTTTCTGAAGGAAGTTACTGCCTAGTAAATAGTAATATATGATGTCATAGTACCTGCTCTGTATTGTAAGACATTCCCAAAACTTTTTTTTCTTTATTATTTAAACATTTTGAGACACTCACCGCAATTTAGCTTTCCGAATATTGTACACTGTTCCCCTCCCGGATATTTTCTTTCGCCGCCTCCAAGGGTTTTATTTCAGTTACAGCAGTAATTTTATATGGACGTTTTCACTCATGTAACGTCATCTTAAAATCGACCAATGAAACAAAATAAACTTTCGAATTTTGACCAATCAAAGCCGGATTAAGCAGTGAAATTATCGAGAAAAAAATCAGTTTTATCACGCCACGTGCATTTGTCTTGTGGTCAGTGTAGCCAATATAATTCCTGAACACGCATCACTGACCACTTTTGTCAGAGGCAGTGGGGAGCTATTGATAGCAGCAAAAGCATGGATATCATAACGCAAAATGGATTAGGAATTCCAGATCACCGAATACCAAGAAAAATAGAGACACTGTATGTTACTTTTTTTCTCAGTTCGTATTAGAAAATCGAATGGCAGCGATAGTCGACTTTTGTTCATTTCAGTCTCACGGTTTCTGAATAAAATAGATATTCTTAAGTATAACATTTTATACAAGTGTTAATATTCTGTGCGCGAATTTCAAATATATATTTTCTTCTCATTCTATTCATGGAATAGTCCTAAACCTGTATTTGAATATCTTCGTTGGCATTTCTGACTATCGACTTTCGTGTGTTGCAAGATGGTTTGAAAAGGTTAAGTATTCATAACACAAATATTACAATGTTGAAAGTCAAGTTACTTAAATTCTTATTTTATTCGTGAAATAGTCCTAATATCACAAGCTTTCCAGATAAATTCAGACCCTCTCGTGATATTACTTGCTATATACATGCAGCGGCTGAGTGGGTTTATACGCACTGTCGACAGATACACTAACTTCTACACTAATCGTATTCGACTCTCTAGGAGGCGCTTCTGATCAATAGCTAATTAAGTTTCTCCCCTGTCAGGACCCGATTTTTTTGTCTCGGCATTTCGTCTATGAAGAAGCGTTGGTTTCAATAAGAAAATGTCATTACTAACTCCTGGAAATTTTCTATTAAAGCAGTGTACGAATTCTTTCGTACTAGCAATCATAAATAAATATTCTTGTTTTAGCGTATATCTCACTCTTTTGCACTTCACAACACACAAATGACTGCCTTTGGGGGTCTAATGGGTAGCGTTTGCGATTACTAATCCGAATTTCGTGGGCTTGAATCCCGGCCTGGTCAAGATGTGTATTTTTTTTCCTGAGTGTTTCCTTATCATGCTAGATAGCTAGATAGCTAAATAGATGAATATTGGATAGCTTTTAGGCGCCAGGAACTCCGAGTTCATTTGCGTCATCATTAAGCATTTCATTTCATTATAGATTAGATTTACACCTATAGTATTCATGTCCAATGTATAGATTCTGCGAAAAGACGAATACAGCCAAAGCGACAATAAATTTAAAAAAATCACAAAAGCAGCAGCTCGAGGTAGCATAAAACAGGGATGCACAACTTTATATATGTTTACTTGCGCGCGCACCCATATATATAAATATATATATATATATATTCATAAAAAAACACTCAGAGTGCAATATAAAAAAGTTCACATAAAATTTCACACTAAAATCGTAAAATTGAACACTAAAACCACATGGATATTTCGAGCTTGGCTCTTGGTCACGTGATGAGAATGAGAGCCAAGCTCGAAATATCCGTGTGGTTTTAGTGTTCAATTTTGCGATTTTTAGGGTTCAATTTTGTGTGAACTTTTTTATATTGCACTCTGAATGTTTTTTATGAATTTTTATGCTTTTTAGAAGTTTTTATTACTCCATTAATAGTATGTGTATATATATATATATATATATATATAGAGAGAGAGAGAGAGAGAGAGAGAGAGAGAGAGAGAGAATTAGATAAACTTTGTATTTACGCATATATTTAAAATAGCATTAATTCTCCTGGTTTATATACTTCCAGCATTTTGAAATCACACTTTGACTTAAATTAATATAAGTTGATCTACCCAGATTTCTAATTTTGCTTTTTCTTCCAATGGTCGCACGAAAAAGGCCTTAGAAAGTAAGCTTTGTATAGCGTTATCGATTTTTACATTGTTACTTCCAATATAATATTGTTTGTTATTGCAATAACCGAAAGTTTTCCCATATAGAACATATATGACTGTGTTACCATTAATAATTGTGGAGCAGTGTTGTAAAATATCATTTTCAACTTTGTTACGCCAACAGCAATTAGTTGTGTAAATCTCAAGACACATTTTCCGGGGAACGTAAACGATGGGAGGTGACGTTTCAGGCGATGCATACATATAATAACTCCTCCTACCTTTTCCTCACCGCCACGGGTGGTCGAGGTCGTTTAACACAAATAAAACAGTATTAATAATAAATAAACATTAAAATGGGAAGAACGATATTTACACATATATGAATGGAAACACATTACACACACACACACACACACACACACACACACACACACACACACACATACTAGTTAAGATGTTCTAACCAAAAAATAAATTGCCTCTAGTTTCGCGCACTTCGGCTAGGAAAATGCCCATATTCAACCATTTAATGTGGTTCGCAAACAGGTCCCAGCATGCCAATATACCTCTAATTGCCTTAAAAAGTTTTCTGGGAACACCGTTTTTCTCGAATGTTCCTCGCGGTTTACATTCTGCCAGAATATGTACCCATTCTTTCTCCCCTCCACAAAATAGGCAGATTCTGCTACCTAATCTATCCTCCTTTTTTTTTTTTTCTTTTCCCTTCAACCTCCCAGTCTAAACCAGGCCATACTCGATCTCGACATTTCCCTTAGTACGAGCATATATATGTGTATCTCTTTATCACAGGTTAGTTTAATTTCATTGGATAAGCTCAGGGAGACTTTCGTGTTACATTCTGTCTCGATTTTCTGCCTGTTGATGTCCTCTAGCCTTGTTCTTACCTTCTTTCAATAATTTTCTTACCTCGTTGCCATATCGAACCCAGGCTAATTTCTCTGAGTCCTCTTTCCATTTCTGCAGCCCAAAACGTTGGTGTTATATTTTGTATGTGGTGTCTATAGCATTTACTGCTAAGTGTGTACTGGTCTCTCTACATTAGTCTAAGCCAGTATTTCACCGTCCTTGTTTTACTATTAACCGTATCTTCATAGCAACCCACCTCTCTCATGACCCCCACAGTTTGACGTTCCTTTAGAGAATCCTTTTCCAAAAATCGCTTGTACTTTATTTGCATGTTCATCTTTCCCCCATCCCCATATTTCACTTTCTATAGCAGAATAGACTTAATCATAGCGTTGTACACTCTCTCTCGTGTATCTACTGGTATGAGTGAAACACGTAATAACTCATTTAGTAATCCTAGTTAAAAACGACTGTTTTGGTGTTGCTAACATTTATTACTATCCTATTTCAAGCAATACTCATCTAGGATGTTAGTGTCTTTCTGCAAACCGACATCTGTATAACAGAACTGTCTGGAATAGAATTTTACTAATAACTACTTGTGAATATTCCCAAACTATAAGTTAGGATCCCTAAAGGGGTCGCGGTGCATATGGTGAATATAAGAACATTTATTTTCACGCCCATTCTTATTAAGAAGGTTTATGTTGCATTATGATTATTTTGGCCAGTTATAAGCAGCTCGACAATGACATATTGTCATGTAATAGACGTAACATTGTTGAAGCGTGCGCGCCAACTTGCAGATTAATTGTAATTAAGCAGCTGCCAATACTTTAATTCACGAAAAGAGAATGGTGCATGCAAGAAGTTAGGAACCGATGTGTTATATCATACTTTTGTAGAAGGCAACTGAAAGTGGGAACGCCTCCAAGCTGGCAAGGCGCGCTTGGCAAGCACATTGGACGGGGAGTTGCGTTTCCTCGTCACCCCGCCATCAGAGCTCTGCCGTCGCTGCTCCATTCACTAGTGGCATCTGTATCTTGTCGCAACAACGAGACGAGACAGACGAACAAGCCGTTCCGTTTAATTATTCATGTATTCATCTGCGTAAATAAATCTGACTTATCTCCATGTCAGCTGACAGTTTGAGAGCTTATCTTGTGTCTATATATCATCAATACATCACCAACTTGCACTTCTTGTATACAACTTTTTTGCATGTCTTGCGATTTTGCTCATTTCACGAGAATATGTTTACTCGGTACAAGTTTTTTTTGTATCATATTTGTAATTTAAATTCACGGCGCCTGTGATGTAAACTATGCCATACACATCTTCTAATTTACATTTGTAATATTCGTAACCACGTAGCAGTTACATTTCGGCTATAGTGCCGATATGGCTTAAACAGCTGTCCTCAACCATCACGGTCATAATGGATATTTTCACTTGGACCGCTCCACGGGTGACGGCCAGGCTGCCGGTTCAAGGTGGTACCGCGGTAAACGGGAGTCAGAAAGTCCGCAGCTATTATTGTGGCTTAAGTTATTACAAACACTTAGAAGGTACATTTACTCACCAGAAAATACCGGAACTGCTTCCATCATTTCCCATGCATTTCTGGCATCGGCTTATGAAATTAATCATTACCCTTTGCATTTCCCTCTGAGAATGGAAGAATTTCTTCACGAATTTTATTTTTCAGTTCAGTTGTTTACACTTTTTCATTTAGTCCCCCAGATATGAAAATCGCATAAATCGGGGAACCTAGGGGGCATTTTATGTGCCTTTCCAGAGTCCTGTTTGAAAGTGGCGAACCAACATTCCTTCACAGTTAATTCACGGAGAAAGTGTTGCAGAATTTTCTGCACGTATCTATCATTATTGTTTCATCACTCCTATTGTTTATTAATGCAGGGGTTCCTCATGAAGCTGGGCTAGATTTATTGAACTCCAATATCGGTAGTTTTGTTAATTAACATACCCACTGAGATGGAACCACACACTTTCAAAATTCATTCATAAAATTTACTTGGATGCAGGGTCACCCGGTTTAAGTTCTTGCACTAAAGTAATTTTATAAGGTCTTTACTTCAGTAGCTTTATAGACTTTGGAACAGAGAAACAGAGGAAAATTCCGTTTGCTAAGAAAGACGTCGAAGTGATATTTAGAGAAATGTTCCAAAGCATGTCCACTTATATCTAACGTTTCTTATGAGTACTGCATTTTTTTTAAATCAAGAATACTTCCAGTTTAACAAAATTTATTTACCATTTTTTAATGGTGTTTAATGCCTGTTTTTACTATTGAGGCACCACAGGCGGTGGACGCTGATGATAAATGAGAAATGAAATGATAAATTGGGAAATATTTTTTTAAAGGAAGGAAACGTTCCAGGCCTAAGTTTAGGGTACTCCCCGGCATTTACTAGTTATGAGGACTGAGGAAAACCTGAAAAAAAAAAAAAAAAAAAAAACAGTCAGGGAGAACGGTCCTTGTGGGATTTGAACCCCAGACGTCCCGTTCACGAGTCCACGCCTTAACGACCTCGGCCACCCGTGGCGGTTTACCAATCTGTGAATCGAACTTCGAGAAGGAGTTAAATATCGCGGAATCTCTCTTGAAACAATCTCCGTACATCATGACCCGATTCTATACGCACATAAGAATTTCTTTGGGGAACAGAATACCTGAATTGATTAATACACTGTCACACAATACACAAGAACACGTCTGTACGTTCCTAAAATTGAACGTGACCTCCCCTCCGGCTCCCCGGCCGGCTTTCAAGTGTGGGGGCGAGATGGGAACTGCGGGGCTCGGCCCCAACTTCGGCCAACTGGACTTGAAGTGGTCCCACGAGGGAAAAATCACCCAACAGAATTTAATAAACTAAATTCTACACTCACAGAGTGTAGAAAATTTTAACCTTGGAAGTATGCTGTCAGGATAAACCCCCCCCCCCTTCCCCAAGATGCACCCATAGAATGACTGGCTTCTTACAAGTGTCATTTATTGAGGAATAATAATGGATATGTAAAATAGATTTCACTTGTAAATAACAGCAAAATTATGCTGAACCTTAAATCAGCTGTAAACCTGCAAGTTGTGTTTAGATGTCTGACGATCAGAAACACAAATGTTTAAACTTAAAACTTTGCATGCAATCATCGTGTTGTCTTTGACGAGATGGGTGAAAGGTTTCATCATAACATAAAATTGATGGAAAATCAGCATGAGGGATGCTATATCATGGTCATATCGACGAAGTGTGTGAAAGAAAACCATAGTTTTGTTTTGATATGATTTTCTCTAATACTCCTTGGTTATAAGTGTTTTAATAAATTTTTAATTATGCCACTGCAGAAGCTTGTTCAGTTAAAATTCTCTAACTCAGGAACTGTTTGCTACAGAAGACTGTGGATTGAGTGATAGAAAAAGTCGCACTCCATAAGTCGGCAGCATTTGTTTCCATGACAACATCCTTCGTTGTTTTACAGTATTGGAGGGCGGCTTTAGCCGTTGTTTCCATCATAAAGTTAGTTGTAAAAACATTTTTTTTTTGGCTGCAATTATTGAAAAAAACTACATTTTTGGGGCATGCTTTTCCCGTATTTTTAGAATCTGTATAAGCTATCCTTTGGAAAATTTTATCACTTATTCATGGTGTTATTATGATGATGTGGATCTGTTATGGTAGACTTAGGACAAAATGTGACAATGTAAACAAATAAAATGTTGAAAAAATAGGGAGGGGAAGCAAACAAATTAAAATAATTTATAATTTGCTTTAGAGTCATGGTATAGTTGTAAAAATAAATCAGCAAATTTCAATTAGAGCAAAGTTTCATTTCATTAGCTTTAATAGTATTTGAAAAATTGGTAAAGTTGGTAAATTTAACATTACAAGCATAGGCCTTTTATACTCCCCTTGTCGGTCCTGGTGGTGTAGTGGTTACCATACTTGCCTCCTAAACCCAAGATCGCGGGTTGGAGAACGGCCAGGACTGATGGATTTTTTCGGGGCGTAAAAATCCTAAGTATGGCTTCCTTCGGAAAGGAAGTAAAGCCGTGGGTCCCGTGTCGTACATTTACGGCACGAAAAAGAACCTCAAGCCTGAAAGAAAGGCCTCTGAGCAAAATTTGTCGGCCGTTTCACGCCCTGAGTTGAATGGGACGCTGATGACCTGAGCTGTTAAAGAGCGTCCATAAATAAATAAAAAAAAAACTCCCCTTAAATTATGCTATGCTAAATTTTAAATGATATTGTAAGTGCAGTAATTTATAATTTTAGTGTAAGAAAGTGCTTAGTGATATTTAAGACCATTTTAATAAATTTAAAATTTATATTTGATTGGAAAAAAAGTGAAATCAGCATAAAAATGGATTAGGTGGGCACAGTTTCATATCTGGGAGATTTCATTTAATTTTATTATGTTAAACAGCGACAAACGATGCATTCTTATTCGACACTATGCTCAAGATTCATGGCGTCATGACGTCATTTTGCTCCGTAAGCCATTTGTATTAATAACATTGGTTTTCGACAGCTTCCGTTTCCGGTCGTCGCGATATTGGTTCCCGTGCATTTGAGATGCACTTTGGTTGTTAATGCGTTCTCTAAGTAAAGTTTATTCCCACAACCACGTAATCGTGAGAAATTCAGAAAGTGCTTGCTCTTGCGAAATAAGCTATGTCAGTGGCGTCTCGAGATCCCGAGCATAGAGCACTACACACTGAACTTGGTGCTGGACTCCCTTAATCTCTTTCTAAAATACTGTCTTCAGTTAGGTCTCTAGTCGCTGATGTGCGGTTGTCATAACGACCTGTAAGGTGTTCTGTGGATATCCTTACAACACTTAAGTTCATCCTAAAATTATTCAGCAATTTAATGTGATGGTGATTTGAACATTCTGACCGACAAATAGCCTTGGTGCAAGGTGGTTCATAAAAGGTTATCGAAGATCGTATGCAGTTTATAACATTTCCTTTTCCCACAAATGAAAAAGTAGGGACTGCATTTAAAAATAAAAGCTAAAAATTGCCGAAATAAGCATTTATACTGTTAAAAACGGAGGTATTATGAACACTATATAGTTAAAATCAACCTGCGTACTTTATATGCGTTACCAGCAAAGTTATTTGTAAAATTCTGGACTCACTTTTTCTTGTCCACGTTCATCTTTTGTAATGCAGTTCGTCACCACGATATGTTTTAGGTTTAGCTTAATGAGTCTTCTGTTGTTTTTAAGATGTTTGTATAGCCTGATAAACTTCATTTAACCTCACAATACGATACAAGAGGCATTCAACATGTTTTGCAACTAGTCTATCCATTGTTGGACAATAATGTCTACAAAAATGCAACTTGGCAACTGGCAACAATGGACGTTGAGCTGTTAAAATATGCATAAGAGCAAGTTTGTCATACAGTCTGTTGAGTTCAGTACTGTATTAGCAACTAATCGATCTTCATAATATTTCTAAATGGGCGGGTAAAAATGGGTTAAAAATAGATGCTTCAAAGAATAGAGCAATATTATTTTATAAAAGCCAAGAAGATAAACTCGGTGAAGTAGAAATTCCACAGGAAATCTTCTTTAAATACTTAGCAGTTTACTTACGTTCTAAACTTGCATGAGACGAGCAAATTGATAGTGTTACAAGGAAAGCATGGAGGGGTTACACATTATGAGAATAAATAAATAAAAAAAAGTTCTAAATTGACGGAAATGCCTTGTCACTAATTTCGTTTTTAATGAAGTATGGAGCAGCTTGTGGGATCCATACAGATATATCAAATAAATATTCTTAAAAATCAGTGTAAAGCAGAAAAAGTCGTAAAAAGTAAAAAAGACCAGAGAGACGAAACTGTTAAAGCTTTATGTTAGGAACATTAGCAGAGAGACGTAAAAAGTGGGTATAATGTCATTATACAAAACGTTTAGAAAACAAAGTGCATGGAGAGATATCACAACTAGGTTAGAAAAATCAAAATACTACATACCCCGACCTAACCATTTTCTAGGTATGATAAAGACAAAAAGTATATTTAACCTTTATTGCAATACACGTCTCATCATCATAAACGAATAACCCCAAACCATCAGGGACTTTCCTCCTTGCTGCCTCTTTGTCCACACTTCATCTTTTTCTGAGGTCATGCCAGTAGTGTGTCCAACCATCAGAACCGTCCAAGTTGAGTTTCTTTTCATTGCTAAACATTATACACTTCCATTCTGTCTTCCAGGTGATGATTCCTTATCCCAGTTAACCCGGCTCTGTTTATGGTGTACCATCATACGGAGTTGCTTTTTCTTTTTCTTGTGTTTCAATAAGTTTTTTCTTTAACTAGCCCGGACAACGTCGATTTGTGGACATTGACAATGGGATCATGACAAGTTGCCCCAGTGATGATCCACCAGCTAATCTGATCACTTGCCTCTTTTGTCGAGGTGCTAGTTTTTGTTTGAAGTTTTCCAGCTCATTGCCTTGTTTTGGTACAAATGCACTAAGCACTATTTGACCTTGCACCACGCTATTTCTATATATATATATCATTTTTTTTACAACGTAGGCTGTTTCCAAGCTCAGAGGTCATACTCCCAATGATGCAGCGTTTCATCTGGCAATGACGGTGTTGATTTGTTGGTTTGGTTTATTTACGGATGCTCTTTAACAGCTCAGGTCATCAGCGTCCCATTCAATTCAGGGCGTGAAACAACAGACAAATTTTGCTCAGAGGCCTCTTCTTTCAGGCTTGAGGTTCTTTTACGTGTCGTAAATGTACGACACGGGACCCACAGCTTTACTTCCCTTCCGAAGGAAGCCATACTTAAGATTTTTACACCCGAAAAAATCCATCGATTCTGGCCGGGTTTGAACCCGCGATCTTGGTTTTAGGAGGCAAGTATGGCACCACTATACCATCAGGACCGATTGACGATGTGAAAAAAGGAAACTTCTGACGGAAAAGAAATAAATTAACTATTCTAGTTTTCAATATAGTTCCCATTAACCATTCAATGCTTTTCGAATGGTATTTAGGGCGTATTCATAGTTAACGCTTATAAATGAATGATATACAGGTACCCAGTCATTTTCAATTCATAGTGGCCGTTCACTCACAAATTATGAAATAAATGAGCTCTCTGCACTAGGTACACTAGAATGTCCACTTGTCTGTTACTCTGTTGGAAACCGACCTGGTGGTCTAGTGGTAACTATATTCGTACTTGTATCGTAGACTCAAAATCGCGGGTTCAATCCCGGCCAGGGTTGATGTATTTTTCGGGCGTAAAAATTCTAAGTTTGGATTTCTTCGGAAGGGAAGTAAAGCCGTGGGTTCCGTGTCGTACATTTACGGCACGATAAAGAACCTCAAGCCTGAAAGAGAGGCCCCTGAGAAAAATTTATCGGCCGTTTCACCCCCTGAATTGAATGGGACGCTGATTACCTGAGATGTTAAAGAGCGTCTTTAAATATACAAAATAAATAATAGGTTAGCTGTTCTTCAGGAATTGGTAATGGAAAATGATAAAACTTTACAGGATTTTATACTTGGCATTTGCTGTGTAAAGAAAAATTATCTATTAGGGACATTATGAATACTTTCAACATATAATATGAACAGTAATTCAAGATTTTTTTTTTTTTTTTTTTTTTTTTTTTTTTTTTTTTTTTGCTTTAACAACCAGGTTGTAGTGAATGTTTTTTTTTTAATTTCAGAAAATATGACCAATAGAGGGGTTACCAACTTCTCCTATGAAAATGGTTGCTTTGAAGTTCAATGACATTCGTCTTTTCAGATGAACATTTACAATGATTTGTATAGTATAGAGTTTTTTTTTAAAAAAAAAAAAGCGTAAACGCAATGACCATTAAATTTGCCAAAATTACAATGGGGAGGGGGGAACCATACCTCCAGAGTGAAGAAAAACAGGGAAGAATCCTTTAATGTGGAATGTAACTCTTTTTGTATTTTCTGTTGCGGTTAAACCCTTCAAAACGAGGTACCTTATCACCAGATCCCGGAAGTTAAGCAAAATGCCTTTTCTCTCTGGGTGGAAATATTTAAGAGTCAAACACATGTTTCCGTACATTTGGGGCCAATAGAGCCAAGAGGGAGGGGAAAATTTTTTCTTTCTTTCTTTGTCTATTTTAAGGTTTATAATTTTTTTGGGCATGTTTTGAATCGCAGTGGATTTTTTTCTGCGCATTTTAAGAAATATATCAAGAATTTCAGGTCATCCGAGTGTTATAAAAATTAAATGCCATAATTAGCACACAAATATATATATTGAGAGTCATGTTATACATTTATTGCTTTTCAAACAGTCAAAACTTTCTCTTTAATCCATTCACTTCAACTCTTTAAACAGCAGAATCTTCATTAATGAAAGGAACGCATGGTTGCCTCGGGCATACGAATACCACGAAATAGGATGAAGGAAGTATTAGTTTTGAATAGTCCTGGAAAATTATCTCATATCGGTCTCCGCGAGACAATTCTAGGAAATTTGTGGTGGGGGTAACTTCTCAACTGCATAAATGTAACAAACAATTGCAAGCTAGAAAGATGAAAGCGGTAAAGCTATGTAACAACCCGTCCCTATAATGGTTCAGTACGGAAGTAAGAGGGGAACTAACCTGATTCCCCTATAAACTTATAAACAGAAAATTAACTCGAATGGAAACTTTGCGCATCTTTTTCTCATTCACCAGGACTATTCAAAACTACTTAACTTTGTATTGTTTAACATTTCCATGATGTCCTGAAAGATGATTGTTCTGTTGTTACTGATATGAGTCCTTCCGTAATAATTTCTTCTAAATATGCTTCAATCACTTTAGTGGAAGTAGAACATTCTTTTTCCACAATGAAAATTTTTTCTCTGACAAGCGACTGACCATGACAGTTGATAACTTGAAAAAACAAAACTTGTTGTTTGTAACCAAGAAAAGTAAGCTTAAGTACTTTAATTGTGTGATAAAAATGACTAAGTATCTTAAATACCTATTTTCAATAATTATGTGTAATATTACTCTTTGTTTTCAACTTTTTATGAATGCCTATTGTAATTATATTATTGCATATTTTCAGTAATTTAAGTGCCGTTGTGCCTGCCAATTTTAACCAAAATAAACGTTTGAACTTGACTATATTTATCACAGTTCGTATTTCAGGTTTATCCATTTTGTAGAATATGTTAACACTAGTTTGTTTACACGATCGTCACAAACAAGTGACTACACTTACCCATCTGAAACTTTACAACGCGCCATCTAAAGGACCATATTAAACTATTATAGTAATTTTGACATCTCTGAATCAGGGCGAAAACTTTTAATACACCCTGAGTACAATCGAGATTCGTGCTTAATAAAGATTCGAATCTCATGTTTATTTCTTCACTTCGGAATCCTTATGTGAAGTCCATTGAATGTACGAGTTAGCCAATGTGTCCCTTAAAGGGCAAACCTTATTTAGAAGATTAGCTATTCCAGGTCGTATTAAGTTTGCTTGCTTTACCATTTCACACTATATATAGTAAGAATGGTAATTGCATGCTGCAGCACTGTGACTTTCTAACACTGGTTTTGTTTTGAGTTTATTTTCTTCACTGCCTACTATTTGTTGAAAACTTTATGTTATCAGCGACCTCCTTCCTAGTTCTTTCTACTGTGTTTTGTCTTTTACCAATCATGACCATTGCTCTGTCGCCTGCAACGTTTTCTTTTCGTCGCGGTCACAACTGTCAAACATCGCAGATGACGGTGACCTGAGAGACTGATTTTGCTGTTTCGCGCTCCCGGAGTCGCGGGATTGGGGAGAAGGACCGGAATTGTTATAATAACAACTCTTTGCTGACCGGAATGATCGTCGGGTTTATGCTCACCATGATTATCTGGTTACCTTTTGGTGAGCTGCTCTGGCGGCGACGTTAATTGATTATGCGAAGTAAGAGGTATTTAAAGATCCTTGAAGTTTAAGAGGTACGTACATTATGTTGATGAGCGCCTGAAGTCGGAATAATTTGCTATCGGAACGGCTCTCGATGTATGATTTATTATCTCCTTACAGAGAATGCGTGAACTGCATGCCACACTGCTTGACATCACGTGAACTAAGCAACTAAAGTCTGGAACTGCATTGTTCTGCCTAAAATGAATCTAGAAAAACGATGCTAACACTGAACTCGCCTGACTTGATATCTATAATTGCATGTCTCTAATCTTGGACTCCACTCGCCTACACAGACTCACCTGCACCGCTGACTTGCAATCTATGAAAAGCGTGCATTCACGAGGAAGTTTCCTTTTTTACACTAATTTTAATAAAGGTCCCCACGCGGTCATGAGAACTCACGGGGTCCACTGAAGGGAGTTCACAGGTTACTGAGTCTTCAAAATATTCAAATTTTATTGGTGAGCTCTCATCCTCCATACGCGCTCACTTTAAACTTTTCAACTCTGATTGGCAAGTTCGTAATCATCCGATGTGAAAGTAAAAGGAATCCACTAGCGTTACCGTCTCCTTAGGAATGTTAACTGTCCCTAACAGTGTAGTATCTTCTCTAAAATACAAAATTGTTATAGCATGTCCTTGGCAGGTGCACAGTTCTATTTGTTATCTCGGGACTTTCGTCGGAGACTCAATAGCAATCGCACAACCAAGTTACATAATATTCTGTAAACACTTGCTCTTTACAAGGAATTTTCTTACATATTTATGATTTAATTATCAGAAAATAACTATAAATTAATATCAAACTTCTAGTCATGTACTCTCCCTTTTGAATTCATATGCCATGTCTGCTAAATATTAACACTAGAGTATGATTCATGCTATTTGCAATATAAGTATTGTTAAATAGCTATAATTTATTCAATACGTAAATTTGTCTCCTTGTAAGGTAGGGGGCGGGAGATGTGTCTCACGTCTCATGAAAATGTCTGACTTCTTGAGTCGCGTGCGTTCATCCAGACTGTTGCAGTCTCACCACATGACTTTCCCATTTCCACTTCGTCATCATGCTGCGTCAGGTGTTTGGTATTTTCTCTATTAAAGTAAGTCTCAATATATTTCTCTGCATTTTTTCGGAGTAGTAGAACTGGAAATAAAGGCACATCCAGAGCCTCAAACTTGAGTTTTGGGTTGATTTTGTTGTGCATCAAGATGAATTTAAGGCACCAAAACACCTTCTAAGCAACTGTCACTCTTCTATTTGTCTCCCTGTCGGTACTCCCTGTGCAAGCTACCATTTGTCCCAGTAAAAAGTGCGGTAAAAGTCTTAATAACTTCGCGCCATCTCACCGAGTTCCGAGTGTTTAGTATATTTTGTGTAAGCAGTTACACAGTCCGACCAGAAATCTGGTAATTCTCCATCTTTGCCACTGTTACTTTCGCACATCAAAGTTTCTAACAGATTTATTTCTCATATTATTAAAAATAAAGGAATAAATTCTCTACTCTCATCTCAGTACACAATCTCTTATTAGCACTGACATGTACTAACAGAGGTTGCAGAAACATGCCAACATGTTTACATGATGCCTGCATTGCTCATGCGTATCATATCACGTGACATAAATAAACGGCTTGGTAGTTGTAATCTTCCTGAAAAAAAGGCTTTATTCCTTGGTCCGTGTTCGTTTGTTGTCAAGTAGAAAGAGACGTGGACAAGATGGAAGGCGACTGTCATGAACAAAGATGGTTCGCATGGGTTTTGTACAAGCAAGTCGTCAAAACTGCAGATGTGATCAAGAAGCTCGGACACAGAAGTGGGTAAGGGAATTTGCACACAAAAATGTCGGTCAACATCGCGGTCTCCTAGAAACTTGAGGTTGCATCTGAATTGACTATGGCTGATAGAGCGTAACCTGAACTGGAATATCAGACAGGCCTCGGCCGTGCAACCCTGTGCAACATTATTTAAGACGATATCAATATGACAAAGATGTGCGCACATTTGGGTACATGAGACTGGACACAGACACAGAAGGACTACTGGAAATGTATAATGATGGTATGGGTTTTTTTTTTGAGAAGGTAAATACGACACTCCACAGAAGAAAATCCAAACTATACAATGAAAACATCCAGGGAGTCCCCGGCACAAGAAATTTCGTGTAGCTCTGTCTGCGGACAAGCAGGTGATCGCCATCTTTTGGGACACTTCAGGCATACTGCTAATGGACTGGCTTCCTCAATGAACGACCGTCAACAGCGAGAGCCTTAGGCGGCTAGGACGCGGCGGAAGGGGCAGTGGTCTACAGGATCTGGGGCTCATTGTGCCTGAACCGGATTTCGATCCATCAACAAAATGAAGGACTTGGTGGGAGATAAAAAAAATCTGTAACAACGAGATAATTGAGGCAACTGACCACGAGTGGTGACCTAGTACTTCCCAGCTCCATAGTGAACTTTCAAGGAAGATGAAAGCGGTTGATGGGAAATATATACAGAGATCCCTTGTACACCGAATGTTGCAAAATAAATAAGGTACGAAAACGTCTATTATAAATCATTTCCGTACCCCTTTCGACTTTGCAGATCTGTGTCCCATCTTGAACCGGGGCCTCCTGCGAGATGGCCAGTAGTTTGGTTTTTATATTCTTCCTCAGATCTTAGTACTTGCTCTGGATATTTAATTCATTAATCATCTCCTTCTCGGGCCAAAGAATAGAATTATTTCGTGCATTTTATTCCATTTGAACTTCTGAATTACCCCTTAAAAACTCCAAGTATAAGAGACTCATGATATCTGGGTCAGAAGTGCTACATTATGTTGGAAAAATGTCGCAGTCTTCATGCGTATTGGATAGACAGTGAAGGAAGTGCAACGTGACCGAGATAAAGTGCAGACGGCGGCCCGAAGTCTGCAACGCTATATCTGGTTCCAAGGTCTGGTCAATCACTGGCTAATTGTGACATGGGAAACCTGTCCCAGCAGGAACATTTGAATGCACAAATACTACGCAACAGTGAATGACGGCGCTGGGTGAATCTGCTTGCCTCAGTCTCAACTCTCTCATAGCACTGTGATGTCAACTTTTAAGCAAACTACAATCACAGCCCGAAAGTTAGGCAAAGTGCGTTTTCTATCTGTGTGGAAATAGGAGTCAGATAGAAATGAACATTTGGGGTCAGTGGGGCTAGTTTTTATTTTGCTTTTAGCCTATTTTAAGATTTAAACTTTTTTATTGCCTCCTATTTTGAGTCGTAATGGATTTTTCTGCGATTATTTAAGCATTTTATAAAGCATTTATATAATTTAAATTGCGGGGGGGGGTCCATAAAAATTAAATGGCATTTTAACCTTAATATCTATTGAGAATATTGTTATACATTTCTTTTCAAGCAGTCAAGAGCTTTCTCCTAACATATTCGCTTAAATTCTTTAAATAGCAGAACCCTCATTAGTGAAAGGAACGCATGGTAACTCGAGCATACGACTACCGGGAAATAGGACGAGGGAAGAACTATAGTTTTTAATAGTCCTGGCGAATGGCCTTGTATCTGCGTGAGACAGCTTCTCACCTGCATAAATGTAGCAAACAATTGCAGGAGAAATATGGGGGCGGTACAGCTGTGCAACAAACCGTCCCTACAATGTGTTCAGTACGGAATTAAAAGAGATACTAAACTGATTTCCCTTTAAACGTATATACAAAAATTGAACTGGACCAGAAACCACTGCACATCTTTTGCTCATACATTCAAAACTACTTTACTTTGTCTTAACATTTCCATGGTGTCCTTAAAGAAGAACGTTCTGTTGTAACTGTTATGATTCCTTCCGAAATAGGTTGTTTTAAATATGCTCTAATCACTTCAGTGTAAGTAGAACGTTCTTTTTTCTTGATGAAAAATGTTCTCCCTGACAAGCGGCTGACTCTCTAGTCGATACTTTAAAAATATATTGTTGCTTGTAACCAAGAAAAGTAATATTAACTGTTTTAATATGTGATAAAATTATTAAGTATGTTAGATACCTATTTTCATTAATAGTTAATGATTATTAATCTCTATTTGCACTTTTTATGAATGCCTATTTTAATAATATCACTGTCTATTTTCAGTACTTTAAGTGCCTTTTTGCCTGTCTATTTTAACGAAAATATATGCCCGAGCTTCTGGGCTGTGCTATAGGAAATTCTGTAACATTGATTCTGCTTTCAATATACGAACAAGGTATATTCCAATGTTACCCGACGTGATAGACAAGGTTTATTAAAAATAACCGAACTTTTTAGTTCTACTTAAAATTGAGCTTACCTGCACCTTTTCTGGAATTTGTCTCCCTGGAAACAATCTCCCCGTTTTTTGATACACCTCTCTCAGCTGCTTTGGAGATTCTGAAAGCAGTGCTGATACATGTTTTTTTCGAGACAGCAAAGTTCTGAACTTTGTCGAATATTCGTCTTTTCATCGTGGATTTCAGGTTTGGGAATAAAGTCCGCAGGTGCTAAGTCTGGATGAGGAAGGACAGTCATCTTGTTTTTGGCGCAAAAGTCTGGAACAAGCCGTGATGAATGCATTATCGTGTTGTAGAATTCAGGAATTTTCCTTAAGACAGACCAGAAATCTGCCTTTTCACGTTTTCTCGTAGTGATGTGATGACATCTTTGTAATACTGGTGATTCACAATTTGACCTTCCGGTAGATAACATCCTGATTGTCGAAGAAAACCGTCAACAGTACTGTGACGTTTCACCTTACCTGACGAGATTTTATGTGTCTTGGTGAAGATTTTTCAACCCATTGTGATGAAAGGACTTCCTTCGCAACATTGTAACCAAATACCCCCGTTTCATCATCAGTGAATATTCTATTCATAAAATTTGCAACCTCATTAACGCGATTCCAAGAAGTGTCGACTGATCGCAGCGCTGTCAAGGGACGGACAAACTCTGCGGCAACACGATGCACATCAAGCGTTTCTGTCAGGATTTCATGTCACGTTCCCATAGAAATATTATCTTCTTTGGTACTTTCTCGAACTGTCAGTCATCGATTTTAATGTATCTCATCCATTATCAGTATCATTATTTATCGAGGTTTGCAGATTTTAGGGAGAAAGGGACTCCCTTGAAGATGAAGACCGCTCAGTACGACCCTACAGCAACAAAGGATGGAAATGTGACGAAAACAGAGAGTATGTTGTTGGATGATCTCTGTACACCCTTTGACCCCCCCCCCCCCCAAGACAAAAAAAAAAGAGCCATCTCTTGACGCAAAGTTCTTCTAAGTTCTACTCGTTACAGCGCGCGGTTCACAAGGTAACCAGCAAGGGTACTAAAGACACTGACTAGGGTGTGTATGTTCCGTTAGCTCTGTGGCCGAGTGTGCAGTGATGTCGTGGTTAAGAGCGCAGGTTCGCCTCCCGATATGAAGTCTACTTTTTTTTAAATAAACCTTTGTAACATATTGTAACAAAATAGTTTCGTAATATTATTTATATACAGCAAGCTGTATCGTTAACATATTATATATTATAATGAATATTATATCTCCTTGTGTTTGTTCTATCTAAACGCAATAGGCTACACAGGCAAGAAGGACAAAAGATGGCTCATGGGCACAAATTAAAGAAGCCCGGGATGTTGTAGCCTCTCGTCCACACTACTGTAGAAATCTGACATCATCTTTGTCCCGAAGATTGAGGGCAGTTATACATGCTGAGGGTTCATATCGTACACCCGATATTATTTCGTGTTTATCTCTGTGTGTTTTCGTCGGTCCTGGTGGTGTGGTGGAGACCATACTTACCTTCTGAACCCAAGGTCGCGGGTTCGAACCCAGCCAGGATCGATGGATTTTTTCCTGCCGTAAAATCCTAAGTATGGCTGCCTTCGGAAGGGAAGTAAAGCCGTGGGTTCCGTGTCGTACATTTACGGCACGATAAAGAATCTCAGCCTGAAAGAAGAGGCATCTGAGCAAAATTTGTCGGCCGTTTCACGCCCTAAATAGAATGGGACGATGATGACCTGAGATGTTAAAGAGCGTCCTTAAACAAACAAACAAAAAAAAGTGTATTTTCACTTTAGAAAACAAATGTTTCTGTTCATATATTTATTTATTTATTTGTAAAGAATACGTTTGTTTGTGATTATGTTTTTTTGTATGCATAGGTAACGTCATAAAACTAAATAATGCGTTAGAATATAATATAACATTAAGGTAACATGGTGTTCTACATATTCACTTATAAAACCAATAATATAAATGTTTTGTGAGATTTGAACCCAGGAGTTTACTCAGAAGAGCAATGTCTTCTAAACCGCTCGCCCACCGCTACTCGAGCCTAATGTTCTCTTTCCAGATGTTTATGATTGTAAGCTTTACATTTACAAGCAAAGCGCCCACTTCAGTGACCCAGTCGCTGCTTGCGCGTTGTGAATAAGCGTTTATGAGCGCCGTCAAAGTTCTTCTCTTTCAAAGAATGTGCAAATATTCAGATTCAAAAAGACATTGACCTGAGTCTCCCCATCAGAGAATCCCCCAACAAAAACGAGGCCTGCGAGAAGTGTTGCCAAGAAGATGATTTGTTCTTTCTTCTCAATTAGTGGTTATAATGTGACAGTTCCACTTGAGGCTTTGAAGACGTATCACTATCACCACAAAATGCCTATCCCAAGTGCAGGAACGAAACGTCCAAAGCGTGAAATCCCACATTGCACTTGAAACAACTCAATTTCTGCAGGAGTCAGCGGTGAAATGTTTGCATCATCCTCCCTACAGTTCAAATCTGGCCCTATGCTACTTTTTTCTATTTTCCAAATTAAATGTACAGACATTCATGGTCAACGATTTGCATCACCTGAAACCGCAGTGGCAGCGTATGAAGACTATCCAAAGGAGCTTGGCGTTCAGCATTTAGAAAGTGCTTTGAGCGAATGGACGTATAGAACGCAGTTTGGAATACTTTGAAAAAAAAAAAAAAAAAAAAAGATTGATAAGATCGCTTTTTAAAATTTTTAGTAGTTTTCATTTTCAAAACTTTCTCAAGAGTGACCCTTGAAACGGAGCAAGAGGACATGCAAACTTATATCACTACAACAACTAGGGCAGCAATGATTCCTTTACATCTGTAGGCAACTTGCGGTATCCTGAATGTTGAATGTGAAGGTTTCCTGTTGTTCTAACTTGTTAACCAATTTCTGCATGCAGTTCTTTGATAGTACACATCTTTCAGCAAATGCAGCTTGGCATCTTTGAATGAACCTGTTAGCTAGTAGCTAGTGTTAGAACGATTACACGAGTGTGTGTATTGTGTAAGGTTTCCTCAGAAAGTTTTTATACCTGATTGTACAGTTTATTAATATATACAAAACAATTTCACAAGCGTCTTGCACGGTCCTTTGTTAGTCAACACTGAAAGTTTCAGCCTGACCGCAACCTTCAACCCTTGGTTCGCAGCAGTTGGGACATCTTGAGTTGCAGACAGAAATTTTTCGAGCAATGATTTTGTATGATTTTAAAAATGGTTTACACCAGAACCAATGGCTTGAAAGACCCACGCAGGCTTTTGGGGACCTTACTCCTTCCCTTTATACCATTTTCAATTAGTTTGCGGAACTTAGAAGGGGTCGGACATCCCTTGAAGATGAGGAAAGAAGCAGGCAGCCATCCACAGCAGTTACCGAAGAAAACATCAGTGCTATGGATAAAATGGTGAGAGATCTCCGTGTGACATACCGGGATGTTGGGGCAATCTTGAAGATTGGATCGGAGAGTGTAAAAAATATTGCATGATTTCCTAAGGATATGCAAAGTTTCATCCCACTGGGTGCCCCACAACATCACACAGGGCCAAAAGGACATCCGAGTGGAATGGTGCCAAGAAATACTTCAGAGATTCGATAATGGTAGCTATCGCTGTGTTTCTAAGATCATAACAGATGATGAGATGTGGATTTATCACTAATACCCAGAAAAAAATAAACGCCAGTCTTCATTGTCGGTCTTCCCTGATGACAATCCACCTGTGAAGTCAAAAGGACAAAAAGTGTTGGCAAGAAATTGGTGGTGATTTTTTTTTTTTTTTTTTTTTTGGCACAACTGGTCATGTGACGCCAATATCTCTAGAGAATCAAAGAACGATCACTGCAGTACAGTAGAGTTGCATTCCGAAAAAGTGCAAGAAAAGTGACCAAGAACTGAATTGAGGTGCATCATGTTGCATCATGGCAAAGCATCTGTTCAACTGCTCACCCATCCTCCCTACAGCCCGGACCTGACACCCTGTTACTTCTTGATCTCTACGGTGAACAGTTGACTGCGGAGGACACGGTTTTCATCCCCTGAAGACGTTGTTGTAGTATATATAAAGGAGCTGGATGTAGTAGATGAGAACGACTGGCGCCAGTGCTTTCACTCGTGGTTCAGAAGGTTGGGAAGATTTACTGAGGCTGAGGGAGAGTGCTTTGAGAAAATGTGATGGTAAGTTTTGAATGAAATATTTTCGGGGGCCCGTGTGTAAAAACTTAGTAATCCTCCTAATCACAATTCAAATCACAACTGGCGGTGATACGGACACAGACAAACGAAGGTCACTGGACGAGTGTATTATATGCGTGGGTTTCTGTGAGTTTTGCATCGTTTAAGGTGTGCGTATATAAAGTTGCAAGCCATTTTCTAAATAACATGAACGTTTATAGATCTTTTTTGATCGTTTGACCGAAGTTCCAGTTTAATAGAAAATCATTCTTCAGCGGTGCGCTCTAGCAAAGTATGATGCAATGCTGGGGAAGTTCAGAATAAATGGCGAGACAAATTCCTGACACGCGCATTTTGTCCATTGAGGACTGATCGTGGGCGTTGCTTGTTAACCTCTTGTGAATGAGTCTAGTTAACCCCCTGGTGAGACTGGGGCTTGCGCGTGCACCCCCAACCACGGTGCATATGCGCCGTTAACAACCCTTTTCACATTTCCAACTCTCCTTTCAGGTTTGTTTTTTTCTCAGAGTGTCTATTCTTTGCAAGACTCGACCTCGTTTGACCCATAAATGGATGCCACGAACTCTTGCATTGTGGCCATTCTCGGCGTCGCAACTGTAAAACTGAAAATTGTTAATTGATCAAAGGTATCGGGTAGTCAAAAGGAGTTTTCACTGGTCAACAAAGCTATACTTTCATCCTAATTATCTCACGTACTATTAAACATAAATGAATGAAACTATGACACCAAATACAACAACCCCTTCTAAAGATAATCCATATAAAAGTACAACCCGACACGATGAACTAAGAAACAACTTTTGTCTGAGGGTATCGTAGAGTGACGTTGACACAACCTTACAATTTCCTTAACTGCAAGGGGGTATCGTAAAATTTAAAAAAAAGTTGATGGAGTTTGTTTTAATTTTTAGTTGTTAACCCTTCTCTACTTAGTCACATCCAGATTTTCTCCAGCGTTTCTTGACCTTCCGAATACTGTTATTGTAGAAGTCTGCAGATTGCGTCTTAAACCACTCTACCACTCCTTAACGACGTCATCTGTGTTGTTAAATTGGCGACCCCGCAATGGATTTTTCATTTCTGGGAACAAGAAAAAGTCACTCATGAGGGTGCTGCAAGATCTCAAAGTCACGTGTCCTTGTTTTGTCAACTGCAGCTTGAGATGAGTGAGCTGATGTATTGTCAGCTAGGAGAGCGTCTGTCCAGAAGATTGCTGTAGCATGTGCCAGTGATGGTTTATCCTTTGTCAAGGTAATCTGTGAGGATGACTCACTACAGTCCCCCTCCCAAAAAAAAACATGAGAGCATAACCTTCCTTGCTGACTTTTGCACATTTGCCTTCTTGGAGGGAAGGGAATCGGAATTCTTCCACTCCATGCTCGTGGTTTTGGTCTCTGAATCACACTGATAGACGAAGATTCATCCATGGTTGCCAGACGACCAAAGAAACCCTGTTCATCCTGTTCCAACAGCTTCAACAACTGTCTTGAAAGATCACGTTGTGATAGAGGTTAACAAACATGCAGATACCTTAGACATGCGCAGTTTGTCATGAGTAATTTTCCACGCACTGCCATAACTGAGACCAGTTTCATCCATGATCATTTGGATGGTACCTTGCCTGTCTTCCAGAATTAAACACTCCACAGTGGCCGCATCGTTCGGGTCTTGGCTCGTCTGTGAGGAACATGTGACTACTTTGGAAATTTCTTTTCCACCTCATAATATAGTGGCATAAGATGGGCTATCGTTTCCATAAACTGCCATCGTCTCATCATGAACTTGCCGGGCATTATTACTGTTCAAACTGCGAACCTGGATCTTCATCATCATACACTTCTGGCACAAACTGTAAATAATAAACACAAAATAAAGGGTACCATGAGCTGGTTTTCTGAACATCATGCACTTAGGGACAAATGATGCCATTGACAAAATGTCATTAATATACCGTAATAACTTCCGTGTGATAATAAAAATCATTACGATACCCCCTAGTGTTTTAAAAGGTTTTACTCAGCCAATTTATGAAACTGGCCACATTTTTTGACTCTTTAAAAACTATTCCGTGTTCACGTTTAATAAGGCTGGCAATTTCCTGGCGAATATTCTGGTTCAATTCTTCCAGAGTATGTAGGTTTATCTTGTAAGTGATATTTTTTAATAAAAGTCGCAAAAGGTTAATTTGGGGAACCGAGGAGGCCACAAATTCTTATTCATAATTGTATAATACTGAAACACCTTTAAGTTCTCATCGAAATATTTGCTGTAGGAGTTGTAGGACTGTCTTGTTGGAAAAAAGAAAATTCACTCTCTTTGTCATTTAATTCTCTATAAAGGTGTGGGGAAGGACGCAAAGTTGTACTCACGTATGCCATAGCTCTTCATATGAGTTTTGTATCTCATTGTACAGAACCATGCGCAGTGAAAGATATCTATGTGATTTTTGGGGTATCTCCCCAAACTATGATCTGTGGGATTTAATATTTCTTTGGCGAAAACCCAACGCTGTCTGTTAGGTTTCTTAGACTGAAAGATTATTGTTTATATATCCTGGAATTTTTACTCTGAAAATCGTCTTTGAACTTGATACACTGAGTAAACCCGAAAGAACCCTCGCTTTTACATTATTCTTTTCAGTTAATTTCGTACAAGGTTGGACACTTGGTGCACGCTCCTGATTTTAATCCTTAAAAATTCGAAATTCATTTCCCATACATTTCTGGCATCGGTTTATGAAATTAACCAATGCTCTCTGCAGTTCCCTCTGAGAAATGGAACACATTTCTTCACGAATGTGATTTTTCAGTACATCTAATGCAGAAATTTTCCCTTTAATGCAAACAAGAGATAAAAATCGCAAGGTTTTTAAGTTGGGAGAGCAATGGGGCCATGTACTGTTAGAGAGACTCTGTCGAACTGCATGCGAAGAGACATGGTTGTATATGCCATTGCAGAATTCTGTTGGAAAGTTGCGAATGTACGTTAATTCAGGCAAAAAGGGTTGCAAAATATTCTGCACATGCCTATCTCTATTAATTGTTTTATAAAAAGGCCTGTTATTCTTTCGCCGCTGATTCATCACACTCCTATCGTTTGTAAATGAAGGGGTTTCTCGTGAAACAAGTTACGTTTATCTGAACTCCATACGCACTTAGGTGGAACCAAGATTCGTCCATGAAGAAACTTAGATTATGGTCAATTCCTCCGTCATGCGCACTATTCAAAACCCATTCATAAAATCTACTCCTGGGAGCAGGGTCACCCGGTTTGTGTTCTTGCACTACAGTAATTTTATAGGGTTTTAACTTGAGTAGCTCTGTAGCCGTTCGAACAAAGGAGAAAAAGTTTATAAGGGAAATGTTGCAGAGCATATATGTTTCTTCTGTGCGTACTGTACGTTGGTTTTTATGCTTTTTATCAAGAATACTTCCCCTTTCACCAAATGGATTTTACAATCGAACTTCGACCTGGAAGTTGTATATCAGGGAATCTTTGTTGAAGCAATATCTATACATCGAGAGCTGATTTTGTAAATACTCTTTGGGGAATAAAATGCCTGAATTGAGTGATATTAAATTAATTAATACTGTATGTGGTGCTCCCCTACCGGCGAGAGAATAATTTACTTAATTTATTTTTATGAATGCACACTCGGCTTACTCTATAGATGACTGTGTAGTTATTCTGTAGTAGGTTTGCACCTTATGTTCGCGCACACATACAGATATATATAAAATAAAAATAAAGTACCACTATTAACCATGTAACAAATTAACAGTAATTATAATAGTAGGAAAGGATAAAACACTAAGAAAAAGTCACACTTGAGATCGCTATATTTCGAACTCGTGGAGTCCTTCCATGGCAAGAAGACGTGACAAGAACTTGCCATGGAAGGACTCTACGAGTCCGAAATATAGCGATCTCAAGTGTGACTTTTTCTTAGTGTTCTATCCTTTCCTACACTTATAATTATATATATAAAATAACGGTTTCGAAAATTAAACCGGACCTTTTCTGAATTACAATCATCGAATACTTAGCGACCCATCTAGTTTGGTACGAACATTATTTTAGTCTCCCGCAGTGCTTTCTCTTACGTGCATGTAGGCGATGATGCTGCCTCAGTATGTGTGTGTAATAAGATGCCTGGAGCACCAGCTCTAATCTCGATAAAAACAGTACTTTGTTCCTTCTGTTGCTTCCGCACAAAGAACAATAAAAATTCAAGGTCTCGCTGACGCAGCACCTCGTGTGGTTTTCTTCCCGACCTAAACTCATTTGCTGAAAGATCACACAGGCAGTAGTAACGCCGTTATTGCTAACATACCAGCTGTCTTTGGCACTGGTGTGCTATTAACTGTAAACAAAAGCTCTTGCACTTGAACCTTCGCCAAAATGTAATTTTGTATAACGAATAAATGAGATGATAAATAAAGTTTTATGTATTTGACGGCCCCAAAAAATCTTCTGACGATATATTCTCACTTGTATTTCATTAAGTTTGAAAGTTGTTCTCGTTAGGTTTGCTTGTAGGGAACAGCAAAACTAGTAACCTTTTTTTCCTCTCTGGTATACACCAATATAAATTTTTTTTGGAAAAAAAAACATTAGGTACATAGTTATTCTAAATATAAAGGGATAGTTAAAAGTCCTGCACCGTAAGTAACTTCAACTCTATTATTTTTAATGGAATACACAATATATATATATATATATATATATATATATATATATATATATTTACATTTTCGAATAATGCTCATTAAGAGTTTTGTTTTTCCTCCAAGAAACTACCCCTTAGATACTTCTGTACAAATTGTTGCTTTATCAAGAAAACAAAATGTAGCAAATATTAAAATTCTCCTTCCCTTACAAAATTAAAATAAAGCTAGCTCAACCTCTGAAGTCTGTGTTCAAACAGGTAGCTCTCAGCTACCTGGCAATAGAAACCATTTAGGAATGACTTAACCAGGATTTAGGAATGTCTACTCCAGATCTTTTAAGTTGTTGGGTCTTTCTCAATAAACTACTGGCTTCAAATGACCCCACAAAAAGAACTCCAGAGGCTGCAAACCTAGGGATCTTACTGGCCACTCTATGTGACCTCTCCTACTAATCCATTGTTGTGGAAAAATCTGGTCCAAGTGTTGACGGGCATTTTACCCATCTTGTTGGAAATAGATGTCACCTCTGGGTAGCCCCTGTTGACTGGACTTTTTAACGCCTACTACTACTGGGGCGCCACAGGCGGTGGACAAAAACTGACGATGGTAAACTGGGAAAGCATTTTTTAAGAAAGGAAACGTTCGAGGTCTAAATTAGGGTACCTCCCCGGCATTTGCCATTTATGAAAACTGAGGAAAACTGTAACTAATCTACAGGCACCAACTTAATCGAGATAAATCCATCGATCCTGGTCGGGATTTAACCCGCGATCTTTGGTTTAGGAGGCAAGTATGGTTACCACTAGACCACCAGGACCGGACTCTACCCAGACTCCAATGCAGAAATAAATAAATAAATGGGAGCCGTTGTCCCCTCATTTTTGGGACCCACCCCCAATGTTATAACCACCTTCTTTCCTCTAAATGTTCAAAATAAAATTATTTTACTATATAATTTGATCGAAATACGAGGATAGGTCGATAAGTTTCCAGCCTAACCATTTTCTAGGCTGGATAAAGACAAAAACTATATTTCACTTTTCAGCATAGTTACTCCTTTATTGCAATATACTTCTCACATCTTTGAATCTTATATTTCTATTCCCTCAAAATAGTCAGAAGTCTTGTGTGCAAAATGGGCATAAACAGCATCCATCACTTCTTCTTCACACTTAAATTTCCTTCCTCGAAGGTCCTTCTTGATTTTTGAGAAGAGGAGCTAGATCTGGGCATTAGGGTGTATAGTCTATTCCCTTGAGTCCATATTTCTTCAGAGCTTTCTTTGCAACAAGAGCTGTATGCACAGGCGCGTTGTCGTGAAGAAGGCGCACCCCATCACTCAGCTTTCCTGGCCTTTCTCTTTGATGGAAGCAGGCAGTCTGTGCAGTAGGCCAGCATAATACTCTCCATTTACTGTGGTGTTCCTCTCCTTGAAGTCAATGTAGAGTATACCTTCACAGTCCCAAAGGATTATGGCCTGATCTTCTTGGTTGACTGAGTGACCTTGACCTTTAGAGGCGGTGCTTCGCCAGGTTTACGCCACTCCATTGGTTCTCTTTTGGACAAGGGATCATAGTAGAGAACCACAGTTTCATCTCCTGTAACAATGGTTTACAGATTTCTCTCTCGTTGTCACGGCAGAGCTCCAAAAATGTCTGACAACAGATGACTCATTGCTGCTTTTGAACTGAGGAAAGAAGTCTAGACACTAACCTTATTCGTGTTTAAATGTTCATGAATAATTCCAAGGACTGTTGTTTTAGAAAGGCCCAACCTTGCTGCTATTTCTGTAACTTTGAGCCGCCGGTCTTCCATAATTTCTCCTTCCACAAGAGCGATGTTTTCAGGAGTGAGCATCTCCAAGGGCCGACCTGTATGTTCTTCTTCAATGCTTTATCGACCCATTCGAAAAAGTGTGGCCCATTCTTTTACGGTAGAACATGAGGGGGGATGCTTCCCCATATACACCGTCCAATTGCTGTTTAATTTCATTTGGAGTAAGTCCTTCTTTTGTGAATAACTTAATAACAGCTCGAAACTCCATTTTGGACATGTCGCAATCTTCTACACATAGCCTTCTTTATGCAACTATATCTGAACAACAGGATACAGCAGAGCGGAAGTTACAGCTACAAATATTTACTTAACAGATAAGGCATGATATCAGATAAGGGTTTTGTGAAGGCGATAATCCTTACAGGCCAGGCAGGAAACATATCTATAGAAATCATTGGCAAACCTATTGAGGTGAATACTGTGCAATTCTTAGATTGCTTACATTAACGCATTTTCGGAAGAAATTTATAGCTGCCAATCAGTTGAACGGAACTATCCGCATACATTTCGTGATTGTTGTAAATGGGGTATCTTTGAATCAATGCAGTTTGAGCTATCAAGAGAAACGTAGTGCCACACTTGTCAACGAAAGTGGCCACTCGGTGCCTGACGGACAGTTGCGCAAACAACTTTGTTTAGAAGGAACCACGCAGCGTGAATATCTACACTTCGGAAGTAGGACGCCTACACGAAAACAGATGCACCACACAATTGGTTTTGTGTCAGCAATCTAGTCTTATTTCTGTTTCATTCATCTGAATGTTGAAAACACAGTTAATGGATTTGCGGTTTGTCTGCTTACCCTAAAATAGACACCGCCCCTTTACGTGGGCTGAATGACATTTCCCCACGTACCCACATTTCCGATTCTTATACTGTAAGGAAGACGTCATACTCGAAGATTCTCGAAAAAGCAAAATATGACTCTAATTGCTGAAGAGGAAAAGAACAGTGTCGAATCCAGCGCTTTCCTCCGTGGCAGGTGTAGGGTACCATACGCTTAACATTTTGGTAATACTAATAGAGTAACACCGGTAGTAATATTTGTAACTTTCTTTTTATCTTTCATATGCAATTAAATTAAATGTACCTATAATTAGGTATACTTATCTTTATTAACGAAATTATGAGAATAAAAATATTACAGCATGCAGCAAACTAATGCATAGAGCAATGCCATCTTAGTCTAGTGGCTAGCCATACTGACTGCTGGCCGAGGGAACCCGGGTTCCATTCCCGTCACATTCTTAGAAAATGTGTTAAGTTAGGGAGATCTGGAATGGTTCCACCCAGTCCAGTGAGGATAAATGTATCTTTTATTTCAGAAAACATCAAGAGCCAAAAAAGGAATATGTTTCTATGAGGGTATATGCACATTTTAGTGCACCAAACACTGTTGGTATGACGTTGATTTTCATGTTTAAGTCAGAAACAGTCAAACATCACTGCGAGGCTGGTTTCAGCAGTATACTGTGGGTATATTTTGTGTTTTTGTTATCCATTATAGGGGGAAACGTCCTTTATAGTGATGATCCAACAAGACAAACCAAAAATGACACAGTTGTTAGATTTTTGATGAACCTTTGTGAAAAGAATGATTTGACAGTATCACCCGCAACTTCATCCTGTTCAAGACTTTAGGGCTATAAAGCATCTGTTGAAAAAAAGTTGATTGTATTTACACCCTAGAGTAATGTATGCAGCATATAGTTCACAAAAATACCTCCGAAGATTGCAGAAGTTTCAAAACATGGTGACCTCACTCGTACAAAGATCTTACTAACTCAGACGAAACCTCTGGTAGAGATGTTTCTAAAGACTAAAATGAGAGTTTCAAGATATTTGACATATAAACAGATTTGTTACAACGAGAACACTTCTGGAATCATTCAATAACTTTCACTCTGCTGAAAACGGAGCGTGCGCCTTACTCACCCAGATGGACTATCCGTCAGGAAAAGTCAAGTTTGTAAATATAATTCATTATGCTTACTTACCAAATTATTACTTAAGGTTTGTAACAATGTTCATTGATACAAAATTTTATCAAAAATCCAAAATATATTGTAGCCTAAATATTTTTGGACACTCTTCATTCATGTTTCGGTCTGAGCCCTAAATTTCTTCGTTATTGTTTTAAGTACCATCAATATCAATAAGGTACAAGACCTAAATGCCCTAAAATCTGTGGGATATGAATTCTTTTATGACAGCGTTTTACAATAGCCTGCTACATAGGCAGAATGAGCTGTGGAGTTTGTTTATGAGCACCTGTCTTGATGAGTAGACATTGCTGATTTCATGCTTTTAATTATTCCTGTAATAGCAATATAGTCTAAACCTAATTACTAATATTTTCTTTATGCACAAGTATGGACTTTATGACAAAATCCTCAAAAATTCGAGAATTATATCACAAAATTACGTTTGCACCACTCATTTATAGCAGAAACCAATGCAAAGCATTTTTACAGCAAAGTTGAAAAGCACAAAATAATATATTTAGATAATAAGTATTGTAATATATACTACTTTCAGCAAACAAATATTGAAACCACTACCAAAACATTTAGTCTAATTCTAAATAGTTTTTTTTTTTTAACCGAAATCGCCAAACGTGGCTCTTGACTGCTTTCTGAAACAATTGATGGGCAGCCTGATGGAGAGGTGGCGTTCTTCGACCTAGACGGTGAAATGCCAGCATGCTAATTACATGCCGCCTTCAGTGCTGCTGCTTTCTTTCAAGATTTCCTCTGTACCTCTATGTATGAGCTTAACACGTCACATGCACCATCTTGCTGTACAGTGCTCTTAGAGAATCGGCTGCCTTCACCATATAACGTGCTGAACGCCTACGGGCCTTATTGCATTCTCAGACCAGTAAAACACTTTCGTCACAGTTGAACAGTTGGTTTTCCCCAAATGTTAGCAGGTTATTAAAAATGCTCCGGGATTATCTTCCAATGTTTCCACAATACGAGGGCATTCAAAAAGTTTTACAACTAGCCTATCCATTGTTGTACAATAATGTAACTGACGGACCTGGTAACATTGACCCTTAACCTATCAAAACATGCATAAGTGCAAATTTAAACTTATCGTGCAGTCTGTTGAGCTCAGTCCTGTGTAAATAGCTGATGAAAAATCACGCTATTGCTTCCTGCTGCGGAGAAATGCTATTTTCACATAACCACGTTACATTTCTGACCACAGTCGTTCACCAACTGAACTTCGGGGGGTGCTCAGACATGCCGCTCTCTCACATATACTATCTGAAGGCTTCATTCGAAAGTACATTCCATACATTTTCAAGCAATCAATCAATACTATATCATAGATTTGTTCGCGTTAGAGATACCCCCTTCGTGGTATAGTGGTAGCGTTTACAACTACTGGTCCGGAGACTCTGCGTTCGAATCCCGGTAAAGTCATTCTGTCTGGGCAAGTTTTTTTTTTTTTTTCCCCGGAGTTTTACCTTACCCTGAGAAGGTGAATGCCAGATAAAGTTAGGGCATCAAGAACTTCTTTGCGCCTTATTAATTCATTTTATTCGTCCCTGCAGACTTAACATCTGCAGTATTCAGTTCACAACATTCAGATATCGCAAGAAGACCAATGCAGTCAAAGCGATAATAAATAACAACAATAATGACAGTAAATTTTTTTTTTATTTTAATTAAAAGCACGCGTTTCTTTTGAGATATTTTGTATATCAAATGGGTAGGAGATATCATAAATACGTTCTTTTTATTACAGTGGCAGAAATCATGGGCTAAGAAGAAAGTTACGCCACTAAGGCAATAAGTGGTGTTTATTATAGGATCATCGGATCCTATAATTAGCAGTGGTAGAAACACAAGTAATGGACTTGGTGCTTATCCAACTGATTAACCAGGTCGTATTAGATGACCTCGTGCGAATTAATTGACACAAAGTGACAACTTAGCTGATCTCGGCATCTTTTATAGATAAACTGTTTTATTTATTCCCTTTCAGAATTGGGTAAAACTTTATTATCATGCCATATGCGCATGTCTGCATCATCAGCATAAGGGAAACCGTGAAGGTCTTTAAAGTTTTTATGAACTTCTATTTCCGGATCATAAGTCAATCAAATAACAGCCCAGTTTGTGTGTTTACAGACGCAGGTGGTTAGTGGAATCTTTCGACATTGAAGTTTTTTATGTTTTATCTGTTAGAGAATTGGTTGTACATATGTAGATGCACATATACAAGGTGTAAAACGTTTCTTATATCTCTTGGCAAACCACATTATTCGATTGGTTTGGTAGGGTTTTTTTGATTGATTTATTTATGGACGCTCTTTAACATTTCAGGTCATCAGCGTCCCATTCAACTAAGGGCGTAAAACGGCCGATAAATTTTGCGCAGAGGCCTCTCTTTCAGGCTTGAGGTTCTTTTTCGTGCCGTAAATGTACGACACGGGACCCACGGCTTTACTTCCCTTCCGAAGGAAGCCATACTTAGGATTTTTACGCCCGAAAAAATCCATCGATCCTGGCCGGGTTCGAACCCGCGATCTTGGGTTTAGGAGGTAAGTATGGTAACCACGACACCACCAGGACCGACAGCAGCAGCTAGGAGACGAATACATCTTGAGAGCGTGTCGGAACTTGTCCAGAAGATTGCTATAGTATGTGCCATAGATGGTTTGTCCCTTGCCAAGGTAATCTGTGAGTAAGACTACGAGCCCCCCCCCCCCAAAAGAGAGTATTACCTTCCCTGTAGACTTTTGCACATTTGCCTTTTTGGAAGAATGCATGCTCATGGTTTTGGTCTCTGAATCATACTGATAGATGTAAGACTCGCCCATGGATGTCAGAAGGCCTAAAAGATCCTCTTCATCCTGTTCCAACAGTGTCAACACCTGTCTTGAAAGATCACGCCGTGTTTGTTACTGGATAGAGGTTAACAAACATGCAGACACCTTAGACACGTGCAGTTTGTCATAAATCATTTTCCACACACTCTACCATAATTGAAATCAGTTTCATTCATGATCATTTGGATGGTTCCTCGCCTGTCTTCCAGAATTAAACAGTCCACTTTGCTAACTGTGGCCACATCGTCAGCCAATGATGGTCTTCCAGGTCTTGGCTCGTCTGTGAGTGACATATGTGACCATCTCACTGTAGTGTCATAAAATGTACAATCTTTTCCCTAAACTGCCATTATCTCATCCTAAACTTGCCGGACACTATTACCCTTCAAATGCAGGAAGTTTATCATGCTGCGAGCCTCTGTCTTCTCCATCATACACTATAGACACTTCTGCACAAACTGGGAAAATAACAACAAAGGACACAATGAGTTGACTACTCAACATCAAGCACTTAAGGACCAATGATGGCACTAACGAAATTTCATCAATGTACCATAATAACTTTCGGTTGATAATTATTAACCTCGTGTTGACTACCCGTGTTTCATCGCAGCTTACGGTTTGATGCATTGCTTTTGATCCCGATATTGAGCAAAAAATGCATCGGATACACTCCCACACGTGCAACCTTTTGGTGCTTAGGGAGAAGTCGAGGTACCACCTTGTCGAGACTTTTTGGGTACTCCAAGTCATCTGAAATGATGGATTGACCACTTCCATAACTTATCCCAAATTCATAATAGATTTTAGAAATCAACAAACGTTGACCACTCTCGATATGGTATCAAATGGTTTGTCTGATGTAGACGTTCGTTGCGTCACTCAAACACTTGTATATTTGCCACCTGGGATTATAGATACGATTAATCAATTTTTGAGTCTGTTAAACATGATTTTAATGCCATATAGCTGCACATTTTTTACCATGTTTATAGATGCATCATGGTTTTAACACTTTACGGTATATAATTTTTCGAGGATTTCTCTCTCTCTCTCTCTCTCTCTCTCTCTTTTTTCCCGCGATGTTATTTCTTGTTTCCAGAACATTATCACTTCAAAGCAATCAGTCATCTCTGCGGCAGAAATAATATACGAATGAGAAATCCCAGCTCTCTAATGCCACGTGTAAAGCAGAAGATAATATGTCACACAATGACGTAATGTTTTCAGCTTTATAAGTAATTAACACTCACATTTGCTTCCGGCAATGCCCATTTCCCTACGTTGCATTCTCTCCACGTTCTGTGCACATGGGTAGTTGATGATACTCCAGGGTTTTATCTCGCATCGTGATTGGAGGTATAGTGAGATGTCCATTCAATTGAAAATCTATTCCGCGTCTAAGTTTGATGTGAAGTGTTAAGTGAGGTTATGTTTTCGCTGTACTGTTCTCTACCGGCATTTAATCGTGCCTGAAGTAAAATTAAATACAGCAGCTAGGGTTAAAATGTAATACGTCAAACAGGGATTATACTTTTGGACATATCAACCCATTTTCTTTTTGTTGCTAGAGCTATCAATACATATTGCAAGCAACTGGCAATCCTTTACAACAATCTTTAGCAGACTTCGATACTTTAATACCGGCAATTGCAGGAATAAAATGAAGGAGAAAGTAGCTAACATTCCTTCCAAAAACCCTCTCCATAATCAGCTGTGAAATATGAGGTGTTTTTTAAGGAAAAACAATCAGAAAACAAGCGTATCTAAGAGAACTATTCCTTAAAGAAATTACAGGCATAATTTCTCGCGCTAAAATTTAACTTTACATCATTTTGTTAACTTAATGCGTCATGTACACATAACATTTGCAGTTCCCGCCAATGGGAAGTATACAAGTCGAGACATGTTCAGTTCCACAGGTGACACGCGATGAAAAATATACTGCTCTAAAATTCTGATTTACAAGAGGCCTATGGAGAATTTGTTCCTCCGTATAGCACAGCTCGAAAATAGTTTAAAATGTGTAAATAGTGGAGGCAATCAATTTCAAAAGAAGGTGGACTCGGGGCTCCGGTTTGTGCTCTAACGGAAGAAAACATTAAAACCGCTGCTATCATTGAGACAGAGGATCATCGAATAAGGTTAAGAAAACTTCATAGGTAACTCAAAAGTTCCATTTGTGCCCTGGTTGTGCACTGTGAGTTCCAAGACTGCTGATTGCCAAACAAAAGGGTGCTTGCGTTCAGGTTGAAGATGATGTTACAGGAAGATGCGGAAAGGTGATCACTACTAATGAAACTTGCCTATATGCTTTGATGCTGAGAGCAAACAGCAAAACTCTTGTGTGGTCACCAAAGTGGTTACTTTTACGAGGAAAGCTATGGTCATCTCTTTTTTCGATATTCAAGGAACCAGCATGTCGTACTTGCACACAGAAATTAAATGAGAAATAGTACAGAGATGTCCTGAAAACTCTATAAGATCATGTCATACGCAAAATGCCACATTTCCGTTAAAAAAAATGCAATGCTGCACATCATAAGTGTTGTTACTGAATATCTCAAAAAATTAAATTTGAAGTGTATCTCTCACCCTCCATATAGCCCAGATTTAGCTCATGTAATAGTTTCCGTTTTCCCAAATGGAAGAAACACCTTCGTGGAGGCATTTTCCATCATGGTGAAGGCTGCGGAGGCAATTCTGAAGGATGTGTCAAAAATGTGAGACAGACCCTCGATTCCAGACCCGCTGATTAACGAGATAATCTTAAGATATAATAAGATAATTGTATGATATCACGTATATAAGTTGTATATTTTATATTGTTTGCAGAATGCATGTCATATAGGTCAATAAACTATGTTCAATATACATAAAAGAGAAGGTACAGCCGAAACGTAGGGCAAACAACATCTATTGTAAGCACTTGAGCCAGAAGGTCTTCCTTTGTTATGTTTTATGACGGTCAGAACCGCTGAGGGTCTTTCGAGATGGCCGTACTGGAAACAAAGCGATCAATGGGACAAGTGTTCTGTTGTTAAGATTGCAGAGGAAATTCACCCAAGTCGGTAGAACCATAAAAGTTCGTATGTAATATCTTTTAAAGTGTATTTAGGTGAAGCCTAACAGTCCCCCCCCCAAAAAAAAAAAATATCAACAGAGCTAAGAACCAAGACCAGGCTTGAGCGGGTCAAGAATTATAAAATATCAACCAATAAGACTGATGTGAAGCGTATTTGCATAAATTGCGACCAATAGGAAAATATCAGTAAGGGAAGAAAGTCACGTGCCATTCAAAAAGTCCTGTTGTAACATGTTTTTAACATCCAAGACCGAAGGACTGCATAATTAATAAAAGCAACAGTTTTTGAGGACGCGGGAAGAGACATACAGAGTTACTAGGAGAAATGTGGATCTAGATACTCAGTTATAAGAAGCCGGGAGAGATAAACATTTATACCCCCACGCGTGGCCGGGGTCGTTTAGGCGCGGACTCGTTAGCCGGAGGTCTGGGGTTCGAATCCCACTAGGACCGTCTTCCCTGACTGAGGTTTTTTCCAGGTTTTCCTCAGTCCTCATAAATGGCAAATGCCGGGGAGGTATCCTAAACTTAGGCCTGGAACGTTTCCTCCCTTAAAAAATAAATCCTTTCCCAATATATAATTTCATCTCATGTACCATCAGTGTCCATCGCCTGTGGTGCCTCAGTAGTAAAAACGAGCGTTGAACAATATTCATTCACACTATAAACATTTGTGGATTTACCAGAAGCCGTGAAGATATTTAGTTTTCAGTCAAGATAGAAAGACACAGTGAGTTAATTCTCAAGTGTTAGAAAGGCAGTGACGGTTTTGAAGCCGCAACACTCCGTCTTAGTAACTTACTCATTATTTAGTAACACAATACTCTGTCCGTCGCAGTAATTCATATAGTGAAAGTCAACATGTGAAGTGATCTTAGTAACGCCCAGATAGATCTCCAGACTCAAGCGTGACCAGAGCAGAACAATATTCAGAAAAATTTTAATAAATTATTATAACTTTATCCACGGGTGTTCAACTACTATTGTTCATATCTCCTTCTCTCTGACACTTATGTGTCACATTTTTAGCTGACATCCTGAGCAATAGCCCTGAACGAGATCTATTAGAAGACAGCGGGACCTAGAAGACATTCTACATATTACCCCTGAGACATAACTTTAACAATCTTCCTCTCAATTAATTACCAAACATTCAATTAATTAATCTAAATAATCCTCCAATAACTTATTTTAAATACCACTACAAATGGCATCCTAACCGGCGGCTATCAACTCAATTATTCACCATCCAGGCCCTATATTATAAAATACCGTTGCAAATGGCTCCCAACGTGGGGTAATCAATTGACACAAAAACTAATATCCCCATTTATGGTTAATTCCCGCAGCAAATGGTTTCTAGCATGCCTTTGAAGACTGGGAGAAACGCTGGAACAAGTACATTGCATCCAACGGGAACTACTCTGAGAAAAATCGTCAAAATTATTAGGATGAGTAAAGACTAAGATCATTCTTTATTGAATAGGATTATATAAAATAATTGACAACACTTCTTGCGGTTTAGAACGATTTTTTTTCCGCGCTACAATTTATTGTTTCGTATAAAACATGTTGGAAGTGAATCGGTTATTTTTAGAGAATATATACATACTTTAAGGTTTTAGGGCATGAACACCCAAGACCGTTAGATAGCTGAAACTCTAGGCTTCTCAGCTGAACCAGCGCGTATGAACACTGTGTTTGCAAAGTACATTCCATATTCATTGACTGTGGACCATGACCCTTGCTAAAAGAATTTCAACGCAGTGTTTATCGATCTTTCATCGCAATACAAAGAAAGGTTTGCGTCGATTCATAACCGTAGATGAAACTTAATCTACGTTGCAGCGGTTTTAAATAAGGAAGGGGTGTTTAATAGCCCTGACCATGACATATTGTTATCTTATTTCAGTCTAATTCCACGCTATTTTTATTGCAAAAATATTGTGAGTGTTAATATTTGACCATTAGATGGCACGCTATCATTGGCAGCACATTAATTTTGCGTGAAACTTCGCAACTTTTTAAGCCGTACTTAGTGCTATGATTGATGTATACGGTTTAAAAGTGTTCTGGGGTCCGTAGTTCATGTCCTGGATCCGGAAGCCCATCGACGTCAACTGACAACGCTCATTTGGACAGATTTAACATGATCATCGATAAAAACCGACGCCTGACATCGAGAAATTGCCGAACTGTGTAACGTTTCTGACAGAAAAAGTTAGTATAGATCGTGTTGCGGCGAAGTTTGTACTTGGGATGTTGACAAAAAATCCAGAAAAGCAACCCCTTCGTGATCTGTATGAATCTCTTGGCTCACGTTAATGAGGATGCAAAATTTATGAATAGAAAATCACTGATGATGAAATTTAGGTCTATAGTTACAATGTTAAGACAAAAAGTCCATTCATCACAATGGGTTGGAAAATCTTCACTAAGACCCTAAAAAGCTCGTCTGGTCGGGTCAAACGTCAAAGTGCTATTGACGTTTTTCTGGATTTCTGCCAGTTATTACCAAGATGTCCCCAGACTCCTCCGAGATAACATAAGAAGGAAGAAGCTATGGATCCGTAATACGTTAACGCACCCAGTGGATTCATTGTTGCTGTCCGAGATTTTAGCACAGAAAAGATAAGTGTTCATTACCACCCTTCATACTCTTCATCCTTGAGTCTGAAACCGTTGATTTACTTTCAAATCTGAAATCCTCGACGAAGGGACAAAGATTTGACTCAATTAAGGAACTAAAACGTGCGCAATTTTGGAAAAAGAAGAAAAAAAAAAATACGCCTATCAGAACTGGCATCAGAAGTTTAAAAACTGTTGCTAGAGGTGTATCAGTAGATGTTGTAATTGCTTAGGGGGAGATAAAACTCAGTAAAAATGCAGGTATGCCCAAGGTTTTTCAGCGGACCTTGTATAGTAGCCAACATATGACCAAGGTGTGTTAAAGTTCGTTTTGTCTGTGTTAACTGTTTATATATATATATATATATATATATATATATATATATATATATATACAAGGAGAAATCCTTTAAATTAATTAGAAAAATGGCAAAGCAGTAACAAGGGTCAACTTATTTATTTAGCAGCAATTATATTACAAAATAGCTAACATATAAGCATCGTACAGCCCACTCGCAATTTAACTATCTAAACTGTTCCAATAAATCAGCGACACTGATGGCCGAAATCGTCAAGACGCGGACTCGTGAGCGGGAGGTCGGGGGTTCGATTCCAACCACGACCGTCCTCCCTGACCGAGTTTTTTTTTTTTCCAGGTTTTCCTCAGTCCTCATAAATGGAAAATGCCGGTGAGGTACCCTAAACTGGAACGTTTCCTTCCTTTAAAAAGAAATATTTGCCCGCTTTATCATTTCATCTCATGTATCATCAGTGTCCACCGCCTCGGTAGTTAAAACGGGTGTTAAACACTATATGCCCCAATACATCATAACTCTTAAGTTACCGAACCATAATCAATTTAATCGCTTCTAATAACATTTTTACTAATTTCCATATCTAAACTCTCTTCTTCTGCACTACTTCTAATCTTCTTCCACCATTTATCCCAAACTTTGAGTATTATCCCACCTTTTTATATTTTTATCTCTTTTGGTTCATAAAATCTTTCTTATTAAAATTTCTCTCTCAAATTTATTCCATTTCTCTTTCCATATCTGTAGTCTCTATCACTTCGTTTGTTCACAATATAATATGATGTGGTACCCATTATCAGGTTCCCCACACAGGGGCTCGGTTCTGGTGGTCTAGTGGTAACCGTACTTGCCTCCTAAATACAAGATAGCGGTTCAATCCCGGCCACGATCGATGGATTTTTTCAGGCGTGAAAATCCTAAGTATAGCTTCCTTCAGAAGGGAAGTAAAACCGTGGAACTCGTAGATTTAGAACCTCAAGCCTGAAAGAAGAGGCCTCTGAGCAAAAGAAGATGTAAAAAACGTCCTTAAAAATATTTATTCTCAATGATGCTATTCAGTCCTCTTAACTTTCTTATTTCTGTTGTGCCCCAAACGAAATCTTCCCTCCCCAATTTATCATAAATTTCTAGGTACCTCCACCTCCTTCAAACCCCTTTTATCTCTCGATAAATTCTCAGCGAACGCTTTGCTTATTTATCCAACAATCCCACATACAAACTTACTTAAAACTTCTGTGCACCAAGAAATTTCTTGATAATTTCTCTATCATCTACCATATTTATTGTATATGGGTATTTCATAATTTTTTCAATTATTCAATTAACTAGCTTTATTAGACGAATAGAAGAAATAACGGCTAATATTAATATTAAATATAATGCCCTTTCAGCAGAATAATCAGAAGTTTATTAAACCTATTCCTGTAATATGACGGAAACTTGCTGGAACAAGTGTATAGCCCTTGAGGAAGAGAACTATGCGAATTGCACTTAATATATTAAAATAAAATAAACATGTTTAACTTCCATTCCCATGAAACTTTTCAAACGGCTCTCATTTACCGTCTGAAATTGGTTTATAGAGATATTTTTGCACATCTATCCCAAGTGATAAATGATGGCTGGTATAAAGACCAGCCAATTGCCTCCCAGGCATATCGCACTGAACGCTCCCTCAAGTTAAAGCTGGTGGTGTATAACGACCACTCACAGCTGACAGCAACTTTCATGTTGGCAAACCAGTGCATTGCGGGGTCGATGGACTGCGTGCTTTGCTATGACGAATGCAACCAGATTGTTGCATCACGAGGTGCACAACTGTCGCCTGGCGTTTCAGAAGGTCATCGTCCGGCAAAGTTGAGAAAAATTTTTATTTTAACGCTAACAGGGTCCTGGAAGCAATCTTCATAGTTTCTTCAAATAGAAAAATAAATAGCAACCCATCGAAGTGTTAAAAAAATCACTTCTTTCCATTATACACGCTCTCTCTCTCTAGAATGCAGTATATATATATATATATATATATATATATATATACACACATACATATATATACATACACACACACATTCACACATATGTGTGTGTGAATGAAGTAAACATTTAAGAGCCAGAAAGTTCAGGCATTTATTTTGGTCAAAATAGGCAGGCAAAAAGGCACTTAAATCCTGAAAATAAGCAGTAAAATAATTAAAATGCACAGTTATTAAAAGTGAAAACAGTAATATTACTCATTTTTATTGAAAATATGCATTTAAGATACTTAATAATTTCTTTATCACATAATTAATGGTTATTTTTCTTAGTTACAAGCAATAACAAGATATTTTTTCAAGGTATCAACTGTCATAGTCAGCCGTTTGTCAGAGAGAACATTTTTCATCATGGAAAAAGAACGTTCTAATTCCACTGAAGTGATTGGTACATATTTAAAACAATCTATTTCGGAAAGGCTCATACCATATCAATGAAACATTCACCTTACAATGACATCGTGGAAATGTTTATCAAAACAAAGTATGGTAGTTTTTAATAGTCCTGGTGATTGAGCAAAATATGTGCAGTTATTTCTGGTCGAGTTCTTTTTCTATTTATGCATTTATAGAGGAATCAGGTTAGTATCTCTCTTACTGCCGTACTGAACACATTGTAGGGACGGTTTATTGCACAGCTGTACCACTCTCTCATTTTTCTCGCTTGCAATTGTTTGTTACATTTGTGCAGTTGAGAAGTTACCCCCACCACAAATTTTCTAGAATTGTCTCTCGCAGATAAAGGCTATTCAAAACTACAGTATTTCACTCATGCTCTCAATTTCCTGGTATTCGTACGCCCGAGGTAACAGCATGTGCCTTTCACTGATGAAGATTCTGCTATTTAAAGAACTTAAGTGAATGGGTTAATGAGAAAGTTTTTGACTGCTTGAAAAGAAATAATTGTATAACAAGATTCTGAATAGATATTTTTGTAAGGTAAGCATGCGATTTAGTTTTTATAATTTTTTTCACTTCGATATTGAACATGTTTTATGTGGTTTTTAAAATGCATAAGTAATAGAAAAATTCATAACGATGCAAAACCGGGCAAAAGAATAAAACGTTTTTAAACCTCTAAACAGAAGCCCAAATGAGCAATAAAGGCAAAATGAAAACTGACCTTACCAATCCGAAATGTATGGAAACATGTTCATTTCTGACTCTTTAACATATTACCACCCAGGTAGAAAAGGCATTTTGCCTAACTTCCTGGCTCTTTTAGTTGTGAAAGATAGAGCAGAAAGTACAATTTACTAATTCTTTGAGGCCAGGGCCGTTTTACACAAAAGTATCTTGTGGTTATTAGTAGAATTGTGTTCTACAAAACTTCCTTATACTGTTGTACTTTACAATTCAATACTCAACAATCCGCGTGTTTTTTCGTTATTTTGTTTCAAAAAAAGTATTAGTAATATGTGCACTCTTAATTTGTGTCGGTCCTGATGGTGTAGTGGTTACCATATTTGCCTCCTGAACCCAAGATCGCGGGTTCGAACCCGGCCAGGATCGATGAATTTTTTCGGGGCGTAAAAATCCTAAGTATGGCTTCCTTCGGAAGGGAAGTAAAGCCGTGGGTCCCGTGTCGTACATTTACGGCACGAAAAAGAACCTCAAGCCTGAAAGAGAAGCCTCTGAGCAAAATTTGTCGGCCGTTTCACGCCCTGAATTGAATGGGACGCTGATGACCTGAGATGTTAAAGAGCGTCCTTAAAAAAAAAAAAAAAAAAAAAAAAAAAAAAAAAAAAAAAAACTTAATTTGTATAATTCTCTGTACAAGAGTAGGAATTTTGGTTACTTCAAATGGCTTTTTAATACTTTTGGGAAACATCTGACAAGGCTAAAGTGATCATATGGAATATTTATAAAGCAAGAATAAATCAACATTTAAGTATAATGAAAAAGTTAAGGTTCTTGCTACATACCACGAAAATAATGTTTTTTATTCCTCATTCTCTTTTTATGCCATTGTCATAATTTATTTGCTTATAATGAACATTTGATTGCCAAAGAATATAAACAAATTTAATAAAATAAACGAACATGCACAATCGGGAAGCTCGAGTCTTTTGCCATCTGTCGACGAGTGATTGATTTGATTTGTTTTATTAAGGACGCTCTTTAACACCTCAGGTCATCAGCGTCCCATTCAATTCCGGGCGTGAAACGGCCGACAAATTTTGCTCAGAGGCTTCTTTTTTCAGACTTGAGGTTCTTCATTTTTACGCCCGAAAAAATCCATCGATCCTGGCCGGGTTTGAACCCGCGACCTTGGGTTTAGAAGGCAAGTATGGTTATCACTACACCACCAGGACCGACTTCAACGAGTGAAATTGATTACCGGCGTTTCAAATGGAAATGTTACACTTGAATGACAAATGCATGATAAAATATTTAAATTACATTATTTCATATAAAAAATAGAAGACTTGTTTAGCCAGAATAGGACACAATGTACATCCTTTGACAAAAAAAAAATCGGGGACGCTCGTGAACGCTGTATCCACAACGGCATGCAGCGACTTGCACACTGTAGTGAGCGCTTTACTTGTAAAAGTAATGGTTACAATCACGGAAAGAGAACATTAGGATAGAGTAGCGGTGTGACAAAGCAGTTTAGAAAGCATTACTCTTCTGCGTAAGCTCCTGGGCTCAAATGCCGCACATTTTTGTTTTATTTTATTATTAGCTTTATAAGTGTATTTGTAGAACATGAGCTTACCTTAATATCATGTTATATTTTAACGTATCATTTTAGTTTTATGACATTACCTATGCACACACAAAAACGTAGTCACAAACTAACGCATTCTTTACAAATAACTAAATAAATACATGAACGGAAACATTTATCTTCCAAAGTGAAAACACGTAGAAACAAACACTAATTAATATCGGGTGTATGAAGTCTCAGCATATATAACTGTCCCCAATCTTCGGGGCATAGATGATATCAGATTTATACAATAGTGTGGGCGAGAGGCTACAACATCCCAGGCTTCTTGAATTTGTGTCCACAAGTCATCTTCGTACATGTGCAGGGAATGCGTGTGTAGCGTATTGCATTTAGATATAACAAATGCTGAAGGAAATATTAGTCGTATGCAAGCACTTTCTGATAGGCAATGTATAGTCCACAACTAAACATAACGCAGTTTTATGGTGCTAAACATTTTGGCATGAGTTGCTAATAAATCGATGTTAAAACGAAGCTGGGTGAAAAATTAGTTTAGAATGTCTTTAAAACTGCATTGCGAGCATAGAAATATTTATTTTGCTTAGCCTCGTTACCAGCTTTTTCAAGATTTAATGCCATAAAAATCCTCAAATCTCGAACTAATCATTTAACAGTGCGACACTGATAATCTATTAGCAGCCTCCTTGCATTATGTAGCCTAATCTAAAAGGAGCTCTTTGGTTGTGTGATGTAATGCATAACGTAAAAACTGATGTTCCGCAAAACGCGGGTTCAATTCTTGGCATGCCGTTAATTATATTTTTAATTAAATATGAAATATTGCGATATGCATAAGTAATTATGAATGAAATTTACTTAATGCTTTCAAGTTTTATTCTGTTTCTCAACAATGAATATGTATTGCCAACAATGACTGATACATTTACTACTAACATGATGCCTAAAACTTAATTTACCTAGCACATATTCGGGTCACGATTCTGATTGATAAGTACAACTACAAGGGTTGTAATTATATGAATTGCTATGTTAAGATTTAAGTGTATGAATTGAAACAAACTTAAAACGTAGGCTAAAAGCTGTACTATTAGGCCAGTTAGAAAACAAACATTAAAAAAAGTGAGGGATGAACGAGAGTCGAACTCGAAAACAAACGACTATCTCTTACTCGAGAGATGTCATAACCATGGCGACAGAGTGATAAGTTCAGCAACCTCCCTTCGTTATTGTGTGTTATGCGTTCGAAGAACATCTTCATTAATCAGTGGCGTACTGGTGCTTTAGAAACTTATAGCAATAGCTTCGAATTTTGTACAAAAAGGCAATATGTTTACTATCTCAAATTGCTCATATATGACACGTCTACACTTTCTGAAATTATTAACACTCTGAACATTACAGCTTGCTGTGAATGGGAAAGATAATTACGAAGCTAATTGTTACAAAGATTTATTAACAAAAAAGCGTTTCGTGTTGAGAGAAAACTCTACCCTCTTAACCACGGCATCACTGCAAACTATGCCGCAGAATACATACACTAGTTAGCGTCTTTAGTGCACTAATACAATAGCTGTATTGGCTACACAGCTTTGCTGCATGCCTTGTGAACCGCGCGCTGTAGGTCTTAGATGCATTTTGCGTTTAATACATTTTTTTATGTCAAAGATTGTACATTAAAAATACGAATTTACTACTAAAGGGAAATATTACCTAATTCAAGATGTGACGACTTACGACAAACAGCTGTTCCTCCATCTTGCTCTTATATGACGTCACTTGTAACTTTTTACTATTTTTTTTTTTAAATAGCCCCAATAGGAGGGTGAATATCTTGAGCATAAGTAAGCTTGGTTTATTTGTTTGCTTGCTTTTGTTCCTATAGCTATAAATTATGATTTTAATTTCATTTTTATTTGTGAATTTTAATTTGTAACATACATTGCTCCAGGTCAATTGAAGTTAGACATTCTATTGTACAACACCTCTAAAGAACGTAAGATTATGTAGACGGGAATACCGGAAGCGAGCGGTTTTACAGCCTGCAGTGTTAGAGAGCTGGGAATGTGTACGCGTATATATATAAACATAGGAAGCCAAGCTGGCCTGTTTTATTGCAGTCGCGGGATGTTGAAGGTGACTTGTTGCATATAGTTACATCGTGGCTTTTCTTAGCAAACAGTGTCGGCAGTAGTTCAAGGACATTGTCAGCAGCTGCTACAAACTGGTCGCAAGTGTACAAACAGCAGGAGAGGTCTCCATACTTCATGAATCATGATTTATGTTTTGGCAATGCCATAATCACTTGCAGCACTGAAAAACGCTGTTTGAGGCCAAGCGTTGAGCTGTACATTCGCTTAAGCTATTGACCAGCCAGATGCATCGTGAAGTGACATTTTGAACTTTACCGAATTCTGTTGTCAATATGATCTGTCATTTTGGAGACGAAAATGCAAAATGACAACGTTGAGAATTTTGCTGTTCGTTAAAAACACCTCTGCAAATATAGACTATATAGAAGTTATTACTGTCGGCATTTAAAAAAAAATCTTAGCATTTAGTACAGTTGAAGTAGGAAAATTATAACAATTAACTTCATACTTTTTTAGATATACGTTTTACTACAACATGTAAATGGAAATTGTTTATGAAAGATGGCATCCCTAGTTTAAAAAGAATTTTGCTACAGTTATCACATACTTTTTTTTTTTTTTTTTTTTTTTTTGCAAAATTAGAAGAAAACTTTTTTTTTTTTTGTATATTTGAACTACTTGCTTAAAACGCAATGCAAAAAAAAAAAAAAAAAAAAAGTTGACAAAACTGTAAATTATTAATACAAATGTTTTGAGATTTGTGCCCCAAGGTAAACGAGTACAAAATATTTATAACATAGAAGCAAAGCGGTAATATATCTTGCCCGCCGATAGAGTTATTACAAGACTGCAGTTTCAGGACAAAGTAGTACTGGTGACTTCTTGCTCGGTCCCACACGTGGATGTAACGAGCAAGATCCACTTGTTCCAAATATAATTACATAATTTTTATACGAGTTCTTTTAATGGAGCATAAAAAATGATTTTTTTTTTTTTTTTTTTTTTTTTTTTTTTTTTTTTTTTGCTGCAGGGATAGAGAGGCAATAAGCGATTTTTAAAATTTTTTTTGTTTTCAAGGAAAAGTTAGTCAGCTATGAATTATTTGATTTATGTCCCTTTTGAAATTCTATGTTAAATATGACGCACACTACACATTTGTAAAATTCAGAAGGTGCCAAAAAATGTGTACACACTTCAAGCAAAGAAAAAACTGTGTTAACATAACAAAACTGAATTCATACAAACAGAAAATGATGAGCACTAATCATCTTAGACTTTTACACTTACAACAGTTGCTCAAAATGCTCACCATCGCCGTCGATACACTTCTGAGTACGTTGGACTACTGATTGAGCAACGTTTGCGAAAGTGTCATCAGCGATTGCAGCATATGCCATTTCAATTTCTTCCCGAAGTGCTGCCAGTGTAGCTGGTTTTCTACGGTAAACAACATCCTTAAGAGTTCCCCATAGGTAGAAGTCTAACGGAGTTAGATCTGGAAAACGCGGTGGAAACTCAATCAGACATCTTCGTCCTATCCAGTGCCTTGGAAGATTGTCATCAAGATACGCACGATCTCGGTGATGATGTGGTGATCTGCCAGATCTGCCCTTGTAAACATCGCATACGGTACCACGAGTCTCAAATTTGTCCCGAATGCGTGCAATTGTTACTCGTGTTGGCGGTTCCGTTCTGTAAATACATCTCTATTGCCTTTGAACTTAACAAAATTCTCGGTTTTCAAAATTGCTTTCCGCTGTTAAGATGATAATCTTGACTCCATTTTGTTGTAGCAACGCTATGTGTCACATCTGTTTACAGAACATCATACGTTAATCTTCACTTCATTTGTTCATTGTAGATTTACCTGTCACGTAGCAACGCTATCATAATGTATGTGAGTCACATCTGTTTACAGAACATCACACTACACATTACTGTTGTTTGAAATATATTAAATGTGTATACTGTGAAAGTGTGTACACCTTTTTTTGGCACCCTCGATATACATACATTAATAACTGAATCGTTTGAATTTTAGTTTTTTAGGTTATTTGGTAATGAAAAAAATTAGAGAAAGTTCAATGAAAGGAATGAATATATATAACGTCTAATTTTGTTCATTTCACTGAACTAGGTTAATCCCTAAGTAGGGAGGGGATTGCTGATAATGATAGTTACCCTCAAAAAGATATTTGTACTCGCGATAAGACATCTCCTATGAAAGATGTTGCTATTATTAAAAACATAATTGTTCATTTATTCAAGTTAATTACAGCAAAACACCTGAAAGATACAACCATTAAGGCTTGCGTGCCATGAAGGTACATGAGGGTATAACTTGAAAACTGTACGGCGATAAAAAAAAAAACACCAATATTTATATTTTCATAAGTTCTTTGATATGTATTTAATTTGGCAATATGTCACTGCAGATCCGGAATAGTCCTGATACATGATATATAACACAACAAAAAAATCGACATTTTAAGGCTGGTGATCGAGGTGCCAAGACAACACTATATGACGACCACAAATTACCTACAGCTAAGATAAGTATTGTAGAATTATATTCCTTTAACTTGGTTACACACATATTGTCTTGGTTTAAAGAAGTACCAAATTTGAAATATATTCATTAATACATTTATATAAGGTAATATAGGTAGTATAGATAGTAGTATAGGTAGTATTAGTATATGGTTTCAGACTTTTAGAACAGTGTGGCTTTACTGCCCTCCTATACCATGCTGCATATTCCTGAGTTGTGGTGCTAGTGGTAAGTAATTCAGAGTTCAGCTGCAGAAACGGAATGTTGTTTGTGTTAATTTTCAAGATGGAATACCAACACGTGTAGCTATGGCATCTTTCCCCAAATCCACAGGTGAGATTTTCAAAATTATCCAGAAACTGAAAATAAGCAAGAGGTTCGTGTACCGCATTGTCCAGCGCTTCCTTGAGACTGGAACTATGGAAGACAGCCACAGGCAAGGAAGGCCACGTACTGTGCGCGCTGCAGAATTGTTGAAAGCAGTGGCGGCACGTTTACGAAGAAATTCGGTAGGAATACAATCAGTGATGAATGGCTTGTGAGCTGAATATTTCTAAGCAGTGACCTGGGTCTCCGTGTTTAAGGACACCTCTTTACAACTGAGTGAAGCGCCAGAGGCTTTTAAAATCAAAACGCTTACTTCAGCGTTCACGCAGCAAATGATAATAGAAGAATTCTTTTTTTTTTTTAAATCAATTTTGAGGAGACTTTCAATGCCCAAAAAATGACAGGATATGTGCCATATACTCTACAGAAGCTATTGAAAAGGCTCCTATTGCGGTGAGGTGAGTTACGAAGGAACCATGGAGATCCATTTCTGAAAAAGTAGTCAATACATTGGCCAAAGTGTATCAGGAGACATTACTGGAGAGACTGGTCAAGAACTTTAGCTAGACTCTCTTCCATGGACAAAACTGGAGTTTCCAGCAGGATTCATCCCCTGCACATAAGACTGGGACAACCCAGGAGTGGCTTGAGGTCAACGTCCTGACTTTATTCCGACCTCAGATTGGTCTTCTGCAAGTCCGGATCTAAATCTCCTGAACTACAAATTGTGGTACAAGCTTCAGGAGATGCTTGCAAGAAGGGACATCCAAACATTGAAAGTTTGAAGCGTTCTCTTCTGAAGGCATCAGCAGATTTCCTGATTGAAGTGTTGCGTAACTCAATAGATGAGTGTCCACAAAGACTTAAGGACTGTGTGCGTGCCATAGGTGGTCATTTTGAATAATTATACATGATTTTGATTTATTATACATCCATTTAATTAAAATATCTCATTTTGTAAATTTATTGAAAACTTTGTGACAGTATTATGGAAAGACTTGGTAGAAAGATAAAGAACTAGAGAGATATTTACTTAATGAGACAAAAATGTAACTTAGGACTAACGAGGATTGAACTTAGGTCTCTGGCATTTAAGATGTTGCACACATTAGGCATGTGTTATAGATTTAACAAGACTGCGAAAACAGCTGGTTGGAAACGAATGTAAACTTTTTTGAGCGTCACCTTTCTCTGTTGCCTGACATATTTTCTTGTACAAGACTAAGAAAACGGCTGCTATAACATGGTCCAGTAATATTGCTGACTTTCGGTTATGTTAATATATAAATGTACTGTTTTCCATGTTCATGTTACCTTAGAATTTCGGTAAATATGAACATTTATAATCATTCGCTAAATTATTTACAACACAGCGATTGCTGAGACTAGTGGAACGAAACCTTAGGGTTAATCGAAGATGTGGGTAGTGCCTATAGCACAGTGGCTTTAAGTTTCATTAAGTGAATTGTGTCAGATTTTTACAATATCTACTCACATGACCATATTCCCTCAGTTTCTCGCATATAAACTTTTGAAAAACGTGAGATTTTCCATCCAATTTCAGATGAATCACCTGTACATCATGTTGGCACTTTGCGCTATTTGCAGCTAAGGCTACAAAAGACAGTCTGTGTTTGAGAATTGCGAGCGGCAAGCAGACTGTCACAGGATCTCACCCATGACCTACCGTAACGCAGGCGTCGGGGTGACGACATCGTGCACAGTTGGGTGGATATCAGAATTAGCTTCGCGAAATGAGCTGATGGGCCTGACCTATCTCACAGCAGTACTCGTGCCCTGCGTCATCTTCCTGTGGATGGGACTGACACTATGGACAATGTTTGAAACATGTGAAATGCACTTTATCTAACCGTTTTCTGTAATGTTGCCACTTAAGGACGTTATATTCAACAGACATGTAATTATTATGTGTAATTATCCACATTTTTCTGTCCTTTTGTTCACAAAGGTTTGAAAACCTGACAGAAATACTCGGCTGTGTCATATGTCAAGCTGAACTAACCGTAACGTTGCTTCTTTCAGTTTTAGTAAATTAATTGCTCAAAAACATTTTTTATCTCTAAGTTTACATAAGAAAAATTAATAAATCGTAGTTAGATATACCAGGTGCGGTCAATAAGTTTCCGGCTTGATTATGTTAGGTGATAGAATAAAAAAGCGTCATATTTCAACGTAATCTCCCTTCTGTATGTTTTTCGCATCTCTAGATTAACATTCAGCTCCCCCCTCCCATTCGAAGGTCATATTTTAGTTTTAATATCAGGCAATAGTCGCTGAGGGGCAAGGGCTGTCCACGTTCGTTTGTACTAGGGCATATTTCTATAACTAGGGGTACGCGGGCACCAGTTACGAGTCCACTACTTCCACACCACTGCTGCCGATACTACGATGTTTTTTATTGTGTAATTTAACGTCCGTTTTCACTACTGAGGCACCATAGGCGATGGGCACTGGTGATACATGAGATGAAATGATATATTGGGAAAGGATAATGTAAGGGAGGAAACGTTCCAGGCCTAGGTTGAGGGTACCTCCGCGGCATTTGCCATTTTTGAAGACTGAGGAAATCCTGGAAAAAAACCTCAGTCAGGGAGGAGAGGAGAGCTCCTCTCCCTCATGAGTCCGCGCCTTAACGACCTCGGGCACCTGGGGCGGTACTACGATGACGACTAATAATAATTATGATTATAATGATAAATCTGGAATGAAATTACATTTCTCACTCAAGAAATGTACCGCCATGGGTGACCGAGGTCGTTAAGGCGTGGACTTGTGAGTGGGAGGTTCCAGGGTTCGAATCCCGTCAGGACCGTCCTACCTGATAGAGGTTTTTTCCAGGCTTTCCTCTGCCCTTATAAATGGCAAATGCCGGGGAGGTACCCTAAACTTAAGCCTGGAACGTTTCCTTCCTTATAAAAAAATCCTTTCTCAATATATCATTTCATCTCACGTATCATCAGTGTCCATCGCCGTGATGCCTCTGTAGCAAAAAAATGATGAAATGATAAATCAGGGAAAGATTTTTAAGGAAGGAAACGTTCCAGGCCTAAGTTTAGGGTATCTCTCCGGCATTTTCCAGTTATGAGGACTGAGGAAAACCTGGAAAAAACGCCAGTCAGGGAGGACGGTCCTGGCGGGATTCGAACCGCACACCTCCCGCTCACGAGTCCGCGCTTAACGACCTCGACCACCCTCGGCGCTCCGCGGTATCTATAGAATAATACTAACAACTATCATAGTAAATTGGCAACTTCATGACATCTCTAGGTCATCCGCGAATATCGCACTTGAAACCCCGTTCTTCAAGACTGCAATAATGTGGAGAGATAAATAACGCATTTCACACAGTTGAAGTAATGAGTAAACATACTAATGCTCAACCAATCGCTGAAAAAACCTCTCTCAAACAAACTACAAGCTGCTAGCTGCACATGCATTATGTGCTAAGTGTCATACCTCTTGTATTTTTGTTGCAGGTTGGGCGGCGGCAGCATGGCGGAGTCGCGGGAGGCGGTGGATGCGGAACCGGATGCCGATGCCGAAACGTCGGCCGCCGAGTCGGAGGTGCTTGGAACAGAGGACGTGTCATCGGACGCGGCCCAACCTGCAACCTCGCAACAACAGCAGCCCACAACACAGCACCTGCCCAGGTAGGCAACAAAACCTCGTCCTCTGTTGCAATCTCTCTGTTCCGCTGTGTTATCAGCAGACATGGATATTTTGTTTATTTAGGAGAAAGGGGAGAAATATGAATATATTTTATGTTTCATGAAAATTGAACGCTAATCAAAGAGTTTGATACAGCTCTAAAATGATTATTACAACCTAATATGTTGATATTCGGCTTAAAACGCCCAAATCAATACAAAGTTTCGTTATTTCTTTATTTATTCTGGAACTCATGCATGTAAGCATGAGTAAAGGTCATCTCTTTTTGCATTAACACTACCAGGAAATGCAACAATGGGTGGAGCGCTGTATTTTTGTAAAATAATTTAAACAACAATGCTACATAACGACTAGTTTGAATGTTCTGTTAGGCACTTTCCCTCTCCTTATTTCTGTTGAGAAGTTTGAAATGATAGGACGTTATTCTGTGAAGTTTAATATGCGGAAAGATCCGGCAATGAGTAACAGAATTTTCACACTTCACTTAGAAAAATAATAGTGCGCGAGATTTGTAGCAAACGGGTATGAAACGATAGTTGAAATATATTTTAATAAGTAGGCCTATGTAATAATAATACCTTTGACTGGGCTAAAATTCTTTTGAAGTAAATTACATTTTACGCTTTTAAGTTTCGATAGTTAAAAGTATTTACGGGTCTTTGAGGTTTTGGTTGTTCGAACCAAGTTATCGAATTTTGTGATAGAAACGGGAATATACATTTAGGGTCTTAATTTAGTCAACGTATACAATTTTTAGATTTCACAAGAAAAGAAATGCCACCTAGGGCAACATGTGCAAGGGGCGGGACACGAGGCAAAATCTCAGCAGAAAAATCAAAACAACAAAACTGTACAGACAACCCCAACAGCAATTTCTATGCAGACTTAACCAGGGCGTTTGTTATTGCCAACATTGCATGGAATACGATTGAAAATCCAATTTTTAAAGAGTACTGCAAACTAAACATTCCCTCTGAATCTACCCTAAGAAAAAAACAATATATGGATCCCTGTAGATGAAACCTCGAATTCTGTGAATAAATAATATATCAAGTATGATAATAGGGAAACTTGACACTGATGAACTTTCGATTCCACACCTTGTATATGTTAACGTGGTTACTGGAGCTTCACTTCTTGAAACATTTTAACTGTTTAACTCACGTCCTGAAACAAGCAGAAACGATTTTCCTGATGTGTTTTCGATCATTTTCAACACACACACACACACACACACACACACACACACACACACACACACACACACACACACACACACACACACAAAATATTGCTAGATCCTCTGGTGGTTTCGAAGGTTGGTAAGCCATTGTCTTCGTTCAGAATATATATCTGATTTTCTATTATAAATTCCTCTAGGATTCTGCCCCTTTCGTTTGTCACTCAATTGTGCCAAAGTTTCGACCTTGAATTACTGTCCATCGCGATTATAATTTTCTTTCCCTTCGCAAAGTGTAGGATTTTCTTGATTTTATTTAACTCTGTTTCAAACGGTGGGACTGCAAAATTTTGAAGAAACAGCGAGAAATATTTCGGAAAGATGCAGCAAAAGTAACTAGGCGATGGCCAATAGACAATAGTGAACTTGTTTTAAAACATAATAAACAGTTTAAAACTTTTGTAAACAGTATAAATTTTGACAGTTTTCAAATTAACACAAATTGACTGATAGGAAATGTGGTGACTGAGAATGATAATGTAAAAGCATTCAAATATAATCAATTTAGGCAATCTTCAAATATGATTAGGTTAGAATAAGAATGAAACGGTGTTCAAAAATAGTATTAAGGATAACATGTAACAATGAAATAATAGCAATGCATGCAGTATTACTAATTATTATAGTAATGGAGCATGCAGTAAATAAAGAAGATTAAAAACACACACACACACACACACACACACACACACACAAAACATTTTTTTCAAAGCCCCGTTCAGGATTTCAATGTTCAGATAAAGAAGTAGTCACAATTATTGAAGAATTGCCTGTATCCGATATAGCAGCGTGTGTAGAAGCAATGAAATATGTCAGAATGACCCGGCATTTAGAAAAGATAATGCCTACATAACCTCAAAATTTTCATTCATACCTGCAAGCATTGAAAACTTAGAACGAAAAAAATCAATATATTTGTAGTTAAATAGCAATAGTGAAGGAGGCACAGTAGAAAATATATTGTGTTTGGGTGAAACCGGGACAAAGATTTAAAAGTAACGGGGACAATTTACTAAATAAGTTTTCATTGTTGGAAAAAGTAGCAAAAGTGATAATGGTGGGGAAATGTAAATGTTCCTCTAGGTATCGATGTTTCTGCTATAGACACTTTAGAATATGCTCCTCTCACATCTGTTGCATTAGAAACAAGTTTTTGTGCTTTCAAAATGCTTCTCTCTGAAAAAAGACAAATATCAAGTATGGAAAATTTAGAAAACATTCTGGTGATGTATTGTGTAGACTATTTCACTTATGTAACTTCTTAAAATCAACCAATGAAACGTTATAAAAGTTATGCATTTTGACCAATCACAGCCGGATATCGTAGCGAAATTATCGAAAAATAATTATGAAATCCGTTTTATCACGCAACATGCATTTGATTTGTGGTCACTGTAACCATAGTCAGTCCTGGTGGTGTAGTGGTTACCATACTTGCCTCCTAAACCCAAAATGCGGGTTCGAACCCGGCCAGGACCGATGGATTTTTTCGGGCGTAAAAATCCTAAGTATGGCTATCTTCGGAAGGGAAGTAAAGCCGTGGGTCCCGTGTCGTACATTTACGGCACGAAAAAGAACCTCAAGCCTGAAAGAGAGGCATCTGAGCAAAATTTGTCGGCCGTTTCACGCTCTGAGTTGAATGGGACGCTGATGACCTGAGATGTTAAAGAGTGTCCATAAATAAATCAATCAAAAAAAAATAAAAAATCAATCACTGTAACCAACTCTACACTTTCACTATATAATACCTGAGCACGCATCACTAATCACTTTTCTGTGTTTTCAATAATTGTAAATTGCAATAGTTTCTTTTGCGTATTCAGCCAAACAGTCTGAAATATTCTGTAAATTATATAACGATACCCTCTTAGGCAACCGTAAATTTTAATAAACACGTATTTCAGAACGATAAAATGTTTCCTCTCTTTTGTTTTTCTTAGTTGGCATTAATAAATCTAACGGTAGTGATTGTAATAGTCGACTTTCGTCTTTTTCATTCTCACTGTTTCTGAATGGGTAGGTATTAATAATCCGTGCGCGAATTTCAAACATATACTAGTTTTATTCTCATTTAATTCATGAAATAGTCCCAAACCCGTATTTTTGGCTCTTCTTTATTGGCATTACTGACAATCGACATTCGCCTGTTGCTATATGCTTTGAAAATGTTACGTATTCATAATACTAATGTATAAATATTACAATATTTTAAGCCAAGTTTGTCGGTCCTGGTGGTGTAGTGGTTACCATACTTGCCTCCTACACCCAAGAACGCGGGTTCGATCCCGGCCAGGACCGATGGATTTTTTCGGGTGTAAAATCCTAAGTATGGCTTCCTTCGGAAGGAAGTAAAGCCGTGGGTCCCGTGTCGTACATTTACGGCACGAAAAAGAACCTCAAGCCTCTGAGCAAAATTTGTCGGCCGTTTCACGCCGTGAGTTGAATGGGACGCTGATGACCTGAGCTGTTAAAAGAGCGTCCATAAATAAATCAATCAAAAAAAAAAAAAAGCTGTCCAGACTCACTACGTTCGTGAATTTATCGGCAATTCCAGACTCCCTTATGATAATTATGAAATAGAATGAGCATGGAACTGAAGTTAAACAACTTTAAATTTTTTCGAAATATTCAATTTGTGCTGCCATGTTTATAAAATACAGTTGTCTGCTCCTATTTATTCAATATACTTTTTGTGCCATGTTTTATGTATACTTTGTTAATTTCACTGAAATAAATAGGTTTGAAGCCTTAGCCATATGTGCATAAATGCCTAACTTTGCTGAAATAGGGCCTAATTTATTTATTTTAGGCATCTAAAACTGCAATGTTTAGTGCCTAATATTCGATGTCTACAATCTGTTTCATGTAATAATTGACTAAGTGTTTTTTTTCCCTGGTTTTCCTCAGTCCTCATAAATGGCAAATGCCGGGGAGGTACCCTAAACTTAGGTCTGTAAAGTTTCCTTCCTTAAAAAAAATCCTTTTCCAATTTACAGTTTCATCTCCTGTATCATTGTTCACGGTCTGTGGTGCCTCAGTAGTAAAAACGGGCGTTAAACACTTAAAGAAAATCACCTGTAAAAATATTGAAAATACAAAAGCGGAATATTGTAATCAGGAGGGATTTCATTCTGAAGGTTTCTTTTGTACAATGCGCAGTTAGTGAGATATTTGCCATTGACGCACAGTGTATTATGCCTACTCAACATTAATCTAAACACAAAGTAAGCAAATAGGATGATGTAATGATCTTTCAAGATGTATAAGTAAACAAAACAGCTCTGTAATACCATGAAGTTTAAATATAGTATGTGTTATTGTGTGCCAGTGGTCATTTATGCTTAAAACGTCACAAAAAGATACCGTGAGAACAGTTTTAAATATCCCAATATATATAGTTCAACTGGTTCTTTAATAAACAGCTCTCGTACATTTACCTACAAGGCGTGAACCCAATATTTGAGAGATCAATAATCATCTCTGACGAGTTATTGACGAATGGTGAAAAAGATTCCGTCATCAGCACTGGAGAAATATGAAAAAGGACACAGTCAGTTATGAACAAACCACTGTAAACATTCTAAAGCACAACAGATCCCAGATTAGACTAATAACTGTCTTCTGACAGGTAATTGTTTTCTCAGAAAACACGTGAATATTGTGGGAATGATAATGGGTAGATCGAACAATGAAGAGGAGGGATACTGCCTCTCATTTCATCTTCAAAAGTGAAGCTTTATCTCCCAGGAGATATAAACTGCTTGGGATAATAAAGGCAACAGACGAAATCCCTAAAATAAATGGTCAACAACCTCTTGACCTTTATACAAGGAAATGGTCAGTTCTTATAGAAATTATAAATATTGGAGAGTTTCGTTGGGAATCCCTCCCCATGTTCAAAGGTGTTCACAGAGGTTTTGTTATATTAGGACAGTACCTAGGGAGTCTAAACCGACTCGCCTTTCGGCAGTAGATGATCTCGTCCCCAAACGCGCTAAGCGAACTTAGCTACCAGACTCACTGGTGAATAGGTCACGTCTAGTAAAGACCTACTCAATTTAAGAGGTGAGTCACTCCAGCTAGCCGTTGATGGGGAGAAAATACCCTCGGTGTCACCTGAGGATGTTCTGAAGTACCTGGGTAAAGACATCAACACTTGGAGCGGTTATGTAGGCCAGCTGTTCAAGGACCACCTGTTAGCCTCTGCCGAGCGTCTTGCTAACCTCCCGCTTAAACCATGGCAGAAATTGGAATTATTGACAAGATACTTAATACCTCAGTATTTGTATCTTTCAATAATTGAGACTTCCTCTCAAACGCTGCTGCTGACAATGGTAGATAACCAGCTGAGGGAGGTGGTCAAATCCATCTTACACCTGCCCAAGTCGGTCTGCACGGGGTTCTTCTACAGCCGCAAGAGAGACGATGGAATGGGATTGCCTAAATTGGCAACTTTCATTCCCCTCGCATTCTTGCGTGCTGGGAAGAGGCTCCTGCAGACGGCCGACGACATTGCCAGAGCAATTTTTCAGGAGGGTAAATTAACATCTAGGTTCCAGGGAGTGGCGTAATCGATGGGGTTGAGCTGGCCGTGTACTCTTAGGGACATAAACTCCCATAAACTGGCCATGAAAACAAGGGAGTGGAGCGAGTGGTCCTCATGCCACTCACAGGGGTAGGGGGTGGTGCATTCTACGGCGATCCGATCGGTAATAGGTGGCTCCTAAAACCGTCGATATTAAAACCATCACGGTTTACGGAGTCACTGAAACTCCGAACAAATGCTCAAGCTTGTCCGGTCGTCGAGGGAAGATACCGCCCCGACGCCGAGACTAACTGTCGGCGTTGCGGTGCTGCGGTGGAGACAGCAGGTCATATTCTTGGCCTGTGCGTGTCCACCAAGCCCGCCAGAATTACGAGGCATGATACGGTGGTGACGGAGGTTAAGAAACAAATTGAAACTTTAACCCCTCCGACTACTGTGTACCATGAGCAAACTTCCTGCTTCCCTCTGGTCAGCGCCTTAAACCCGACCTGGTAGTTGTCAGAGGTGATGAAGCTTTCACTATCAGGTATGAGGATGGAGATTCCTTGGCGAAGGCGGAACTGTAATGGTTCAACATCTAGTGTTTGGGTCTAAGGGAGCTGTTCCCCCGGAAACAAGGAATTTCGTACAGGCATGGGGTTTTTCCCGTAGACGTATGGAGGAAACATCCTTAACAATCCTGAGGATGAGCTTGAACATCCGTAGCTCATTTCTGTAGTACGGAAATAAGCCCGGCCAGATGAGTGCATGATTTTTAATTTATTTTCTTTTTTAAATGTGGCGTGTTTCATTTATATTTTTGTTTGTTCATTGACTAGTGCCTCCTAGTCGGCCATTTTAGTTTCCTCGAGGCTGTCTTTTAGTTTTGGGTTGTGTTTGTTGTTTGTGCATATTTTATGTGTTAGTTTTAAGTGTTAGGCAGCCTCCTTGGATTGCAGGGGAAACATAACCACCCACCCCATGGCAATGATTCAGGGAACCTTCTGCCCCCAAGATACACACCATAGGCACTCACTTAGGACACACTGCTGGCACGGGTACTCATTTACCCGTGAGTTACGGAACCACTGCCATGCCAAGTCCGACCCATCCGAATGACCGAGATCGCCTACAGCCGGAAGATTCCAGGTGCGTCCTAATGTAAAACACCGCCGAGGACCACGGACCTCCGTGAACAGCTTTGGACATGGTCCCCAACGAAACTCTCCAATATTTGTAATTTCCATATGAACTGACCTTTCCTTGTATAAAGGTCAAGAGGTTGTTCATTTCTTGAAGGAATTTCGTCTGTTTAATTTATTATCCCAAAGAGTTTATATCTCCTTGGAGATAAAGCTTCACATTTGAAGATGAAATGAGAGGCGGTTTCCTCCTCTTTATTGTTCAGTCATTATAAAGATTGGAGAGTCATTTGAAAAGTCCTCGGAATGACTCACAGATAGCAGCAACAGTTGCGAAGCAGTTTTGTTATCAAAACCCGCCATCTTCCATAGAAATATTTGTGCATCAATACATGGATCGGTCAAGAATCATCATAATAGGTGTAGCTATTTGTTGCAACACTCTAGAGGATTCTGCATAATCATTTTCAACAGTTTCCAAGTAGACCACTGGGTATAAACATGACCATGAAATATTGGAAGATGATCCACGTAGCCGACGACCAAAATTATCAGTAAGGTGCACGAAGTGAAGGATAGCAGATTAAAGCGTCGGAAATTGCTGAATCTCTGGGCCGCGACTGCTGACTCAGGATCAAAAGCGAATCAGAGTGCAAATCTCTCAGCAAAGTTGCACCCGTTTTCAGAGAGATCCCAGGGCGATTTGTGACTAATGATGAAACATGATGCACTACTACACACCTGAAACCAAACAGAAGTCTAAACAATGAAAGTATCACCATTCTCTACTGCCAAAGAAGGCCAAGGTGTCACATCAGTCTTCTGGAATGCCAAGAATGCACTGTTAATTGTTGATTATCTTCCGACTGAAGCGCATTATATCTTTTGGAACTAAATGCGAAAAAACACCGGTTTTATCACAGAAGAAAGATCAAGATAATGCTCGTCCCCACACGTCCTTGCAAAAAGCATTTAGGTAAGATTTGTGCCACATCCGCCTTATTTCCCTGACTTGGTTCTGTTGGACTTCCACCTGTTCCCACCGCCATGAGTGGCCGAGGTCGTTAAGTCTCGGACTCGTGAGCGGGAGGTCTGGGTTCGAATACCGCCAGGACCGTCCTCCCTGACTGAGGTTTTTTCCAGGTTTTCCTCAGTCACAAATGGTAAATGCCGGGGAGGTACCCTAAAATAGGTATGTAACGATTCCTTCCTTAAAAATAAATCCTTTCCCAATATATAATTTCATCTCATGTATTATCAGTGTCCATCGTGGTGCCTCTGTAGCAAAAACGGGCGTTAAACACTTCATTCATTCCACCTGTTCCCTAAACCAAGAAAATGCCTTGTTAGAAAGCAATTTTCGACCGATGAAAAGTTAAAATCATCAGTTGAGGCGTATTTTGCAAACCACGAAGAATCTTACTTTCGTGATAGGACAGAGGCTTAGTAGCATCGCTTTAGTGTCAAGGGAGAGTATGTTTAAAAATAAGAACACTTTCAAAAAGATATGCAGTATTTTGTGTTTCATTCCGAGAACATTTTAAATTACCCTGAATTAATATACCTTCAGTTTTAGGGAACATAACAATTGCAACTCTGCCTTAAATGCAATCTGATCTAATGGCATAATAAATAATTTAAAAGACATTATAAATATGGCAAATGTTACAAAATGTGCAGAAAGTGTTTTAAATTTTGTTTGTAAAACCCCAATGGTTAATTTTTCATGTACACGATACGAAGATGAAGATGAAAATGCAATTTGCCCCAGGCATCACGGGCGCTCAGTTTTTGTGTATTACAACGATTACCAAGGTCAGGTTACGTAAATTATAAATATGGCCAAGTATGCAATCTTCCTTTTCAATCCTTGCCTGTATCAAAACTGTATCACATTTTCTGTTCCTACTGTCTCTCTATTGCATGGGACGCTTAATGACCTGAGATGTTAAAGAGCGTCATTAAATAAAAGTAAATAAATAAATAAATTACCAAATAAGTGAGTACAGATGTAAACAAGTAGTACTAGGAATGCATTTATCACAATGGTACCAATAGAATACAAAACAGCTTCAAGAGGACCGCTACGGGTGACCGAGATCTTTAGGATGCGGGGGTCTGAACGAAGATCTGGCGTTCTGTTCCCGCCAGGTCGTCCTCACTGACAGAGGTTTTTTTTTTTCACTCTCTTTTCCCTGGCTTTCCTCAGGGAGATACCCTAAACTTAAGTCTGGAACGTTTCCTTAATTAAATAAATTCTTTCCCAGTTTATCATTTCATCTCGTGTTTCACCAGTGTCCATCGCCTGTAATGCCCTAGCAGTAAAAGGGGGCCTTAAACGAAGTAGGAATATAATGTTAAATTTACCTACTTCAGTTCCCATTTTCTCAAGGACTATTAAAACTAATGAAATGAAACTTTTACAGCATACAGAGATACATAATTAAAATTTTCTGATCTATCACTACTATAACAAGGCTCTGTAGCAAATTATAAATTATTTTCAATTGTTTGCTTTTTTCCCATTTTTACCCCCATTACTTAATTTTTTTACATTGTCTCATTTTGTCTTCGTTCTGCCATAATAGATTCACATCATTTCAGTAGTATCATGAATAAATAGTAGAAGTTTCAAAGTGATAACCTAGACATATCCTAAGAAAACGCGAAGCTTATGCCCTCCCCCCACCCCAAAAGTAAATTTTCAATAATTGCAGCAAAAAAAAGTTTTTACAGAAAAACTAACTTTTTGAGGGAAATACCAGCTAAAACATTGTAAAATAACAAAGAATGCTGTCATGGAAACAGGCCTACCAATTTATGAAATACAACTTTATCATTGAAGACAAACCACAGCATTTTAGAGCAAATAATTCCTGAGATATAGAAATTTAATTGAACAAGTGCTCACGAAATATATATATATATATATATATATATATATATATATATATATATATATATATATTAAGCGGGGGGGGGGCTTCTGCGTTGACATAATTAAAATTTTATTAAAAGTACTTATAAGCAAGGAACATTAAGGAAAACCTTTATCACAATAAATGGAAAAGTAAAACTATTAAAATGGTACAAAACAAAAATAAGTTCTTTATCCCCCCCTTCTCTTCCCTACTTCCCTTAAACACAATTTAACAACAACAGCTTCAACAGGCGTACGTTCTTTTATAATACCAAGTTATTTTTTTTTATTTTGAAACGAGAGAAGGCAAAATTAATTCAGCATATAAACTGTATTTATAACTTTGCATGTTTTATATTTAACAGACGTATCGTCATGAAGATAACAAATGTGAAATATTAATGTAATATGTGTTTAAGAATTATATTTGTATGTAAGAGCGCTCTGTAATAACCTTCAGAAAACGTTTACGTTACATGTTAATAACATTTAAATTAAATTTCAAAGCCACTGAAAATCGATGTAACTTTCGATTGTTTTTATTTACTTTGTACATTACAATTGTTTCTAAATAATGACATGTTTTTGTTTTATTGAAACATATGAACATCATCTTAAATACAGAACTTAACTCGAAACTTTCTGTTATTTCTCTCTATTTTAGTGAATGTAAAGATGATATCAAGGGCTCTGTTTATAAACATGGCTACGTTTAAAAATGTTTAAAAATACTCATACATATAGCTTTGTCTATCAGTGTCATATATTTCATTTAATTAATTGTATACAATTAGTTTTGTTGCTTAATCTCTACAACAGAGTAGTCATAATAATAATAATAATAATAATAATAATAATAATAATAATAATAATAATAATAATAATAATAATAATAATAATAAATGATTTCTCTTTTGTAATACAGATTTGCAAGAATTCTAGTTTTGTTCCCCTAATGCCGCACAGTAATACCATAATTATTTAATTCCATTAATTAAATAGGTCATAATTTGGATTTTATGTTCATTTTTAAAGTTATTCAACTTGGTGAGGAATTCCCTTAGTTTTTCGTATCTCCTGCATGTCGGACTTTTTTTTTCTTTGTTATTGGTTGCTTTTTTTGTTTTTTTTTTTTTTTTTTTGTTTAAAGGTGTACCTACTCATTTATAGAATGTCAACTATTGTAATATCAATTTTGTTTTATGTCTAGCATTAGTCTTTTTGGGTTTATTTCGTTCGAAAATGTTGATTTACACAAATATGTGATAAATTTATCATAATAAAATAAGAAAAGTAGTGGGCTCAAAGAAAATCGTTATTCACATCATCATATATCTCTTTGAAGGTTTCTTGGTGTCCGATTTAACACGGATTTACGCAGATGCGCGCGCAGGCACAGTACTTAATGTTTGTCACCATGCGAATTATGCGTTAATGAGACTATCCAGTTATTTACTTTAAACTAGAAGCAGCAAATTCTGCAGTGTATTTTGAGTACAAAGCTAAACCGATCACGTCATCACCCTCGTCTTAATTTTCTCTTTCGTCTGCTCTGATTGTTGCTGTGCTATGGTCATTAGAGCAACAATGTATTCATCCAGTGCATTTTTGTGATTTGGAATTGTAGGAAGCAATTCTCCATCGGGACGAAAATATAAACCATCTGTCGATCATGACATGCAAATAACGCTTCTCTCGCGCAGCCACGACCTTGGTCGTCCGATCTTCGGTTGCGTTTATGTTCCTTCCTTGTTGCACGGTGCGTGCGTAGCTCGGAGCCTGTTGCTGGTTGGCTGGCTGGCTGGCTAGACCGGCAACGGCGCGTCACAACTTCAGTCGGAACCGAGGAGCGCTCAAGAGTACAAGTAGACGGTAGCCTTGTAGTGTCTCTTTGTGACTGTGTGGTACAGTGTTCACAACATTACCCGCGCGCCCATGTGTGTTTGAGTGAAGTGTGTACATCATGTTGGGTTGGATATCCTCGCCGCCGCAGCTCTCGATGGGGGCTGTGGACATGGCCAACATAATGTGGTAAGTAACATCAAATCTGCCGTCATTTGTTTGTTTTAGTTTAATGCCAGTAGATGAACTAAAATGCTCCGTGCTGGGGCGAATCGCCTCCACCAGAGCTCTTGGCTGGCCTGTATCCCATTTCTGAAGACATCAAGCTTTCTGTTTCTTAATTTTTAAATTAGCTATGCTTTTTACGGATTTTAGCCGCCAGTTGTTAAATTATTACCATCATACATGTTTGTACAATTGCATTTGCTTCAAAATCCTCGTTTAGGTATGAAATGTTTACGTTTGTTGCGCTGTTAAAAACCAGAAACAAAAGACATCCAGAAGTAGATGTTTTTAAACAAAGAAACAGTGACTTCATTTCATTAATTCCCACCGCTTGTCGAGGTTATGCGTTACTTATATGTCATTATAATGGGAAAGCAATAATTAGCAGTAGTTTGTCTTTCAATTTGGCATTTGTGTGCCAGAAACTGTAAAAATTCACCAGTTTTTTTATTTATTTTTTATTATTATTATTTCCGAGCAGGATCAAGATGGCTTATTATGATTATGAATGGCTTAAATAGACTGTTTCCTCATTAACTCGGCTTTTCCTTTCAATTATTTCATTATTAAGGTTTTTGTATTTACTGTTACCAAACTGTAACCTATTTTACGTGTAATGGCAAAAGAATTATTCTTTGTGGTTAAAATTCTTTCGTGAAGTTAAATTAACTTTTCTTGACTTGGGAATTTCTATGGAGTATAAACGTCTGTGAGCGTAATAAAACACTTTTGCGATAATTGAAGAAACCTTTGGGACAGGAAAAGTGTTACTATGATGAAATTGTTTCAAATAATTACTTGTTAGCAGGAAACAAAAGAAGATCATCCAGTTTTATAGTGGAAGAGAATTTTTTTATATGCAGTATGCACAATAGCTGATGAAATTCTTCTCTTGAAACATTGTGTGTTGAAAAATCAGTTAAATGCCTTCACAACAGGCTATACATCTATATAACACTGCAGATTTGTTTAAGATGTTATACTTCTAAAGTAACGTGTGTATCAACAGTAATTGGGCTTACAGTCGGTGACATTGAAGAATGATGAAATGCAAGGATTATTTACAGCAAAATACTTAAAAAAACCAGGTTAACTTAATTAAATACATACCAGCCTATAATTAAATAAATGAATCTAATTTAAATATATGTCAAATTAATTTTATACACATTTACACGCCAGTTAACTTCATTAAATACATTTCAACTTATTAAAACATGTCAATTTAATTACATACATATCAACCTAGTTAAATACGTCATATAATTAAATAGATGTCAACTTAATTTTACACATATTAACTACAACATCCAAATTTGGTTATATGCATGCCAACTAAATGTTACACTTAAATACAAATAATGTAACTAAAAACATGTCAAATCTAGTTATATATATATATATATATATCTGACTAATTAAAGGCATTTCTCAGTTTTACACATGTAATTAAGTGCATCTCAACTAAATTTCCATAACGCCACGGGTGGCCGAGATCGTTAAGTTGCAAACTCGTGAGCGGGAGGTCTTGGGTTCAAGGTTTTTTTTTTCAGGTTTCCCTCAGTCTTCATAAACGTAAAATGCTGGGGAGGTACCCAAACTAAGCCTGAGACGAAGAGAAAAAATCCAGTTTATCATTTTATCTTATGTATTATCAGTGTCCACCGCCTGTGATGCCTCAGTAGTTAAACCCTATTAAAAAACTAAATTTTATGCGTATTAAATTATTTATATGAAAATTACTTTACTAAAAACAACTCAAACTAGTTAGATGCATATCAAACTAATCACATATTAATGTAATTACATAAATTTACCCTATTAAAGACATGTCAATATAGTTATATAAATTTTAAGCTATGTCAAACTAAAAATATGTGAAAATAATTTTTACACAAATTGCCTCGTTTATACATTTAAAAAAGTATTAGCTTTATCAAATATAATTCAGCATATTTAGACCTAGACACCTACCAGCTTAAATAATAATATAAACAAGTTAAGCGGAGAGTCAATTAAATGCAAGTAGTTAAACAATATTTTAAATAGTCCGGGAAAAGCTTAAATTTGAACATTAATTACATTCACACCTGCAATTTTTCGTTACTTTTAAACCTTGTCAGAGTACAGCCCTCAAAGACAACTGCAAGCAATTTATTCCACACATTTGTGGTTTTATTTACGAAAGCAAGTTCAACCACCTTCGTTCTGTGTTGCCTACAACTGATTCTAAAACTATGATCGTTCCTACCATAGGCTTTTCTACCCTAGTTGTGATATCCCTCGACGCAATCTGTTCACTACACGTTTTGTATAATGACATTATCCTCGCTTTTTTACATCTCTCTGCTTGTGATTCCCTACCATGCTTTAACATTTCCGTCTCTATGTTCTTTTGTACCTTTTACGAATTTTACTGCTCTAAGTTGCATTTGTTTGGTATATCTTATATGAACCCCAACAAAGTGCTCCTTACTGCATTAAGGGCCGAACTAATAATAAATAAGCTATTTCCTTTGATTTTAGACTTAAGTATTTAAGCTGTTTTCTAGGGAAATTTTACTGCAAAATGTTGAAGAAATGAAGAAAAACGCGATACTTGTCGAAGTCTTTGCTACTGTAAAATATTTATAATCTTTTTTAAACATAGAAAACTTCCCAAATTGTCATTCTATTGAAATGTTAATCGTTTATTCAAACAGCGAGTCCACAAAATAGAATTGCGGCGGTAACACAAAACCTCAAAGCTGCGAAGTTCTTGGCACAGTCAAAGATCTAAAATAAACATAGTGCTGTTGCTTGAAAGGTTACCCACCGGCACTTCAAAGGGGTATTGTTAACTGCCTGACGAGTGCGACTTTCGGAAGGACCGAATGGACCTGTAGATGTAATGATTGTCGAAACCGATTAGCCGTCACTAGAACGACGAAGAGCAGGTGGTTACTTCCGCATTGTCACAGAATTTCCAAATTTATACTAAAATTTCAGAACACTTTGCTATGCGGACAGCGTGTGTGCTCTTGTAAGAAACATTTCTGGAAGTTACTCCCATTAGTGTTGTGAACTAGGGTCTAGTTATGTTTACAACGGCAAATAAGTGGTTAGTTAAGACAGAAAGCGTGCGACGTTCGTGTTGCGCAATTCATACTCCCGAATATTGTAAACTGCCTCCCAGATATTTTGTTTAAGCGCCTGCGTGAGTTTTATTTCAGGCACAGCAGTAAGTTTATACAACAGCTGAGTGGCTTTATACGCACAGCCGACAGATTCACCAACTAACGTCCTGGGCTAAACGTGTTAAATACTTTGGAGGCTCGGCTTCTTGCTTTGTCGATCCAAGACCACGGGTGCAATTCTGGTCAGGGTCGATGGATTTTTCGGGCGTATAATCCTAAGTATGGCTTCCTTCGCAAGGGAAGCAAAGCTGTGGCGTAGATTTACGGCATGCCAAGCCTGAAAGAAGAGGCATTTGATCAATGGGATACTGATGACCTGTGTTAAACAGCATTCGTAAATACACAAAATACTAACACTTCTCTCCTACAGTACTTAAACGATTTCTTCTACACATAATCATAAATCTTTGTTCTAGAGCAGGGCGTTCGAGTTTTGTACTCGGGCATATTTACGTGATAACTAGGGGTACGCGGGCCCCATGTCACGATTCCACTACTTCGACACTGCGGCTACCGATATTAGGACCAATAATAATAATAATAATAATAATAATAATAATAATAATAATGATAAATCTAGATTTAAAATATATGAAATTATATTTATCACTAAAATGTCGGTCCTGCTTGTGTAGTGGTATCCGTGCTTGCCTCCTAAACCCAAGGTTGCGGGTTCGATCCCGGCCAGGAGCGAGGAATTTTTTTCGGGCGTAAAAATCCTAAGTATGGCTTTCTTCGGAAGGGAAATAAAGCCGTGGGTCCCGTGTAGTACATTTACGACACGATAAAGAACCTTAAACCTGAAAAAAGAGATCTCTGAGCAAAATTTATCGGCCGTTTCACGCCCTGAATTGAATGGGACGCCGATGACCTGAGATGTTAAAGAGCGTCCGTAAATAAACAAAATAAAAAAAAATGTCGCTTTACATTATTTCGTTTAGGAACAGAGACGCTAGCATTACACAATAAACACACGGGCTTTACTTTGTTTCGAATAAAGCAACACTGGTCCTCCTATTCACTGTTCACTACTGTAATATCTTTGCCATTTTAAGAATGGTTATTAAATTATGGTTATGGCATGATATCTGGGGTTCGAAACCCACCAGGACCGTCCTTCCTGTTTTTTTTCCCCCCCAGGTTTTCCTCAGTCCTCATAAATGGTAAATATCAGGTAAACACCCTAAACTTAGTCCTGGAATGTTTCTTTCCTTAAAAATTATCCTTTTCCAATTTATCGTTTCATTTCATGTATCACCAGTGTTCACCGCCTGTGATGCCTCAGTAATAAAAACGGACGTTAACATTATATATATAAAAGAGGCCTGTTTTGCAGAATAAAAATTCTGATATAACACATTTTCTGAGCTTCAGGAGTGATTTTGAAACGAAAAGTAAACAGCTTTATTCCAATGATTAAAAAAAATGTCTTCAAATATTGTTAACATTTAATTTCGATATTAGTTGCGAAGGGCGCCATTATAGAAAATCGCTCCACAATACACAAATACAGAGTAGAAAGTGTTGAAGAAGCATATTCTAAAGAAATCAACTGAAACATTTGGCGTTATATACACAACCGAGCAAGCTCCAGTCTTAATGGGAATCGCCCGTCCACGGAAAGTCAACCGGCTTGCACAGGTGTGCATACAAACTATGATTCTTAGCAGAATGAGGACATGGTATAGTTATTAATTTACGAAGGTCATTCAATAATTAAGTTTCCCTATTTTAATCGTTGTTTTATAAGAACTTTCATTAGGGCGTGCTGGTAGCTCTGAAGCAGCTTTATTAATTGGCCTGGATTGATTTATTTACGGACACTCTTCAACATCTCGGGTCATCAGCGTCCCATTCAAATGTACGACACGGGACCCACGACTTTACTTCCCTTCCGAAGGAAGCCATACTTAGGATTTTTACGCCCGGAAAAATCCATCGGTTCTGGCCGGGTTCGAACCCGCGATCTTGGGTTTAGGAGGCAAGTATGGTAACCACTACACCACCAGGACCGACCTAGTAATTGGCGCGCAATACTACGGAAATAGTGGTCCAGGCGTAATATAAGAGCTATAAAGCGTTTCCGACTATGAATTGCATGTAGTTGTAGTGAAACTACAGCAAATGCCTATCCATCGTATGTTAGCATCTGTTTATGAAGATGTGTGTGCGAGAATTCAGATGTACGTGCTTCGATGTAGGTCCATGACAGTGATAACAGTCTCTTGGGGGTAGCGCCACAGGTGGCCGAGGTCGTTAATACGAGGGCTCGTGAGCGGGAGGTCAAGGGTTCGAATCACGCCAAGACCATCCTCCCTGCCTAAGGTTTTTTTCCAGGTTTTTCTCAGTCCTCATAAATGGCAAATGCCGGAAACGTTTCCTTCCTTAAAAAAAAAAAAAAACCTTTATATATCATTTCATCTTATGTGTCATCACTGTCCGTCGCCGTGGTGCCTTTGTAGCAAAAATGGGCGTTAAACACCATTCACAAGTAGGTCCTGGAGGTGTAGTGGTAACCATACTTGCATTCTAAACCCAAGATCGCGGGTTCAAACCTGGCCAGGATCGATTGATTTTTTTCAGTATGGCTTCCTTCGGAAGGGAAGTAAAGCCGTAGGTACCGTGTCGTACATTTACGGCGCAATAAAGAACCTCAAGCCTGAAAGAAGAGGCCTCTGAACAAAATTTGTCGGCCGTTTCACGCCCTGAATTGAATGGGACGCTGATGACCTGAAATGTTAAAGAGCGTCCGTAGGGGAAAGAAAGAAAGAAAAAAAAATCAAAAATCGAATAAGTCTCTTGGAATTCAGGAGTATCAAACGCTCATCGCTGAGCAGTTTATTATTTTTTTTTAAATTAAAAACTTAGCACAATGTTAACAAGGCTGGATTGCATTGAACATGAAATGCCAATAAGATAATTAATTTAGGACGCACAAAACTTAGTCCAAAGAGAAAGATTGGAAAGAATGCCACGTTTACAAACACTTGCCGACTCAGCTACTGCATCGCGTTGCAGAGACGGAAACAGAATCTCCAATTACATAAATGCTTAGCAAACCTTAACTTACATCATATGTGTCAATGAAACATTGTAAGAAACCAATGGAATTTTCTTGCTATCATCATTAAAAGTATGCAGTTAGTGGTGTTTGTCTTGTTAATTTCTGTCATTTGCTTCAGTTCTCACAAACCTTATCATTAGCTCGAACTGGTCTGCTAAACTTGACCTAGCTAATTAAATGCCATGCCTAGCAACGCAAATTGGGGTATCCATGTCCGTGTCACTACCCATAATTACAGGATGTCTACAGTAACGGTCCTCATTTGTTTAAACTATCCGCGCAGTTCTTTTGTTTTATTTACCCTACGTTATTATATCTCACAAAATAAATTGTTTATACCTGAATAACAATAAATAAATATCATATTTGTGTTCTATGTCCCGCCGAAAAAAAATTGAAAGTTATTTTATGACTAGTATAGAAAGTAACACCTTGAATTTCGAAACAAGTCCGCTATCGAATCGTAATGTAACTAATGCCTACCTAATTTTAGAACTGAAAGTAGCAGTCTAGCGGCACTGGAACAAAACAATTGAAGATTAGTGCTGCAAGGTAACTTTGCGCCACTACTTTGAACTACTATTTTATACAATGCAACTGAAATTATTCAAGCAATGCAAATTACTTTCTGGTAATAGAATAGTTCTACTACACGGGTTACAGTGCGTAAAATAATTGCTGGCACTTTAACAATAGTAGGATCTGAAACAACAGCGTTCTTCGTAACTGGGCGTGCATAATCCTTCATGTATTCCTGACATGCCCTTACTGTTTGCGAAAGAGTCATCATTATGGCTGACTTCATCAAGTGACTCATCCTTTCCAATAATTCTAGTGCAGATTTCAACCTTATTATCCAAGAATTCATCCACATATCACTCTACAACCGCCGATCGCGTCGTCACGATCTCCAATCACCATGTTTCAAAAAATTAAGGGTCAATGACATCATGACATGACAGCACGGCACATTTTGGACTTATTTGAGCAGGTGCTCCTGTAATATTTCAGTGGAACATGGCGAATGCGATCCTCCCGTTGCTCTAAAGTTTTTGGTTTGGTGCGGTACACCTCTTCCTTCGCCCAATCCTACAGAAAGAAGTCGCATGGAGTGAGGTGGGTACACCGTGCTGGCTACTCATGCGGACCGCGGCGACCTAACCAACGTCCTGGAAAATGTTGGCCAAGTCAGATACTAACGATGAGTGCAAAGTGCGGTGGGGCACCATCTTGCATGGAAAATGAGGTTATCGATTTTATCCCAGTTGGAGACAATTGGCCAAACTTCATTTTCCAGCATGACTCAGTACCGTTCTGCGTTCATGGTGTCTTTAAGAATGAATGGGTGCACAACTTTGTTTAATGTTATGCTTATGTGATCTTAGGAAGGCTTTGAGACTTTTCAATCTTTACCTCCGGGTCCTCCTGTGCCAAGTGACAGTTGTGGTGGTTAACAAGCCCTCCGGATGAAATGTTCCAAATAATGATCTTGAACATCTTTGGCCTGTCTCCATACCAACTAAGTATGATCATCTTCCGTGATAGCTTTTGACAGTAATGTGGTTTCTACAAAAGAACATTTAATTCCTTTTTCAAAACACTTCTGATTTTACTAGCGGCTTGTCCTGTTGACTTTTGGAGACTGCTGGTGAAAATATCCCGCACCATTTGCACATTTTCCTCTGACCTGGATGTCGAGGAACGATTACTTTGCCATGGCAACACTTGAAGGTGTTTGAATCCAATGTTGCTCGAGCCCCATGCACAGCCCACCACATCTCTGCACTTGCAGATCGTACATCAGACTTCATAAAGGACGGCCACCTGAGCTCTCTCCAGCATTGTCTTTAGGCCCATTACAGATCGCGTTCTACCACTCTAAAGAAACTATGAATTAAGTCACATAAAAATATTAATATGTACTAAAGTGTATAAGCATATTACAATAGGAAGTTACTTCTCACCCATAACACTGAAGCAGTAATGTCCTACAATATGGAAGTTTTTGTATAAATTTTGTGACATTCTAATTGTCTCAATGCTTCAATTCTGTTAAATCTGCTTCATTACACAGATAAAACGTGTAAAAATGTGCTGTCCAAATTTTAATGCTACAGATCTAATAGTTGTGCCACAGTAGTAATTTCCAATTCTACCTTAAAGGATTTAAAATTTAAAGTTTTTAAAGACGTAGAAACGGAAACTCTTATTGCCCAAGTTTACAGAAAAGCCAGCCAGTACTGTTTTATGGGCACAGTGCAGAATACATTAACTGGCGACGGCGGGTCGGTTCATACCACTCGCTAATGAGTGACAGATATACGTAACGACTTGACTCAAAAGGTTTTAGCATTAAAATTTTGGACACAATTGTGTAGCACGAGAAACTGAGCCGATAATGACAACTGTGACGAAATAGGACTAAGAAGTGAAGAAGGACGCGCCGGAATGATATGCAGTGCTTGCTTTGCACCAAGAACGCCCTCCGTCCGAGGGGAATATTGCGCCGAGTGTGAATGAGAGATGGTGCGGAGAGGAAGGATGTTGCGGTACTCTGCAAGGTTATTAACCCTTATTTACATCCTTAGGGAGAGTGAAGGTCCCGAGAAACCACAAAACTTCCTCAAGGAGGGTTCTGCCAGTATTGACGGCCATCTTTTCTTTGATGTCTTCCATTACTACCTTTAAGCCATATGTCTGCTCTTTGCTGTTGTTCCCTCCAGTTCCAACTCAAGCAAGCGAAGTCGAACATGAGTTCATGTCCTGTGAATGTAAACGTGTTCTTAAAAGTTCAAAATATGACAGTAATACGGCCAATGAATTAAGGGGCACTGCAACTAAAAGTTTTAATCTCTATAGTTTTTAAACTATTGAGTTATAACTTGGTAGACATTATAATATGTAATTTTGCCATTAGTTACATTAGTAAGTACTGTGCAAAGTTTTATTTCTTTATGATCATTACTTTCAAGAGATAATATTTTTTATAAAATTATTTTACATAATAAATTTTAATATATATTATGACCACCACTGAAAAAACCACATGTCTCAGAACTTTTTAAAACAAAATTCCTCTTATTCGTTACAGTGCACAGTTCACAAGGTAAGCGGTGTGTTACTAGACGCTGTTTAGTATTGTGTTCCGTTAGCTCTGTGGCAGAGTGTGCAGTGACGCCGTTGTTCAGCATGAAATACTTTTTGATATATTATGGTAAATTAGTTTTTTAAAAAACTATTTTGGTCGTAATCTGCTACTCATCACTGAATTTAGACAGCTAAACAAATAAAAAAAGTAATAACCAAAGTGAGAAGCTCTTTTCCATCGTATATCTAAATGGTGCTATTCCATAGAAAGTTATTGTACATCTCTTAGTAACCATTTCTGCTTTAAACTCCCAGTTAATTTTCATTTCACAGGGCGCATATACCTAACCATCAATTAATTCTTTGACAAATTTTCGTTGAGAAAAAGCAAAATTTGCGATCGATAGAGCGTTAACAGACGCACACATACATATATGTATATGTAGTTCTTTTTTCATTTAATACAAAAAAATCCTTTTGTCTAGTAGGTACTATAAATGAAAATGAGACTTTTTCCGATGTGACGATAGACAAGTAGAATCTGAAAATTTGAAATTTTTCAAAAATCGTTGCATAGGTACAACCGCTATAGCTACTTCGCTAATATATAAATGCAGATAATGAGGTATTTATAAAAAGCGTTACAATGCTCATGACTTTGAAATAATATCATAAAGTACATAACTACGTAAAGTATTTGAGATATCAGTGTAATTATTTAATGGAAGATGCATATTTACAGAATGGAACGGTTTTAGGTTCTGGAGCGCCAAGTATCAAAATACAATGGGCTAAAAAGAGTTATAGTTTAATTTGGAAATATCCAGATGTGCACATATACCATACGGACTGTGCGGTATTTATTTCTAATCGGTTAAAGGAAAAACCGGAAACTGTGAGCTGATAAATACGCAGAATGGAAATGTTACGGCAGTCCATGGCTCGCTTTCCAAGGCTGTGCTTTTTATTATTGTTTTTGTACAAGGTGAACCTGTTGGCATAAGGTGCGACAGTACTGCCATGTTTTGATTTCGACTGTAGAAACAGTTGGCAAAAGTTCAGTAGTCGTATGCATTCAAACAATTTCCAATCGGGAGTTGAAAGAAATAATGGACGTTAACATTTTAGGCCTGCAAGTGGCAACTTTAAGTGCAAATTCTTCGGTGGCTATACTGCCAGCTAGATAACAATGATAATTCAAAAGTTCCTAAAGACATCAGGACAGTAGGATAAACTTTCGAGACAGAAAACAAGAACAAAACTGGACCATAAACAGAACAAAATTGCAGCGCATGTAATTAGTTTTTTTGGGACTGGAATTTATTAATTTTAGACAGGAGAAATGAGCATGTGCATATATTAAGAGGGTAATTCAAGAATGCATATAACATTTCTTTAAGGGTAGTTATTTATTAAATAAATTTAAAGTGTGAAAGTGCGTAGGTCAAGTTGGTCGAGTGTTTTTTTCTTTCTTTTCTTTTCAAAATTTTCTCTGTCTAATGTTGAACAGAGAAATGCCCCCCAAAATAAATAAACAAATAAATAAATAAAAGAAATGTGTATGTACCATGACATGATTCTTAAGGGGTCATATCATTTTTGATGACAATTTATTGAATTAACGGAGACGGAGGGGGAAATTACCCATTTACCTACCCCCCTCCAAAAGATCCTCCTCGATGAAGGGATGAGTTAAGATACACCGTCGGTCATGGGCTTTGGCGCCGCTTTGGAGGGCCGCTTCCGCACCAGGACAGAATCTTTCCGAATAATGAACCACCGTCACGCCGCACACGGCGTTAGCCCGCCTCGCCTGGTACTTACGATCCTGTGATCAAAACTGAATAAAATGCGAGAGCGGAAAATTCATGGAAAGTAAAGATCCAATTAAATCCCAAGCCTCAACTCTTGAACCAACCGTAAGGTTTTGTTGAAGTAATTGAAAATTGTTTAATAGTGTATCTAGAGGACAAATCAAAGTTTTTTTTTTAAACCCCAATTCGGCGTCACGGTACCATTCAAGTCTCCCATTTAATCTGCAGTACAGTAGTGACTTTAATTCTGGGCACTTTTCGTAAAACGTTTATCCTTTTTAAATCTTACAAGATATACAAAGATTGCGCTGTGCTAAATCAACAGATGACATTTTTATTTTGTTTGTGCCATTTATTATCCTTAGAAAAGATGGAACCTTCTATATTCTGTATAGATAATAGAAACAAGTTTAATTAATATCATACAGTAACTTCATTAATTCCATTTTAGTGCAGCAGCAACATTATTGTTGTGTAATTATAGTTTTTGCAACCAACAGAGCTCTTGTGTATTCTCTCAGTACCTAGGTCCAGTGCGATATCATTGTTGTATAGCAGATGGCAACTAACTTTTATGAAATGGATATCTTTCAGAGGGAGATGAAAAAGATCCTGTAATTTGAAATAATTTGCCATTTATGGGGACTGAGGAAAACCTGGAAAAAAATATCTGTCAAGGAGGATGGTCCTGATGGGAATCGAACCCCAGACTTCTCGCTCACGAGTTCGCGTCTTAACGATCTCGGTTACCAGTGGCTGTTCTTGAAGAATAGGCAATCAATAAATAACAACAACAGCTTCAAATTGGCGCCCAACTTGGGGTTGCTATACACAAAAACACTTCATCTGCGACCTCCAATTACAGTAATTTACCCGAATATCAAGATCATCTGCCTGCAATTCTTGGATCTTGTGTGTTTTAAGTTTAAATTAATTCGGTTTCGGAAGTTAAATATGTAAAAATAGGTCCTGTCGTAAGTTATCTGCTTATTTTCACAGTAAATGTAATTGTAATTGCGAGAACGTGTATCAGTGGCATGAATATTACATCCACTACACCGAAAGATGACTGTAGAAGCACGCGCCGCCGTTAAATGGGCGGCAAAACCGTGAAAGACGCTACTAAGATGCCCAAATCTCGCCGTAGGCGATTCATTTATCTAATTTATAGTCGTTTATATTTCTGTAACTTGTCCATGTAATCGTCTACCGTCATGGTGCTTATTTTGACGTCGTTGGGCGTGTTTGCAGAAACTTCATAGTTATCTATGTATTATTCGCTGGTCAAATTCTTCCCCTTGGAAAGACCAGCAATGGCGGACATGTTACGTAAAGTGGTAACATATCTACCAATGCTGTCCTTTTATGATAAATTATCATGAAACTTATGTCGGTTATAGCCTATTTGTTCCTGACGTCAATCAGGAACAATTAAGTATTATAATTGCATATTTTAGAGCTCTCTTGAATGTCATAAATAGAGTAAAATATAACCTAACGCGTAAATGATAAGATAACACACAATTTCAATTAAAATTAAATGTAATTTAGAAAAACGCTCAATAACGTCAATGAATTTATGTGCAATTCTTTTTCTATTCCAGTTTTAGACGAAATTGTAGTAATCCTTAGCGATTCTCATTTTCGTAATAATCAGCCATTCTTTATGGCTACTAAAATAGTAGTGAATAATGGTAAATGAGTCCACAAACAATAATAAGAACATAAACACACACTGGGTCAATAACATAAAACTGCCACTCAGATATTTCCTAAATGAACGTGCTATTTCCACCGATATAACCCATACAGAGATTCCATTAACGCCAGTCAACAGCTGTTTTGCCGTCTGACATGTTATATTTCAGTTAGTATGTTCATGCATACTGAAAGCGACTTTTGAAATGTAACACGTAAGGTTTTTGATTAATTTAGATTTTAGCGAAATTCGAAGGAATGTAAGTATTGCTGGAAAGAGTTTTAATAAGCTATTCAAATCAGCATCGATCCTATCTGCTAAGCACCTCTACGTGAAAGAATAAAAATAACATAAAATTTTATAGATAGTGTGTGTTCGTTAAAGTTCTAGCGGTCGCAACTTTTGTTTTTTCTTAACGAAACTCCGCACAAATTCGTCGAGTTCGTTAACCAGCAAAATTGGTCCATTGGGGTAGCGGTTAACTTAAAAGCGAAAAGTTTTAAAAAATTGAAAATCGCCCTAGCGGCCGTTTGTTTATTCTCAACGAAACTCAGTAAATTTATCTAATATAATATGATAAAAGTAGTTTTCGAAATTCCAATCGGGCCATTAGGAGTGGGGGGGGGCATACCTGAAAAACAATAGGAAGTTAAAGCGAAGTTTTAAAATCGCTCTCGCTGGCGCAATTGATTTTTTTTAAAGAGAACTCGGTATATAGCATTGAAATGTAATACGAAAATTGTTTCCGAAAATCAGTGAAATGGAAATATTAGGAGGGTGGTTTACCTAAAACCCGAAATTTAAACTTTGCTCTACCGGCATTAATAATTGTTTTTTTTTTCGCAACCGAACGCTGTGTATACAATTTAAGTAAAATAAAAAAGTATAATTTCTGCAAATCGGGGAAATCGGGCCATTAGGAGTGGGAGTTAAACCTGAAACCCAAAATGTAAAAATCGCTCAAACAGCACAAATATTTATTTTTTCACAACTAAACTTCACATATGCCATTTAAATCAAACAAGAAAAATAGTTTATGAAAATCAATGAAATTAAATTATTAAGAGTGGGGGGCTAAACCAAAATTTAAAAATCGCTCTAGCTACCATAGTTAAATTTTTTTTAAAGAAAACTCTTTATTTGCCTTTGAAATAAATTAAGAAAAAATTGTTTATGAAAATCGGTGACATCGGAATATTAGCAGGGGTGGAGGGGCGTTACCTGAATCCCAAAGTTTAAAAATCGCTCTGGCGGCGTTTCGCAACAAAACTCCGTATAGCATTTAAATAAAATGATAAAAATAGTTTCTGAAAATCATCAGATTATTGGAATTGGGGGCTAAAGCGAATTTAAAAATTTGCTATAGCGGTTGGGTTTTAAACTTTTTATATGCCATTGAAATAAAACAAAGAAAATAGTGTTTCTGAAAATCAGTAAAATCGGATGGACTATTCACAGGGGAAGTTTAAAAATTGCGACATTAATTTTTGAATTTTCGCAAACGAAACTCCGTGTATAACATACACAATATAAGAAATAGTTTCTGAAAATCAGAGAAATTGCGCCAATAGGAGCGGGGTTTACCTGAAACCCAAAATTTAAAAATCGCTCAAGTGGCACCAATATTTCTTTATTCAGAACAAAGTTCAGTATATTCCATTTAATTAAAAAAAATTGTTTTCGGAAATTATGGAAATTGGATTATTAGGATTAGGGTATACCTGAAAACCGAAATTTAAAAGGGTTCTTGCGTTTAGTTAATATTGTTTTAAAATAAAAGGACTAATTAATTCAGCATAAAAACTGTATTTATAACGTTGCATATGTTTTATATTTAACAGTATCGTCGTGTAGATAGCAAATGTGAAATATTAATGTAACATATGTATGTGAGAATTATATTTGTATATAAGAGCGTTCTGTAATAACATTCAGAAAACGTTTACGTTACATGTTAATAACATTTAAATTAAATTTCAAAGCCACTGAAAATCGATGTAACTTTCGATTGTTTCTCATTTGTTATACTTATAGATTGCAGGAATTCTAATTTTGTTCCCCTAATACCATACAGTAACGCCATAATTTATAGTTTCATTAATTAATAAGGTCATAATTTGGATTTTATATTAATTTTTATTAAAAGTTATTCATCTCCGTGATGAATACGCTTAGTTTACGCAGCACCTGCATGTCGGATTTTTTAGATCTTTTATTTTAGGTCTTTCGCCGCTCGTTCTTTTGTTTGCTGGTTTTATTTGTCTTTTTTTCTTTTGGTTGCTACACTTTTTATAACATAAAGAAGTATTATAGTGTTTGAAGCACTAAAAGTAATCACTAGATGGGAGGAGTAGTAGAGGAGTTAAAATTTTGATTTACTAAGTGGCAATTTGTACTTCAAAAGGGACTTTGTGGTCTACGGCATGTTTAAATACTCATGATGCGATTCTTATCATAGCTACCTACCATAACCTGTTTATTGTAAGTTTTTGTTACTTCAGTTTGTGTTTATCTGCATTTTTGCATTTCTTACGAGAGAGAGTGACACTTTGTGTTTTTAAGAAGTTAGTAGAAATGGCTACTGGTAAACTTCCTTGTGTAAACCACCCGGGCGTGTGTTTTTTTTTTTTTTTGTCCGTATGTGAGAAATTAATTCCGAAAGCTCAAAGAAAGCTAATCACCGATTTAGTTAAGGAGGCATATAAACTATGCTGGGTTTGTCCTCTTGGTGATCAACACAAAACTGTTGCCTTCGTATTGGCTGCACCACGCCTCTAACAGAATGGTTGAAAGGAAATCGCTGTTCCAATGTTCTGTTGAACATGGCGTGTAGAATGTCACTTAAAATATAATTTTTTACGTGCTTACCTTGACTTCTTCCCAGCAATTTTGGGGCTGTAAGCCATGAGCAGGGTGAGCGTTTTTTTTAATGGCGTTTACGTCCTTTTTTACTACTGAGGCATCACAGGCTGTGGACACTGATGATACATGAGATGTAATGTATATTGGGAAAGGATTTTTTAAGGAAGGAAACGTTCCAGGCCTAAGTTTAGGATACTTTCCCGGCATTTGCCATTTATGAGCACTGAGGAAAACCTGAAAAAAAAAAAAAAAAAAAAAATCAGCCAGGGAGGACGGAGTTGAGGGGGGGGGGGTAAACGGGATTGGAACCCCAGAACTTTCGCTCACGAGTTCGCACCTTCATTGGCACACTTTTCAAAACAAAATGAAGTGTAAAATTGCAACTATATTGTCAACTAAATTTTACATCTTTCTGTATCATGTCCACACACACACGCCGAACAAAATGTACTACCGAGTTCTGAGTTTGCATTTCTTGTTTGTATTTAATTATAACAATGATAGCCATTAGTGTTTTTTAAAAGTATGTGTATATTTAAGTACTGTGACTCATAGGAAAAAACTGTTTTTTTTTCATTGAATTTTGCAAATCAAAATACGCAAATTCACATATTTATTGGTTCTAACTGTAATTGTTTTGGTGTATTCAAAATCATTAGCGTGCACTTGCATTGTATTGCATGCATGAATGTATGTACGAAATGTAACGTGATAAATTGTTTTTCTGATGAATTCAGCACCCAAAATTTAGGTAGAATCATTATATTTCAAACCAATAGCTGAAAGTGGTTGACTCTTGTAATCAGATTTATTTAGCACTAAATGGAACAATGGATTGAGGGGAAGCAGTTGTTCCAGTTTGTGCTATATTTGTGAGAATCATCGGAATATCATTAAGAACACATTCAGAAATTCTGAAACTTTCACTGAATGCCACCCATATGTTGGTAACTGAAAGGTTGGCACATGTGATGTGTTTGTGCATAGTGGTTCTAAGACCGCTGATACTCGGACAAAACTTCGCGTGCAGGTTTGCATGTTGTTGAAGATGTTGCAGGAAGAAGTTCAAATTTCTTTCAAAGGTCACCACTGCTGACAATTGCACCATTTCGAACCTGTGAGTGGGTGAGGGAAGTCGTTTTTGTTTATACTTAAGGAATGATTACCAGCATGTTGTACACACAACTCTAACTGGGCAATAGTGCAGACATGTCCTGCAAACTCTGTAAGGACATATCACATGCAAATGCCAAAGTTTTGTGTGCAACAATCTGTATGCTGCACCACGCACATCGCAAATATCACAAAAATCCATGTCTAGTGTCTCCCTCACCCTCCCTATAGTCTAGATTTAGCTCCTTATGACTTTTTCCTTTTCCCCAAACTGAAGAAACCACCTTCGTGGCAGATGTTTTTGCATCAGCAGTTGACGAAGGCTGCAGAGGCGATTCTGAAGGAGGTGTCAATAAATGATTTCGAGTATGTTTTTGAGAACGGGGGAGATATGTTGCATCCAACGGGGACTACTCTCAGAAAAACTATCAAAATTGTGAGGATGAGTAAAGATGTGTTGTCAGTATATATAATCCCCTCTTTATGGAACATCATTTAATATTTAACACCTGAAAGCATTTAAACTGCATTTAAAGCAAAACTTAAGAAACTTAACCAGTTCGAAACCAAACAAATATGACGTATAGTAATGTAATTTAGCTTTTTACCTCTCTGGGTACTTGGGGAATGTGAAAATATCCATTACTGCATGTCATCCGCTTTTATTACTGAAAATCACAGCAGAACAATAAGGTTCTTTCGAACTGCTCGCTTTTCTACGAGAAATAAATCTTACAACTCGCATTTTCTAATGTAAACACATGCACTTTTAGTGATCTACCTCTTGGATCGCCAGGGGCATGCGCGCAGTTGTTCCACTGGCAGAAAAAGAAGCCGAGTCTTCTTATTTGTAGTTGTAAAGTATGATTTGTTCCTCTGTTAATTCACTCCCGTAAGGGGGGGGGGGGGCGGCTTCGGTCATTGCTCTTCAGATGCTCCAGGTGCGGGCTCTGCGGACCCTGAGTGCTCGTGGTACGTCTGACGTACTAGAGGAAGCCGGGCCGGACTTGATTCGAGCCCCTCCCGGAAGGGAGATGTCCGGATTGGGTTGGACTCGGCTTGGCAGTGGACCCGTCACTCACAGGGAATTGAGGACCTACGATGGCAGCGTGTCCCAGGGGAGTGCCTAAGGCGTGTACCCTGGGGGCCGGTGCGCCGGAATCGCCGTTGTTTGTAGGGAGGGTGGTGGCTACCTTAATGCTGGGGTGACTCACCTCTTAAATACGAGTAGTCTAAGCGAGTATGACCTGTCCACCAGTGAGAATCTGGAAGCTAAGGGAACTTAGCGCGCCTGGGCGACGCAATCGTCTGCAGCCGAATGGCGGGTCGGTTTAGGAAACAAGATACCGTCCTAATGCAAAAACCCACGGGTGGCACGGACCTCTTGTGTTGCACCCCTGGACCCAGGGCTTAGTAAACCCGACGCAACCTGTTAATTCACTTAGCCGCAAGGTATAACAATCATCATCCAAGCATTCCGAAAAGCTTATCTGTGATCAAGCAGATCCTAAACTGTCATGGGTGGGCTTCTTTTGAAAATTTCCCTTCGTAATACTGGAAGTCGAATCCTCAGACAGATTTTCTGACCCTAGAGCAGTTGCGTTGTGGCTTTAAGCCCGTCAGGTTTTCGGTATCTATGAACAAATTTGCATAACATTACGTAAATAATCACATTATTTGTTTTCTATCGTTAATTAAGTTAAATTTTCCTGTACTGTTCGTTTACAAACATCTAGTGGAATGCAGACGTTGCTAGTCTAGAATGCCCTAATAACATGTCTCATTTTAGCGACAAAGCATTGAATTCAGTAACTCAGATATAAGAAAAGAAACACTCTCTTGCGTAGGTTCAGTATTATTGCAGCCATCTAGGCTAACTGACCGGTTGTTTCTCTCGCAAATGACCCCAGGTCTTGTAACGTTAGGTAACTGGTGAACTGGTTTCATTCGTAACGCTAGAATGCGGGTTCGGCCGCCAAGGCGTGTAAACGGTTTCCAGACAGATCAGGATGCGGCCTATGTTGCGGTTAATGGCGTAACAATGGCAGACTTGGGTTTAGTTACAGAGCCGTGTAATATTGCTTCCGTAAATATATCAAGATTGGAACTATGGAACAATGAAGGAGGTAGTTTTTTAACTTGAACATTTTATTTATTTTTGAACATAATCTCCAATAATGTCTGTGCATTTAATCCAGCGGCATTATCATGTCTCTGAAGTAGTTTTCTGGAAGATTTGCAAAGTACTGCTCTACAGCGACAATCGCTTTGGTGGCAAATGTTGATTAGCGAAGAGGAGTTTTAAGTTTTGGGAGCAGATGAAAGTCGAAAAGAGTCAAATCTGGAGAGTAGGGTGGATGCCTCAACAATTCATTCTTCTGATCTCTCAATTTATCCAGCGCTAAAACAGTACGTGCATTGTCTGAAAATGATTTGTATATTCTTCTGCAACTGACTCTTTTCCCGTGATTTTTTTCAGATAGCACGTTTAAAATATTTAAATAGTGCCATGCGTTTATGGTCTAACACATCTCAAGATAATCAGTTAGTAAAATTTCTTCAGCGTCTCAAAATATGATGCCATAACCTTTCCTGCAGATGATACCTCTTTCACATCGAACCACCGGCTTCTGACTGCTGCCCTGATTGTAATTTTTTAAATAGTGTTTAACGCCCGTTTTTACTACTGAGGCACCACAGGCCGTGGATTCTGATGGTACACGAGATGAAATGATATATTGGGAAAGATATTTTTTTTATGGAAGGAAACGTACCTCCCCGGCATTTGCCATTTATGAGGATTGAGGAAAACCTAGAAAAACCTGTCAGGGAGGACGGTTCTGGTGGGATTCGAACCCCAGACCTCCCGCTCACGAGTCCGCGCCTTAACGACCTCGGCCACCCGTTTCGGTCGGATTGTCATGTGATGTGTAATCGAAGTGTTCAGAGCGTGTTTTATTTCAACGTAGCGCTTTCAATGCAAACTCCCTTATAGACTCTTAGGTTAACAATGTTTTGACATATCGCAACCTTTTTGTAAGCAACGGCTAAGGATTATTGATAAGAAAACTTTTGAACAAAATCGTTTGCTAAACTCATTACTGTTCAAATAAAGCAAAGTTGTTAGCTCAATCCTTCATTGGTGTTTGTTGCAGGTATTCCAGATCCTTGTAGACAGGGAAAATCCATTCTTTGTTTCTCTAGTACGGGTACAATAGAGATTATTATTATTATTATTATTATTATTATTATTATTATTATTATTATTACTACTACTACTACTACTACTACTACTACTACTACTACTACTACTACTACTACTACTACTACTACTACTACTACTGCCGAATCAAAAAATATAATGCGTAGGAGAAAATGTCATTGTCAGGTTCAACGTGCGATGTCGCAATGTTGGCTGCAGTGCACTTTTAGCTTCTTGAGTTTGGAGTTTCCCCTCCTACCTGCTGCTCGCATAGGTAACAGTTGCCAAGCAAAGTCCCTCCGGTTTAAATAGCTACAATTTCTGATTGTACACTCGCGGAAATACGACTTGTATTCCACCGTAAATCATACTATAGAGCCTTGATAACTTCAGCGTTTGTTATATCTTTCAAGTCCTGTAATATTCCCTTTGAAATATAATGTAAGAACGAATTTTTTTTTTATGTTCGTATTAGTTACCAAGGCTAAGGTTTGTATGTAATAAAAATGTTTAAGTATGTATAAATATTTGGACGATTAAAAAATGAATCAGATTTATTATATAAATGGTGCAAAACAATGCACACTAGGTGTATGTCGGTCCTGGTGGTCTACCGGTAATCATACTTGCCTCGTAAGTCCAAGATCGCGGGTTCAAGCCCGTCCAGGGTCGATGGATTTTTTCGAGCATAAAAATTCATGGCTTCCTTCGAAAGGAAGGTAAAGCCGTGGGTCCTATGACGTAGGTTTACAGCACGAAAATGAAACTCAAGGCTGAAAAAAAAAATATAGGCCTCTGAGTAAAATTGATCGGCCCTGTATTGAATGGGACGCTGATGAACTGAGATGTTAAATGCGTCCGTAAATAAAACAAATCGATCAATCACTAGATTTTTTTAAAATTGTAATGTAATAAAAATGTATACGATTGTACATGCATACGGACTGAAAATTATCAAAACATGGACTAAATTTTTATAAACTACGGATATTTTTGACTAACCTGTATATGTTATAAGTGGGGTATTGATGGGTCGTGTTAGAGGCAATGGGACTGGTGTGCTAAATTGTAGAACTGGATGCGGAAGGAATAGCATGACAACCTTAAGATGATGTGGGATTTTTTTTTTTTTTTTTCCCGATACGGACATATTTTTGAACTCTAAAATGGTCACTTATGTTTGCAATGGAGAGGGGGACGGGAAATCTTAAGGTAAGCATTTGTTGCTAATTTATTTGAGCTTGTGGAGTGAGTGTTAAGGATAGTTGGCGAATATAAAAGAAAGTACAAACAGAGGGTTAAAGAGAATTAATTCTATCACGAGGGGAAAAAAGAAAGAATAGTTCGTGTTACTAAAAACTGGATATACGTTACAGTAAAAAACGGCCTTGGCAAACCACTTTTGATATACAAAAACTAGAGATAAATGCACAATGACTGATAGATAGTTACGCCACTTTTACGTGCCTCATTAATGCTGTTTGGTGATTAAGTTAGCGTGTAGGAGCATTGCACTTAAAACTTTGAGAGGGGGGTCATCCCCGAGGCAAAATTTGACATAAATGCTTTCGATAGAACCTTGAGTGATACTTCTTTATTGCATGCAGAGTGTAACCTTCAATAGCCTCCAGAAATACAATCACATTTAGACAAACGTAAAGAACTTGCTTGCCATAAATTTTTGTGACACTTGACTAATACGTTCCCCCTCTTTTTGTATACACTTGCTTGAAGGTTCACAGTTGTCATAACTCATCCAACAGATCACACCGTGCCTCGATTTTTTTTATCATGTAGTGGAAGTGTTTTAACGCTCGTTTTTACTGCTGAAATGTAAATTGGGAAATTATTTTTTTAAAGGAAGAAAATTTTCCAGATTTAAATTTAGAGTACTTCCCTGGCATTTGCTATTTATGAGGCCTGAGAAAAACCTGTAAAAAACCTCAGAAAGAATGGTCCTAGCCGTAATCGGAAATCAGTAGATCCTCTAAGAGGGGGGAAAAAAACTGGTGGTGAAATATGCATCACATTATGATTGCTTTGTTATCTTAATCTGTGCGCATGTTTTTCACAAATATTTCTTATCCATAGAATGTGTGCAAGAAGACATTGTTGACTTTTAACAACCGGGCAGAAGGAAATTTCGATCCATGGGGAGATTCTGTTGTAGCACATATACCTTACAGCCGTGGTGTAACAGCGTAGCAACCCTAAGTTCTTAAACGACGGCGATATTCTCTGAAATAATAACTATCATAGCTTTAGAGACGACTTCCAAGCGTAACTATCTTAAAAAATGACTTACACAGCTTTCTGCATTTAATGGAAAACACGGTGAGAGCAGTTTAAAGTAGTATGCAACTGACGGGGAAAAAAATCGAAAACTTCATCAATCCAAGACGGAATTACACAGTATATTTGGTCCCAAAATTCTTGGCTCTGGTTTAAGACCCCTTCAAAAAGCGTACTATTTGTATTTTTGTAATCATTGGAGACATCGAAAAATAGGGTATATGCAGTTGACCCTCACATTGGGGAGCTTAAAGCATTCAAAATGAAGTTAGGCCCATTAGTGATGGGGAATTGATTCGTGCCAGTGATAACTTCTTCAGAAGATTTGAATCTTGTGTCAGGGAAAACTGGCAACATTTCCGACACCTGGTTAAGGAGTGTAAGTATCAATTTCTGTTATTTAATATGTTGTGCCTATGTTTTAAAACGGTGAAACACTTGAACACCGCCACTCTGAAAATACCAGCGGCAATGCGTGATCTTACCACCCACCGGCTGAATTATGTATGAGACACGCGGAAAATACTGACTGTATGTTTACATCCAATGCTTTATATTGGGTATAATTTCAACCAAGGTCGAAGTGCATTGAGCAGGGAAACTGTACTCGTAAGAGTCGCGAGATAAAGTAACTCTGCAAATATAAAGTAAATATTTTGTGGACGCACTGTGTACATGGTGGGTACCAGGGTTTTTCCAAACTTGAAAAGTAACTCATTCCAAACAACGGTGACTGGTATTTATGTCCAAGAAGCAAGAACCGAAAGCGGAACTGTTTAATTGCTCTCACTGTACATTGAGAGGGAAATACAAAACTTTTTAAAGCAACTTTATTGGGCATTCCTGGTGTATCCGTAGATGTTAAAAACCACCTAATTTTTTTTATTTTATTTTCAGTCTGTTTGTTTCTGTTAAATGGCGACTGGCCTCATGTAAACTCTGCGATTTTTCTTCTATCAGCTTTGCTATTTCTTTTTCTAGATTTTAGTAACAAAAGGCAAAAAGTCACAGCGAATCATATTTGGACTGTACGGCGGGTGTTTCAGCAGTAAGATTCCCATTTTTTAATTTTTTTTTAAGGACTTGTCTTGTTTTCTATGCAGTGTGTTCATAGGCCATTACCATTATGGAGCAAAAATGCTCATAACACGGCCTTAAGCTATGTATCTATAAGCAATCTGCAGTTTCTTCAAGGCAGTTTGTGATATACCACTTAGCAATAATGCCTTTGTTCCTCAAGTGTAATAGTCCCCCCAGCTCATTGTCTCAAGAATTTGTGGGTATACCTCCTGGCATGGCGGTTTTGAAGCGGACTTCTGAGGTGGGGATGTTCATAGGGCGTCGCCACGTTATCCCAGAGGAGATGATGGTGAAGGTCCAGTAGCAGCTCTGTAGAAAAGCGGGCCAGAGGATAACTGCATGACTTGCAAATGGCGGGGGGAATGTCTCTTATATCATGACAACTATTTGCACATGAAAATTTATTGGCAATTGAAGAGAGCTATATCCACCAGAATGACAGAGTGTATGTCAGGACTTGAAGATGGTTCCAAAGATTCAGAAAGGCTGCCACCATCCTGCGTCAGTGATGGTTTGGTGGGGAGAGTGAGCTACAATGCTGTCACAAAGTTGCATTTTTGGCAAACATGAGTTAAAACACAACATATGAAAAAACAACCCTCCTTGAGCCTGTGGTGAAAGACCTGGAAACCACTTTGTCCAAGAATGGGTACTGGACCTTCCAGCAAGTCGGTCCTGGTGGTGTATTGGTAACAATACTTGCCTCCTAAACCCGGATCGCGGGTTCGAACCCGGCCAGGGTTGATGGATTTTTTTCGGGCTTAAAATCCTAAGTATGGCTTCCTTCAGAAGGGAAGTAAAGCCGTGGGTCTCGTATCGTACATTTACGGCATGAAAAAGAACCTCAAGCCTGAAAGAAGAGGCCTCTGAGTAAAATTTGTCAGCCGTTTCATGCCCTGAATTGAATGGGACGCTGATGACCTAAGATGTTAAAGAGCGTCCGTAAATAAACAAAATTAAAAAAAAATCTTAAAGCGAGATTTTGCACCAGCCCATAGAGTAAGATCCACTCAATCTTTACTTAAGAAAAGTGTTCCGGATTTTATTGCTACCATAACTGACTCTCTGGCAGTCTTATTGCCTGTAAGAAAAGGCACCTCAATATTGAGTCTCTCAAGCGATCCCTGGAGTTAGCAGTGGCGGATTTCCACATGGACTCAGTGCATGCTGCTATTGATGAATTGCCCGATAGACTTAGGTCCTGTATCAGGGCACAAGGGAGTCATTTTGAAAAATGATATATGTGCTTTTCAGAATATATGTGGATACCATTTGCCATAGTCAAATTAAAAGAACAGTAAATCTCATTGTTGCTATTATGAAAAACTTTGTAACAGAACTTATGGTTAGATTAGATAGAACATTTTTCGATAGTATTTTCAAGCAGTACTTTTGAAGGTTTTGCCATCTCTCAAGACCTCTAGTGCTGTTCTACCATACTGTCCAGTGTTGGAATAGCGCGGTGTCGATAGTGGAGGTTAACGGTGGATAAGCGAGCCCAGCTGTGTTTTCTCCGTCACACGAGACACAATGCGGGTTTAGCGTACTGCCACAACACCTGCCGTGTCCTGCCTCAACGTGAGGCAGCTTGCACATCCGGGGGCCATGCGAAATCCTATCCAGTTCCTCTGCTGGCAGCCTGCCGCTTGCCGGAGAGCACTGCAAGGCAGGAATACAACTTACATTCAATTCAGCAGCACTTCGTAACGTCTAAGGTCAAAAGAAGCCTACAAACCGTCCTCCATTCATCACAGCTACACAATACCCTCGAGAACATAGACGTGATTGTTTTGTTTACTGCATATGATATTTCGAGCAGAAAGTAATTTTATGCTGGACAATTTGTTAGACCCTGAAATATTGAAAAAATTAAGCTGCTGGAGGACTTGATTACTTTCCCCCTAGATAAAGGGATACAAATGTAAGTAAAATGGAATGAAGAAATTTGTCATTAAAGTTAACAGGTGTGCTATCGGCTATTTGGTTCTCAATACAGTCTCCTTGTAAATTAATACATTTAGTCCAAAGATTTTCCAACTTATTAGTGTGCTCAGTAAACTGTGAAAATAAGCGTCTGTCTCGGCTTCAACTTCATTAACGTCCACCCAGCCGTTTCTTCAGACTTGGAAACAAAACGTTATCGGTGTGAGCCAAGTCCGGCGAACATGGCGGGTGTGGAAATACTTGAAAGTGAAGCTTATTGCAATTTTGCAGCAACAATCCTGGACTTGTATGAATGCGCATTGTCGTGATTAGAGAGAACTTTCTTTTTCGCATGGGTGGGCGTTCAGCCTGAATAGCATCCTTAAGTTGGTCTAGTAATGAAGCAAAATACTCCCCCGTGATAGTTCTGTATTTCTGGAGGTAGTCTACAAGCTTCATACACGAGGATCCCAGAAAACCGTACCCATGACTTTTCCTGCGGATGGAATAGTTTTTGCTTCTTTGGTGCATTTTCACCTGTTGCCACCCATTATTTGGGTCTCTGGCGTGCAGTAATGAACCTTTGTTTCATCTACTGTAATGAAACGTCTGGGAAACTAACTGGAATTGCATTTAAGCATGTCTAAGCACTCTTGCGAAGTGTTCATTCTAATGTTTTCCGTCTATTGTTAACAAACGCGGCAATCATTGAGCGGAAACCTTTCTGTTACCAAAAACTTCTTGTAAAATGTATTGGACACTGCCTATCGTAATGTCTGTCAATTCGCGTACCTTCGATCGGCGATCACCGAATGAGTTTTTGTGAATTTGTGTCACAGCAGTTTTGGAACCCCGTGAGCACTCATCATCTCATGGGTTTATGACTACGATTAAATTCATTAGCCCACATTTTAACCGTCCAAAAACAAAGGGGAAGAATCCTTTAATGTGAAATATAACGTCTCTTGTATTTTTGTTGTGGTTAAACCGCTCAAAACGAAGTATTTTTCACAGAACATATTTTACTTGTATCCATTTCGTAGAAAATCTTAACACTAATTTGTTGACACGATCGTCACAAACAAGTAACTAACTTGTACACTTAACAACGCACCATCTAAAAGATACTTAACATCTATCATAGTAATTTGGTCATCTTAAGGACATCTTTGAGTCAGGCCGGAAAACTTCTGGAATATTCCACATATTATCGTAAATATTTGGCAGAGCGCATGTTAGTATTTTTCATTTTAACTTTACAAGCAGGAGTTATTCGCCAATGCCGTATCTCGAACGTGAAAGGTTAGTTTAGCACTACAGCACACACTGCTACAATCTTCCGACCAATGAACAGGTACTACTAACTTTTTTTGACGTAATATTTAAACAACTATCATCTACAAGCGGCGAAGAACTCAATCCTAACTGCACTACGAACATGATTAATTAATTCCATTCATCCAATTTGGTTAGCAAACACTTGCAAACAGGTTTGGCTGCATTCTAGTTATAGTAATGCTTGCTGGGCTGTTCCAAACATTAATTTTTGTGTCAAAACGCCCATGCCTTTTCTTATAATGGAGTTTAATAGTGCATACGACCTTCCGGTCAAACATAAATCAAGATAAAAGACTGTAAATTCCGCACTTTATGATAAAGGAGCCTTTAGATTCTATGGCGTTAAGCTACTTTTCAGCCTTTTAACTGGAAAACCATTTCAATTGCTTTCAGTGTTTTGGAAATTCCTTCCTCAAGGATGTAGGCCCTGGATTAAAAGGCTCTCATGGGGAAGCTCGTTCTAGCTATAAAGATTAAAACTCTTGCTAACAGCATGTCCGTTTGGAAGGAACTCAAAGTTAATTGCGTGTACACACATTACACTACATTCAAACTTACTCTTGCAATCTGGCAGATTTTGAGCCATAGTTTTATGACGTCCGAGCTGATGCAGTGTGTTCATTTTTCATCATATGAGTACGTTCCTGTTCTCTTTACGAATATACTAGGATAGGATGAAAAGCATCCTGCCTAAACTCCAATTTTAATGTACAGAATGCAGTTCTGGTGTAGTGGTTACCATACTTGCTTCCTAAACCCAAGATCGCGGGTTCGAACCCGGCCAGGACCGATGGATTTTTTCGGGCGTAAAAATCCTAAGTATGGCTTCCTTCGGAAGGGAAGTAAAGCCGTGGGTACCGTGTCGTACATTTACGGCACGAAAAAGAACCTCAAGCCTGAAAGAAGAGGCCTCTGAGCAAAATTTGTCGGCCGTTTCACGCCCTGAGTTGAATGGGACGCTGATGACCTGAGCTGTTAAAGAGCGTCCATAAATAAATCAATCAATCAAAAAAAAAAAAAAAAAGAATACAGTTCAGGAAATAACCAACATTGATTATTGTATTCAAAGTTTTCGACCGTTAAGACCACGATAGATTAATGACTGCGGTTCAGACAGTACTATAACGACCGCCAAGCAATGTCAGTTAAGATAGCTAAGTTTTTGGACACATCAAAAGAGGAAATACACACAGGCTAGAAAGCTGAACCTTAATACCAAGTAGCGTTTGGCGGGCACCTGTTGCGTACATCAGCCATTACACGCCGGAGATCAAGCAACAGTCCAAACGGTCCAACTAGCTTCAAAGAAGGCGAGAGCATTGTACACTCTGTTGTGATCTTGAAAAGGGCAACATAATAAAGGAAGATTTCTACTAATTTACTTCATCCATTGCAGCAAACTGTGAAAGTACATTCTCCATCACGAAGTTCGTTAAGAATCGTTACAGAAGCAACGTCATAGACTTTTTCTTCTGAATATTCTCCGTCTTATAATAACAAGAATCAATGTAGACATCCCGGCCCTTGTTAGTGCTGCCAATCATCCTCATCTGTTTCATTAAATGTCTTCTCCTTCAGATACATTACAAGTATTGTTTATGTTTAATTAGTTTAGGAGCGGCCGCCATTGGATAGTAAATACTTTTATGGCCCTCAGGTTAATAGGAATTGGACACCACTGCGGTACACCATGGAGGCGGTATTTTCCGTTTTGTACTTTTAAATTAGCGAACAGGATACATGGTTGTAACCACTTCATCTATAAAAACATTTCAATATTAATTATGAGACAATCTGATTCGTTATGCACCAGTAAACATCTCTTATCCTGTATACTTTGTTCTGTTTTCATTTGATTGACCTTTTTGTGGCATTATGTATTATCTCATTTATTGGCATTGCATACTGTTGCAATTATATTGTAAAAGAAGTTATTATGGGCGATTGTTTAAGCACCGTTAGCGCGCAATGGTTTAGGATCATTTACTTTATAGTGTGAAAAAAGAAATGCCACTGCAAAGAGAACGTTTTGCAGGCAGTCACTTTGTTGACTAAGCTAGTGGTGCGTGTTTCCGCGTGCACTTAAAATGCACGCGCCTCGGGATGCATGTTGCAAATATAAACAAAGCCGAGGCAAGTGTTACAGTTTCTATTTAAATACACTGGAGATGGCATGCATCTCTTTGGGGCTCAAACGGGGTTACAACACGAATATAGCAAGTTTCTTAACTTTATTGAAAACATTTGAGCAGTAGAACAGTACAAATTGAAGTCACACAAACTCTTTTAATTGTTGTGCGAGGGTGCATTTTTATGTGCTGATTATCTAACAGTCAGAGAGGAATTTTGCCCGTCACAAGTTTTTCAAAAGCTTTGTAAAGAACGCGTCCTCCTCTGAAACCATTTCCGGAAGCACCAACGCCATTCATTTGAGTGAATTACGAAAGATTGTACCCTGAAAACATTTTTGAAAATTTTCTAGGCACCAAAAAATGAGAATAAAAAATAGTATACATTAATATTTGTATATAGCGGCCACAATTTATATTTTTTCCTCAACGAAAATCGGCTTATAACAATCTATTAACAAACAATTAATAGAGTTTGTTAACCAGCAAAAAAAGGACCATTGTGGGTGAGGGTTAACCTAAAGGAGAAATTTAAATTGCTCTAGCGGTCGAAATTTATGTTTTTTCTCAACGAAATATGCAATTTAAATAGAATAAGAAAAATAGTTTGTGAAAATCGACGAAATCAGACTAATATGAATGGGAGTTTACCTGAAACCCATTTTTTTTTTTTTGCATCGAAACTCTTATGTGTACCATTTAAATAAAACAAGAAAAATGATCATTGAAAATCAGGAAAATCGGACCATAGGGGAGCCTATTGAAAATAGACTTTTTGTAATCGTCGAGGATTAACAATTATGTATTACCGCAAGCGATAAACTAGTTGGTGTCATGTGGAAGAGTATGAGGGAAATAATCTACGCATGCGCATGGACAAATCGGGCTTACCCTTACAGACAGCGGCAGCAGTACCAAACGGCAGCGGAAAAAGCCGAATTTCAGGCAAATGCTGGAGCGAAATTAAGCGATGCACAAATCTTAAGCAGTAGTGATGCACTGTAAACTTGGTAGTGTAAAGTGTACAATAAATGCAGGCGGAGAGAACACAGAAAAACGAGCAATCGTACGTCTAAAACTAATTATGTAGCTTAAATGTTAATCACGCACCGTTTCAATTGTTATACAACTAAGTTCAGTTGGAAACGTCAAGCTAACAATATAACACGTAAAAAATAAATAATGATACGGGAAAGCATATACTGTCACGTCTGAAACTTGATACAGTATTTATAAGCTGGCACTCCAAATTTAATTAGAATGGTTAAAGTAATTGCTTTTGTGTAACTTCCTTATTGTAGTCATGAGTGTAATGTAATTTTATTTTTTGTACAAGTGTCGAGTTATTGAGTGTAAAATGTTATTTTCTCGCTAGAGTGCAGTAAGCTACTCCCAGCCGTAAAACCTGACCTGGGAATTTCGGATTGCATGAATGTTTGTGTAGAGTGCCCAAGCAAACGGCAAATCGATATTTTCTGAAGGAAATTCTTAAGTAGAGTCCGTGGAAATGATGTATATTTGTATTCTGTTAGAGAATTGTAAAGCAGGGTAGGCATAATAAAACATCGGCATCTACAGGGATGAAAAGACAGGCCGATAACCTCTTCAAGGGAAGAAGCCTGCAGTTGATATCTCCATGTAAAAGTCACGTAGACCATGTTTATTTACTTTTGTAATTTTGCGGCCCGCAGTCAGTTTTTGGAAGAGTATTCAGTGTGAAGCAGTATCATTATCAGTTTTTTTATCAAATAATCCTCTAATAAGAAATCTTATTAATCTCAAAGACTCCTTCTCCCATGGACATAAAAGTTTCCAGCAGCATAGAGTCTTAACAGTCTGTAGTCAACTGAACTGAACTGCTATACTCTTCCACTTAAATAACTGCCACTGAACGAAACTGTTTCCCAGTATGTTCGAATCACCATTAACATGCGCTCAGCCAAATGATAGCCTTCGCAAGTAGTTAGGATAAAGTGCGGTATTTTTCTACATATGTGGAATATTCCAAAAGTTCTCGGCCTGACTCAAAGATGTCCTTGAGATGACTTGTCCCTAATGATTTTACCATCCGTGGAAGACAAGGACAGCAGAAAACATGCCAAATTATGACAAAATAAATCTCACGACTTCTATAATTCTTAAGGTTTTGCTAAAACGACTCTACAATGGTGTGTAAATAGTTATATGTGTAGGAACGAGCGCAAGCTATCTTAAGGTGTGAGAAATAGCTATAACTGTGGGCATTTCTAGAAATTCTTGATTTGGTTTATTTACGGACGCTCTTTAACATCGCAGGTCATCAGCGTCCCATTGTATTCAGGCGTGAAGTGGCTAATAAATTCTACTCACAGGTCTCTTCTTTCTGGCAGTTTTTTTTTCGTGCCGTAAATGTACTACACGGGACGAACGGCTTTACTTCCCTTCCAAAGGAAGCCATACTTAGGCCAGAGGCGAGGCGTGTGTCGTATTTGCTAATGACTGGCCAGAACGAGCTGTCTCTTCCGCTCAGAAATTGGAGCTTTTAAACGGAATCCAAGTGAATTCCAGAGACGGTATGTGACATTCCACCCCAGTAGTCGAAACAGAAAACACTTCGAAGAAGGCAAAAACAAACCGTAATTATTACGGCTGTGCTACTGGAACAATTAAACGACGCGATCAAGCCGGCGCGCAAGTCTACGATTGCGATCTGAAAATAAAGTATGAGACCCTTCCTCATCCTCTGTACTCTCCGAATTAGGTTCACTTGGACTATCTCCTGTTCCATTATCAGCAGGAAAGAAATGTTCCTCAAATGTAGAGATTTTCTCAGAAACAAACGGACATTTCATAGAGCTGAAAAAATCTCTTTTGTGAATGGGATAAGCAAATTCGATGATCGTTGGAATAAGCGCTAGATTTGAAATACGGTCTTAATATCTGTTAATTAAGATGTAAATTAATTATACTGTTAAGTAGAGAAATTAGTTCCCCTTCCTAATAGGTACTCTGTTTATGTTGACGTGGGTGTCAGACACGTCATCTTTGCAGAAAGCGGAAAACTGTACACGTGTTTGGGTTTAACATAGCTCGTGCCGAGATTTACCGCGTCCTCTAGCTAATGCTTTTATTGACTGGCAGAAACTGCACGTGGCAGTATGCGTTTCTTGATGGCGATAAATAGGTCGGTTGCGATATTACCAGACGTGTCTGACAGGAAGGAAACCACCGACTTGTTGACAACGTTGCAGGCGTTCAACATGAAAATAATTAGAGGAGGTAGAAGTGAGTCAGTAGCAGTAATAATAACAAGGATATTATAAATAAGTTAAACATGAGTTTTGTGTAATTTACTTCTAATAAAATTTATTTATTGAATGCGGGAGTACGAAACACCTATCTCTCCATATACTGACCACTCAAAATGTTAACATTTCCGACTTTGTTCTACTTCCGGTCGAACCGGAAGTAAATCAGATTCTTTTATTTTAAATTAAATATCTAATATACAGTGTGTAGCAAATGCTTATACCGGTTTTAAATTTTAATTTTTTTTCTTTGCGATATACAATATAATTTTGAGTCATAACTTAAACGAAAAGATAAATTAATACATTTATTTTAAACTAGTGCGGGAATGCAAAATTTCCCCATCGTCGGATCGGTTGTTACTCGACTTTTCTCCGTTAGCCTCCGAGGTCCACAGATCTGATCCCCTGTGACTTTTTCTTGTGTGTGTACATAAAAGATAATATTCTAGAGAAGTAAATGTGGGCACTTTCTGAAAACCACGTAATGAGCAGTATTGAAAAATATAAAACATATAGTGTGTACACAAATATTATAGCGATTTTAAACTTATATTTCTTCTCTGCGGCATGCAATATACTTTTTAATCATAATTGCTACTTGCAGTTCTATCTGAGTTGAGACGGAGCATTATTGCAGCATTTGGATCGGTTACACCAGTCGTGCTAATGTTAGTGTCGCAAGAAATGGACTACCAGCTGGATGTATGCCATGTCTTACACCCCATATGAACACTTGTAATTTGTATTATTATAATGTGTGCCGAAGAGAAAAAATATAAGTTTAAAACCGCTATAATATTTGTGTACACACTATATGTTTTATATTTTTCAATACTGCTCATTACGTGGTTTTCAGAAAGTACCCACATTAGATACTTCTGTAGCGAAAACAAGAAATTTACCGTCTTTTGTCAGTAATAACAAATACTGTCCCTTGTTTATATCCATGGAATCATGTTTATTGATACAGAAACATCAAATTGAAGGATTAAATCTGACATTTAGTATGTTAAACAACACTATCTGATTTTCAGAAAAAGGAAACGAATTCTAATTTTAAGACAGATTACGATCTCATCGAAAGGCGGCGAATTTATTTAGTTAATACATGCGGGTCAACTCAATTCTACATATCACAATGGCAAGGATTGTAAACAAATTTACTTAAACTGTAAACATATAGGACTTACCCAAAATAAGTAACCCAAAAAATACATTTGATGAAAATATTTCATTGAATGTTCTCAGAGTGCTAAAATTGCAAATTTCTACTACAAATTTGTCATTAGAATTGAACATGAGCCAAAGTTCTTTGATGAAAATCCTTAAAAGTGCCAAGTCACGTCCTTATAAAATTCAACTTTTTCAGGAGCTTCCAGAGTTTGATCCTTACTGTTTTCTCAGTTGAAGGCATATTCTGTTGGAATTTTTTTTATACTAACACACGTTTTTCTACTGAGCCACTACAGGCGATGGACATTGATGATATACGAGTTGAAAAGATTGGGAAAGGTTTCTATTTTAAATGAAGGAAATGTTCCAGGCCTAAGTTTAGAGTACCTCCCCGGCATTTGCCATTTATGAGGACTGAAGGAAACCTGTAAAAATCCTCTCAGTCAGGAAGGACGGTTTTGGCGGGATTCGAACCCCAGTTCGCGCCTTAACGGTCTTGGCTACCCGTGGTGGTGAATGCGTTTGTCATCAGACACATCTGCCGATACTGGTCAGACGTACATCCATAATGGATGGAGGAGAACCATGCGCAGTATTCACAAAAACTTATTTCTAACAATATTTTCTCATTTTCCTTGAGCTAAATTTATGTTTATTCCTGAAAAGCACATTTTCGTGCTGTCTAATTATAACTCTTTGCAAAAACGTTATCTCCCGCCGTCTCTTCTTACCAATTCTATGCACAAAAGCCACACTCGTGTCTCCAAAACCATTCATTTTGTGCTAGTGAGACTTATGATCTAAGCCCAATTACGGCGTTTAGTACTCGGACTATCCCAAGTGCCTATTTATGAAAATGGAAAATGTTACTTCACCGGAAGTTTTTAATAGGTTTGTGTTGACTAGTTGTTGGATAATTAAGTGCATGTTTGTACTTACCTTGGATGCATTAAATTGTACTTTACTATAATGTGATTTGAATGCTCGCGTGTAAATCGTACCCCGGATTGTTAGGCAACTTCTCTGTCCTATCTGTGCTGGGGGTGTGCAGTGTTCTCAGGTAAACACAACGAAGAAAGCGAACGGATTTGTGGCAATACATGTGTGTACGTCACATATTTCCATTTTGTGATGCTTTCAACAGCCTTCAAGTATGAAATAAATACACGACTCTAAGTAGTAGTTTGAATGCTGCTGTTGTAGACGGAATTGTTGAAATGTTTTCCATAATATCTCTAGAAATGTTGAATATCTTTCAGATGTGTTGAGAGCTTAAGGACACGGCAATAACGTGTAACCTTGCAATCCGGGTGACCGCCACAAAATCCGAAATATAACTAGAAGTTTTTAAATAGGTAAAACAAGCAGATTTATTAGACTGAGTACTTGTTAGCGTGCTATTACGAGTTAAACTTCCCCGTTTTAGCGAATTCCGAATGAATGAATGAATTTGTTGTCATCACTATTATTATTATTATTATTATTATTATTATTATATTTTTAACGAATTTCGAAGCAATGTAAAAGCTATTGCGGTTGTACCCAAGGATTTCGTTTTGTATAATCTTTCCAAATCTCCATCGATATTACGTACTATGCACCGAAAAGGACAATATATATAATACACTTTTAACAATGTAACAAATTAATAGTAATTATAATAGTAGAAAGGGATAAATCACTAAGAAAAAGTCACAATTGAGATCGCTATATTGTGTATAAATATTTATCTATTATTCTTTTAATTTTTTTCTTACTTTCTCTGTGTTTTCTAATACTTTTTATTGTTTAATACATAAGGACTCCACGAGTCCGAAATATAGCGATCTCAAGTGTGATTTTTTCTTAGTGTTTTATCCTTTTCTACTATTATAATTACTGTTAATTTGTTACATTGTTAATAGTGTTACTTTATTTTTATTTTATATTATATATACCGACTTTTGGCATATAACCCTCGATTAACAAACGATTCGTCGAGTTTGTTGACTAGCAAATTGGATTATTGGGTTAACCTAAAGCGATGTTTTAAAATTGAAAAATCGCTTTATCTCAGCGAAATTCGGTAAAATTCTTTAAAATAAATTGATAAAAGTACTTTCCGAAAATCAGGGCAAAGGGCAATTAGGAGTGGAAGTTGACCTAAAAACCTATTGAGGGTTAAAATGAAATTAAAAAATAGCTGCAAGCAGCTGGAGTTTTACTTTTTTTTTTTTTTTTTTTTTTATAGGAAACTCAATATATGCTATTGAATTGAAATAAGAAAAATAGTGTCTGAAAATCAGGGAAATCGGGTCATAAGGAGTGAGGTTTTACCTGAAACTCAAAATTTAAAAATCGCTCAAGTGGTACCAATATTTGTTTCTTCACAAAAATGTTGATACACCATTTAAATAAAATAAGAAAAATTAGTTTTTGAAAACTGGGGAAATCTGAACATAAGGAGTAGGGATATACTTGAAAACCAAAATTTAAAAAATCTCTATTGCGTTTAATGTTTTTCTATATTGTTTTTAAAATAAAAGGACAAACAAATTCAACATATAAACTGTATTTATATATTTTATATTTAAGAAAATTATTGTCGTTAAGATAGCAAAAGTGGAATATTAATATGTGTTTGAGAATTCTGTTTGTATATACGAGCGCTCTGTAATAACTTCAGAAAACGTTTACGTTACATGTTAATAACATTTAAATTAAATTTCAAAGCCACTGAAAATCTATGTAACTTTCGATTGTTTTTATTTGCTTTTTACATTGTAATTGTTTTTAAATAGTAACATGTTTTTGTTTTATTGAAACATATGAACATCATCTTAAATACACAATGTAACTTGAAACTTTCTGTTATTTTTCTATGCAAAGATGACACCTAGGACTCATGAATATGATTACAGTTAAAAATGTTTAAAAATACTCACATAGTATAGCTTTCTATCAGTAGTATTTAATTTAATTTAATTAATAATATATCATTAATTTTTGTGGTTTAATCTCAATAATAATAATTGTAAAAACGAGACTTCTCTTTTGTAATACTTATAGATTGCAAGAATTCTAATTTTAAAGTTTTTTAAATTGCTGAGGAATTCGCTTAGTTTACGCAGCTCTTGCGTGACGGAATTTTTATTTACCCCCCCCCCCCTTTCCCCGGTAGCAGAAGTTGAAACATTTCTGAGTCACTTCTCAAGCGACAATAGACATCAGAAATTTGCGCTTTGTTGAATTTGTAAGAAATGGCCAATACGAGACAGTGGTACTAAACTTCTCACTGGAGAAATGTTTAGAATGCTCTTGCTGATTAGTTGGAAAGCGGCATGATCCGAGGGCAAGACTATTTGCTGTGATCGTCAACAAAAGCTATGATCCAAACGTTTATCATTAGATAGACACGAGGCAGTTTCCAGAAATTAGGCTCGAAGTCCAGTCGTGTTTACTTTAAAAATGTAAAACGCGTGACGCGCACTGTACACTCGTGTTCAAATGTTTTCCGGATCGTTACATTCGTAGGGAGGTATTGAAAGGGGACTTATTAAAGTAGTAGGAAGGAAAACTAGACCAATGCTGTTTCATGATTTAACACCACTGTATATTAATAACTTCCGAAATCACAAGCAACCGTGTTGTCGGCTTGTGGAAGGCCAGTTGTGACATTGCCAAATAATTGTAACAGTAGGAGCAGGAGTGTATTTATTACAGTAACACCAATGCAATTCAGTTCTTCGAAATGAGGCGTCTGTTTAGATATTTACGAGGGGCTTCAAAAATTTTACAGGTGTCACTTTAAAGTCCAATCTTCAAAACTTATTCTCTCAATCCTTCAAAGTACTCTCCACACACAGTTGTAGACGGTGCAACCACTTGTCAAAAGCACTACAGTACTCGGACTGAGATATTGTCAACAGAGCTGAATTTATAGCATGAGCAAGGTCCAGTACTCGTTTAAAAGGTTTTACAGCAATGCAAGATTTAACACTAGGAAACAACCAAAAGTCGCAAGGCTGTAAGTGGAAGGTCAAGTAGATGGATTTTGGCGACTTTCAGTTTCTTTAAATTTGCAGCTTACCTGTGAGGAGATGCATTGTCGTGCAAAGGTAACAGCCTTGATGTTTCTCTCTTGTACAGCGACGTCTCGGTTCTTCAAATAAAGGATCCAAAATATAAGTGGCATAGTATTCTCCATTCATTGTCATTCCTTCTGGCATGGTGGTTCATAGTTGCAGAAAATAGCGATATTCGCTTCCGAACACGAAAATCTTGTCGAAGAACAACTGGTCTTGGGTCATTCTCATTTACCCACACGTAGTTCTGAGCTTTATTTGGGGTGATATAGAAATAAAACTTAACTTTCATCACCAGTGTATACATCTGTCAAACGTTTAGGACCATTTGGTGGAAACATGCTCAGCAGTTTCCATACACTTCCTATCTTCTCTTCATTGAGTAGGGAATGTAGAATCCAATATACACAGATTTTTCACTACTTTAAATGTTCACGACTTTCAATGATACCAACACTGACACCCATTTCGATATTTTTCAACAGTAATATCTCGATTTTCCTCCACGAAGTTCCTCACTCTATGAATTGTTCTTTCGTTCACAGCTTCCTAAGGCCTGCCAGAGGTGGAGTTGCGTTTCAAAGTCTCTCGCCCATCTTCAAATGCTCGAATCCAAATTGCAGTGATATAAAATGGACATACTTAATCACCATGAACAGCTATCAAGTCCTCGCAGTGAAAATGTAGAATGTAAAGTTTTCTTTAGAAATATTCGTAATTTTTCATCAGCTATCGACACAGAACTGAACTCAACAGACTGTACGGCAGTGACTATGCAAGTATAAACTTGCACATATTTTGATAGCTTAAGGTCCATTGTTGCCAGCGGCGTTAGATTTATACAGACACTATTGTCCAATAATAGAATAGGCGGTTGCAAAGCAAAACTTTTTGAATGCCCCTCTTAGTGATAGGGACATAGTTTCTTTAGTCTGTTAAAAATTAGAAACACCAACTTCTGGAAATGTCCGCAGATGTTCCACTACAGAAAAGATGTAATTTTTAAAATTAATTGGTTTTTGACCGAGTTTAAAGTTCCCAGTGATACCAAATGAAGCCCTAAACACCTTATTACCTCTTTCACCACGCCCATTTAAAATATATATATCCAGAAATAGACTTTGTGTTGATATGTAAGTTTGTAATGTGTGTGTAGTGCGCGTGCGCGCACTGGGACATAGAAAGACTTCTAGAAAGTGATTTGAGACTATTTAAATTCTGTGGCTCCTGATTTCAAAACTCTGGTACCTTTACTGATTTTAATTGAAGAGATGAATAAATGTATGGTTCAACTTGTACGGTAAAAGAAAAGTTTAAATATTGATTCTTTCCTATTGCTGTGCAATTTAGGCCCGAATAGAATTGTGTCACTACTTAAAATATTTCAATAGTATCAAATAAATAATTTTCATTGTGTGGTTTATATTAAAATGTGACTTGAAATATGTAAATGAGCCATTTACATATTTAATTTTGGTTTTAATATTTTAAATGTAGCATTAATATATAATAAAGTGATTGCGTAGCCCAAATTTTTAAGCATTGTATCGTCATTTTAGAAAAGAATCCTAAGGTAGTCCCAATTAACTTGGCTACAGCAACTTTAGGCAAATTTAAGATTGTTAAACATTTTGTGTTTTACTCAAGTCTAGATCTTAATGAATTGAATCGAAAATGTTTGGTAGCCACTGCTATAAACATACCTAAATCAATAATGGCATATTTTTCGCACAAGAAATCACTAATTTTAACTTGTAAACCATTTCATGATGGCGTCCTAAAACAGTTTAATCGCTAGCCCCTCATTCGAAGAAAAAGACATCTCACGTCCCTGCTTGGAACGCTGCCCACCAGCGAAACACTTGAAGCGACCATGGGCAATAAACCAACAGAGTTTGCTCTCTTTTACTAAACAGTTGGCATGACAACGCTTGTGCCACTCAAATCGCATCTTGTAATGCATGTCACATGTTGGCACGGATGCAGTGAAAGAACGTACGAGGACGGATTGATAAGTGTGATAAAATGCATAGTAAATATTTCTTTTTGCAAAAACAAACATTTATTTCTCAACAAAATCTCCATTGAGTTGAATGCATTTAATTTAGCGAGATTCCATTTTTTTTTTAATCCTTTGTGGGGGGTCCTTTCGAACTGTGCATAATATTCGTTTACAGCACAAAATAACTGTTCATTAGACGATTATTTTTTTGCGACCAAGGCAATATTTGAGGTTAGGAAAGAGAAAAATGGCAGGCACGTGGGTTCAAATCTGGGAAATGGGGTGAGCGTAGCCCGTGCACAGTTGTAGATGTTCCAACGACTGGCCAATGGCACTAAGTTACTCTGACTGAGATGTTGTCAACAGAACTGAATCAAGGTCCTGCACCCATTTAAAAAGTTTTCCAGCAATGCAAGATTTACTGGAAAATAATCAGAAGTAGCACGGTGCAAGGTTGGGGCTGTAGGGTGGATGGTCAAGGTACTGGACTTTGGCGACTTCCACTTTTCTCATATTTGCAGCTGATCTGTGAGGAGACGCATTGTCTGCAAAAGCAACAGCCTTGAAGTTCCTGTCTTTGGAACGCCTTAGCTCTTAAAATAAAGGATTCAAAATATAAGTGTCATAATATTCTCCATTCATTGTCATTCCTTCTGACATACAGTCAACAACTGATGGTGCGTCATAGTTGAAGAAAACAGTGAACATTCGCTTCCGAGCACGAAAATCTTCGAAGAACAAACTGATCTTGTGTCATTCTCATTTACCCACAAGCAGTTCTGAGGTTTATTTGGGTTGGATAGTAATAAAACGAACTTTCATCGCCAGTGCATATATCTGTCAAACGTTTAGGAACATTTGGTGGAAACATGCTCAGTAGTTCCCTTGCACATTCCTTTCTCTTCTACATTGGTTAGGGAATGTGGAACCCATTTTTCAGTTTTAAATGTTCATGGAATACACTGTCGGTGTTGCAAACATTGAACCCCACTTCCATACTTAGCTTTTCAACAGTAATATATTGATTTTCCTCCACAAGTTCCTCGCTCTTTCAATTGTTTCGTCTTCACAGCTTCCCGAGGCCGACCAGAGCAAGGATTGTCTTTGAAAGTGTCTCGCCCATCCTCAACTGATCGAATTCATCTTGCAATGACACCAAATTAAAACGCTTGATCACCATGAACACTTACCAACTTTCGTTCTTTCTTTCTTTTTTCAGACCTTTCACCAAGCTTATAGCGTGTGAAAATGTTTTCTTTTGAAATATTCTTAATTTTTAATAACTATAGGCACTTGACTGAATGAATGGTTTTTAACGCCCGTTTTTGCTACAGAGGCACCACAGGCGGTGGACACTGATGATACACGAGATGAAATGATATATTGGGAAAGGATTTATTTTTATGGAAGGAATCGTTCCAGGCCTAAGTTTAGGGTATCTCCCCGGCATTTGCCATTTATGAGGACTGAGGAAAACCTGGAAAAAACCTCAGTCAGGAAGGACGGTCCTGGCGGTATTCGAACCCAGACCTCCCGCTCACGAGTCCGAGACTTAACGACCTCGGCCACCCGTGGCGGTCACTTGACTGAACTTAGCAGACTATACGGTAGTGACTCTGCAAGTTTAAACTTTCACTCATACATATTTTGGTAGGTTAAGTTTTATTGTTACATTTTTGCAGGACCTAACTGTCCAATAATGGATAGATTGGTTGCAAACTTTTTTGATGTTTCTCCTACATGCAGATTATTTTTAAAATATGAATATAATTTCATCATAACAAGCGTGCTCTTAAAAAAACCTTATCAGTTGTTATAACTTTCGCGTGGTTAACAGTTTACATAAAGATACACTGATGTTAACGTTACAAGTCTATACTGAGGCGGAAGGATGAAATAAACTCTACGGCACCACATGACCCATCTTCCAGTTAGACATATATTTGGGAATAAGGTTGCGGGAATTGCTGAGCTTAAAGATCCACTGCTCAAGTACCAGTAAGCAAATTTTACTAGGAAAATGCGCGATTTTATAGTACAAGGGTCAAAAATAAATTTCCCTATAGTAATACTAGTGCTTTATTTACTTATTTCTTGTGTGTAGTATCTAGAATTAGATATTGGAGAGAAACTGTTCGATCTATTCCTTTTCAATGACTTATTCTGGGAAATGTCCTAAAGGTAATTTTGTTAATGTTAAAACATAGTGAATCAATACATAAACACTTTGACAAGCATACATTCCTGATATTGGTACTCCAGTACTCAGACCTACAATCAGTAAACGCCACTAACTTTACAACTTTAAGTAATTTCTTACCCACACTTTTGTTTCAGTGTGAAGGACTTTACTAATATCAAGTAAATACAATATATAGCTTATGTTGTACTTATACGTAGCTTGTGTACGGGCTGTCAGATCAAATATATTCGAGTTGCGCTCTGTCATTGTCGTAGGATTAAAATTGAGCTTCCATATTATTTTTTATAGCACCACACTTTTTTTTTGTGGTAATGTAAAATCTGTTGTTTCCGTTTAGTTTTAGTAGAACTGTCAAATATTTGTTGTTTGTAAAATAAATGTTAACTTACCTTACTTGCTAAAATTATTACGTACCCCCCAGCAGAACTCAACTTACCATAGGTTGAGAGCCCCTGACCTAGACTGTGAAATAAAAATAAGAATATATATGTATATATATTTTTTTTTTTCCTTCCTGCAACCTTCAAGAGAGGAATGTGCATAAGGTGACACGAGGAGGAAAACTGGACGGTATTGCGTGTAATAATAATTTATAAGATTTTTTTTTGTTTACTGTAGTGGTTAACCTTCAACCAAAGAATTTAACTTCTGCTAATCCCATGCTGTTTCCTTTTTGAGTTCATCCCCTCAAATTCGACGTTATTCTGTTTCGCATTCTTTCATAAGTCAGACTTTTTCGATCACTGGGCCAGCATTTTAATAAATTCTACATTCCAGAATAATGATAATTAAGAAATTAGTGTATTAAATCGGCTAGTACATTAAAACTTTAGCCACACCACGTGTAACGTGCGAGTCCGTCGCTCTGTTTACATCTAAAACTCTACATTTGTGTTATAATAGCGCCTGCCTGAACTGAGAATGCATTTATCTGACTAATGACCCCTTCAAATTACATTAACACACCTTCTGTGGGTTTCTTGCTATAAGACAGGTTAACTTTTCTAAGTCTTCATTCTTCACACTACAAGTTGTTTGTTTTCTACTTTCATAGTGCGACCGTGCGACAGATTATTGACCTGTTGTAGCATTAGAAGGGGGTTTGAGGTCACCAAAAACACACCGCTGTGTAATGATGCGCTTGAGTATTGCTGCTGCTATAGCAAAATATCCATTCTTCTGGTATTATGCGGCGTAAAAATGTTAACCTATACAGCGCTGACAAGTGATTTAAAAAATTAGAACATTCTAGAAGTTTTCAGTCGAATCGTTTTACGCTTAACTTTGCTTGTTGTTATTCAATAGTCGCTCAAATTTCATCTTGTAGAGAGGCTTATGAGCAGAGCCCGGAAGTTAGGCAAAATGCCTTTACTATCTGGGTGAACATGTTTCCGTATTTTTGGGGTCAGTAGGGTCAGTTTTTATTTAAGTTGTAAACCCCCCCCCCCTCTTTTTTGCCTGTTTTGGATCATTATGAAACATTTTATGTGATAATTTACACATTTTAAAAAACACGTTAAGAATTTCAAAATATCGAAGTGAAAAAAGTTGTAAAAATTAAATGGCTTCTTCACCTCACAAAAATATCCATTGAATATCTTGTTATACATTTATTTCTTTTCAAACAGTCAAAATTGTTTTCCTCAACCCATTCTCTTAAGTTCATTAAATAGCACAATCTTCATTAGTGAAAGGGAACACACGGTTACCAGGAAATAGAGAGAATGAGGGAAGTACTGTAGTTTTGAATAGTCCTGGCGAATTAACTTGTACTAATATGCGCGAAATAATTTTAGGAAATTTGTGGTGGGGGTAACTTCTAAGTTGCATAAATGTAACAAACATTTGCAAGCGAGAAAGATGAGAGCGGTACAGCTGTGCAATAAACAGCCCCTACAATGTGTTCAGTACGGAAGTGAGAGAGATACTGATTCCCCTATAAACACATAAACAGAAAATGAACTCGACCAGAAGCTACTGCGCATCTTTTGCTCATTCGCCAGGACTATTCAAAACTACTTTACTTTGTCTTAACATTTCCATGATGTCCTGAAAGGTGACTTTTCTGTTGTTTTAAATGTGTTTCAATCACTTCAGTGGAAGTAGAACGTTCTTTTCCCATGATGAAAAATGTTCTCTATGACAAGCGGCTGACTATGACAGTTGATACCTTGAGAAAATATCTTGTTGCAAGAAAAGAAAGCTTAAGTACTTTAATTATGTGATAAAGAAATTATTAAGTATCTTAAATACCTATTAAAGAGTAATATTAACTCTCTTTTCACTTTTAATAAATGCCTATTTTATTTATATTGCTGCCTATTTTTAGTATTTGAAGTGCCTTTTTGCTTGCCTATGTTAACCAAATTAAATGCCTGAACTTCCGGGCTGTGATTATTTCTTTTCATGTACATGTTCTCATTTCATTAGTTGTCAGCCCTTACTGAATGAAAGGTAGGGAAGTTTCGTGTGAATTCTGGAAGCAATTGCCTTATATCTTTTTGTGTTGATTGAATTTAAAGAAAATGAACATTATACAAAGTTTAATTTTTTCCCCGGTCATTGGAAGAGAAATTTGAAATTAAAAACCTGTGTGGACCGATTCCAAAGTTTAATTTGAGTAAAAAATTAAGTTCAAAACGTAGGGGGTATACGGCGCTTTCTGTACAGACAGACTTCATACTACAGATTCTAGGCTTTAATCTGCGAGCATTCGAAAAGTTTGTTACCATGAAAAAACGGATTATTTTATAAGTAGATACGTTACTATGGTGTTTTATTAAATTCTGCTTCTTTTGTGTACATTCAATCAGTTACTTAAGCGTATTAATATTCTAATGTTTTCTGTCTATATTTAGCAGTAGTAAAATTGTGCACTTCGATTGGTTCCGTTCTTTGCATTAGAAACTCGTAGTTCTAGCCTTATTTAGATAAAGCACCGGTTTGTTGTCGCAGTTTATATATATATAAATATATTGTGCAGCTCGTGTGTGGCAAATATGCGTCGATACCGATGCACATACGATACGACTTTGAACGCATTGCATGGGTCACCGTTACACGTGCGCTTTCTGAACAGTTGAAATCTCTTTTGCTAGCACAGCGTGCTATTGTGCTGTTTCATGCTTTGACTTCCCTTGCAGAACATTTGTAATTTGCCGCTCTCTAGAACAGGTATTTCATTCTGTCAACACATGAATAATGCCTGCAACTGATATTTGTTTATTTTTGTTAGCAAGATGCAGTTTAGATTACCATAGCGGAAGTATGTCTTGTGTATACTACAGAGTAATGAAAATGAATAAACAAGCGCATTTTCCTAGTTATATACCGCTCTTGTAAAGTGTTTTATATGACATAAAAAGTCAATTCGGGACATGGAAAGGCTTGTTTAATTGGTTTGGTTTGTTCATGGACGCTCTTTAACATTTCAGGTCATCAGCGTCTCACACAAATCAGGGCGTGAAACGGCCGATAAATTTTGCTCAGAGGCCTCTCTTTCAGGCTTGAGGTTCTTTTTCGTGCCGTAAATGTACGACACGGGACCCACGGCTTTACTTCCCTTCCGAAGGAAGACATACTTAAGGTTTTTACGCCCAAAAAAATCTATCGATCCTGGCCCGGTTTGAACACTCGATCTTGGGTTTAGAAGGCAAGTATGGTAACCACTACACCACCAGAACCGACATAGGACAGGGCAGAGAGGCTGAATTGCCTAGTTATAATTCTCTGAAATTTTAAAGGTTATAAAATACCATTAACTTCTCGATTTTTTAATAATTTTGTTTCTTTGAAGTAGGCTGTGCTGAAATTATTTATTTTTCATTTGAGCATTTTCAATGCAATTTTAAATTTTATGCAGTGTAACAAAAGTTTTTGTACAGTTTTCAGCACAGAAAAGTGATGTAACACGAGCTTTCACCAAATGTTGTTCATTAAACAAGTGAAATACGGAAAGTTATTTTTGGCCTGCAACTGAACGAATGCTGCTCGGGTTAAGGTTCAATCACGGCTGCGTCGATGAACAAATTCCTCCTCCGTTTCTACCACCACAACTTTGATTAGCAATAGCAACATTAGTTTTATTTCATATTGAGTGCTTTTAGGAATTAAAACTATTTATTTTTGGCATAAGTTCTAAAAAGTAGACATATTGGGTATGTCCTAAAAGTCAGTCATTTCATTTCCAATTCGTCGATCCACCACAGGCGATGGCACTGATGACATATGAGATGAAATAATATACTGGGAAAGGATTTTTTTTTGTAAGGAAGGAAACGTTCCAGGCCTAAGTTTAGGGTACTCCCCGGCATTTGCCATTTATGAGAACCGAGGAAAACGTGGAAAAAACCTCAGACAGGGAGGACGGTCATTGGCGGGAATCGATCCCCAGACCTGCCGCTCACGAGTCCGCGCCTTAACGACTTCGGCCACCCGTAGCGGTGTATATAGGAGCGGTTCATCCTCACCAAAGCATGTGTAATAAATACAGTCGGCTGAGTGATATGACAGGCCGCGAGCTGTGGAGCGGGAATATTGGCCAAGGCTGCCTTTCTAGAGCAAAATTTGCAATACCACACTTATTATTATTCTTATGTTTGTGACAAACATTCAGCATCCGGCAATCAATCCCGGGAAGGGGGGATGGTGTGACACTTGCAATCAGAAACTGAATCATAGTTCACTGAAATTTCCTTGAACTCTTCTGGTACCATTATCACCATTTCTGGTGAATTGTGACAACTCCTAGCTTACGAGAGAGAAGTGTACAGGCTTCACCTGAACTCATTACCATACTAACATAATTGCATTTTGGCAAACTGCAAGATTACTGATGCAGTAATAAATCATCCACAGGTAAATGTATGTAGGGTAGAAAACTTCCTGTATCTGTACAAACCTGTTTCTCTTAAGCCATTTATTACTCTGCACGAAGTTCACCTAACACATCTTGCCATTGTCTTTTATGATATTGTCTCATGTTTAGACGGCTATTTGCAGGCAATCATTTGCAAATAACCGCAGTTTGTATGGAGAAATCAACAGTTTCAAATTGACATTCTGTAACGTCAAGAAGTTAGGAATCACTTAGATATTTCTGTGCTGCACTGCACTGGTGGTCTAATATGAAGGATGCAAGGGGGAACTAGAGTTAGTTTTTATTTTTAGAACAGTATAATTTAGATTATAAACATTTCGTTAGGTTCTCAGTGAGTTGTTAACAGATTTTATTTCAGAATTTTAAGGATAATTTAAAATCAACGAAAGTTTACATATTGTATTATACTGGGCGATTTTTCCTTCTCGAGACCGATTCACGTGCAGTTGACAGTTGAAGGAGCTCTGATGTTCTTGTCTCGTTCCCACGCTTAAAAGCCGGCCAGGGAGCTTAGGGAAGGTGAGTACGCGTTTAACTGTAGGACTTATTGGGGCGTGTTCTTGGGTGATGTGTGACAGTGTATTAAGTATTCATTAGCCGGCGAAATACAGTGTATTATTTAAGTTAATATGGCTCAATTCAGATTGCTTCAAGAGAGATTCCCTGATAAAATCGAAGTTAGATTCATAGATTAGTGAAACGGGAGAGAAAACACACTCAACTGGGCACATACTCGCACAAGAAACCTTAGGTAACATTGGAAATGCTCTGGAACATTTCCCTAAAAATCACTTCGAGGTCTTTCTCAGCAAACGGAAATTTATTATTCCTCTGTTCGAACGACTGCAAAGCTACTGAAGTCAAAACCCTATAATATTACTTAAACCGGGCGACCCTGCATCTAGGAATAGGGTTTGTGAATGGATTTTGGATAGTGTGCATGACTTAGAAATGTATCCTAATATAATTTTCTTTACGGGCGAATCTAATTGGGCATGTTAATTCATATAACAACCGATACTAGAGTTTACAGAAGCCTAATCTTCTTCACGAGGAACCTAAGAGATTAGAAATGTGCTGCGCCATTAGCGGCGAAAGGATAACAGCCCGTATTTTTTTTTAAAAGAAACAATGGTGATAGTTATGAACAAAATATTTTGTAATCTCTTTTCAGTGAAATAAAGGGAACGTGGGTTCACGAATTTCCAACAAGATTCTACAACGGTATATACAGATCCCGTCTCCTTGCATGCTACACGAGTGACATTATTAACAGCTTATGGCCCCCGATCCCCCAATTTAATACCCTGGTATTTTATCTCTGAGGACGAGGGCATTAAAGGAATCTTGTACAAGATAAACACACACATTAGATGAACTGAAAAATAACATTGGTGAAGAAATGTCTTTCATTTGTCAGGAGCAACTTCAGAGGGTAATGGTTTATTTCTTAAACCGATGCCAGAAATGTATGGAAAATGAAGGAAGATAGTTCCAGCATTATGTTGCTTCATTTTTTTTTTTTTTTTTTTAACGGTTTAACGCCCGTTTTTATTATTGAGACACCATAGGCGGTGGACACTGCTGAAATGATATATTGGGAAAGGATTTTTTTTATAAGGAAGAAAATATTCCAGGCCTAAGTTTAGGGTACCTCCCCGGCATTTGCCGTTTATGATAGCTGAGAGAAACCTGGATAAACCTCAATCAGGAAGGATGGTCCTGCGAACCGCAGACCTCCCGCTCACGATTCCGCGCCTTAACGACCTCTGTCACCCGTGATGGTGTTGATAATAGTGAGAAAATGTACCTTTTAAGTGTTAGTAATTACTACACGACAATCTTTAGCTTCTGACTTTGTGCTAAAGAAAGTCACTTCACTTCCAAGCGATAAACGAAGTTACAAGAAGAAGATAATTGATATCACTGTACTCTTTAAGTTGGCAGTACTGTTACTAATGCCATGAAGGTAGCAGAAGAGTGCAAACAAAATGCGATCACAGTACCGGTTTAATAATGGCCACCGCTCTTGCTACGTGCACGAAAGAAAAATAGCTTTCTGTAGCAGTGAAGGCGTAAAACCAATTGAAATCCATTGATAAGTAAATGTTCAGCCTGGTGATGCAGCAAGTGTGGGGAGAGCCTTCAGTAACACACTCTCTTCGTCTGCATCAGGCACACCCAAGAAACAGTTGCACGTAGTGCTGGAAAATAACGTTGTGATGGTGGACGAAATAGCGCAGTTCTGAGCATTAATCATGGCTCAGCACGCCACATTATTCACGACATGTCCCAGTTTCGGAAAGTATCTACAATTCCATAACTTAAACAGCAACGGGTTGATGTCTATGAAGAATTTTTGCAGCCTTTAGAAGCAGAAGTTTTATGACTTCCTGTAAGAACTCCCACTGGATGTAAAACTTGGGTACACTCACATAAATCCAAAACAAAGAGCAAAAAAGCAATGTCAACATTTCTCATGGTCAAAATCAGGCGATGCATGGAGTGGCTGTATACCTAACCACTATACTTTTTAGAGGAATTCAACGTGCATTGAAACCCAAGGAGACCAGGTAGGAAGATGATAAGAGTATGCACTACATTTGTTCAATAAATTATATTTAAAATATTTAACACTGAAGCATGAGGGTAGGTCATTAAGTATATTAAAAAGTTTAATAGTTAAGACAAAATATATCATACAAAATGAAGCCACGTCCCTTAGCTACTTTTCAACAAAGGAACTAAGTCCCTCAGCACATTTCTCCCATTGTGTCACCATGTTCATAGAACTCTGTCTTTTGGGAGCATAGTCTTCTGCGCATAACCGATCGGAATTGAAGCGTTGACCGCCTAAGAATTTCTTTATTGGGCCAAGAAGATGAAAATCCGGACTGTATGGTGCATGCCGGAGCACCTCCCAACAAAATTTCACAGTTTTGGTACGTATAGAAGCCGCAATATGGGGGCGGGCATTGTCCTGGAACAGTCTGACATTTGCTGCGTTGCGCTTGTCACGAAGGGCACGGTGCAACATTCACAGTGGTGCCTTGAGTACCAGAAAGAAATTTCACCCACCATGCATATCCCAGAACACGGTCACTAACACTGTTTTTGCAGATACAGTAGCTAGGCAACTATAATGCTCCATAGTTCCTACGGGTTAAGGTTTTCATATAGGAATAATAATATTCATTAAACTTTCACGACCGACGTTGTTATACTTTAAAATGACTGTCTCACTCATGTGACGTCATTTTAAAATCGACTAAAGAAACGAAACAAAAGTTTCAATTTTAACCATTCACAGCCGGATTATCGAGTGAAATTTTCGAGGAAAAAATATCAAATCCGTTTTATTATGCGACGTGCATTTGTCTTGTAGTCAGTGTAGCCCCTCCACTATATAATTCCTGAGCACGCATCACTGCCCACATTTGTTAACAGGCGGTGGGAAGCTATTGGTAGCAATAAAAGCATGAACAATCGTCAATCATAACACAAAATGGAGAATTCTTCAAAGCGTTTTGGTGATGCGTCAAATGTGCAAATTGATCTTATCATTAGAGATTCCAAATCACAGAATACAAACACTGTATGTTAGCTTCTCTCTCTCTCTCTCTCTCTCTCTCTCTCTGTCTCTCTCTCAGTTGGAATTAGAAAATCGAACGGTAGCGACTGCAATAGTCGACTTTTGTCCATTTCAGTCTCACGGTATCTGAATAGAATAGATATTTATAAGTATAACATTTTATACAAGTGTTGATATTCTGTGCGCGAATTTCGAATGTATGTCACTTTTATTCTCAAATTAATCATGAAATAGTCCTAAACCGGTATTTTGCTCTTCTCTATTGGCATTATTGACAATGGGCATTCTTCTGTCGCAAGATTGCTAAGTACAAATATACAATTGTTACAATTTTATAAGCCAAGTTTAGAGGAATTATATTTAAATACTTATTTTATTCTTGAAATAGTTCTAATAAATATCACTCAAGGGTCTGAGCTTTCCAGACTCTATGCATTCGAATTTATTGCTAATCTCAGACCCCCCCTCGTGATATTACTTGGATAATTATCGGGCTATTTTGTGGTGGTCGTTGGTTTAAATTAATTTAAAATCCAAAGCTTTCGCTGACGTTATGATTGGCATCATCAGTGGACTGAAAGTGTGTGGAGAAGTGGGAGGAGGTAGAAGTGTTCAGAGAGTTATTTGTTGACTAGTAATGGACGCCACATGTTGCTTATTTGAAAATAATTGTCTTTGTTTATACACTCACCGAGGGGGGGGGGGGTGAAATAAAGAAACAAAAAAAAAAACCCGACCATCTACAATAGTTACTGAAAATGAAGTTAATGTAAATTTCGTAGTTATTCCACAAATAACATTGTTGCAAAGATTACACTTTAATGAACTTGTAACACACGAATTCGCACTTGTTATTATCAATTTTGAGACAGTGACATTCATAAGCGAAAGATAATATACTTTGGTCAAAATTTTCTCTAAACGTTTCTCAATATTTGTTCATAAAATTTTTAAAATAGAAGCTACATTGATGCACATAACGTATAACAAAACAAACGCCCTCTAGTCTTAAGTACGGCAGCCATTCTCTCGGTTATGTTTCTGATGTCTCTTTGGTCGATAATACTGTCCCATTCTTTTTGGATCTCCTGTAAGACCTTCATGACAGAATTACGACCTCAAATGCAGCTAAAACTATTTCAGAGACGTTTTATAAGGTTTAGGTCGGAGCTGCGAAACTGGAAAGTCCAGTCGAACAATCCCCACTTCATCAACATACCGCGATACGACATGCGCTGTGTGTGGACGAGCATTGTCGTGCATGAATATGAATTCATCTCCAACAAATGGAGCATAGGGCACTACGTGATCGGCGAAAACACTGAGCTTACTGTTCTTAATCAACACTAAATCGGTTCAGGCCTGCACACCATCTCAGAACCTCAGCCGAATGGCGTCCTTTAGGAGAATGTGCACTTTGCGAACCGCTCTCCAGGCTCCTTCCCTACCATCTGGGGGTTTCAGGAAGAACCTGGACTCATCCCAGAACAACACAGAGCTCCACTGCTGCATAGTCCATTGGGCGCGGTGATGAGGGTGACTCTGAGCTCTCTGGCCAGAACTGGTGACGTGACTGAAGGAAGATCTTGTTCTACAAGGCGTCGTCCTCTCGCTTACATCAAAACTTCGCAATGTTGTAAACGATTCCAAGTTTCAACCTGGGAGACGAGAAGAGTTTAAATTGAATGTGGATTTAAAATAATTGTAAAGCTCATAGTGTCAATTTGAGTTGATGAACACGTAGTCGCTAATGTCTTAAAAGAGAATATTCATTTGCTAGCTGAAGCAAGGTAATTGTCCTGTTCCACATAGGTATTACAAGTGTATGGTTGTAGTTATTAGTAAAATTCTGTTTCACAAAGGTTTCTGCTTCACTTGTACTTTAAAACTCCATACGAACAAGTGTACACATTCTGTTCAACAGAAGTATTACTCGGGCACTGGTAATTTGTATAAATTTCTCTACAAGTGTAGGAATATTGATAACTTCAAATACTAACAGAAAAATTATTATCTTTTTAATAGAATTTTGGGAGTTAATTGACCTAAATATTCTAAGTATTAACGAAAGTGATGATAATAATGTGTAGGAATATAAAGAAAGAATAAATAATGATAAAGTTAGGTTAAGAGCAAATAAAGTACAGCTTATGATTGATATTGAGGTTTTCTGCTCCAAATGCATATTTCAGACCAGCATCCTAGTAAATGTATTTTTAAGGTTATTCCTACATGCCACGAAAATGATTTCTTTTCGTTTATTCTCTAATAAAATCTCTTTTGACACAATTTTTCATGAAAACATGATTGTCAGGCAATATAAACAAATAGATGTAAATGATCAAATGGACTAATAAAATAAATGACACAGAGCAATCGGAAATCTCGATTCTTCTGCAACCTCTCGCAGATGAAATTGACGCTCCTAAATTTAGCCTTATGGCACCGTTGTCTCAAAGTAGATTATTACGCTTGAATATCGATAAAGGCGTAATAATTATCATTGTCTGAGAAGAAATATAAGATCTGTCAAGGAGAGATGACAATAATACATTAAAAACCCCTAAGAACTGGACATAATGTAATTCAACATATGGCAAACAGCTGTTCCTTCATCTTGTTCTTACACGACGTCACTTGTAACTTTTTACTAATACTTTACACGTGTTGCACCTCTTTCGTGGAACAGAAAGTTATTACAAGAACTTTTATGTTTTAGACCATACTTTTGTGGAATAGGGCCCTGGCAGGAGGCGTTCAGGAAAAGAAAAACTTGTAACCACTGAATGATTGTGATATTCTTTCAGCTACCACTTTCGCCCTTCACGTATTTCATACGGGCATGACTCATCGCCGAACTGGAGTTAAATCTTTTTTAAACATCATTACCGGGTATTGAAGTGGATTAAGGATGACAAATGGAAAGCTGGTTCATTGCAACTGAGGACCTCGGGAGTGCAGTGACATATAGGGTGAATTGTTATTAGGTTAACCATGTAGAAAATTAACAAGTATTCTTGACAGTAATGTAATAATGGCAAGAGTAAATGACGCCACATGTCATATAGACGGGTCGTTGCTCGATTGTCTGGCTGCCTGAATTGCCTTGTAGAAACTACTTTTATATTCACAATACAGTCTGTCCAGGTGGTGTAGTGATAAACATACTTGCCTTCTAAACCCAAGACCGCGAGTTCAAACCCGGCAGGATCGATTGATTTTTACGGGCGTAAAAATCGTTAAGCATGGCTTCTTTCGGAAGTAAAGCCGTGGGTCCCGTGTCGTAGATAAAGAACCTCAAGCCTCAAAGAAGAGACCTCTGAGCAAAATTTGTCGGCCGTTTCATGCCCTGAATTGAATGTGACGCTCATGACCTGAGATGTTAACGAGCGTCCGTAAATAAACTAAATCTTAACATATTAACAATACAGATTGGTCCATAAGATGGTAGTTATGTTAGTAAACCAGTGTCACTATCTGCTTATCTTTAAATTTTAACTGATTTCAAAGCTTCCCGGGGCATGCGGTAGCTCTTTCCATTATCCTAGCTAAGTATATCCCCTAAAAATTCGATCACTGCCGGGATTCGAATCAAGGGGTTTTCCGCGCGGGTGCTCTAATCACTATTGTGCTCTCCAAGCACGGAACCACGAACCTCTGTCATCTGCGTGATTTTTCCCTCGCTGCACCGTCCCAAGTGCAGTTGACTCGTCTCGTTCCCACGCTTGAAAGCCGCCGGGTTTCCGGGGAGGTCAGTACACGTGTAACTTTTGTACTTGTTTGTTGTGTGGCACTGTATTAAGTATTCATTTCGTGGCATAATACAGTGTATTAATTATGTTAATATGACTCAATTCGGGTATTCTATTCCCCAAAAGAGTGTGCTTATTTACGGCGGGCACATTATACATCTTAAAATACAGAAAGCACGTAAAATAAACAGGAGATTTGGAGGTCATGGGAGAATTGATTTCTTAGCGTTTTAGCAGTATTTGGTGACTTGTTACGTAACAGAAACTCTTCACGGTGTGTTCACCTGATGTCCTTTACTCTGTACCAGCAGTCCCACGTGGTGTTTTTGACCTCTTGCAAGTAACATTGGCAAGAAAGAATATGGAACAAACTGCTGATGGATTCTCTTAATATTCTTCACTGGGGCTACACAGTTTCGATAAATATACAAAGAAGTTTTTAACGTTTCCGTTGTGCTGAATATGGAATTACCTCCCCTTGGGTCAGAAAGGTACATAGCCCCGTCACAAACTTAACATATTCCTGAGCCATCTTAATTTCAAATTGAATACGCAGTTGTTTTGTGTGGTCTTCCAGGAGGCACTGACCTAGGGGTGCTGTTTGTTTTGTGCAAAGTACTCCCAGGTTCTGGAGACGTACGGTTTGACATTGAAACCTAAGAATTACTACCAGTTGTAAATGTCAGTGGCAGTTGCAAGGGGAGCAGAATCTTAAACATGTGTTTTTTTACCTTCTTTATACAGCTGTTCAGAGGCTTCTTGGAATCTGCTAGTTAGATGCACAGATTTTACTTTATTCAGTTATTTTTCTTCTTAATATTAAAGTATTAAGAATTTTGTAAAGGATAAGCAAAGTTTACAACGAATTTTCTCGAAATGTTGAAATCTTTATGCATTACGAAAAATTTACAAATAGTAATCACTTTGGTCGATTAAGTAGATTTTTTGTGATTAATTCGTATTTAAACGAAGAAGTATTTCATATAAAAATAACTTATTTGCTGTTTGCATTTACTGTATACTTTAACGCATAAGCAAAACTTACCTTGTTTAAAAATGTTTACAAGTGGGTTAAAAGTATAGCATTTTCTTTCAAGGCTGTGGTCGAAGCTTTGATTAAAAGTTAATTTTTATTATTTATCTGTTTATTAGCACAAAATATATACACCTAATTAGTAAGATTAGAACTGATTGACGCCTCTTGTTGATTGTCCCAATTACTTTAATCTAATCTCTTGCGTTGTATCCGAATAGTTGAAAGCATCATGCTATTTATAGGTACAAAGAGAAGTTTTGCAACTTCAAACTCGTAAATCAAGAACTTACAATTATTTAATTTATGAATAATTTACATCACGTTTTGATATCGCTGTCTTTGGTTTATTTTCTCTGCATGGCATAATAAAAATGTATTTGCTAAAGAAAACCTTGCGCCTTTCTTACCAGGTATATTTAATATCCTCGTGTTTCAGTAATTCGACCGTTGGTCCTAATGTTCCATCCTTGACCGATGTGTAAATGATAAGAAATTCACTGTACACCAATGCCTTAAATGTACAAGGGCTAGTAAAAAAAAAAAAAAAGATGGGAGTTTTTTTAATTTTTTTTTTTTTTTTTTTTTTTTTTTTCGCGCATGGAATGCATTAGGCTCGGTCCAGATTGATGTGGTCTTTTCCAAAGTATTCTCCGTTGAGTTGAGTGCACTTGCCCAACGCGTCTGCCAATCCTGGAACACGTGCTGGAAGCCCCTTTTGACATCTTCAAATCTGCTGCTGCCTTTATCATGACGGCCTCGGAAGTTTTCATGGCGAGTTCTACCAGGCTCTAGGTCCAGGGGTCATAACACAGAGGTCTGTGCCACCCAGTGGTTTTTTGCATTTAGGACGGCACCTAGAAAACTAAACCGACCCGCCGGTTAACGGCCGCAGACAATAACGTTGCCCAGACGCACCGAGTGAACTGCAGCTCCAAGAGCCGAGCGCACCCAGTTCCCAGAATTGCACTGGTCGATAGGTCGTACTAGCTTAGACCTACTCCTTTATAGGGGTGAGTGACCCCAGCATTAAGGAAGCCACCACCGCCTCACAAGGACGGAGATTCTGGCACACACTTGCGCACCAGCCCCCAGGGTACACGCCAGAGGCACTCCCCTGGGACACTCCGCTCTGGCGAGTACTCAATTACCCGTGAGTTCCGGGAACCACTGCCACGCCGAGTCCAACCCAATCCGGACAACTCCCTATCAGGGAGGGGCTCGTCTCAAGTCCGGCCCGGCTTCCTCTAGTAACGTCAGAGGTACCACGGGCACTCAGGGTCCGCAGAGCCCGCACCTGGAGCATCTGTAGGGCAACGACCGAAGCCGCGCCCCCCCCGTACCGACCCCCCTTGCATTAGCTTCTTTTACAGGCAGAAAAGAGATAAAAGTCACGAGCGACCAAGTCTGGGGAGTATGGAGGATGGCGGACACATTCGAAGTTTCCTACCTACTTCCACTCGCACCATCTTCTGTTCAGTAGTCAGCAATCTTGGAACCCACCGCCCATTAGCACGTCTTACGTTCAAGTGATCATGAAGAATCCAAAGTGTACTACCATGGGAAATGTGTAACATGTCTGCAAGTCTGTCCATTGTTATGCAACAATGACCCCAGCTGTGTTCGTTTAGTGATGTTGCTGGGCCGCCTTGCTTTGTTGTTGAAACACAACCCTCTTTAAATTTCTTGAACCATCGAAGTGCTGTGGATTGTTGCAGAACATCGTCACCATATGCAACCAGCTATAAGCTTCCTGCAAACGAAAGCCAAACTTCAACGCAGCGTATTGCTCTTCAAGAATAAACTCCATTTTGTATGTGGACAACTGGCGAACTGACATAATTTGCTTGTCACCTGTGTGCAGACGCTTGCGCGACCGAACTTCTGTTTTTGTCCACCAATCAGGGCTGATCCGTTTTCATCATGCAACATTGTTTCAACAATTTTGCTCTGCGTGATAATATATTAATAAATCTCAGTCTTTTTATGACTAGCGGTCATGTTAAACGCAGCATGCAAATTTTCAAGTTCATATATTTGGGCTATGATTAAATACTTGTATTTGGAACCAAAGGTAATAACTTCAAAAAATAATTAAGGTCTTTTAGAAACTTGCTGTTTTTTTATGGTATAGTAAAAATACTATCCTAAATTAAGCGTTGTCTGGTTTTCCTGAAGTCAAAAGTGTAGTGTAATATATAACAACTTTCTATAAAGTGTCCAGAATTAATGCCACCACTATATTGCTGACAAACATGCACTTGGAAGATCAACAACGTAGCCAAGACAGCACAAGCAACAAATGAGGAACCTTTACCTTAGCTTTACATTAATCATTGTCAAATTCATAATTACAAAGGCGAAGGGAGGTGACGGAATACAATTTTCCACCACTGTATGTAATATTTAAATTATAAAATTAAAAATATATACCTCGAATGTTGACACCTGCTCAAAATCTGATTTGTAAGCAACATCTTAAGACGTTTTTGGGCAAACCTAACAACCATTTCTGACAGACTTGTGACTGTAAATTAATTATGGGTGCATTACTATGATCCTAAAACCCTTTAAAAAGCCATTATTATGTAAATAAACTTTAAACATTACGAAAAGCGGGAAAGTTGGGTCGAGGTGTGTTATTTCTGTAGGACAGGTAGTTTTGTGTTGCAGTGGCCAAATTGATGAAGCAAGATTTAAACTACTGTAAATCTTACTCTTCGGATTCATCAGCCAGTTACCCAAACTAAAAGAATCCCTTCCAGTGGGGAAAAGTTCATCAGCTTATTACGAAATGGAGGGTGAAAACCAGTTCATATATACGAAGGTTAACTCGGACGAATATCCATAGCATTTTGTGTTAAAAACGAAAGTATGACTGAACAGAATTCACAATTGTACACGCTTTCTAGTTGCACCTCGATGTTTGGTTAACTACCGCCAAAGTAACATGCCCCGTTTAATGACTTTGCTTCAGCGCTGCCAACGTACACTAATAAAACTTTTTGTTCAATATTTTTCTAATAATAATTAATAGAATTAAGGTAGCCAGGAAGTCTAATTCTAGCAAATAATGCAACAGTATAAGCTTTCACTCTATATCTCAGAAAGTTTTAAAGTTAATCAATATGAAAATTTTGAAAGTTATAAGAAAACCTAACTAAAGGTTCTCTGTAAATTTAATTCTCTAATGCACATAAAACGTTTTTAATTTTTTTAAAATTAAAGTAAAATCTTGTTATAAAACTGAAAACACTGTGACATAAACATGCATTTTTCTTATAAATTATTGGTGGAGTTGGGGGGGGGGGGAACCACGCACGCACACACATATATTTAAAAATTTATTCCTAATGATTTTTATAAACTAATACTGTGTGTGCAATTTTTGAACAAGATAGGTTCAGTCAATCCTGAGAAAAATGCATATTTATATCAAAATTTTAAGTTATTGGGAAATAAAATTATTTTTGTTTAATTTTTTTATGTTCAATAGAGAAATAAATTTTACAGGGCATCTTTATGTAAGTATTCTTAATTTCTCATAAAAATTCATTATGATATCTTTATAAATTTCTTAATTACAGTGCAAAATGTATACTGTTGCATTATTTGCTAGATTTACACTTCCTAGTTACCTTAAAATAGGGAAATTAATTATTGGATGGCACTATAAAATGATATTATTTGAAAGAATAATGAACCTTTACTGTAACAGCAAGTATAACCTGATGACAAATGTTATTTTAGTTGCATAATGCATGCATACATTTCACATTAATCGCAGAGAGCATTTTGATTTTTCTATTGGGCTTTAAAAATCATGACGAAATTCTCCGAGATTTCGCTTTTGAAGCCATGTCAATAGTGCTAAAATGTATCGACTTGTTCTATAAGGACAAAAGCGGTCGCCAATTCAGGGCTGCCTAAGAGGATGGAAATAAGAAAACCAAACTTTTCTTGATTAATTCAATAAAACTTTTTGATCAAATATTAATAGCATGCAGTTTGCGATTTCAGATAAATCTATAAAACTTTTCTGAGATTTTTTTTTTTTTTTATTTTATGCCCCTTCTAAAAATGTTTATTGCGGTGCAATTTTCAAAATTTTGTACTAAGAACTGCAGATTTGTGTTTCATGCACAACAGACACAATATCACTCTTCCTTTGTTACATTTTGTTGTAATTTTAAATATAAGTAGAATATTACATTATATATTTTCCTTTATATATTTAAAAATTTAGGGGTTACTTTATTTATCGGTGTCTTGAGTCTTTAGTGAAAATCTCAAGTTGATTGGTGATTTTATTTTATTTCTTTAAGGACTCTTAACATCTCAGGTCATCAGCGTCCCATTCAGGGCGTGAAACGGCCGATAAATTTTGCTCAGAGGCCTCTTCTTTCAGGCTTGAGGTTCTTTTACGTGCCGTAAATCTACGAAATGGGCCCCACGACTTTACTTCCCTTCCGAAGGAAGCCATTACTTAAGATTTTTACACCCAAATAAAATCCATCGACCCTGGCCGGGATTGAACCCGCGACCTTGGGTCTACGAGGCAAGTATGGTTGCCACTATCCCACCAGGACCGACAAATTGATTGGTACAATTTAGCACTACTGCAAGAAGCAAAGGGAATTGGCGTAGATGCAAGATAAAAATATTTTGAAAAAAAAAACTTTTATTTCAGAGAAGATATTTACCTATTCGCAGTGCTATATCGTCACGTGATATGCCTTCAAGGTGAAAGTAGTACAAAATAGCTTTGTTACGTCAATCTAAAGTAAATCAACTTAGTATATCTTTGCTATTTTGACATTTTTCACACGTCCATCTCCTTAACCGTGAAATCAGCTAGCACTTGTTTATATTGCAGCAAGTCGAGTCCTTGATTCTGACACAAATTAAACAATAGAATGTGATGAAGAGTCGACACTAAAGTAGTGTTTCTGTAGATAAGGCTCAATGTTATATTTCGTATCTTTTAGAGCAACTGTAAAGTATCAAGATGTTGCAACACTGGCAAGCAGATAAGACTTTTTTTTCTCTTTAAAGTGTAAAATAGATAGTACACATACACGATAAAAAAGTGCAAGTTGCCTATGACGTCATAGCCCGTGTGAAGGGTCAAGTTGTTTTTTGTTTGCCTGTAGAGCCCGAGCACTCAGCTTTGAGAGAATTTGATTGGATTACATTGTGTCGGTGATGCTAAAAACCATACATTGTTTCTATAGCGATAGCATCGTATGGGAACCAACGCTTATCGGGGACAGCGGTTCTCAGGCGTTCCTGTTTTCTTACAGATTTCTCGTTGTTGCCTCTGTTCCCTTACCTTGCTTCGTTGACCCAAGATCACGAGTTCAATCCGGCCGAGATCGATTAATTTTTTCTGGCGTAAAAATCCTAAGTGGTCCCGTGTCATAGGTTTACGGCACGTAAAAGAACCTCGAGCTTGGAATAAGAGTCCTCTGAGAAAATTTTATACATAACAGGTCATCAGCGTCCCATTCAATTCAGAGCGTGAAACGGCCGACAAATTTTGCTCAGAGGTCACTTCTTTCAGGCTTGAGGTTCTTTATCATGCCGTAAATGTGCGACACGGGACCCACGGCTTTACTTTCCTTCCGAAGGAAGCCTATACTTAGGATTTTTACGCCCGAAAAAATCCAATGATCCTGGCCGAGTTTGAACCCGCGATCTTGGATTTAGGAGGCCAAGTATGGTTACCATCACACCATCATCAGGACCGACAAAGAGATGTTAAAGAGCGTCTGTAAATAAAACAAATAAATTTAACCTTCACACTATTCGCTAATCATTTCTGGAACACTTTCTCGTTCAACATCAAGGACTGCCGGTCACAACGACAATTGAGAATATTGCTCGAAGATTATTAGCGAATTCTGAAGGACTGTAGTAGCTATTGTGGTTGTATCCTTGAAACTATTTTTGAAATATTTCTTCAAATCGCCATCGATCCTACCTACTATTCACCGAAAATTACAATTTAAAAAATGCGTATATATAAACAACTAGAAAAGTTATATATAAGCAGAAAAGGATAAAACACTAAGAAAAAGCCACATATTTGAAATCGCTATGTTTCAAAATTCTTAAGCTTCTCTATGGCAAGAAGACAAGTGAAGGTTGTTAACGTTATAACGTTACCTTCGATATTCAGTATTTATTTTTACCACCTTCACTTGTCTTCTTGCCTTAGAAGAGCTCAAGAAGTTCAAAATATAGCGATTTCAAATCTGTGGCTTTTTGTTAGTGTTGAATTATTTTCTGCTTTTCTAGCTGTTGTTATTTTAATTACATTGCTAATAGTGTTACATTATTTTTAATTCGTTTACACGCGCGCGCGCACACAAATGCTCTAGCGGTCGCAATTTTTTTTTCTCAACGCAACTCGAAATATTACTTTAAAACAAATTGATGAAAGTAGTTTCCGAAAATCAGGGCAATCGGGCATTAGGATTGGGGGTGTACATGAAAATCGAATGGGGGTTTAAATTTAAACATTCCTTAACCGCCGCTATTTATTTAATTTTGTTTTTAAAGAAGATCGACACATTCCATGGAAACAATATAATAAAATGCTTTTTCTGGAAATAAGTGAAATCGGACTATTAGGAAGGGGGGTTATACCGGTTTAAATATTTGTTCCTTCACAACAAAATTTCGTATGTACCATTTAATTAAAATAAGGAAAATAGCTTCTGAAACTGGACTATTATGAGTGGTGTATACTTAGAAAACTGAAATTTAAAAACCGCTCTTGCGTTTAATTTTCTGTATGTTGTTTCAAAATAAAAGTATAAATTAATTCAGCGTATAAACTGTATTTATAAGGATGCATTATGATTTTTATTTAACAGAAGTATCCTAGTAAAAATAAATGTGAAATATTAATCTAATATGTATGTGAGAATTATATTTGTTTGTGTGTAATATCGCTTGTAGAGTTTTCAGGACATCTCTGTAGAAATTCCCAGTTACAATTTTGTATACATGTTGATAAAGCATTCCTTGAATATCGAAAAATGACTTAGCTTTCCCAGTAAAGACAACCCCATTTCTTTTTCTGGTGTTGTTGATATGGAGACTTTCATTCAGAGCTTTGCTGTTTGCTCTCAGGGTCGAAATGATGTAGCCAAATTTCATCGGCAGTGATTTCCTTTCCAAGAATCTTCGCATCTTTCTGTAACATCATTTTCAACTTTATGTAAAACTGCACGGTAAAGTCCTTTTGGTCGAGAATCAGCAGTCCTGGAACCCACCGTACACAAACACGTCTCATGTGCAACCGTTCAGTTATTAAACCATCTTCAAGCTGTGCTATAAGGAAGAACAAAATTTCAGAGCAGTATGTTGTTCATAGGTGCCACCTCCATTTAGCTCTAGGCGGAACTGAACATGTCTCAACTGGCACTTCTCTCACAGGCGGGAACTGGGATAACAATGAAGTTAGTACCACGTATACTTCGATCATTAAGCTAACAAAATATTGTAAATTAAATTTTAAAGCGAGAAATTGTGCATGTTGAAAGTTATGACCATCCTTTATTGTACAGTATGGTACTAAATTCCTAAATAAAAATGTGAAGTGTTTGTCGGGAAGTGACAAAGAGCGGGAAAAAATAATAATATATTGATTAAAATAATTCAAATTGCTGTTTGTCAGAAGTCGGCCGAGAAAATAATCGCATCTGAAGCTCAAGATTGTCCACATTGACTAGTGCAAATTTTGAAACCGATTTTTTTTATTGGGAATCAGGAATGCAGCAGAGTTAGATATTCTGCAAGATATCATACAGTCATAACCGCTCGCTCGTTGAGACACCTTGGAACAAACCTGTCCAGCATAAAGAAGCGGGGCCGTGGCGACGGACTGTTGCATTATTCATAATTCTGGACGCTGCTCAGGTGAACAGCAGGGTTTGTGTTGACTTTTAGATAAATATCTGCATTCAGCGAAGGGTGTAAGGCTGCGGACAAGTTTGAAATGTGCTTCATCCTTTTAGGATAACAGGAAGCCGAAGCTGTTTAATGTAGATGACAAAATGCAGCTGAAAAATTGTTTGAGGTAGAAAGGATATCAGCAAGAACGTGAAGTAGTTACTATTGAATATGATAGCTGTCAAATTCTTAATTTACCCAAAACAGTCCATAGAATTGCAAATTGTTCTTGACAGCTATACGAGGTGTTACCGTAAAATCATGGTGCAGTTTTTGAACACTTATAATAGCCGAACGAAACCAAACTAAAGGATGAAACGTAAGATACATTGAAGAGTATGTCAAAGAGTTTCTGAAATATAAACTTCAATTTTGTGCGCGCGCAGGTAATGACGCAACACAACAGTGAAGCGAATCAAGATGTGGACTGTGCAAAGGAAAGTTCATTGCGTCCTGTGGCTTGCAAAAATTGAACCCGCGTCCATCGTGTACGATGAAGAGCCGCCAAATGGGAATAACATTCACCGCTGGAACAAGCAGCTGAAGGAAACCAAAAATGTTTGGTTTGTGAGAGTGCGTTGAAGATATTACGGGATGGCTACCTAAGGAGCCCCAAGAAGTCGGTGAGTGTCTGTGCTCGAAATATAGGCGTGAGGAAGGCTACAGTTTATAAAGTTTTAAAGAAACGTTTCCAATTTACAGGAACTGCAGCTGTTAACACGCTATAGAGTTTGCTCTACAGATGCTTGATGAGATGGACAATGATGAGCAACTCTTACAGAAGATTGTGTTTTGTAATGAAACCAAAATTGTTGGCTAGTTTCTGGATGCAATATTTCCCCAGAGGCATGGTCACCACGATCGCCGGACCTAACCCCTTTAGACTTTTACTTGTAGGGCCATGTCAAGCAATGTGTGATTTGAGTTCGTGTGAATGACATTGAGCATTTAAAAGAGAGAATCTGAGAGGTTATTCACCCTGTTGCATCTGATGTCCTAAGTTGTGTGTAGAATTAATTAGAATGTAGTTTAGATGTGAGTAAGGCAACAAAGGAAACCACATCGAAATGCACTGAACAGGTGAAATTGCTTTTGTGTCACTATTCAAAACTGCACCATGACTTTAAAGGCACACTGTAATTTTAATTTCATTGTTATTATAATCCTCAGAGTCCAGCACCTTATAAAAGCACCCTGGTTAACTATTGCTCTCAATTTATTTAAACTTGAACATTAATTTTTTTTTTCTTGGTAGCTCCGATGAATACAGCACTGTGTTGAGGTAGCTGCAGGTCCTTGTTTGAATCTCGGCGCTGCAGGAACAGTTTAGATTTTCGCATTTCCCTTATTTCATTCCACCTATTTCCCCCTTTTTTCACCTTTTCTTTTCCTCCCTCTCTCCATTTAATAATCTTCGTGTTCATTTCATTGTATTGGCGAAGACTATTCGCCACCGTATAATCCTGGAGTGGAAACTCTGATCTCCAAACCCGTGAGTGGTGCGTTCTTTTTTCAATATTATTTCATTGGCACCCTTCTGCTAATGCAGTCATTTGGATCCGCAGTGGTATGAGGACGCTCATAGGATATGGAAAGGCCAACATGCCAATGCTCGTCAATTTATTAAGCAGGATTGCACCATATTAAGAGATAATTGTGATAATTAGAGAGAACTGGATTATGTGAAATCATGAATTATAATTTTAACACATTAGAAATGGAAAAGACAAACACATTTTTCCAAACGAAAAAAATTAATATTATACGGGATACACACAAAAGATGTTACAGCATCTAAAAAGTTGCAGTTTAATATCCTCATAAAAACACAAAAGAAGAAGTTGCTGGCTTTCATTCCAAAGCCATAAAGACAAATTAACGCCCAAACTTAAAACATTCAGCCGGAGAAATTTTCCATTAATTCAACCACAGTTAAAAAGAATTCTATATTTAATTTTCGCCAAAACAATGCTAAAAAATATGCAACAGTACATTTAATCTCGAAACGCTTAAAAATTCACATAAAACCCCACAATATCTAATTGCAATAAAAATTATTGAATTGAATTGTTAGAGTCGGAGAACGATATGTCCGTACTCTGAATTGTACTCAAAGGTTGGCCGTTTGTGTCTACGCCCTCTTTCGCGACATCGATGTGGCGAAGGAAACACCGGGCAACCAGAATCAACAAGCATGAGACACAAATGGCATCCCTATAATCGTTTCCAGATAGAATACCCCAATGCGCGCGGAGCCCCTCTCCAAACACTTCAGCAAGGTCACTTCGCCGGGACAGAAACCTTTCCAATTCTCAACCTCCAGCCTACCGTGCAAAAGAATCAGTAGAATGAAATAAGAGAAAACGGGAAAGGAAAATTCCGTCCTAGCATTAGCCTAACCGGGAAAACTGCAAAAAACACGGTTAGGATAGCCGGCCCCAAGGATCGCTGGAGCACGCCACTGCCCCAACCAATTTAGTGACAAACACAGCGCGAATGCGTTGCCCTTATGGAATTATTGAAACAACACCATACCCAGGAGCAGTGCCTCACACTGGTGAAGCCTTCAGTCATAAAACAACCCTTTTGATATTCACATATGTAGCTGTCATTATTAGTAAATAAGGAATGACGCCACTAACCAGAAGCAATCAATATTAGCAACAGTGACATCTCTAACCAATGAGTATTGATCAAGGCTCAGGAACCCACCTAGAAAGTGAATATACTAAAGGAAAAGAAAATAAATAGGGGAGGAAGGGATGACGATGTGTATATTATAACAACGGAACATCTATATCTATCTGTTATTGTGTCTGTATAGGATGACATGGAGTTTGTGGTGCCGTAGACTCAGTTACAACAAGCCTCCTTATAGCCGGACACAATTCAAGAGAAAGGGAATGCTACATTCAAATGTAAACGTTATTCAGGTATATGAAATGTATTGACTTTAATCGCAGGTTTAGAAAGCATTCTCTTAAAAGAAAGACATCAGGTTACGAGGTTCACTCAGATCTAACTGTACTATATACAATAGGAACAAAAGAATTTCACCAGCGTCTTGCACGGTTCTTTGTTAGGCAACACTGAAAGTTTCAACCTGACCGCAACCTTCATCCCTTGCTTGCAGCAGTTGGGACATTGAAGGTTGCAAGCTACGAGTTGTAGAGAGTACAATGATTCTAAAAGTGGCTTAAACCAGAGCAATGGCTTGAAAACTCACTCAGCTTTTGGGGACCTTATTCCTTCCAGTGCTATAATTTTCAATTGATTAGCGGAATTTAGAAGGGGTTGGACATCCCTTGAAGATGGAAAAAGAAGGGCGGCCGTTACAGCAGTAGCCGAAGAAAACATCAATGCTGTGGAGAAAATGATGAGAGAAGATTCTGGGTTCATATACCAGGACTTTGAGGCAACCTTGAAGATCCTGAGGGTCAGCAAGGTTTCATTCAGCTGGGTACTCCACAACTACACACAAGGACACCCGAGTGAAATAGTGCCAAGAAACGCTACAGAGATTCGATAATGACAGCTCTCGGTGTTTCTGAGATCATAACAGATTATGAAACATGACCCAGAAGCAAAACGCCAGTTTTCAGTGTGGGTCTTCTTTAATGACAAACAGCCTGTGAAGGTCAAAAGGTGTTGGCAAGAAAATGGTGGTGACTTTTTTTTTTTAGGCACAATTGTTCGTGTGGCAACAATACCTCTAGAGAATGAAAGAACTGTCATAACACAATGGCTCTCTACAGTTGCACTCCGCCGGTTGTTTGAAAAAGAACGGAAAAGCGACTAAGAACTTGATTTCTCCAGGCGATCCCTGTTCAACTAGTGACCCATCCTCCCTACAGCCCGGACCTGGCTCCCTGTTACTTCTTCCTGTTTTCTACGGAAAAGAACTGACTGCGGAGGAAACTCTTTTCATCGCCTGAAGATGTTGCAGCATACGAAGAGGAGCTCAACATAATACATAAGAACGACTAACTTAGAAGGATTGGAAGATGTACATAGACAGGGGAGAGTACTTTGAGAAGATGTAATGGCAAGTTTTGAATTAAATGTTTTGGGGGACCCGTGTCTAAAAACTTGAGACTGTGTATAGCATTTCGGATTTGTTTCATTGCTAAAAGGGTTTCTTATTTATGTCATCCTGAAGATATGGAAATATCCACTGCTTCTGTCTTCAGCGGCCTTTAGCGGAGCTGAGCGAAATTACGGGGAAATCTTTGCCCCTCAGTTCCTAATGTCAAAATCTTGAGCATCAATTTTTGCCGAGAAGAGGGGAGAAGCGCAAATATTGAGCGTGTGCACTTTGACCGGGCTCTTTGCTTCTTAATAGTCACTAATGATGTTTACCAGACCTTGCGTATGTGGACCACAAAGAATGAAAGACGGGGCAGACACAAAGTGAAGGAAGAATTTCAATGGAACTAATAAGGCAGAAGACGAATTGTGTGTTTATAACAATGGCGACACAGAAAAGACTGGCGAGAGAGGTTCTCCCCATCTGCTCTGCTTTCCTTCTCTCTTCTTCAAGGTTTGCGTCTTTGTAATCAACACATGACGTAACCCTCTTGAAGCAGCGCACTTAGATGTGATGTAACAAATAGTGCCGAAAAGCTACCTGTTTATTTAAAAGTGTCATTTGCAGTAAATGTGTCTAGACTTAACGATAGCTTATCTCAATCCCATTTTGAGGATGAGAAGTGGAAACTGCGTCTTATCTGAGCACTCAATAAAATTGAGAGAATAAGCTTGGCAAATTAACGTAAACACACAGTTCCTAGCCCCATGTTACACGCGCCTTGAAATTTTAATTTAATGTGAAATTGTGACACAAAAATAAAATTTATTTTAGTTTTACTAGCCTGCATTGAAAAATTACACGTCTTTTGACATTTTAAAACACAGTATACACACTTGTGATGATAATTGTGGTGTACGAGAAACTAATGCCCCACATTTTTTCATTCTTTAACAATTGTTTATTCTGCACAATGAGAATTACACACACGAAGGAATGATCTACACAGCCTATTTTTCCAGTTCTATGGCCCTCCTCCAGCGAGACACAGGGGCGCGTATGCCCTGTCAGTACCAATCCTTGATCACCTCCTCGTCGTCCTCAAAACATCTTCCACGAATGGCATTCTTTAATGGCTCAAACAATTGGAAGGCCGAGGAGTTAGGTCAGGCCTGTAGAATGCATGGAGTAACACTGTTCAACCCTGTTTTGTGGTGTGTTCAGAAGTTCTCAAACTTGTGTGAGGCCGAGCGTTATCGTGTTGAATCAAAACATATCCAGGGTTATGGCGCCGAAGTCGCTGAAAGACTTGAGTTTGGTTAATGTGTTGACGTATGCTTCTGAATTAATGGTACTCACGTCAGTGAGAGTCACACACACACACAGTGATCATGACCTTAACAGGCGGAAGCAGTTGCTTTGTGGAGAGCATCAGCTATGACCACCGCCCGCAGCAAATCTTGGAGCTGCATATGCTTCGTGGACTTCACACAAACGTTTGTGAATATTTGCCACAGTTTCTTTCTCCGCAGTGAGAAATTGTTTGAAAATGGCTGCTTCTGGGTAGATAGCGGTAGCGTTTATGCTGCATATGCAAAGTGAGGCAACTAATTTGCTTGGAGTAATATGAGCAAGGATAGCTTTCTTATAATGCAATTAATCTTTTGTCCATTGACGCCATTCTGTGTACAGAGTCGGTGATTTTCAGCTCTCTTTACCATAACTTGCCCTTACACGGAGCACGGAAATCAAGTGCAACTCCAGCTGCTAGCTGCTGCAAGTCCCGAACGACAGCGAAGAGAGCCGAACTACTGTGCGTGGCGGCAGTGTAAATATTGCATGCATTATTTTTGTGTTAAACATAATGTAACCTATGCGTTGTCCTCCGTAAATATAAATTGATAGGAGATTGTTAGGCGGATAAAATATTATAACGGTGGCAAATCTGCTCTTATTAGAATTTGTAATTAATTCATATTAACGCTAACCTCGGGTAAATCCTAGAAACCATTGGACTCAGCGGTTTTTCGTAAATATAAATTGATAGGGGCGGGTAAATCAGTGTAATGTTGGCAAATCTCCTTTGAATGCAGCAGAAAAAGAATTTATAGCGCATTCTGTATGTGTTATTATTCGCTTGAAATCATTATTACCTAGCTATGTCTGTAGGTTACTACCTTCGGCTCTCTCCGCCGTCGCTCGCGACTTGCAGCAGCAAACAGCAAGAGGTGCATTTTATTTCCGTTCTCCATGTAAGGATAAATTCTACCACAGTGCTCCACAAACAGAGCAGCAGTGTTCTGATTGACTTACTTCTTAAGTTTAAGTTAGACGCGACCTTGCAAGCTTCTAAGTTTACGTCTAATTGTACGTTTATTTTTATGTTTACGTGAATGGTTCCATTACAATACATAGCATCTAGCTTTTACGTTTAAGTTTACGTTATGTTTAATTTTCATTGTGAATGTGACCTTCAACTTTATCCCTTATCCCTCCTTCTATCTTGCTATTGGTACAACGGCGCCATTTTATTCTTCTTGGTGGGTTAATAGCTTTCAGAGCACTCACTTAATCTGCAAATAACGTGTATTCATATTTTATTTAGGTAAGTTTGAAATTTGTGCTGTGCTGCTAATCAATACGCAAGTTTCACCTCCGTTCCCAAAACGATAACTGTTAATGTAAAATATGAAATATAAACACGCAGAACTTAATTAGTGGGAACTGCAAATGTGTTGCGGCGTTTTCTTATTAATAGACTGAATTAGTGCACAGCATAGGTTTGTGCCATTAGCCTAAACCGGGTTTCAATTTGCGACTTTCAGCTCTAGAGGCACCTTGGGTTGGTCTACATAACCATAACGGACCTTTCGAGAATGTTGCTAGCGATGACCGAGTTTTGTCTGCTGGACAGGATTTGCACATTTGCTATGTGAGTGGCAGAGTACGAAAAAGTGGCTTTTACCGTTGGTTGAGTTTTGTTCTTTTGGCATCGGCCGGATGAAACGCAAATTTTTATCTGGTAGATTTGCTTTCAGAGCTGTGTAAATGGATGTTCAGTCAGGCATCCGTTAAATCTGGTAATGCAATTTTAGCAGTTTACTTAACCGTCCTTTCTTTATTTCGCTTTTACCGCCTGCTGTTAGTTGATCTTCCAGTGTATGCAGACAAATGTTTAACGGGCATTCGAAGTGTTCGGTTCCGAAAAGATTCACAACTTGAAAGTCCGTCATGCTGGAGCTGCGTAAATTAAGCGAATTCCTCACCTAGTAAAGTAACTTTAAAAAATAATATAACATTCAAATTATGAAATAAGTTATGGCATTACTGTGTGGTATTAGGGTAACAAAAGTAGAATTATTGTAATCTATAAGTATAACAAATGAGAAACTACATTTAGAATTATTATTATTGTTATTGTTATTATTATTATTATTATTATTATTATTATTGAGATTAAACCTAAAAATTAATAGCATACTATTAATCAATGAAATATATGACCACTGATAGACAAAGCTATTGAGTATTTTTAAACGTTTTTAAATATAACCATATTTATGATCTGAGCCCTTAACGACAAGTCCATACACCTGTAATCTACTTTGTGGAACAGCGTACAGAAGAAGGCGAGTGCGGGTTTGAACAGCTTATCTGCACCCGAAGATCATAATGCTTAAGGTATTGCCCCTACCTCGTCGGAAGTGTGAAACGGAACTAAGCAGATCATTTTTTTATTAGTGTTTAACGCCCGTTTTTACTACTGAGGCATTACAGGCTATGGACACAGATGATACATGAAATGATAAACGTTCCAGCCCTAAGTTTAGGGTTCCTCCCCGGCATTTGTCATTTATAAGGTCAGGAAAACCTGGAAAAAACCTCAGTCATGGAGGACGGTCCTGGTGGGATTCGAACCGCAGATTTCCCGCTCACAAGTCCACGGCTTAACGGCCTATGCCACCCGTGGCGGTAATCAGAAGCTACCCAACATATGTGTATTTTGACTCAACAGGTGTGTGTCACGCCAGGAGACGAACACAGGCCTTGCAAACAAGACAAGGTCGGGGACCCTAGCTCGAGAGTAGCATCTTCATGAATGGAGCGGGTTACGTCATCGCTTCCCTAGAGGACTGCTTTGTCATAGTTATTTCAAGGAGTGTAGAAAGCTGCATTTTTGTTTCTCTAACCCTTTCACCTGGCGAGCTAGGAAGGGGGGAGAAGGGGCGGTAATTAGGAAAGGAGAACCGGTTAGCGAGTAGAGCTTTTGCACATCCCACAATGCATTGCTACTGACCTACTGCTACATAGCGCGGCCGTGTTCTCTTGCCGATTTTGTGGGTTATTAACTTTATTTCAACAAATAACGAAATTCCCTGTGTTTAATTAAAAACAATCTTTGAGGAAATAATCGAGGCAAGTGAAACAACTTATAACGTAGCATTTTGACGACCATTATGAAAGTTATGACGTAATAGAAATATGAAATTTTTAATTCTTTATATCTCTATGCAACACTTCACACTGTTATCACTTCAATTAGTGAAAATCTTAAAAGTTGACGAAATAAATTTGTTTACTCCTTTCAAACTAATTTTTGAGGAGTCTCCAATCGTTTTAAAAGTATTCTGCAGCTCCCAAGGTAATCACTAAACCAGGAATATCATGACAATATGTAAGATAGTTTTACTGGGAAATACATGGAACAAATTCTTCCTCGCAATGTCTGTACCAAGATGATGATTTTCCGGAACCAGGAAGTGTTTATTTTTTCTGTTAGCGTGTATCCGAATATTTCGGCAGAAGCCTTTGGAAGATTTACGAGGTAGATTCATAAGTTTCCGGCCTAACTATTTTCAAGGTATGATAAAGACAAAAACTATATTTCATTTTTCAATATAGTTACCTTTTATTGCAATATACTTCTCACTTCTCTGAATTAATATGTCAATCCCCCCCCCCCCCCCCCAAAGTCGGACGTCTTGTTGTCTACAGTCCAGTATCAACACAGCTTCATTCCGTTTTAGTGTTAATTCTCATACCTGTTAATTATACTGATGCACCAATAGCCTTGTAATAACACAAACGCTTGAGTTAAGGGATGCTGGGAGTGACTTTTCAAAGTTCCGCATTTTTCTGAAACTTTTGCTGTTAAGTGAATATGTTTGCCAAATTTCATTCATATCGAATAAATACTTTGCGAACTATAAATTATTTCATAAAATTTTATTACAATGTCGTATAATCAAAATATCTCACGCGGTTCATGAGTTGAGAAAATTGATTGGATAATTGCAATTGGAGCTTTGAACTACATACAGAAATTTTATACAAAAAATGTTTTAAATAAAGTCTATGAGTGAACTGTGATATTTTTTAAATTTATAAGACACTTTAATATTTAAAATTAATCATATTTCGTTCAATGTACATTTTAGTTTTTGTTTTGGTGTTAGCATATATTTTGTCCTATAGAATGTTACAATGGATACTTCTGCACATTCTGGAAAATTTTAATTGAATGTAAACAAAAATTATTACGCGTATGACATTTTCAAAGTATGAAAATTAAGTTTAGAGAAAAACGCTGTGTTATAAAATAGTATGCTGGGAAACAGTATGATTTAAAAGGGCACTGGAGCTCTTTAAATGTTTTTAAAGCCCTAAGGGAAGGGGAGATATACAAATGCTGACTTTCTGTGGGCGCCCAAAGGTTCAAGGAACCATTTGCATGGGGAAAAAATCGATTTTAGATTTTTTGACATATTTTGGCAAAAAATTCACTACCAGTGTCCGTTTAACAGCAAACAGCGACTGACTGTCCAATTGCAGCTGGTGTTACCTTGGCGTAGCACCTGCAGCACAAATCTACAGACGATGGTCAATTTGAATTATTTTGGTTATTTCTTGAGCAAATGTAATATTGATTTTATTTAATAACCAGTTTCTAATGTTATTGTTTTTTAAATCACCATCATTTTCGCTTTCTGCTTCAAACACGCAAAAAATTTAATAATTATTGCAAAGGTTTTACGCTCTACTTATACAGTTAGAAAGGTTTTATTTTTCAGGCTTAATATATAACAAAAGTTGTTTTAACACACACTAGATATGCAGGTCAACTTAAAATTCCTGTAGATTTCATAGAACAGGATCATGTTTACATTCATTTAGCGTTTCATCGATAAAACTAAAGCGGAGCATAAAAAGAGAATAGCGACTTTGGATAAACCTATTGTTTGGCAGGAAAATGTACCTTCTTGACAGCTCATTGAGCATTTTCATATGATAAACTTACGTAATGATTGATTTGGATGAATTTGGAATTCAAATGTGGTCGCACTGGCCTCAAAATTGGGCTTCCTCTCAGAATCTCAACAAAGTACTTATGTCACTTGGAATACTGGGCACAAACAGTTTTTAAATAAAATTGATATTAGAATTTACCAAAACACACGTTTGTTGTTACAGTGCTGAGTCAGTGCCCAGGTTTTCATCAGGGTGGTCTCAGGAAGTGAACGCGGCTGGTACAGATGCCTCTTGTTTATTTTCTTACTTGTCATTACCCTGTACCCATATAACGCACCACACAGCAGTGTACCGCAGTGATTAAAATTCCTTAAAGCGGTCGACTAAGGAAAAGCAAGGACAACGGGGTCTGGTTTGGATTCCAAGGGCTGCTCGGCCGCGTTCCCACAGTGACTGCAACCGCCCAAAATTCTGTATTTATTCTCCTGTCTTGATGCATTTCTGTGCAATGTCGTGGAAAGGGTTAAACCAATTGCAAATGCATATTTGCAGATCCTGTCCTCTTATATTTGTGAGTCCTTGAGCTTTTTGCAAGTCTTCAGCGCCTGTCTAGTGACCACTGTAAGGGTCAGTTGTAAGTTTTCTATATTAGGTTTTAATTATCCTGTTGAAGGCCTTTAGAAAGGATACCATGGCGCTTATTGCCAATTCTGGCGTTATGTGATCAGGTCATAACAAAGTGACCTTGTTCTGTAATAATGGTGGCAGAATCTTGCTTCTTGAATCTCGGCAAATGTGATGTTTTAGCTTCGTCGGTTTGTTGTTTGTAGTATGGTATTGTCGCTGTACATTATTCGTCTTCCCTTTCTTTTCTCCGTAGTATGCCGCCTTTCCTTGGAATTTCCTCCAAAAAGTTTTCTACTCTTGATTTAAAGCAGGTTTAAAGGTTTTTTTTTTTAAAACAAAAAAGTGCTTCATGCCAGGAGGCAAACCTGCGCTCTTAACCACAGCATCACTGCACACTCTGTCACAGAGCTTACGGAACGCAACCCTAGTCTGCGTCTCTAGTGCATGTCACAAGTGCTGCAGTGGCTACACAGCCTTGCTGGTTACCTTGTGAACGGCGCGCTGTAACGAGTAGGACTAAGAAGAAGATGGCGTTCAAGAGATACTCATTTTTTTTGTCAAAGGGTGTACATATACGCAATGTTCTTATACCTCAAAATCACTGACAAATTTTTGATCTCATGTTTTCATTTATAAAGTAAGGTGAGTTGCGGACTGCCTAAGCCCAACTGCTTACCGGGAAACTGCAGCAACCGCACCCGGAAAGTATGGTCGCGCTAAAGACAGAAGTTTATGTTTAGTATTTGTACTTTTAATTAAAAGCACAATATGATAAAGTATTTAGAAATGACAACACTCAATTGTGTTGAAAATGAAGTCCCTCAGCGGCAGTACGTTGCCTATATCTTAACAAGTTGGCGAACAGTTTCTCTACCCGGAACACAATTTCCAGGGCATATTCTTGGGAATCGCGTTACCACTTCTCTGCAAGAATCCGTTTTCACACAAGAAAAACCCGTTATAACGAATAAAGAAGAATTAGCACACAAGTTACACACAATGAAAGCACTGAGCAAAACACAAGCTCACAATCACTCACTGATAAAAGCCTTCCTCAAAACAATTACAAACTGCTACCTGTACGTGCATTATAGAGCCTTGACAATTATGTAGTCGTGCTCTGGCGGTTTGCAACTCAAATAAACTCATTGTAGATGACGATGGAAACTACGGACTGACCACCCATCACTCTGTCCTCTAGGAAAGCAAACGCGATTAAATTTATCCGTGGTATAATCTCTTAGAGAGTAGTCTAAGGTTCGAAATAAGTTTGTAGAATAATAAACATGAAAGTGTTATGAAGACATTTAAAATGATATGAATTAAAATATGCCTGTTTTCTTCTTTGTTGCTTTAATTTTTCACTATAATTGATTGTTATCAGTAAATTTATGCAACATTGTATAATTTCATGCCAATATGAATGATTTTTTCATTATTTTTATTTATTTATTTATTTATTTATTTATTTATGTACGCTCTTAAACATCAGCGTTCCATTCTATTCAGGGCGTGAAACGGCCGACATATTTTGCTCAGAGGCCTCTTCTTTCAGACTTGAACTTCTTTATCCTGCTGTAAATCTACGACACGGACCCACGGCTTTATTTCCCTTCCGAAGGAAACTATACTTAGGATTTTTTACCCCTGAAAAAATCCATCAGTCCTGGCCGGGTTTGAACCCACGATCTTGAGTGTTGGAGACAAGTATGGCTACCACTAGACCACCCAGGAACGACTTGTGTTAACGAACTAATAGAGCCGAAATATAAAATAAATTAATAAGTAATATTTTATGTAATTTTCAACAAAAAACATTTCGATTTTTAGGTGTTTGTAATTATTAAGTAATTTTCTTTAAGTTTCAACCTAATTCAGTGGATTGTAAAATATTTTAGGTTATTAATATCCTACTTTATCAATTTACCAACCTTTAGGCATTAAACGCCAACATTAATTGTTGAGATAATGTAATTATTTGTTGTTTTTCAGAATTGGAGGGTGTCATTTTAATATAATAATAATAATAATAATAATAATAATAATTATAATAATAATAATAATAATAATAATAATAATAATACAGCGCAGGTTTTTTGTTTTGTGTTTGTGTTTATAGTGTGCGTTACTGTAGAAGCGACAACAAACAATGTGAGGGTATTGGCCCTACGTACCTTCCTCTTGGACAAGTGTGCGGCAATGGGAAGGCGGTGAAGACGCGTAGAGCGTCCTTGGTTGCACTCCCTTCCTTCCTCACTTCCTTCTCTGGTCCCTGATTACAGAATCTCTACAGGGGAGGGAAGCGGCTGGCTACATTAATAGAGCCCTCCAAAAGTTTGTATCTCTGTCGCAACAGCATCTTCAAACAACGCCTACTACAGTGTCATTCTTATATTTTAAACAAGGCAGGTACGAGAAGGTCTGGTCATTTCCCCTAAGAAGTAGAGTACGCTTAACGCAAGGTAAGGGTTTTTAAATATGCAGACATTTTTAAACGTGTATCTTTGTTAAAAAAGTAATATTTCTACAGTTCCTCCGTAAGTTAATTTCATGTATTTCCATAGGAACGCGTGCAGAGGAAATTCCACATCTGTTTTAACTGTAATCAAGTTTGATGCCCAACCCGTGTAGCGTTCCGAAAGCTTGTAAACAAATTGAATAGACCGGTTTCATGAGAGATAAGAGCTCTTCTGATGATGAGGCAAAAGCTATAGAAAACGATGTAAGTGCTCAAGAAACAAGGAATTAAGACATCGTTCGAAATATGGAACAAACACTTTGGATAAAGTCATTACGTGACTGTGATATATATATGGAAAATACAGCAGAAAATATATCTCTACAAAATTAGAGAGAAATACGTGAAATTTACGGAAAATGATATATACTCCGTTCATTTTAAATATATCTAAGAAAAATAAAGTAACTCTTGTAACAACGAATCTAAAATAACAAGTACTAGAGAAGTTGTTTATTTGCTTTATTTATAGATTCTTTAACATATAAGGTCATCATCGTCCAATTCAGTTCCGGACGTGAAATAGCCCATAAATTTTGCACAAAGGCCCCTTATTTCAGTCTTGAGGTTCTTTTACGTGCCGCAAATGTACAACGCATTTACTTCCCTTCTGAAGGAAGTCCCCATACTAAACATTTTTACGACCAAGAAATCCCACCGCCCCAGGCCAGGATTGAACCCGCGATCTCCGGTCTATGAGAAACAGAGGAGTAGAAATAGATAAAAACACTTAAATAGTAACAACTTTTGCTATATTTCGAACCGATTGATTTCTTCTTCAAAGAGAAGTGAGGGTGGTTAAAATAAATGCTGAATCTCGTAGGTAACAATTCTTGGAAATAGATATAACAAGCCAAAGGGGGGGGGGTAGAGTAAGATAAATAATTGAATAAAACATTTAAATATAACAATACAAAGTGGAAAGGCAAATATTAACAAGTAAGCTTTTAATAACCCGGTGATGTTCGGTCATCAAATTCATCATCCAAATCCTTACAGTGAGACCGGCAAGGAAGACTTGGTTTTAACAGATTGTTCATACGGAGCGAAACAACAGTAGAAGTTTAGGTAAGATCAGGGGGCCTTATATCACTAATGCGAAGTTATTCATTTTTTTATACTTTATTTCTGGGAAATTATTACAAACACCTTAATGAATCTTTTACTGCTTATTTTCATTACATAAGTCGTTCTGAGCTCTAGTTTCTGCTTATTTATAAAAATAAAAGTATATTGTTATTCATGTACATAAAAGTTCTTATGCAAATGACTTGAAACTATAGCTCAGCAATGAATATAATAATATAATTGAACTGTAAAAATATATTTCTATCTTCATTGGTTTATGAGAAAAAGGTACATATGTTGTGAATGTTTTACTTAAGACCTAAATAGCGTTAATACAACTAATTGTCATTTAACAAACTAATCCATTTCTTGCACCTAAATTTTCATACAAAGTAATATTGCCACCACAGGAGACAGTTTCACTAGACACGTTTCCTTTTCTGTTTTCAGTATCTTATATGATTACCAGGTAACTTTTTCTTGGAAGCACTAGGGGAAGCGTAAATAATTGGTTTATGATTCACTGAATTATTCTGTTCAGAAATAGGCCTATTATATTTATCACTACTTCTATTTTCTTTACTGGATAGGTTTTGTACTATCAATTTCCTTTGTTTTTAATTTATTATAAACCCTGTGGACCTAAGCATGATATTGGATGTATTTGGGAACAAAAATTGGAACATAAAGCTTTCCAATTGCTTCAAAAAAATTAAACACGCCAGCAGCTATTACCGTTATTGACATTTGAAAAGTAATTTTCCTACAAAGTACATAAAATCACAGCCTTCTGTAAAAAACAATTTCAGAGATATTTTCATTTTATGCAGTAGTGCGGGGTATTAAAACAAACTCTTACACATAAAACGCGTTATGTAATTTAAACACTGACAATAGGAAATTTTCAATAAACAATATACTAAATTAAGTGGAAAAATCCAATTAATTATTTACAACGAAATATTAAATTTTGATTGATTTGGACTCTGATCTTACCTTAAACCATGATGCTATCAATTCCAGGGACGTAAGTAATAACAAGGCGTTCTATTGGAGGTTTTTAGTTTGCAGTGCTTTTTTTTTTTTTTTTCTTTTTTCTCTCCCTCCCCCTTTTGCACTGAGATGTGATAGGGAGTATAAAAGATAGAAGTGATTTTTTTTTTGTCTTGCAACTTTCGAGGTAGGTTTTTAATATAAGTGTCAAGAGATGAAACATTGTTACAAAGGCGGTGACCACTGGTTGAAAGAGAAAATGGAATATAACTTTTGGTTTACAGGGGATGACAGCTCTCAAATTGAAGATATTGTACACGGACGTAAGAAATGAGCAATTGCATAAAGAAATATCAGTATCTAGGAACGTAGCAGCGTTGGGAGAGAGAGAATAAACGAACTTAACTTGAAATTAGTAGGTAAGATGGTTAAGGAATTCGAGAGTTTCTGATCGATGGATCCAAATATTAATATATTTTATCCATAACAATGATGCAAGAAGCTCTTGACTTAAGAAATTCCTTGGAATAAGAAGATGTCATTCTGGTGTCTTAATTTGTAGATAAAAAATATTTTTAAAACTAAACGCTTTGTGAGTGAAAACAGATTAGGCTAAATGAAAAATTTGAAACAAATAACTCCACTTTTTGTGAAAAAACAACACCTGAGTGATACTAGTTGAATATTGAGAACCAGCCTTTTAGGAACTTTTTATATTTGTATAATAATTCTAGGCTTTGTTGGCGAACTGTTCTTGTATTCCAGATATTTATAGTTTGTTTCTGCTGCGTTTGTTACATAAGGGGGGGGAGGCTAAACCAATTAGATAGCATTCTGCAAGTTTGAACGTTTATTTTTGGAGTCAAAATTGACTTACTTCGTAAGCCATACTTGGGAATTTTACGCCCTAAAAATCCTTCAACCCTGACGAAAATTTTTGAAAATGCGTGAAATGTACTTTGCAATGAAGTCACCAGTTGATGTATGTGAGCAGAGCTGTGTGTTTCAGCACTCCCCGAAGTTCAGTAGGTGCGCGACAGTGGTCAGAACTGTAGATCACGAAGAATGAATGTACTTATATGAAAAATTGCATCTCTCCGCGGCAGGAATGCACAAGAGTGGCACACAGAGCTACGGGAAGCACTGAGTGTTCGTGCTTTGTCACATCGAATTGTGACGAGATGGACAAAGGCCTTCAAACGGTGCAGAATATCGACTTTTGTTCATTCCATGATAAAACCAATGTTGTACGTTTGCCTGTTTTGCTTCTTCCCTACGAGAGCTGCTTACATCCGTTGGTGGTATTACTTGGCAGTTATTGCCATGTACTTTAAATCGTATATCTTAGACATTTCGTGTTGTCCCTTGTTCGCGAGATAAGAAAAAAAATAAGGAAAGTAAACGTGGCCATGACTTATGACTTATTCCTCGTATTTCAAAGTCTGTAGAATTATTAATTAGGCTGAACACGATGACTGGCGCGTACGTCGCAACATTTCATACCGCCGTGTGGTTTTACAGGGCAAGAAGCAATATATATTTTCATATGAAATCACTTTGTGAAAAAAATAACTTATATCTAAAAAGTACCTGTTTCTTAAAATAGTAACTATTCGAGGTTTGTCTTGCGTATCAATAGTATAGTAACGTTAACTTTATCGATCAAACAACCTCCCTCCGTGTTTTTTTTTTTCCTTTTCCTTGTTTAATATACGGGATTTCTCCATCTAGTTTTAGGGAATAGTGGAAACGCTCTTTGGGACTGCCTGTACGAGTAAATGACCTTAGGAGCATTTGCATGATCTCTTTGAGAAACATTTCAAATTTTTATTAAAAGTGATCCCCTAGCTTTACTTTTGCATGCATTTCTATAAACATGAACCTATGGTTCAATTTTGCTTATTGCAGAGGTATTGTGTACATTACAATTAGAGTATATAATTAATTCGGAAGCGTCATGTAAAAGAAGAAGAAGAAGAAGAAGAAGAAGAAGAAGAAGAAGAAGAAATGCCTTGCATTGTTTCCTTTATACATCTCCACGAAATATTCACATTTTTAGTTATGTGTTATATTTTTAAACTTAAATTTAATTGCACTTGAAATCTTGTTTATTTGCTTTGGAACTGTAAAAATTCTATCTTTGAAATACTGCAATCTTCCTTAAAGTTGATCTTTAACCTTGAAACACAGCCTTGCTTGTTACTGTTTGATAAAGAGGCAGATCAAAAGCGAATGTTTGGGCTTAAAAAATCTGCAGCTCCCTATTTAAAATTGAAGTATTTTACCTGGGCTTCACCACATTAACGCTGCCTCCTCCTGTTTTCCACTTGTAAGCTGGCGCTATTTCGTGTCAGTTAGCGCTTTGCATCGCCTTTAGTATTCGCATCGTTGTGATCTAAATATCTAATTTGCTTTTTAAGTTTTTAATGCTTTTTTTTTTTAACTGAAGGTGGGCCCATAAGTTTCCGGCCTAGCCATTTTCTAGGTATGACAAAGACAAAAACCATACTTCACTTTTCATTCTAGTTACACTCTCTAACATCTTTAAATTAACATTTCAACCCCCCTCCCTCCCGAAATACTCAGAAGTCTTATCTGCAAAATGAGCATAAACAGCATCCATCACTTCTTCGTCGCACTTAAATTTCCTTTCTCGAAGGATCTTTAGTTTTGAGAAGAGGAAATAAGTCACTGGGAAGTCCATGAAGAGTATTCCTTCACAGTCCCAAAAGATTGTGTCCATGATGCTCTTGGTTGACTGAGTGACATTGACCTTTAGAGGCGGGGCATCGCCAGGTTTACGCCACTCCACTGATTCTCTTTTGAACAAGGGATCATAGTAGAGGACCACAGTTTCATCTCCTGTAACAATAGTTTGCAGAACTTCTCTCTCGTTACAACGGCAGAACTCCAAAAATGCCTGACAACAGATAACTCGTTGCTGCTTTTGGACTAAGGAAAGAAGTGTAGGCACATTTTGCACTAACCTTGTTCATGTTTAAATGCTTATGAATAGTTCGAGGGACTGTTGTTTGAGAAAGGCCCAAACTTGGTGCTATTTCTGTAACTTTGAGCCGCCGGTCTTCCATAATTTCTCCTTCCACAAGAGCGATGTTTTCAGGAGTGAGCAACTCCAAGGGCCGACCTGCACGCTCTTCGTCTTCAATGCTTTCTCAACCCATTCGAAAAAGTTTGGCCCATTCTTTTACGGAAGAATGTGAGGGGGATGCTTTCGCATATACACCGTCCAATCGCTGTTTAATTTCATTTGGAGTAAGTCCTTCTTTTGTGAAGAACTTAATAACAGCTCGATACTCCATTTTGAACATGTCACAATCTTCTACACTTAGCCTTCTTTATGCAACTATATCTGAATAACTGAACACATTACTTAACAGATAAGGTATGACACCAGATAAGGATTTTGTGAAGGCAATAACCCATATCAGTGAAATCGGAAATTTATGGACCTACCCTCGTAGATTATTCCAAATGTTGGACCCATGAGTAAGATACCGAAGATTTCCCTCTTAAGTGTTTATAAATTTAACATGTTCCTAGGATCCATAAAGACTTAGGCCTAATCCTTAAGTTAATAATTACGATGATTACGGAAAGAAATGATAAACATTGCCTTTTTTTTTACAATGAGAAGCGAAATGTCATTTCTCTCGATATGATTTCCCACGAACACATTACATAAATAAGCAGCTAAGTAAAAAAAAATGCTCCATTCATAAATAATTAACGAAAATACTTTTGGTCGCAAATATTGGGTATCTTAAGGGAGCTTTCAATGTTTCATGTGTTGTAAAAGTTGAAATGTGAAGCTGATTTTCCGTTTGCAACATGAATTATGAAAACTTATCGATATAGTTGGGGTTGATATCGTTCCAGTGTAGTTGTTAAACACAGAGAAGCTGAAGGGAAGTAACCCTTGATGTAGATTTTAATTTAAACTCCTGGATCCATTGTAAGGAAGTAAGATGGATGGTGGCATGCACTTTTGTATTGGAGTATACCGTCTGTATCCCCCAGGCTGAGTCGTATCTTTTCATGGTCGTGAGTAAGGGAAGACAGACAACTACAGGGGTGGAAAAATGAGGGTGAAAGGAGAGGGAGAAACGCGCCCTCTCGACCTACCCCACGCGCTCCAGCACAAAGCTGTCCTTCCAGGAACGTTTTTTTTTACACCCTCATACGGCCACCCCTTTTCTACATGTATAAAAGAGCCTGGAATTATAAGTGCATAAAGAATACGTTCTTTTCTTGTTCCTATGTCCAATGGTGAGTCATTTTTAACAGGATCCCCGAAAAGTTGTGGAGCACATCCCTTTTGTTTCTGGGCCGCTGTGTGAGAACCAAATGGAACAAGATTTCTCCCCACCTCGCGCGGCTGCAAGACAAGGAAAAAATTCCTGAGTGCCATGCCTGCTTGCTTGCGAGTTTTCATACGGGCAGCCACTTGAGGCGAAAGGGGAGATAGGCCTTCTCAGAAAAACGGCTGCTTCTGAGTTTTGTCTCTTGTCATGCATGCAAGGGAGAAACACTTTTTACATCATATTTTCAAACCTCAGGACGTCGCTACAAAATTATGCCTGACAAAAATAAATTTCATAAGAATATTCATTTGTATTTTTGGTACATTCTTCAACAAACTGAATTATGGTTTATTTGTACTGATTTGCTATTCAGTCATATAGGCATCTGTATCTAAATATCCTTTCAGAACAACTTTCTTAGCAACTACTATCGGTAGGAATGTTGGCACCTCGTAACTGGAAATTGCTCAGCGGAAATAACAATCTTGCTTATTATTACCGTACTTGTAATTTTAACCAGTGCAATTGTATATGTCTGTAAAAAAAATTCGTCTTTCACAAGAATACGGTCAAACGGGGGTGGGGGGGGGGAGAAAGAAAAATGTTAACGATTTTCTATGCATATCATTTGGCAATCGTCACTTCCGGCTAGTGTTCGAGGCTGGTAGCGATAGCAACAGAAACTCTGGTGTAGAAACTTGCAACTTCTTAGTTAGATGGCAGCGCATTACCGTGTATTTTCATTTTCTGTTGTTGTTCTAATTTCAGAAGTACTGTAACTTCCAGTACTTTAATGTCGTGTGATTGGTTTTATAAAATAAAACTTGTTAGTTATGAAATCGCTTCCACTAGCAAATATACAACAGTGCTACAAATATTATCGAAACAGTTAATGAAAATAAATTTGACAAATCTGAGAATTTGCTATCACACTTTTTCCGAAAACTTTAAAAATTATTTTTAGAATAGACATAGATTGGGGTAAAATGGCAAACTTTAGAAATAAAAATGAAAAAGTGAAGTATGAAATATTTAGTAATGTTGTCATTACATTACTACGTGGGGCATTAAAAAGTTTTGCAAGTGTCACATTAAAATCCAAGATAAAGACAGAATTCAAAACTAAAACTCACAATCCTTAAAAGTACTCTCCATATTTCTCCACGGCCGAGGACGTTAAGGCGCAAAGTCGTGAGTGGGAGGTTTGGGATTCGTATCTCACCAAGACGTTCTCCCTGACTGAGGTTTTTTCCGGGTTTTCCTCAGTCCTCATAAATGGCAAAGGCCGGGGAGGAACCCTAAACTTAGGCCTGGAATGTTTCCTTCCTTAAAAAATCCTTTCTCAATATATCCTTTCATCTCATGTATCATCAGTGTCCACCGCCTATGGGGCCTCAGCAGTAAAAACGGGCGTTAAACACTATTTAAAAAAAGTTCGTTAACCAGCAAAATTAGTTTCCAACAGTATTAGGAGTGAGAGTTAAGGCAAAATCCAAAATTTAAAAAATCGCTCTAGGGGCAGGCACAACGCAACGTAACTCTGTACAATTTACTGAAAATTGGACCATTAGTAGTGGTGGGTATAACTAAAAATGGAAATTTAAAAAGTGTGAGTGTTAAATCATAAATTTAAAAATCGCTCTGCTAAAACAATGTTTCCCCACCCTCAACGAAACAGTATATATGCCATTGGAATAAAATGGGTAACTATTGGGAGCAGGGGTTTACCTGAAACCGAAAAATTTAAAAATGTTCTAGCTGCACTAGTATTGCTTTTTCGCAACAAACTCAGTATATGCCATTTAAACAAATTAGAAAAATAATTGTAGAAAATAAGAAAATTCTGACCATTAGGACTGCGGGGTATACTTGAAAACCAAAATTTAAAAAAGCGCTCTACGAGCAGCAAATTCTTTGCCCGTGTCCTGTATAACATTCTTTACAAACGTGACTTTCTGAGGTATTCGCTTAGTTTATGCAGCTTCTGCGTGATGGGCTTTTTATTTCCAAATTCGTGTGCAGAATTTCCCACAATCTCTTTAGGGGGAAAAAAAAAAAAAAAAAAAAAAAAAAACACTCGGGTATTGGGGCTGCTTACAGAAGTTCAAACATTCATTAATCTGCAGGTAAGCCCAAACTTTCGGCTATTTTGTTTAACAGGCCTTATATTTCTTGCATTGCAGAGTTTGTTTAATACACTTTGGGATAGCTGTTGAGGATAATTCAGAAATGTAGTGTTGTTTTCTTAAATCGTTGAATCTCTCTCCACAGTGTCTGGTGTAGGCTTAATCCTGCTTTATTATTTGGTTTCAGTTTGTTGGTAACCCTTCTTTTCTATAGTTTCTTATAACTATTACTGATTCTTATATTACTATGGGACTTTTCATGAGGCATTATGTTCCAGAGGATTGGAGCACATTAACCAGACGTTCTACGTTCAAATCCTTTCAAACCGCCGACACTAAGGACGTCTTTGAAAAACAAAAGAGAAATATGTTGAAGGGAATGCCTTTGAATGGAATGAATAACAAGACAGGACGGGAAGAATAAAGGCGATGGGTCAAGGGGAAACATGAGATTGCATGACCATTCAGTCGCGTCTTCAGTTTTTTAAACGGGCTATACAAATTCGGGAGTCTAAAAATATCCCACAGCTTTTTTTGAAGGGCCCACCCATGAACCCCCCTCGTTACAAACCATTAGACAGAAAGGGCAAGAGTGTTATGTCCATTCAGCCACCCGCCTCTTGCCAGAAACTAGTTCTAAAGTAGGGCCACCAGAAGAAAGACGCGCCTGCTTCTCTTTCCCACACAAATCTCGAACTCCGCCCAGCCTCCATATGCTGCAGCCGAAAACAAAGCCTCTCCTGCAGACCGATGACTAAGCTATGCATCGGCAACCAAGATGCCTTTGGGAACATTATAAAACTTGGTAAACGGAAGAAATTTCCAAACGCACACATCGAAAATTGTTATTTATGAGCTGTTTGCGTAAGGTGAAGGGACATACATTTGGTTACGGAATTCATAATAAAATGTATTTTTGGCAAAATATTTATTGACTGAGCAATTTTAGGGGTACTCACTAGTGAGGTTTTTTTTTTTTTTTGATTTATTTTAACGCCATAAATACTTTAAGCATTCTTTCATTATGAAAACACAAAGCGACCCAATTAACTATCAACCAAATTGCTGTGCTTTGCCTTTAAACGAGAGTGGCGCTCGTGACGTCTGTGGTATCATAAAGTGGCATTGACATAACAGTTTCCATAACTACTTTAAAGAGGCCTTCAAAAAGTTTTGCAAGTGTCCCATAAAGTCAAAGCTAAGGACTGCTTTGGAAAAACTTCTTCTTACAATCGTTCAAAGTACTGTCCATCTCTTCACAAACAGTTGTAGACGGTACCACCACTTGTCAAAAGTACTACAATATTCAGACTGAGATATTGTCAACACAGCTGGATTTATAGATTGAGCGAAGACCTGCACTTATTTTAAAGATTTTCCAGCAATGCAAGATTTCACTCGAGGAAACAAACAGAAGTCGCACGGTACAAGGCCAGGACTGTAGAGTGGATGGTGAAGCAACTGAGCTGGCGACTTCCAGTTTCCAAATTTGCAGCTGTTACGCATTGTCGTGCAAAAGCAACAGCCTTGAAGTTCCTGTCTTTGGACGCCGCCGTCTCACTCTTCAAATAAAGGGTACAAAATATACGTGTCATAGTATTCTCTATTTATTGTCATTCTTTCTGACATACAGTTAACCACTAATGGTTTTTCATAGTTGAAGAAAGCAGTGGACATTCGCTTCCGAAAACGAAACTCTTGTCGAAGAACAACTGTCAAACATTTAGGACCATTTGGTGGAAACTGCCTCAGCAGTTACCTTTCTGCTCTTCTTCTCTTCATTGGTTAGGGATGGTGAAACCCATTTTGTATAGAAGTTTCGCAGCTTTAAATGTTTATGGATACTATCTAAATATTTTTCTGTCGTACATTTGTTGTGAGCTACATTTGCGAATTCTCATGTAAAACATTACAGCTGAAATTTGGTACAAAAGTTCACAGATGATTCTCATCTTTAGGTTCTGGTTCGTTATTGGTAATGGACTTATGAGGAAAGTGTACTTTGAAAACAGTATATTGTGTTTTGTTCCAGATTTACAAGAAAACTTGCTACAATTATCAGCTAAACCATTTTGAATTTAACTGTAATGATCATTTTGTCGCCATAAGACACATAAAAGGGTGTTTTAGAAATTCTCGGCCTAACTCATAGTGTATTGAAGGGTGGACAAATTACTGTAATAGTTACGTATTATCCTTTAGGTAGCGTGTTGTAAAGTTTCAGACGCGTAAGTGTAGTCACTTGTTAGAGATGATCGTGTATACAAACTACTGTTAAACTTTTCTACAAAATTGGTAAAAACTTAAATACGAGCTGTGATAATGTTTTTTGTTTGAAGGGTTGAACACCAACAAGAAAAAAAAAATTAGATTCTTCCTCTTCGTTTTTTGACAGTTAAAAATTGGGCTGTTAAATTTAAGCTTGTCGTCTATCCATTTAAGATAAAGAGTGCTCAGGGTGTCCCCAAAACTACAACCGACTAGATTCTGATAAAAATTTACAATGCCGAACTCGATGATTGCCGATTGAAGGATGCTAGTTGATGATATTGCAAAGACCTCGATAAGCCGTGTCCACTAATTTTACATAAAGATTTGTGTATAGGGAGATTTCCACTCGATGGATGCAGAATTTGTTAACAAATGGACCAACAACTCATTCGAATGAACATTTCGCAAGAGTGTTTAGACTTGTTTAAACGCAACTCCTACGAGTTTCTCCGACATTTGATAGCAGCAGAAGAAACACGGATTCATTACTACACGCTAGGGACGAAAGAGCAGTCCAAACAGTGGGTGGCAACAGGTGAAAGTGCACCAAAGAAAACAAAAACGGTTCCACCTGCATAAAAAGTCTAGAGTACGGTTTTCTGATTTTCTTATGGTGTGATGCTCGTAGACTACCTCCAGAAGGGCAGAACCATTACCGTGGAGTATTACACTTCACTTCTGGACCAGATGAAGATTGATATTCAGGCCAAACGTCCATACCTTGCGAAAAAGAAAGCTCTCTTTCACCACAATAATGAGTCTCCACACACGTCTGGGATTGTTGGTGCAAAAGTGCATGGTCAAGTGTTTCATGTTCGCCGGTTTGCTGCCAGTGTTCCCAAACCTGATTCACATCAAATGTTGACAGGCGCGTATTTTTCAGTTGGACAAATCTTATTTTACTGAGGATATAAAAAAGTTGGAAAGTTGTCGGGCTAAATGTATTGACTTACAAGATGACTATGGTAGTAAAAATAGCGAATGTTCTGGAGGCCTGTTCTTGTGTGAAGTTGGAAACTACAATAATGTTGGTTGATTCGCTTAGGAGTATTTAAGTGCCCGTGCGTTTTTTTATTGTTTCAGGAATACTCTTATAATTACGTGGCCTTCATAATCCCGCAAAATGATTAATAAACTTTACTAATCACACACAAACGCAGTTATTAGTGACAAGTTTGCCACAAATTTCTGCTTCTTTGTATTCCAATAGGACATGCTTCACTCTTGAACATTGAAGCTCTTGCAGCTGTACTAATTGTCAGATTGTTTAATATTTATTTGGTTTATTTCCGGGAGCTCTTTAAACATCAGTGTCCCGTACGAAATGGCCGATAAATTTCGCTTAGAGGTCTCTTCTTTCAGGATTGAGGATCTTTTAGGTGCCGTGAATCTACGGCACGAGACCCACTGCTTTAGTTCTCTTCCGAAGTAAGCCAAGGGGCGATGCATTGTCAGGTGAAACCACGTCTATAGATATAGGCTTTTATAAAAAGAAGTGTAATTAGCATTTTTTGCTGTTAAACTGTATTTGTTAAAAAATAAAAGTATTCCTTTGAAATGGGGGGATGTAAATTGTATTGAGTCTAAAATGCCAAAAAACAAGGTAATTAACCTAACGTATCCTATTTATAGATTATGGCGCTTTTAATTCCTGCATAACTAATAACTTGTTCTCTTCTCTTTATTTTCAACAGTGTTTAACGCCTGTTTTTGCTACTGAGGCACCACAGGCGGTGGACACTGATGATACATGAGATTAACTGATATATTGGGAAAGGATTTTTTTCAAGAGGGAAGTGTTGTTCCAGACATAAGGTTAGGGTACCTCACCGGCATTTGCCATTTACGAGAACTGAGGAAAACCTGGAGAAAACCTCAATCAGGGAGGAACGTTCTGGTGGGAATTGAACCCCCAGACTTCTCTCTCACGAGTCTGCGCCTTAATGACCTCTGCCACCCGTGCCAGTATAGTCAGTTTTTGTCTGGATATTGACCTGTACGAAGGCAGGTATTTAATTTTAGGGATTTAAAGAAAATATGAGAAATACGTTTTCTTTTGGCAGCACTTCAAAGAGCTGTCTCCATTAATAACAAAAGCGGAAGTTAGCGAGCGGCACTTATACAGAGTCTCTCTCTCTCTCTCTCTCTCTCTCTCTCTCTCTCTCTCCAGGCTTTGCTCCTTCACGTACGAAAGTTTTTAACTGGATTCCAGAGTTTAGGCGAGGTTAAGAACGATCCGCGACTGACAAGGAGCTAAATAGAATTTCTCATTCGCCATAGTTACCAGAAATTCTGCACAATATCTTAGTATGAGAAAACTTTCTTGTTACTGTGCATCTCACAAGAACAAAGCGCAGCAAGATTAGAACTTATTTAGAAACGGTTCGTCGTTTCGGTAGTGTCAGCTCCCAAAGTATCCATGGGGATGAAAACTGGATTACCAATTGCTCTGAATTAAAGAAGCAATCATCGGTGGTGGGTCTTCCCAAATGACGAACTTCCAAAAAAGGATAAGAGATTTCGGTATGCCGGAAGATGGCTGCAAATACATCAATTCCAATCCAGGAACTAAAAACTGCCACCTGTTACAACACAGTTTGCCTCCGCGATTACTGACAGAAAACCAAAGAAAAACAATGCCTCAGCGTAAAAGCTTTGTGCATTTCAGAACTGACTCCTTGTGTCTTTTTCCAGTTGTCAAAGGAAAAAACTGAGGACCATCAGTATATGAGTAACCTCCAAAGAAAGCTTGGCGTGGATGCTTCCGTGGTTGGTTCCGGATAATGCAACTTTTTATCGAGAATCAGGGGGAATTCTTCGAAAAGGAATAGGCACAGTTACTAAGTTATGTCTTTCTCGCTTAGTAGAATTCAGAAAATTAAATAGCTATCCCATTGTTTTCCGAGCTTTGACTGTCAAGATGCAGCATAATCCGACCTCTGATCCTATCGTGGCACTCAGTAGGTTGATGTCAGAATATCAAAATGTAAATCAAGTATTAACGGCCATGAATCGGAAACGTGGAATCATTTTCTATAGGTTATAAAGTCAAGTTTGGCCAAGTCTGACAAAACATTACAGACGTTGTGGACACAAAGATTTAGATGGTTTTTGCATTAGTGATATTTTATATTGGTTTTCACCTAAAACGTGTGTTAGCCAAGGTTTCAAATTTATTTGTTTATCTATATATTTACTTCTCTTCCATCATACCAGGCAAAAAAAAGGGGCAAAATAAACATACATACAGCATATTTTTAATGTAGTTAGAAAGTTGGTATAGTATAGAATACCGCTTGTTCTTCAATAATTTTTCTCAAGCACAAGGGGGGAGGAAGGAGGAGTAGAAGAAGAAGAAAAGGAGGAAGAAGAAGCGAGAGACAAACATCTGTGATCCCTAGAGTTGAAAGACAAATAAATCTACATTTAAATTGCTTTATTGTCACATACTTTTTTGACTTGAGGAGGAAGTGAGTTCCAGATTCTGGGGCCTGACACGCTGAATGTTCGGTGACGAGGAATAGGCAGTAAAATCACATTCTGGGTTCGAGCAGGGACAGGTATGTGTAGCGAGAAGCGATATATTGATGGGTGGGTAAGAAGAATTTTGAACAGGAGCGTAATGGAATGGAAAGCTCTTTTACAAGTGGCCCATGATAGTCAAAATTGAAGTCTGTCAGGAAAAATTCGCAATAATGTTTAGTACTGGAACTACGATCTTTTGCTTAGCGTGTCGAAGCTACTGTCTGGCTATAACGGCAAATCTCCCTCATCTCGGTCTATATATCCTGGAGACGTTAAAGGCTACTTTATTACAGAGATGTTTTATTATTGCCCTAAAAGGCAACACGAAACGTTTGAGTGCTTGCGGTTTAGTTTCTAAGATGGTACAGACAATGTAGAATGTGATAAAGCATTTTTGAAAAAATGTGAAGCAAAGTGCCTAATTCTACTGGGTATTTTTTGTTGTATTGTTAATTGTCCATGGTTGTGAAGAGATAATTCCTGTTTGGTAGGGTTTTTTTAGTGCCAAAATACGCAGAGCTTCCTACAAGATCTTGGTGCAATCCCTGGTGATGCCTTCAACTACTGCCAACGTGTTCAGATGTGCGTTTGTTCGATCATATAACGCCCTCCCCCCCCTCGATATGCTGTCTTGGTTCCGCCTGAAAGACCGAAGAAACATTCGTTGTCTCACGCTACTTTTCAAAATTATCCGTATATATCCTCTATCTTATCTATCTTCTCGTTTCCAAAACCTGTCTTCCTCTCATAATCTTAACACACGCTCTCAACACGGCACGTACTACCGAACTACACTTTACTCATCATTCACGGTAACCACTGTCCCTCTCTGGATGTCAAGATACTGCCAAACGAAAACTTGTTTAATTTAATTAGAAATAATCGATTACTTTGGATATATATTCCTTAAGTAAAAATATAAATATTTGTCTGTTTCATTCTGCCGTAGAATTATTTATTCTATTATTTTTATTCTTATTGCATCTCCTTCGGTATTGTTAGGGTGTTTTATTAATATACAGAGGGACCAAAAATGTATACTCGCTTCAAGCAAAGAAAAAATTGTGTTAACATAACAAAACGTAATTCACACAAACAGAAAATGATGAGCACTAATCATCTTAGACTTTTACAGTTACAACAGTTGCTCAAAATGTCCACCATCGGCGTCGATACACTTCTGAGTACGTTGAACTACTGATTGAGCAACGTTTGCGAAAGTATCCTCAGCGATTACAGTACATGCCGTTTCAATTTCTTCCCGAAGTACTGTCAGTGTAGCTGGTTTCCTACGATATACAACATCCTTAAGAATTCCCCATAGGTTGAAGTCCAACGGAATTAGTTCCGGAGAACGGTGAAAACTCAATCGGAACTCTTCGTCCCAAAGGCATAGCCGAAGATGCGGGCTTGTTTCTGTGCGAGGTCTCCCAGATCTGCCCTTGGGAACATCGCATACGGCACCACGAGTCTCAAATTTGTCTCGGAATGCGTGCAGTTGTTTCTCGCGTTGACTGCTCTGTTCTGTACTCACGTCTCCATTGCCTTTGAACTTCAACAACATTCATGTTTTCCAATACCACTTCAAAATTATTTTCTGCTTTAATCTTTAACTATAATCTTGACTCCATTTTGTTGTAGCAACGTTAACATAACGTAATGTGAATCATATCTGTTTACAGAACATCATACGATAATCGTGGTTTCATTTGTTCATTGTTGATTTACCTGTCACGTAGCAATGCTGTCATAATGTATGTGAATCACATCTGTTTACAGAACATCATACTACACGTTGTTTGAAAAGTGTCATTGTTAGTGCTTTTATTATTGATCTTTTTCTCTTTTTTTTTTTCTTCTTACGTTAATATTTTAATATTAACTTTCATTGTGTATATTGTCATTGTTACTGTTATGATCGTAGTATTGTTGCTGTGACTTAATGTACTCATTATTAAACTGATACAGCGGAAGAGAAGGCTAATGATTGTAGTTCTGGCAGAATAAAAAAAATAATAATTGTTATAAGCTCACGATTATTTTTCTTTGAGTTCTGGTATCTCAACTTCCGAACATAAAGTGTTCGCGGTTTGACCTGAATTTGCAAACGCTTATGCTCACCATGTGGCCTCATCAATCCAGTTAGGCTGTACATCATTATGTTTCCTAAGGGTGTTCTACACACCTATTTCCCACATCCTGCACCAAGCAAGATTTCAGTCTATATATTGAGGGGGGGGGGGAGTTCTATGTGAGAATGGAACCTTCAAAAACCAGTTTATAATAGAGGTACATGTAACATCCACTTGTTTTACATTTTATCGGCGTTGTGGTGGAAAGGCTGATCCGTTCATTAGCCTTGTAACTAAACAAAGTGCTCTTACATGACATTATCTATAGGTTCCCTTATTGAAAAATCGCACTGGTATTTTCCCTTTATATTGATCATTTAGTAAGCTTAAACGAGATAAAGAACAAGGTACTAATGTAACATTTAATGTTAAGTGTTTAGAATAAAAATATTTGGATTGAACCGTAACGGTAAATAATTGTTTGATGTACGCAGATCAATAAATTCTCTTGGTACATGGATAACCAGCATTGGGTGGTCAGCATGCTGTTGTTACTGCAGCTCTTACAGCATCAGCGATGATGTACTTCTCATTTTCATTTTAACTCGCTTTAAGGAGTTAGTGTTTAAGTAAGGAAAATTTCGTCATATATCGGAAGCTTTGCGGTGAATAGTTTCATATTAGCGAATTTCGATGGGATTAAACTATTGCAACCGCACCTGTAAACGTTTATTTGTTTATTTTAAGCGAATGCCGAAAGAACGAAGCTATTGCAGTGTACTCATGGATGCAGTTTTTAATAATCTATTCAAATCTGCATCGATCGTACCTATATATGACCGTTAACGCTATAGCGGTCGCAATTTTCGTTTTTTCTCAACGAAACTCTGCATATACCAATCAATTAACAAGTCTAGTTCGTTAACCAGTTAAATTGGACCTTTGTGCTTGGGGATTAACCTAAAACGAAACATTTCTTTAAAAAAAGTCGAAAAACCGCTGTACCGCATTTTTTTTTTGTTATTTTTTCACAAAACTAAATTTCTGCAAAATAAATTGAGATGTAGTTTTCAAAAATCGTAGCAATTGGGCCATTATGGCAGGGGGTTTAAAGGAAATTTAAATCACTCTAGCGGAAGCAATTTAATTTTTTTTATAAAGGAAGCCGGTATATGCCAATGAAATAAAATAAGTATAGTTTCCGAAAAAGGCAGTGAAATCACACTATTGCGGGGTAACCTGAAACCCAAAATTTAACAATACCTCTAGGGACATTAATATTTTTTTTTTGCAACGAAACTCTGTATATACCATTTAAGTAAAATAGAACTATTGTTTCTGAAAAAAAAAAAATCAATCCAATAGAAGTGGGGGCTATTCTGAAACCCAAAATTTAAAACTCGATATAGTAGCACCAATATATTTTTTTTCCCACAGCTAAACTCGGCACATACAATTTAAATAAAATAAGAAAAATAGTTTCTGAAAATTAGTGAAATGGGAATATTAATGAGTCTGGGTTTAACTGGAAAAAAAAAAAAAAAAAAAAAAAAACGAATAGGAGCTAAAGTGAAATTTAAAAATCGCTCTAGGGGAGGGCTTCATCTGAAACTCAAATTTAAAAGTCTAGCACGTTGATATTTGCTCTTTCCGCAAAGAAACGCCGTATATATCATTTAAATAAAATAAGAAAAATATTTTCTGAAAATCAGTGAAATCGGGTTAATAGTGAGGGTTTACCTGAAACCCAAAAGTTAAAACTCGCTCTAACGGAATCATTATTTGTTTCTTCATAACAAATTTCAGTATATGCCGTTAAAATCGAATAAGAACAATATTTTCTGAAAATGGGGGAAATTGGAATATTAGGAGTGGGGGGGTTATGCTTGAAAACCGAAAATTAAAAAGCCTCTAACATTTACTCTGAATTGTTTTAAAATAAAAGGATAAATTAATTTGGTTTATAAACGATATTTATAATGATGTCTATGTTTTATATTTAACAAAAACAACGTCGTGAAGATAGCAAATGTAAAATATTAATCTAATATGTGTGGAAATTTTATTTGTATGTAAGAGCCCTCTGTAATAACCTTCAGAAAACGTTTGCGTCACATATTTGTACTATAACATTTAAATTTGATTTCAAAGCCACTGATAATCGATATAACTTTCGATTGTTTTTATTTGCTTTATTGAAACATTTGAGCATCATCGTCTTAAATATGCAACGTAACTCGAAACTTTCTGTTATTTTTCTCTATTTTAGTGAATGTAAGGATGATATCAAAGGCTCAGTTCATAAACATTATTACATTTAAAAATACCCACATAGTAATGCCATAACTTATTTCATTACATTATTAATAAGTACTAATTTGGAATTAAATTCATTTTTATTAAAAGTTGCTGAACTTGGTGAGGAACTCGCTTAGTTTACGCACCTCCTATGTGACGGATTTTTTGATTTAGTAAACAGATGTTAACTTGTTACAGAGGTAAACATGCCATAATTTTTGTGATTAGATACTTATTATAATGGCAAAGAGGTTAAAACAGAAATTTGGTAGAACTCAATTATCAAACCATATTAAAAAAAAAAAATAGTTACTCTCTTTTTTTCACTTGAGATGATTATTTCCTTTATTTGTGGTGCTTGCTTGTGGATCGAGTCGAGAACATGCATTGTTGTTTGACAAAGGCTTTCAAAGTAAGCGTTGATCTGAATAGAAGCATTACTGAACGTGGTTGTCATGAAGAGGAGTTTTACTTATTGCATGTGGGGATGTCTCACTTCATTAGTCTTATTGCTACGATGACAGCGGGGTAAGTTGCAGCTCATTTGTCGAATGAAATGATAAGACTGTCATAAATAATTACTGTGAACATGAAGAGCAGTGGAAAAGAGTAAAATGAACCGCTTGGGGTAACTTGGCAGGCATTCACATTTAGCCACAACGTGGCTTCTGTCATGAGCTGAAGCACTGGTTGTTCTTCAAGCTTTAAGATGCAGTTATATAAGTTTATCGTACAAGGAAATTTATTAAAATATTCTCTTTAGAAAATTCCCATTTGTAAATGAAATGCCTCAACATTTTTCAGGGTGGACACGCTCATTACATTGTTGAACGAGGATTTATTTTACAATGGATCCACATAGTATACAAGGAAAAAACAATAAATAACAGGATTTTAAGTTTAAAATTCATTACATATATGTATAACATTATTTATTTAGCGAAATAAAACGACTCCTTAGCGATGCACTCCATATGGATCATGACGATCGGTACATCTTGCTTCACTTTTGATTTTCACCGTTATGAACAAAGATGTACGCGCTTAGGTCCATAAGTTTCCGGTCTAGCCATTTTTTAGTTATGATAAATACATAAACTATATTTCACTTATCAATATAGTTACTCTTTATTGCAATTCGTTTCTCACATCTTTGAATTAACATTTTTTCAATCCAACCCCCCCCCTCCCAATAGTCCGAAATCTTGTCTGCAAAATGGGCATAAACAACATCCATCACTTTTTCGTCGCACAAAATTTTCCTTCCTCGAAGGTCCTTCTTGAGTCTTGAGAAGAGGAAATAGTCACTGGGAGCTAGATCTGGGCCGTAGGGTTTATGGTCGATTTTCTTGAAGCTACATTTCTTCACAGCTTCCTTTGCAACAAGAGCTGTGTGCACAGGGGCGTTGTCGTGAAGAAGGCGCACACCACCACTCGGCTTTCCTCGCCTTTTCTCTCTAATGGAAGCACGTAGTCTGTGCAGTAGGCCAGCATAGTACTCCCCATTTACTGTGATGTTCCTCTTCTTGAAGTCAATGGAGAGTATTCCTTCACAGACCCAAAAGATTGTGACCATGATCATCTCGGTTGACTGAGTAACGTTGGCCTTTAGAGGCAGTCAAGAGATGTTCAGTGTCGCACTGTCAAATGATTAGTTCGAGATTGAGCGACTTTTATGGCACTATATCTGGAAAACGCTGATAACGGTCTGCGAAAAATCGACATTTCTATGCTGGTAAGGCGGTTTTAAAGACATTCTAAACCAATTTTTCACCCGGTTTCGCTTTTAAACCGACTTATCAGCATGTGATGCCAGAAAGTTTAATCCTGTAAAACTGCGTTATATTTATGTAGTTGTGGACCATACATTGCTCATATATCACTTCTCTACACGCTGTGAATTTATTTCATTAACACCTTGTTATTGATAATTTGTTAAGTTTGATATAAAGAATTAGGCAAATTTGCCTGTTTATTAAATACATGCTTGTTTTATTTCCAAATGGAAACAAAATCTCTTTTTAAAATTAAGGAAGTTATATATATTCTTCCCTTCAGAAATTAAAGACAAATTTATTTGAATTTAAAATTTTGTATCTAGAAATATGTTCAACATTTTCAAAACAAATGCAAAATTTTATTATATAATAATTAAAATACCTGTAAAATTCCAAAAGTATATTAAATCTAAGCACAAAGTAAACCTCATATTTGTATTCATTTTGGAAAAAAAAAAAAAATTAAAAAAGTACTCAAATTAGAATATTCACAGTTATATCAACAATTTTTTATACGTAAAGAAGTTAACCCTTAAAATTTCATTAAGTTAATACCATTTGATACTATAGTGTCGCCTTAGAAACTTACCTATTCCAACCATCGCTTCTCTGAAAAAGCAACAACATAATATAGAGAGGACATTGTGATATTTGCCCCACTTCTTAGCATTAACAGTGTTTGGCTTTTGATATTGTACTGAGGTAGTGATGTTAATTTTCTTTCTCTCTCTGTTACAGGTATGTGATATCAGAATCATTAGACTTCTAGTTCAAGATTACTATGTGAGTAAAGAACAGCCTTAAGTTACGTGAAAGCAAAAGCGTTTCTTCTAAATCATCCGGTTATTATGCCGGAGCATTATAGAAGGCTAACGAGAGAAAATATTTTGAATCTCAATAGGACGAATCCAGACTTTCTCCCATCTCTCCAAGGTCTTCCACTTTAGTAACAAGTGTCAAGGTTCAGAGGCTGCATGTTAGACATTTTGTTGTTCTGTACGCCATGGAGGATACCCCGACTGATTCCCTGTAATAAGACGAGGGAATCGAATTATCTCCGCTAATCTAATGTTGATGACTAGAGAAATGTTAGTAAAAATGAACCTTAAGGGCGGACACCCATGAGTGAACGTTAAATTTTTTTTTGTTTTGTTTTTGAAATCCCCGATGTATTTTTAATGTGAGATTTTTAAAATAGTGTCTAACGCCTGAGGCATAATTATTGAGCATTTAAAATGGGATTAAATGCAGTTATTTTTTGTGTAAAATTATAAACTTAAGTATTGCTTTAGGTAAAACAAAAGCAATTTTCTAATGAAAAATTAACAAAATGATGCCAAGTTTTTGAGGAAATTTAGTTATTATTACGATTTTGTTTTTTGTTGATTATAAGATTAAATAATGTATCTACAGCTTTTTTTAATAGTGTTTAGCTCCATATTTTGCTACTGAATCTCCACTGATGATATATGAGATGAAATGATAAATTGGGAAAAAAATATTTTTTATTTAAGGATGGAAACGTTCCATGCCTAAGTTTAGGGTACCTTCCCGGCATTTGCCATTTATGAGGACGGAGGAAAAATTGGGAAGGAAAAAAAATAATCAGGATAAATGTGCTGGTGGGAATTGAACCCCAGACCTGCAGCTCACGAGTCGGCGCCTAACTACCACGGCCAGCCTTAAAAATTACAAGAACAATACATATATAATTGTTATGAATATCTCTCCTAAGTTTTTTTAGGTATTGAAATTATAATAGAAGTATTTCGCCAATATATTCTTCAATTCAGGTTTTTTTTTAAATACATGTTATATGAATATTAATAAATACATTTTTGAAGTTTATGAATAATTTTAATGTTCATTTTTTATTCTGGAGCGAATTTTGGTGACGTTTTATTTTAATGGTGTGATTTTGGAAATTTATTTCATTTACAATAGGTGAATGTAACCTTACTTCGTTTTTTTTAATAACTTAGTTTTTTTTTTTAAACAGAGAAATCTGAAAGTTAAATATTTATTAGGACTATTTCACAAATAAAATAAGAGTTTAAATATAATTCCCCTAAACTTGGCTTACAAAATTGTAATAACTGTATATTTTGTATTATAAATACTTAACCTTTTCAAGCCATCTTGCAACAGCTGAATGTCGATTTTCAGTAATGGCATTAGAGAACTAAATACGGGTTCGGAACTATTTCATGAATAGAATAAGAATCAAGGTAATATATATTTGAAATTCTCGCAGAGAATGTTAAACATTTGTATAATATGTTATAGTTATAAATAGTTATTATATTTCTTGTACCATTTTAATATTTGAATTTTTTGTTTGTTTTTATATGATTTTATGCATGATGGAGAAATTAACCCTAATCTAATCTTCTTTACGGACGATTACCAAGAGTCAAGTACAAAAAAAAAATCTTTAACGCCCTTTATAATAAACCAATTATATTATTGCTTGCTTTTCTTTCTTAGTATTACCTTCCAAATTGAAATTATAATTCATGTTAGCATCTCAAAGGAATAAGGAAGAATCTACCTGTGTTTTTTGACAATTCAAGGGAGTTCGTCATTATTCCCATATTCACTAAGCTACTCCAATAAGTATGAGCGCCGCCACGGGTGGCCGAGGTCGTTAAGGCGCGGACTCGTGAGCGGGAAGTCTGGGGTTCGAATCTCACCAGGACCGTCCTCTCTGACTGAGGTTTTTTCCAGGTTTTCATCAGTCCTCATAAATGGCAAATGCCGGGGAGGTACTTATCCTTTCCCAATATATCATTTCATCTCATGTATCATCGGTGACCATCGCCTGTGGTGCCTCAGTAGTAAAAACGGGCGTTAAACAACATTGAAAAATGGCATGGTTATAAAATTCAAAGCGCTGAAAACTATTTCATATATGCAGTATTCAGCAGTAATTATTTTTTTTTAAAGGGCCTAGGAAGGGAAGAGATGGTAAAGCATGAAGCTGGCGCTAAAATCTTCCTACTTGCCTCACAACAATGTTTAGGGAGGCACCTATCTGCTGCCGATCGTATGTGTTAGTAATAATTGTTATCTACATTATTTATTTCTTGCCTACGTTCATTGATGTTAACTTTTGGGTTTCACCGTGCTTCAATCACGTCTTATAATTCTAGTGATGCTCTTTCGAACAGTTCCGGGAACTATTTGACACTTAACACCGAAGCTTATGTGCATATTTACAGGTTTATATGTGTACAAACCGTTTATTACATCTCTAACCTGGTAAACTTATATTTATTCTTTGATTCATTTCCTCCAGCCGTACATTTTTATTCAGGCAGTTTCGTGGAACAATAGATAGCTACTACCTAAGCAGGGAAAATATAAAGAAAAACTCCTTTTACGTTAAACTAAACACATGTTAAACTAATGATAGAGAAAGTAAATAATAATCAGTTATTCGACTGATAGATGCATTTTATTTTATTTCAAGCGTGTATCTGGCTCAGAGCAACTCGAGAGTCTAAACCGCTTGGCAGTGAGTAGGGTCCGGGTCGCCCACAAATTGCATAGCGCTGCACCCCTCCTCTGGTCTCCATGGCAACCGAATTTAACGTCCTCGAACACACCGCACTAGAGTAAGGTTTTAGGAGTTTATACTACAAGTAGCTAACGTATAACGAAATTGAAGATTTTATAATTTCCTGTTTTAAATGTGGATAACAAGGTGTGATACTTAATAGGTTTGAGTGGATTCTCGCTTCCTTATGACTGAAATTCAAATTGAGTAAAAAAGTAACCTTAATTTAGTAATCAAAAGTTAGTAGTGCTGTAGTGCACATATAAATAACACATAGCTATAGCCTTCCGTTGGGAAATGTGACGTCAGCTACCATAACAAAATGGTAGCCCCCTTGGAAACATGCACGAGCCAGGAGCACTAGAGATATTCATCGAAAAAAGAAGAGACAATATGGAGATGCATGTGTTCACTCAAAGAGTGTCAAGTGTTAGTGATGCAGCTCGCTCTGGTTGACCGCTGCAGTAGAACAATCGACAGGTAACAATCAATAAGGTGACTATACAATTGAGGATCAGTCATTATTACATTATCCACCAAAAAGTATCCGCTAAGTGAAAGAACGTTATGAAACACTTGCTAGGGCATCATGAAGCCGAAGGAAATGTTTCCCAAAGTATAAAGAGTGGCAGCCAAAACGATAAAAGTTTCATACAGCTGTGTCAGCCGGTAAAGTGATGCACACGCTCCTGTGGGACTCTTTAACGGTTCAATCATGTCCAGAGAACGCAATGTTAACAGCGAGTCATATTGTGATTTGGTTGAGAACCATTTAAAACCTGCAATCAGGTCGAGACGTCGACGTTTACTTACAATTGGTCTAATTTTACAGCATGATAATGCAAGACCTCACACAGCTCGTGTAACGGCACAAATAATTGGAAATCTTCATTTTGAATGCATACCACGTCCTATGCTAGTTAAATAGAACCAAATTTCCGCGCACCTCGTCATGTACATTGCGCTCAACGTATACGTGCAACTGCCGCAGAATACTTGTTCTTCTTGAGCTTAGCAAACCGACATCTTACTAACCAAAGGATTTGGTTTTGGAAATTGTTTCTTTAAGAAATTTAAATATATTTATGTATTTTTTTTTCAACAGGATTAACCGTATGCCATACTTTTGGTATATTTTATTATGTTTTGAGGAGATTTTAATTTATTATCTTTTTATAAGTTAAATGAACGTAGAGTCTATATATTATATGGAATAATGGGTTTAATAATTTTCTCTGTATTTCTCCTTTATCAACTGCAACACAATTTAATCCGCAGCTGCAAATTAAGGGTAAATTAGAAGTGCTGAAAATAACATCAAACTTGTGTCATCACTTTGTGACACTTAACCAGTCACCTCATATTCATCTCCCAATTTGACGTGATCTTTTGTTTTTCTTAAATACCTTTGAATTTTCTCTGTAGCCTTTGCTGGATGTTTTTATTCTTAAATGAGTGAAATAAGACAAATTAATGATTTTATATCACTGAAACTTTTAGTGAATTACATCCGCGTGTTTAGAAAAAGAGCATTTTGTAATGGACGCAATAGAATAACGTTTAAAATTAAATTCGAGGTATCTATTTATAGTTAAATCTTTAAGAGTAAAAAGTCCACGCAAAAGCTGCAATAACTAAGTAAATTCCTCAGCAAGTAGAGCAACTTTAAAAATGAATATAAAAACTAAATTATGTCCTTATTAATTAATTAAATAAGTTATGTCATTGTGTTTAATTAATATGTCAAACTCAATAAAAGAAAAACTGAACTGGTTATATATTAATTACTAAATTTGTGTGGTTTTTTTTCCTGCAAAATCACGTAATAATATGAAGTGAAAATACTCTAATTTTCAAAAGAGGAACCAAATTATAGTCTATAAGTATTTACAAAGTTATTATTATTGTTGTTGAGATTGAACCACAAAAATTAATGATAAACTATTAAATGAAATATAGACCACTGATAGACAAAACTATACTGTGTGGGTCTTTTTAAATATTTTTAAATATAACCATGTTCATGAACCGAGCCCTTGGTATCTTTACATTCACTAAAATAAAGAGAAATAACAGAAAGTTTCGACTTAACATTGTGCATTTAAGAAGATGTTCATATGTTTCAATAAAACAAAAACAAGTTATTATTACATAACAGTTGCAATGTACCAACCAAATAAAAACTATCGAAAGTCACAGCGATTTTCAGTGGCTTTGAAATTTAATTTAAATGTTATTGTAGTAAAAACATGTAACGTAAACGTTTTCTGAAGGTTATTACAGATCGTTCTTACATGTAAATATAATTCTCAAACATATGTTAGATTAATATTTCACATTTTCTATTTTAATGACGATACTTTTGCGAAATATGAAACATTCATCGTTATGCATAACAAGTCTATTGCGGTTGTACCCATGAAAATATTTTTGAAAAATTTCTTAAAATATCCATCCTTCCTACCTATTAAGCACTGGAAATAATAATGAATTACTCGCGCAGGTAAGTGGGTATACCCCCACTTCTAATGCCCGATTTCTCTAATGTTTAGAAACTATTTTTTTTAATTTATTTTCATGGCGCATATAGAGTTTTTTTTTGTTTTTTTTTTTTGAGAAAAAACAATCGCTAAAGCGATTTTTAAATTTTCGCTTTAGGTTTACTCCACCCCCTTGCTTGATAATTAACTGGACGAATCTATTGTTAATTGATGGTTATCCCCAATTTAGTTGAGAAAAGACAAAAATTGCGATAGCTAGAATGTTAACAGACTATATGTGGTTTTTCTTTATCCGTTTAGGTGCCTAGTGGATAGGATTCTGCAGAATTCGCTTAAAGCAAATAATCCTACCTATTACAAAAAAAAGTTAAATATATCTTTCTGGACAATATTTAACACCGAATACACAACTCTAAAACTGCCTGAAGTATTTGCGAAATTTTGTATAATTTCCAAAAAGTCGCCGTTACAGCAATATTAAATAAATTCCTTCAGTTCCTCTCAAGGAAAATAATTTGTCTACTTGTTATTTTGTATCTTTCATGATTTAGATAAGAAAATGTTCTCCACATTCTAACAAATGTATCAATGCTGCCACTATTGTGTTGTCAATCTTGTGCGTACACTGAACTAAGCTGAATGTATATCCTTGAAAACCACTCACGGTCGAGCAGATAGATATTCAGTTCATGCTCTAACACTGTACAGCCCTTGAAAACCTTACATTTATTGCAACTGAAATTGCTCGTTTCGCGTTCGTTCATAGAACAGTGGCACAAAAATTTCGTTACAACTGCATCTGGTTGTGTCCATGATTTTTGAAAAATTTCTTCATGTCCTTCATTAATAAAAGATATTTCTCAGTCGAAATTACACCTTAAATCGACTAGAAATATACATTACGTGTAACAAATTGGCAGGAAGAGTTAAGAGTCATAAATAAGGATTGCTGTAATATATACATTTTTCATCATTTTCTTGATTAATGGGATAAGAGATAAGCGCCTTGTACTGATGTTCAGTTGAAGTAAGAACTAGAACTTCTGGAAAATTTTTACTGTAGCTTTTCATTAGAAAAAGTTCTTCTGACAGCCTAAGAATGTTTTTGATGAATTTTCTTCCAATTCTGCATGTGTTCCCAATATGGCACACCTTCCGGAGTGTTGCCTAATGCTTCAACTGCTATCGTTTGAGCTACACTTTCACCAATAACCTCATGCCCCCTACTTTGCAAATTGCACGTGTCGTGGCAGCTGCTGTTTCCGACAGTGACGAAAATGTCTGATTCTGAATTATTGCCTCTATATCGCATATTCTTTAAATGATTGGATTACGACTGTCGTGTTCGTAATAATCATAGCCTCCTTTTAATTTCTTCACATGCTAACAAAAGACAAAATAAAGCACTGCAGAGTGCCTGGCGTAATACAACGAAATTATTTACGGAACATCATACATATAAAGTGCAGGTTTTTGAAATTGGTTACTCTGCAATTGATCACCATAACAAACAAACGTAGTGGAGTGTTTAAAATCTAATTTTAAAGTGGTTGGACACGATTTTAAAACCGCTGAAACGTAAGCAGTACTGTGGAAGTAAAACATGGACCTTAACAAAGCAGAACGAAAAAAATGCAAGTCAGCGAGCAGTACGCGAGTGTTAAAATATGACAATGGCGGCCGTCAACATTGAACATTGAACATTGTCATAGCCGTAGACAAGTTTGAACATGATAAACGGCTTCAGAATGACAGTGTGAGGAGCTCAAAATGTATGGCAAAGGTCAATGGAGAATCGGTACTAGGACCGGCATTATCTCGATACCTAGTGCATAATCGTTTTGACCGATGGGTTTTTTATACATTAGAAAGCATGCCCTAGTGTAAGTAGTGTTATATTTTTTAAGTGCTAATATGTGTAATTTATGAACAATGTGATAAATATAGCCTGCCCAGTTTTCACTATGAAAGTGAATTCGGGTGGCAGCACTGGCCGCGCGCAGAGCGCTTAGTTATTGTGTTCACTTAACCACCAAGGCAAGCACATATTCCATAGTCCAATACTTAGCAGCAGTGGACGGATTACCAACTAAAAACCGGTTTTGGAAGGAAATGTAGGAGTGCCGCTTTCTCCTGTGCGGTGCACATCACCACAGTGCGGAGGAACTTGTCGATGACCCGTTATTTATTTTTATTAAAAAAGAGAACGTAAGATAGTTACAAATTACATTTATTTATCTATTCTGAGTTTATTTCAGTTGTTAAATGCACTTCTTGCATTAAATCCAACATTCAAGGTTCTTTTTTTTTTTTTTTTGTTTTTACTATTTATAATATGAATAAAATGCACAATTAAATAATACTTTAATTCCAAAATGCAAAGAAAAAAATTCATTCTATTTTCCAGAAATGTATATTATATCATTAGCTCAATGTTTTAAATGGAATCAAACCCACATTCCTTATTAAAACATTAAACGCATATATGTTGAACATTTTGTACACTTTATACAAAGATTCTTTACTTTAATAAGACTTTCGCCCTGCTCCAAACGATTGCAGCTTCCGTCGACTTGCTGACCTCTCTACAGGATCCACGCGTAGACACCAGTAGATATGGGGGGAGGGGAGGCATTGGGCACCTCTTATAACCGAATTTAACTGTGTGCAAGCCATTTATTTGAGGTAGAATGTCAACTCCATTTCTTCCAGGCGCTTGTTTGGTGTGATTCGCTTCCATACTGTACCGTCACCAGCAATCTCAGCATTTCCCACAATGTTGGGTATATGCGAAGCTTGTCGTGCATACAGGAAAGTGAACACATGTGATAATATCCTTGTAGCGACAATACATACACTGCTCTATATTTATTTCTTAGGTGAATTTAAGGAACACCAGCGCTGAACATAGTACTCAATGTTGCAGGTAGATTTTGAGGGTAGACATGAAAAAATGAAAGAGCACGCTTTATTTAAACATTGCATGTAATAAAACAGCATGTAAAAGAAACGCGTTTAATTTGAGTTTAATTAAATCTATTAATCAGGAAAAAATAGTGCATTCATTTCTATGAGCGTCAGGAGTTGTGTAAACTATGCGAATTCTTCATATTACAGAGCGTTAGAGCAGAGAATGCGTAATAAACAAGTGAATGTGTATTTAATGAAAAACATACCTTACAGGCTTAAAAGTATAAGCTTTTCACTCAGTTAACGCGTTATATTATTAGCTTAAGGCTGCACTAAGCTGTATAGCAATTAAAACGGAATGTGATTAATATTTAAGCTACATAGTTAACTTTAGACGTACGGTTGCTGGTTTTTCTGTGTTCCAAAACCGCTGTGTTCTCTCCACCTGCATTTATTGTACACTTTACACTACTAAAGTTGATGGAGTACATAAACTACCGCTTAAGATTTGTATATCGCTTCAAGAGTTCTTGGAATTCACCGTTTTCTGCTGCCTTTCGGTACTAAAGCCTCAGAATGGCCGCTGTCTTTAAGGGTTAATTTCGATTATTCGTCCATGCGCATGCGGAGACTATTCTTCCCTCCATACTCTTTCACATCACACCAACGAGTTTATTGCTTGGCGGGAATAAGCAGTTGTTAATGTCAACAAAAACAATCCCTCCCGAATGCCACCCAAATTGACGTCCTGTCCAGGCGATAAAAAAATTTGATTTTCAATGATACTTCCCACTCCTAATGGTCCGATTTCCATGATTTTCAGAAACCATGTTTCTTGTTTTATATCGAGTTTCTTTAGAAACAACAAACTTTGCGGTTGCTAGAGCGTTAACAGACACAGCCACGGTGGCCGAGGTCGATAAGGCCCGGATTCATGAGCGGGAGGACTGGGGTTTGATTCCCGCAAGGATCGTCCTCCTTGGCTGAGGTTTATTCCAGGTTTTGCTTTTTCATCATAAATGACAAAGTCGGGGAAGTGCCCTAAACTTAGGCCTAGAACGCTTCCTTCCTTTAAAAAAAATCCTTTCCTAATTTATCATTTCATCTCGTGTATATCAGTGTCCAGTGTCTGTGATGCCTCAGTAGTGAAAACGGGCGTTAAACGTTATTAAAAAAATTAATCAACATTTTTGGTGCCTGTAAAGTAGGATCAAAGGAGATTTGAAGAAATTGTTGAAAAATATTTTGTGGGTACAACCGCAATAGCCTACATTCCTTCGGAATTCTTCAAAATGTGTAGAAACGTTTGAAAAACAAAGAATTAGAACTCAGAATGTACATTTCGTATGTATTACTGCCGTATAAGATAAATTACAATAAAAAACAAGTATTAAAAAAGTGAATTTGCTTGGTTATATGTGTAAAGTTTATAAACCAATGATGAGCAACCTCATTTAGGATTTTAAATTGAGTTAAATCTTAGACAGCCGCTCTTTTTACTAATACATTATAATTAAAACACAAAAGATATATCGTGTTTATAACAATATCAGCAGTGTGAAAGCAGAACCTCGTGACAACGCTTTGAAAATAATAAGCAAGTAATTTGAAGTGATTTCTTTAGGTGGTGTTAATGTGAGCTCCGTTGAAAGACTCGTAAGGTGGGTTCTCATTTAATTACAATGCAGGTTCTAACAAAGGAAGAAGGCTTGACGGACGTATCCCCCCCCCACGTCCCAAGGGAGCGTTGCCCTCCTTTGTTTCGTAGTCCTGGGGTAACCACGCTTTGCTTGTATGTGGCTGAATGGCGTCATGCTCGACCGACATGCATGGCCTTCGTCCTGGGCCAACCACGACTTGGTTGAGGAGTAACAAACAACCACGGTCTGCAACTTGATGTGCACGCATCACACACTACCTCTTCTCACAGTTGCAGGAGTTGATTAGTTAATTGTGTTCGCTCCAAAGTTAACAGTCATTATGGCGAAACTTTGTGAGGGCTGTCTCAACAGACAACTTAACCGTGGAGATCAGCAGAGATAAAACAGGCGTGATTGCGTTAGAATAAATACTAAATTCAGTTCAGGTTTCTTAGTGACACGCCCAAAGGTGCAAGTATTTTGATCATATTGACGATGCAAAAATCAACGATGAATTCGTCCAGCCTTAGGAAATTTCAATTTTTACACAGGCGATTCCATGTGAATTCGGGCGGAAAATCCGAAAAAACTGGCCTCACATTTTTAAGTTTTAAACCACTGAAACGCTTTTGTGTATATAAGACATTAAGACATCTTTAAGTGTGACGGTTTTCAAGAAAGTAGGCGAGCTCGGTTCTGCAAGACCGTACATCGAACGAAATTATTTTTATATGAGTTGTTGATGGAACACCAAAAAAATGTTGATGCCTTTTCTGTCACGGAGGTCAATCACCCCATAATCCCCCCTCCCTTTACTCTTTTTTCGTGTCTGTTTAATTGTATTATGTCAAATACACTTTGAAAGTGTGCCTTCAACTGTAATACCAGTATTTTATTGATGGATGAATGGATGAATGCAGGGGTTTTGATGGAGTTTTTTCGATCTCCAGCACGTCAACCTAAAAGGCTTATTGTTCAATCCCATTGGAAGAGACGCCTTCATTGTTTCTCAAAATCTGGAACAAGTTGCAGCATTTTGGTTCCAATGTCTGCATTCGTACCTAGGCCTTCCCTGGTTATAAAAAGAGTAAGTCCCTTTCTTACCAGGAATGGACACCCAAACAGTATGTGCAAGGCAATATCTTCATCCTGTGTACACATTCTACAAATGGGTTCATTTTTATAGAGTCTCCTGAAGTGACCATGTTCAGTAATTAATGCAACTACTTTCCTTATTCCTCCTCTATTAGAGATGCAGAAAGGGTGTTGCTTCACTTAGATTTCCGAGCTTGCCTTTGTCTTGTATAAGGTTCACCATCTAAGTTGACGTTTTTACCCAACCCATGTTTTAACCGCGGTTTTAGCAGTATGTGTACTGATTCCAACCGCGCATTCAGGGCCCTTTTTGCCAACTGATGTGTTCTTTCGTTTCCATAAACGCGCCGATATCCCGTCACCCACCGCAAAATGCCAGGGCAGAGAGGGCATTTAGGCACTCCCTTACTAGTTTCAATTTTACTTGGTCGGAGGAAAGTGCTTAAGGCCTTTTATTGAAATATCACCCATTAATCTTTTCAGGTTTATTGTCCTTCAAATTGTTAATTATCACAAATTGTTGTGTCAGTTCATAAATAATGTACATTTTTTTTTTTTTTTTTACCTACGCTTTTACCTTTTTGACAGTCTTCAGTTTAGTATCTGTGCTTCTCAATGATCGGATCCCAACGTTTCGGAAGCTGCTATTCCGTTCAAAGCACATCTTCTGTTCAGCTGTCAGTGACTGGAGTTAGGGCGACAAAAAGCCCTGACAGAAGAGAAAAACTGTTTCCATGCATGGGATTTTTCAACGCCGGTTATGGTAGATGAGGTAACGCTTCGTGCAGCTTATTGGTCACGACATTCCGTGTGCAGGCGAGTGTTACTGTAATATACTACTGCGACAATTGATTTGAACGATGCTTTGTCATAATCAGATCCCAAAAGCTATGCAAGATCTTTTTCTTTCTGGATGGATATATTTAAGTGTCAGGTAGAAATGAACATGTTTCCGTACATTTGGAGTCGGTAATGCCAGCTTTTATTTATGTTGCTTACCACCCCTTCCTCTCCCTGCCTGTTTTGGATCATTGGATTTTTTTCTGCAATTATTTTCGCATTTTAAAATGCACAAGAAGAATTCAATATATCGAAGTGAAAAAAGTTATAATAATTAAAATAATAAAAAGTCTCTATTGAGAATTTTGTTATACGATTATTTATTTTCAAGGAGTCACAAACTTTCTCCTCACTTAAGCTGTTTAAATAGCAGAACCTTCAATAGAGAATGAAACCCGTGGTTACCTCGGGCATATGATTACAAGAAAATAGAGAGGTTGAGGGAAGTACTGTAGTTTTGAACACTTCTGGTGAATGATCTTGTAATTGAGGAAATTGAGGTGGAGGTAAATTCTCAGCTGCATAAATGTAACAAAACAATTGCAAGCGAGAAGGATGAGAGCGGTACAGCTGTGCAATAAACCGTTCATACAATGTGTTCAGTACGGAAGAAAGAGAGATACTAACCTGATATTCCCCTGTAAACAGAAAATGAATTCGACCAGAAACCACTACTCATTCTTCAGGACTATTAAAAACTATGTTATTTTGCCTTGATCAATATTTCCAAGTTGTCCTGAAAGGTGAATGTTCTGTTTTAACTGGTATGAGTCTTCCGAAATAGTTTGTTTTAAATGTGCTCCAATCACTTCAGTGGAAGTAGAACGTTCTTTTTTCATAATGAAAAATGTTCTCTCTGACAAGCGGCTGGTTATGACAGTTGATACCTTGAAAAAACCTCTTGTTGCTGCTTGTAACAAAGAAAAGTAAGCTTAAGTACTTCAATTATGAGATAAAGAAATTATTAAGTATCTTAAATACTTATTTTTATTAATAGTGAGTGATATTATTTCCAGTTTCACTTTTAATAAATGTTTATTTTAATTATATTACTGTATATTTTAAGTGGCTTTTTGCTTGCCTGTTTTAACCAAAATAAATGCCTGAACTTCCGGGTTCTGTTCACAAAGATTCTTTGGTGATTAAAAGCAAAGATTTCCCTTGTGGAAATGTTTTTGGTCGTGGGGAAGATGAACATCTGCACTCGGACTGTAATTTCAACTTCGGCTCAAAGTCTTAAATACCGTCACCGATGGCCGAGGTCGTTAAGGCGCGGACTTGTGAGCGGGAGGCCTGGGGTTGGAATCCCGCTAGGAAGTCCTCCCTGACTGGGTTTTTCCCCATGTTTTCCTTAATCCTCATAAATGGCAAATGCCGGGGAGGTACCCTAAACTTAGGCCTGGAACGTTTCCTTCCTTTAAAAAAAAAAAAAAAAAAGCCTTTCCCAATTTATCATTTCATCTCATGTGTCATCAGTATCCACCGCCTGTAGTACCTCAGTAGTAAAAACGGGCGTTAAAAACCACTCAAAAAAAAAAGTCTTTAATACAGGTTTCATCAATATCAACACTGCGACACCTTCAACGCCGAATCTTTTTTTTTTTTTTTTTTTTTTTTTTTTTTTTTTTTAATGACCTTGTATTTCTGCTGCTCTTTACCAGTCAAGAAGTGACAGATTCACTACACACAAAATTTTCTCTTGTGTAAAGCATATGTCAAAATGCGGAACGCTCACGTTTGGAATCCTTGTGACTTGTATTCTTACGTAGCACACGACGATCTTCTTGAAAAGTTTAACACTACTTTCATCTTGGATATCTTGGGCTTTCCTATCCATCGTCTGTGCTGAAACGACCAACAGAAAATCGATTAGCACAACTAGAAACTGTACTACAGTACACTGTGAACTGCACCCAAACTTCACTCAGGGCATTGTGTATTTCTGTGGGATATTTACCATATAAAGTTTGTACCGTTGCGGGTTAGGAGTTTGCAAATGACATCGAAATAATGGAGGGAGTGCAAAGTTGGAAAAAGGGAACATAATTGATGGTAAACGCAAACTTGTGCACAGTTCGACTAATTGTTTTAGTAACAGCGCGACTATATGAAAATGAAGGCACGTTTTCTGAAAGTGCATTGTGAAAGCGTCCTGCTGTTATTAAATTACGTTTCCTTGTGCTTGGTTCAAAAAAATATCAAAGCTTGCAAAAATATTGTGACTTTAATATTTTTAAATCAGTAGTAAATTAAAAATAAAAAGAACTTAACCTATTAATCGAAATACGAATCTTTTTCCAACACAACCCTTTATATTTAAAAATTAATATTTTTTTTTCATAGAAAAAAGCTTTTACATTATAGTTGATGTTAGCATGTTTTTTTTAATAGTTTTTATCGCCCGTTTTTACTACTGAGGCACCACAGGCGTTGAACACTGATGATACATGAGATGAAATGATAAATTGGGAAAAGCTTTTTTTTTTTAAGGAAGGAAACGTTCCAGGCCTAAGTTTAGGGTACCTCCCCGGCATTTGTCATTTATGAGGACTGAGGAAAAACTGGAAAAAACCTCAGTCAGGGAGGACGGTCCAGGCGAATCGCAGACTCACTAGTCCGCGCCGTAACGACCTCGGCCACCCGTGGAGGTAGCATATATTTTGTCCTATAAAATATTACAATGGATGCTACTGCATTTTCTGGAAAATTGGAATTGAATTTAAACAAAAACTGTTACTCGTGTGGCATTTTGAATACGTGAAAATGAAGTACATTTATTTATAGTATTGTAGTAACGTGTCCACTAAAGGTGCATGTTGTTTATCCTTTCTGTTGTCAAGAAACCCTTCTACCACTGCCTTGAAAGGACGTCATGCAGCCAGTTCCACGTTTGTTAAATTACTTTCAAAAGCTTCGTCTTTAAAACTTTTCTTTCCTGTAGGCCAGCGAAAATATTTTCTTTTTAACTGTGCATATGCCAAAGTGGGAAATATTCTGCTGTTGCAACCTCGAGTCCAAGATCACTGCTTATTTCTCCCCCCCCCCCATATTAAATCCGGCATTAAATCACCTAAACTTAATTTATCGAACAGCTATATTGCATTTCTAGTGATGGAGGGTTCGTAGCTTGAATCACTTGAACTTGTGTTTATTTGAATCATCAGTAATGTTACTATCAGTGTCTTCAAATGACTTGGGGTACTGGGAAAGTTTCGCTATAAGGGACTATTTTTTTAGTCAAATCTGATACTTTTTTCCATACAAAATTAACAGCCGTTTACGTGATTTTGTTGTTCCTACCAATTCAGTTACGATAAATGGTAAGGATTTTAATTTCCGATATAACCACATTCTGAAATTAGTTATACGAGTAAAGTAACAATTTTTTGAGGCCACCTACTATCTTAAGCACCAATTTCATAAACATAACAAAAATTACTGAATGACCACGGCGTTACTTACCTTTACCCGTGCTAAACACGGAAACAAACCAAACATATGGATTTCCAGTAATGAAGTTGTACGTGACATACATAATAAGTTTGGAAATTGGGCAAGTCACGAAGTATAAATTATCAAGCGTAATAATTATATATTAAACTACATATTAATTATTTATTTAGCATCCATTCTACAAAATTTAAGTAACGAAACATTAGTATGTATATACTATACATAGCATTACTTTTGTTATAGTCAGGAATCGAATATAAATAAAAATAATACTTTTTTTTTAAAAAAAAACACGTTTTTATATTCTTAACAGAATAAAAGTTTGATACTTATTCAAAAAAAAAAAAAATAGAAAATTTAAACTAAATTATAAATGAACTAAAAAGTATAAAATAGTTCATCCTAGCCAAATGCAGATTTATAACCCTATGCAAATTCATAATCTCATAAACTTTTTTAGAAAAGTTCTTCTAAGCGAAAAACGTGGGGCGCATGCAATAGATAAAATTAATAACTGTTAAGGGTATTTATAGTTTAAATTAATCACACAAAAGGTTCACACATTCTATTGCATGCGTACCACTTTTTTCGTTTGGAAGAATTTTTCTAAAAAAGTTTATGAGATTATGAATTTCATGGGGTTATAAATCTGGATGAATTATTTTATATACTTTTTAGTTAATTTATAATTTAGTTTAAATTTTCTATTTTTTGGAATAAGCATCAAACTTTTATTCTGTTAAGAAAATAAAAACTTTTTTTTAAAAAATTAATTAAAACTTTTTTAAATAAATATTATTATAAATTTTATATTTTTATGCATTATTAACAAAACTACAGAAATGTGTTTTCAATCTTACATTTTTAAAAATCTTCGTGTTTGATATAGCGCTGCTTTACTTTCAAAACTGCGGAACCATATTTTTGAACCTTGGAACCACTGAACCACGATAATTAGCGTATTATATTGTATTGTCACCCATGTCTGACCTATGTGCAAAATTTCAAGTCTCTATCTCATTTAGAAGTGCATGCAAAATTAATTACAAAATTCTACCCTAACAGACAAGAAAGCGAGTTAATAAAAACGTTCGAAAAAATTTATACCTGATAGACTAATTTAAAGGACATACTCGGGTTTTACGTATTAAAATTGACAAGAAACGGCAAAAATCGCGTTTCCTTGTTTAATTTGTATGAATGTGACAACAGGGCCCTCGGTGACGTACAGCTCTATATGCATATGGTATATTCATCATATATGAAGGTCATGTTGAAGGCTAATTTTTTCCTTGAGCAAAGATATTGAAGTAATTATTGTTATGTTGTTTATATCGATGTAATTGTGCAGTTGTTTGGTATTAAACAGGACGAAAATAGAGAAATAAAATATTTAATAGAGCAATTAAGCGAGTTTTCGTTACGAATGGTGTCTTATACCCCTGCCCCTTTTGGGAGTGCCACATTTGCTGATCTAGGGCCTAAGGTTTGAGTCTCAAAGCATATGGAAAGTAACGGCATCACACTTGAGCAAGTTAAAGAGATAATGCATAGTAAGAGATATACAGAGTGCAAGACATCATTCAGTGTGAACACTAATTGTTATAGTGAAGAATCGCTTAATGCAGAGTTCACAGTAAAATTCTGTACGAAATCTCCCCCTCTGGTACAGTTCTAGCTAATTTAAATGTTTTATTTCTACTCCTGTTAACGTATTCCTCTTGAAAACTGGCACATTTCTCTCAGCGGTGCTGTAATTTTCTGCAGCTGTCTAACATCTGCATAGCGAGCAGGTAGTTCAGGGGGTAACTGTTAGTTTGGTTTATTAACAGATGCCCTTTAACATCTCAGGTCATCAGCGTCCCATTCAATACAGGACGTGGATCGGCCGATAAATTTTGCTCGGAGGCCTCTTATTTCAAGCTTGGGTGTCAAAAATGTACGACACGGGCCCCACGGCTTTACTTCCTTACTTGGAATTTCTCTCCCGAAAAAATACATTGAGCCTGTGATCTTGGGTCTACAAGGTCTGTGTTCTGGTTACCACTAGACCACCAGGACTGACCCAGTAGCTAACGCAGAGGTCCGCGAATTCAAATCCTTTGGGGCCGGACTGACTTTGGCGAATTTCTCTGGTTGCTTATGCGAATGCTGTGATGGATATTTCCTTTCCACAAACTTTCTGCTGTCCTATTTCACATCGTTTCATTTCGTTAGTTCTGTTCAGCGTGGAAATGCCAGGCGAAATGATGGACTGGTGGTGTGTTATGTTAAAGGGAAGGGAGGTCAAAAATAATATTACCGCCACGGGTGGCCGAGGTCGTTAAGTATCGGACTCGTGAGCGGGAGGTCTGGGTTCGAATACCGCCAGGACCGTCCTTCCTGACTGAGGTTTTTTCCAGGTTTTCCTCAGTCCTCATAAATGGCAAATGCCGGGGAGGTACCCTAAACTTAGGCCTGGAACGATTCCTTCCTTAAAAATAAGTCCTTTCCCAATATATCATTTCATCTCATGTATCATCAATGTCCATCGCCTGTGGTGCCTCTGTAGCAAAAACGGGCGTTAAACACTATTCATTCAAAAATAATATTTTTTTTTGTACCATTGTGATATATGAAATGTTTTATTTATTTTGGTATGATTTTTATTAACGTTCCTTGGTTTAATTCGTTACTACAGAAGCTATTTTTGGATTTTGCTACCACTTGTTCTGCGTTCTATATCTCAGGAATTATTTGCTCTAGAACGCTGTGGTTTGTCTTGAATGGTAGAAAAAGCTGTATTTCATAAATTGGCAGCATTTTTCCCCCATGACATCATCCTTTGTTGTTTTACAGTATTGGAGTGCTTTAGCTGGTGTTTCCCTTGAAAAGTTAATTTTTCTGTAAATTATTGGGAAACTTTTTTTTTTTTTGCATTAGTTTCTCATTGTTTTTAGAATCTGTGTAAGCTATTACCTTGAAACTTTAACCACGTATTCAGGATATTATTGTGATGGTATGGCTCTATTATGGTTAAGGTAGTAGAAAATTGACAACGTAAAAAAATTAATCTTTAGGGGAAAAAATAGAAACAATTGAAAATAATTTATAATTTGCTTCAGAGTCATGATATAGTAGTGAAAATAGATCAGCAAATTTCAATTATGTACATATGTATGCTGTAAAAGTTTCATTTCATTAGCTTTAATAGTCCTTGAGAAAATGGGAACTGAAGTTGGTAATAAATTTAACATTGCAAGGATAGGCCTTTCATATCCCTCTTACCATAGCCCTAAAAAATAGTACTAGAGGCCGCAATTTTTGTTTTTTCTTCAGTGAACCTCTGCACATGCCATTGAAATAAAATAGGAAATATAATTTTTGAAAATCAGAGTTTTAGAAGTGGGGTTTTATCTAAATCCAAATTAAAAAAAATCGCTCTAGCGGCAGCAACATGTTTTTTCGTAACGAAACTCAGTAAGTGCCATTTAAATAAAATAAGGAAAGTAGTTTCCAAAAATCAAGGAAATCGGGCTTTCAGAATTGGAGGTTTACCTGAAAACCGAAATTTTTAAAACGCTCTAACGGCATCAATTTCTCTTCTCTAGTGCTCTGTACGACTTGCTTCGCTTAGTTTGCGCAGCTCCTGCGTGACGCACTTTCTTCTGTTGTGACAATTACTCAAAAATTAACGCGAGATATTTTGCCACATAAAACGCACGGCACCATCTTGTTAAGACAGGTATCGCAAGACTCCCTAAGTTGCTGACATAGTTCGAATTTCATGAGGAGAGGTTGGTTCCCTTCTTTGGCAAGTCTTTGCTTGACAGGTTGCTCGTAATAGCAACAGTGAGTTTGTGACGCCACGGTTACTGAGGATCGAACCGATAGTAACATGCCATAGTTCAAATAATGAAGTCGAGAAGCAGTTATTAAAATACATGTTACGTGTTGCATAATGCAACTGTAGCAAGCGAAGGCCATAAGAGGCACTTAATGTACATGGCAGTACGGGGTCTTCATGCGTCATCCACTCCATTAAACTTGGCCTTCACCCGAAACCCAGATAGATATATTTGCCAAGCTGTCGGCCAGCTTTGGCGAAAATGTCAACGGTGAAATGTTGTCTAAAAGGACCTTCCGAAATTCGCTTAAGTTTCAAAGCAGAGCATGTGGTAGGCGGGTGCAAGGATATACATTCACTTTGTTCAAAGTGTTTGGCTGTAGGAGCTGGAAGAATGTGCGAGGGGCATTCAAAAAGATTTGCAACCAGCCTATCCATTGGACATTGTCATCAAAAATGTGACTAATGCAGCAATGGACCTTAAGCTATCAGACTATCGTACAGTCTGTTGAGTTCATTCCTGTAGCATTGGTGAAAAAGCATGAATATTTCTAATGAAAACTTTCTACATTTTCAGCAATAAGCTAGATGAAAGAGCGAAAAAAATCCACTAAGACTTGGTAACTGATCATGGTGATCAAGTGTTCACTTAATACAATTACAAGATGAATTTGATCATTTGAGAGACAACCCTCGCTCTTGCCGCTCTCGGGAAGCTGTGAACGAGAGAACAATTCAAAGAGTGAGGAACTTGGTGGAAGAAAATCACCATATCACTGTTGAAATGCTATTGGCAGCATTGACAGTATACTCTATAAGCATGTAAAGTTGTCAAAAACTGAGCAAAATGGGTTCCACATTTCCTAACCAATGTGGAAGAGAAAGGAATGTTCAAGGAAACTGCTGAGCATGTTTCTAAACGTTTGACAGATGTATGTACTGGTGATGAGAGTTGGTTTTATTTCTATATCACCCCAAACAAAGCTCAGAACTGCGTGTGGGTACATGAGAATGACCCAAGACCAGTAGTTCTTCGACAAGATTTTTATTCTCGGAAACGAATGCTCACTGTTTTCTTCCACTATGAAGGACCGTCAGTGGTTGACTGAATGCAAAATGGACTGACAATGAATGGAGAATACTATGCCATATATATTTTGGATCCTTTATTTGAAGAGCTGAAACGGCGGTGTCCAATGACAGGAACTTCAAGGATGCTGCTTTTGCACGAGAATGCGTCTCCTCACAGAACACCTGCAAAATAAAAGGATATTGGAAGTAGCCAAAGAATAGTTCCTTGACCATCCACCCTTCAGCCCCTGGCCTTGCGCCTTCTGGTTGTTTCCTCGAGTGAAATCTTGCATTACTGGAAAACCTTTTAAACGAATGCAGGACCTTGCTTAAGCTATAAATTCAGCGCTTGTTGGCAATAACTTAAAGAGTACCGTAATGCTTTTGACAAGTGGTTGCACTGTGTGTGTTTAGAGAGAAATGGAGAATACTTTGAAGGATTGTAAGGATAAGTTTTCGAATTAAAGCCTTAACTTTAACTTTATGGTGACATTTGCAAAACTTTTTGAATGCCCCACGTATATAAAATATTTTATTATTAGTAAAGACTTGAGCATAAAATATTTCAAACTTCCATAACTTTAGTCATCCCAACTGCACAACACCTTCAAAGTCTGTCGCGGTAAATGTTCAGAAAAGTTTCTTTCTCCAAGCCTTATATCAACTTTTTGTGGCATCCATTTATTATGTTAGGTGATTTTGTGAAACAAAATACATTAATTCTGCATATTTGACAGACTACTTACTTTATAGTCATTTCTATATGATTTTCCCCCCCCTTTCCTAAATTATGTGTATTGGTGTCAAGGTTTCATCCAAGTGGTAAATTGGAAGTGTGAAACAGTTCTGAAAATTCACACTAGGTCCGTTTATTAATTTTTTTAAAGCGTGTTTTAAGTGCCTCTTTGTTACTTTTAATTTGATAAAGTTTTCTTATTGTTTGTATTAATATTTTCCTCCGTCTCACTCTGCTTTTTACTTCAGTGACATATATTTAAAAGAATAATGAAGAATGGGGAATGTGCCATTTATTTATTTATTTACATACAAGTAGTGACATTAATTCTGAAAACTTTAGAGAATTTCTTTAAATGTTACATTAAACTTTTAATTTTTAATTGAAATTTATGCTTTTATTGAAGACAAATTTTCAGGAAAACTAGACAAGCATTAAGTTCAGTGTTTCAAAAATGAGCAAACTAAATTACAATTACTATTAATTAAAACAACAGTTGTAAAAATTGCACATATTCATATGCATTATTGTAACTTGTCTTGTGTTAATAATATGGTGCATATCATTTGATTTGTTTAAAGTCTCGATTTTTCGTGGCATTTGAGTTCACCAAATATTGGAGATCTTCTGGTGTTATCACTCTAAGCCATGATAGGATAATGGCCTCTAGCAACTCCCTCTTGTTACTGGGATTTTAACGTGACATCAAAACTTTTCAGCCTTGGCCACATGTTTTCAATTGGGTTGTTGCTTTTGCACAAACTGCATCTAATAACTGTGTCTTAAGGAAATATCCCGCGCCGCGGGATAAAGCATCATGTCACTGTCGTCCCTTGGTCAGAGAACGGTCCTGTCCTCTATTCAATCATCACTGTATGTTTAATATAAATTGGATTTTTCATTAATCCATATCCCAATTCTCAGCCTACATTTTACCAAGAGCTACGCTTTGCCACTGCTAAGGGGTGTGACATAAGCTGTTCCTCCATCTAGCACTTTTTCAAAATAATGCACTACGTTTGTGAAGTATTAATAAAGAATTACCTAAAAGATAAAGATAAAGGTATCCTATTGTGTCGCTTAAGGGCAAAGGCTTCCTAACAAGTAGGGAAAACTCGCTTGTTCATAACATGGTGAGCTATTCCTCGCTAGTTGTTCGTGTGCTGTTTAAGACACTGACTGATTTGTTCTTTGGTTACTCCATTTCTCACTGCACTAGTTGCTTCTCGAGAGATTTCCATTTTTCTCTTCCTCTTGCTACTCTTGACCTGCATGTTCCTTGAAGAGGTCTGTCCTTTTTCTTCTGGGTCTGCCTTGTCCCTTTTTCCTATCCGGGGGTCCCACATGGAGATCTTGTAGGTCCACTTATTGTCCTGCATTCTTGCGACTTGACCGCCCCATTGCCATTTGCTTCTGTAGCTATTTGTGCGATATCTGTTGTCTAAGATAACTGGTTTATTAATAGTATAGGTTATTTGTCCTTCAAAGTTATTCCCAGGGTCTTTGCTTTGTATTTTTCTTTGGCATATTTGGATTTTGTTCTTTTGTATTTCTGTTATTGACCATGTCTGGCACCTATTTTGTCATACAGGGTATACACAGGTTTCGAGCTTCTGGAATCTGATTTTCTTAGTGTTTGGTCTAACAATAGGGCCCAAACTGCTCTCCAGGTTAATGAGATCCTTCTTTGTACTTGTTTTTCCATTTTATCATGGAAAGAAATCTGTTGTCCTAGGTATGTATATTCACTCACATATGTGAGGACTGTTCCATCTATTTTTTATCGGAGTTTCAGGTCCGTTTGAAATTAACTGCGTCTTCAGTTTGTTTACTGACATGTTCACATAATTATTCCAACATGGTTTGTAGTGCTTTCGGTGTTTTGGCGAATAAGACCACATCGTCGGCAAATCTTAGCTTTGTTAGTCGACTGCCGTTTATGTCGTTTCCGAACATATTATGCCAGTTCGTTTTCCTGAACTCCATTACACAAGTGAAGAGTTTGGGAGAGTTGGATCGCCTTGGCGAACTCTTCTTCTTCTTCTTCTTCTTCTTCTTCTTCTTCTTCTTCTTCTTCTTCTTCTTCTTCTTCTTCTTCTTCTTCTTCTTTTTCTTTTTTTTTGTCCCGGAATGGTTGTCCCTCTTCTGTTTTTACTTTCGCGATACTTTGACTATAGATTTTGTGTAGGATACGAATGTACTTTGTCTCTATTCCTTGAGCTGCCAGAGCGTGTAATATGCTTGTATGTTTCACTGATTCGAAGGCTTGCTATAGTCAATAAAGGCGAGATATGGTGTCAGATGGAATCTCTGTGCTTTCATCAGCTGGTTTATAGTTTGGAGACGGTTTATTGTGCTGAATCTTGTACGGAAACCCGCTGTTTCTGGTGGTTGATTTTCATCCAGATTGTTCGTTATTTTTGTAAACAGTTGGTATATATTTGACATCAGGCTTATAGGAAGAGTTACATAGTGCACATTATTTGTAGAGTTGGAGCTTAGATTTGATAGTATTCGTCGTTGCGTATTTCATAGCTTAATAATGTATACAGTAACTGTGAGACACTTTGTACGTGATAGTTGCAGTGAATGTGGGTGGCAGCGGATGTAGAAACTGTGAAGGAGCGCTCAGTTACAGACTAGCGAGGAACGTTATTTACGGAAGCCACGCCTTATCGTTGGGAAGTTGACCCATCATTGCCGGATGTTGGACTTTGAAGGGCAAAATCCAGAGAGCTTGGAAGAATAATTGCGTATGACCTTGTTTTGTTTTTAGACTGTAGGAAAGCATTACAGGTATGTTCTATAGGGTGTATTGACTTTTAGATCAGACTGTCGGTGATGAACGGGTTCTAGATTTATTTGTGTGCATGGACACGTTAGAAGCACAATGTACTCGTCTCTGGACTTGTGGACTGCTAAGATCCTCTTTGTTGACGAACCAAATAAACGATGCTTCAAAATCGCGCTGCGGAACGAATAAATTTTATTCATTGTGGTTCAGCACTGTAACTGCACATTGTTTTAAAATTATTAGTGAAGTTAAGCAAATTATTTTATGTTTACATACAGTTTAACGAGGGTGATCAAAATATTTAAAATCCGTAAATGCAATCTTCAACAGTTAAGTTAGTGGAGTGTGTTGTCAGCACTCAAGCCTTTTCATGAGTCCATTGTCTTGGCGATAATCAGCTAAAACATGAATGCATCTATTGTGATCATACTTTTGACAGCAAGAAAGGAAACTACTGTAAACCCTCGTTGTGAATTAAACTGTGTGTATAACCATTCAAATTTCTTCATTATCAGAGTTCTTGCAAAATAGAGATTTCACCTTCATTTGAACCACATTTGTAACATGCTTTTCACCATGATTTATAGTCGGTCCTGGTGGTGTAGTGGTAACCATACTAAACCTAAGATCGCGAGTTCAAACTCGGCCAGGACCGGTGAAATTTTCGGGCGCAAAAATCCTAAGTATGACTTCCTTCGGAAGGGAAGTAAAGCCATGGGTCCCATGTCGTACATTTACGGCACGAAAAAGAACCTCAAGCCTGAAAGAGAGGCTTCTGAGCAAAATTTGTTGGCCGTTTCACGCCCTGAATAGAATGGTACGCTGATGACCTTAGATGTTAAACAGCGTCCGTAAATAAACAAAAAAAATAAATAAATAAATAAATAAATAAAAACAATTTTCAAAAGCTTTTATGTTTCTGAGAAGTCTAAACTTTCGAATTCGATATTACATATTTCAATACTTTGCACAAGTCCTTTCTTTTTTTGGCGACAAATTTTTTAACTTCTCTAAGGCGCGTTTTCGTACGCTGTTTCTGCCTCTCTGATCTCTTCAGTGAGCTAGTTTAGATTTGAAAGCTCTAAGCCGGGAGCATGTCTCTATGATGCAGAGTTAGTGAAGGAAATGCGCCTGGTTTTAAGTACATGTTTGCTAGGTAAGGTAAGCATTTCTGAATCTAAAATTTATTATAAAATCAGATTCTGAAAATTAAGGAAGCACATAGTAGCATTGGTTATGTTTACTTTGTCTTTTCTGTAACATTTTGCTAAACAAATATTTTTGAAATCAGAATCATGTGGAAAGCTGTGCAGCTGTGTGTTATTTTCTTTGGCATTGCGATTATGTGATTTGCATCCCCTCATTAGGAGTAGTGTGTTTAACGCCCGTTTTTACTACTGAAGCACCACATGCGGTGGACACTGATGATACATGAGATGAAATTATATATTGGGAAAGGATTTTTAAAGGATGGAAATGTTTCAGGCCTAAGTTTGGAGTACCTCCCCCCCCCCCCCCCCGACATTTGCCAGTTATGAAGATAGGAAAACGTGAAAAAACAAAAGTCAGGGAGGACGGTCCTGGTGGGATTCGAACTCCATACCTCCTGCTCACGAGTGCGCGCCTTAACAACCTCGGACACCCCTGGCGGTGCATCCCCTCATGGCATAACCAGACATTTTGTACAGAATATATTAAATAAACTATAATACTCACAAAATTTTCAATAATAATAGTAAAAACACACACAATCACATCAATTATACATGATGCTAGACACTACTTTGCTGGACTTTCGTGTTTTGACCTCGCTGGTCAAACTGATTCAAAACATTAACTTTGTGCTTTGTGAAGGGTCAGATTTCAGCCTGAACAGACAAGTTTGTGGGCTGTTGAAACGAAGGGGATGAGTTGTTTGATTAAATAGGTGCTTTTCTGTGATTATAGTACCGCGACCTGAAGATGAAGGGTGATTCGTGATAATTTGATCCAGTTAGTTCAGAGGACATTGTGGCCTAATTTTCCAGGCATTTACCTTAAGAAACGAGGGAAAATCTGTGACAGAACCTGAGAAAACAAGCTATTTCCAGAAGTGGCACCGGCGTTTTAGCTTGAAGCAGATAAGAATCAATAATTTTCAGGTACGTTAAAATTCTGAATCTTTTTCATTTGGAGAAATACCCTGAAACACCAGCTTGTTATTGTAAAGAAGAACGTCACGAGTCCGGTGTTGTACTCAGACCTACTCGAAGTGTTTGGTTCTGTTAGAAACAGCTATCTCTGTTTAGAACTTTGTTGTTTGTTTGTCAGCCACTTTAGTTACAAAGTAATACTTTACCATCAGTCAATTAGCCTTCTCTTTGAAGCGACTGATTGTGTGTGCTTCTCCTACTATTGTGAGTTGCAGTAACAGAACTGAATCCACATTTTTGTGAATGGTTGTATACTTTTCGGGTACGTATTGTCAGTTGTTGCCTGTAACGTTTCATTGCCAAAAGTTTAGCTCTTAATGCCCATAAGAATGTTACTAAGTGCTGTTGTTGACATTTAAAATAACAGAGCAATATAATCTCTTCCATTCAACCCAATAGAATAAAATGGCGCGGTTAGGGAATTGAAAATGTGGAAATTATAATTAAAAACATGTCAAATATATGGAAAATTAAAACCAATTTTTTTTTCCAAATTACATTCAAAAAGAAAACACAAAATATAATTTAATTTTCGTTTCATATACTTAAAAATACTTTCCCCTACTTTTATTTTAAGTCTTCAACGCCTTACAAATCGCCTCTGTGGCACTCTTTTTGTTAGCCGACCGACGCAGTGTGCGTCTTCGTTGCAGAGAAATTGTCCATCCAGTTGTAAAACAGCTTGACATGGCGAGCACTTGTCACAGTAGATGGGAAACATTTCATTGTGAATATCTTTCGATTCCATACCTTTTGCCCAAACGTAGCGATACTTGAGGGCTGTACACTCACTCAGAAGCGCCGCCATCTTGCAACTGCTGTTGTCGCTATTGTAAACATGGAATGTTTCGTTTCGAGTATCGCCAATTGCGAACCAATTAATGATGTCGTCTACTGGCAATAGCCTCAGGTGCCTTATTCAAATATGTAGCATCTCTCATACTTATTAATTTATTCTCGTATATGTATGTATATACATACAGGCTTCCATTAATATACCGTTTCGCTACAAATAGTCTTTTAAATAATTTTAATGGAACAATTATCAATCGTGTATAAAATTGTAAGCAATGTTTCCTGGGAACGCACGTGACAAGAAGTGACGTTTCAGGTGATGGATACACATAATGACTTATGGGCAAGAAGCTCTTCCTAGTATCTCACCTACCCCAATCAAAAACACTCCACAAAGCTCCTCGGGTGCTTTTTTAATGCTTTTGGGCTGCTTTAAGTTTTATGATTATCACACTTTGTTCTCTTTAAGGTGTATAGCATTTATTTGTTTTAAATAAAATGTATAACCTTGTAAATGTTCACATACTTTTATGTTATGTCAGCGGCAGTTTTTTTTTTTTTTTTTAAACTTATGAACGCTCTTTAACATCTCAGGTCATCAGCGTCCCATTCAATTCAGGGCGTGGAACGGCCTGCCTGCAAATTTTGCTCAGAGGCCTCTCAGGTTTGAGGTTCTTTTTCGTGCCGTCAATGGGCGACATGGGATGGCTTTACTTCCATTCCGAAGGAAGCCATACTTAGGAAAAAATCCATCGGTCCTGGCCGGGTTCGAACCGGCGATCTTGGGTTTAGGATGCAAGTATGGAGCAATGGAGCAATGTGTGTTTGTGCTTCATTTAATTTTGTTCTGTGTATGCTATGATTAAAAGCATATAATATAAACTCTATAAACACCAGTTTCTTGGTTAACAAAATAAAAAAAAAATTGTTTACTTAATTATATATAATGCGATATTTAGAGATAAATAGAAATCATTAAAATTTATTGTGGTTGGAATCGCTAAATTTAGCATTTTTTATGAAACAATATGTAGCAGAATTAATATTTGTTTTACTTCCAGCTAAATTAAAAAACTATATAATATAAACTCTATAAACATCAGTTCCTTGGTTAAAAAATGAAAAAAACAAATGATTTACTTAATTATATATAATGCGATATTTAGAGATAGACAAATCATTAAAATTTATTTTTAGTTGGAATCGCTAAATTTAGCATTTTTTATGAAACAATATGGTGCAGAATTCATATTTGTTTTACTTCCAGCTAAATTAAAAAAATTATAAATTGGCTTTATTTTCCATTTTAACGACAGTTGGCCTTAACACCGCAACAAACGATTGGATATTTGGAAAAGTTACACAGAAAGTTTCACGTCCTGATTTGAATGGGACGCTGATGACCTGGGATGTTCAAAGTCCGTCCATAAATAAAACAAACCAGCAAGTCACTCGCAGACATAGTTGGAAAATCAACAACATCCCGGACTTTGCGTTGTATTTGAAGTAAGTTAACTAAAATTGGTGCCTGGCACAGACAAGATGGACGTTTGTTGTCAGTATTTGCAGCACCTCGTGCATACATTTTAAACAAAGAGGGGTTAAATAGTGTACCACTATCTCGTGAGCTTTGGAACCTGAAAACATGGCAACACTGCGTGAAACGTGCGGGGAGGACCATACGCTTGGCGACAATGCGGAAACCAAACGTCGCCCATACGTCACGCTCAAATGTTATCAGTACTCAGGGTCACGAGCGAACTTGTTATACACTGTTTGTTTTTATTGCTGGCAACATGTGTTACGTGCGGAAAGTTGGCAGCCACAGATATTCAGCAATAATTGAGCGTCGGAAAAAAGGTGGGGAAGGTAGAAATCGACACTGGCGGACTGGTTTCGCCTGTAGCTCTGCAGCATGTAACATGCACAGTTTTTCTAAAGTAATGTTGTATGCAATAAGTCGCCATTTCTTTTAAGAAATCGTCAAAGACATAAGCTCATAATAGTTTGCACTTCTTTTTAAAACAGGACTTTTCTATGACTATTTTTATATCTAAAGTTACCACAATGCATCATTGTAGACCAGTATTATTAGCACTAGGTAGATTCCCCCCCCCCCAAATATTACAATGTTTATTGGTCTGAAGAAATTAAAACTGGAGGATGTTAGAGCGTCGCCATGCTTTCTTCTTGTTTCCATTCTAGGCCACATCGTTAATGATTCATCCTCACACTAGAAACATTCCAAAAGTTCTCGCCCTGCTCAAGAAAACACAAGATTTGTTTTAAATAAACTTTTCAACACAATCACCTTGTAAATCAGTACCTTTAGTCCAACAACTTTCAAATGTTAAATACCCTCAGTAAAATATGATTTGTCCAACTGTGAAAAATAAGCTTCAATCTCATCATTTGATGTGAATCTTCGTCCACCCAGCCATTTCTTGAAATTTGGGAGCCAAATCCGGCAAATATGGCAGCTGTGTAAGTATTTGAAAGGGAAAGTCATGCAGTTATGCAGCAACAATCAAGGACGTGTGTGAAGGCGCATTATTGTGATGAAAGAGAACTTTCTTCTTTGCAAGGTGTGAACGTTTAGGCTGAATAGCATCCTTCAATTGGTCCAGTAGTGAAGCGTAATATTTGCAGGTAATGGTTCTGCCCTTCCGGAGGTAGTCCAAAAGACCGGAAGAGCAACACTTTTCACCCCATGAGGAATCGACGGAAGACCATAATAACGGCTTTTCCGTGTTTATTTATTTATATGATTCGAAATTGTGGACCAAGGATGGCATAAAAGGGGGAAAGAGCAAGCTCTCGAAGCACTATTTTGTCTAGTAGCTATTTTGTTTCTTTATTGTAATAAAATTCTGTTTACACATTTCTACCAGAGCCGCGAAGTTCAGGCATTTAATTTTGTTAAAATAGTCGGGAAAAAAACCAAAATACTGAAAATATGCACTAGTATAAATAAAATATTTTTTTTAAATGCGAAGACATAGAGTAACGCCGATATTAATAATAAATATAGATATTTAAGATGCTCTCTTTATCACACAATTAAAGTACCTAAGATTACTTTTCTTGGTTACAAGCAACAACAAGATGTATTTTCAAGGTATCAGTTGTCATAGTCAGCCGCTTGTCAGAACATTTTTCATCATGGAAAAAGAACGTTTTATTTCTACTGAAGTGATTAGAGCATATGTAAAACAATCTATATCAGAAGGACTCATACCAGTTACAACAGAACATTTACCTTTCACCAGGACATCAGGGAAATGTTGATCAAGACGAAATAAAGTAGTTTTGAATAGTCCTGGCGAATGAGCAAAAGGTGCACAGTGTTTGTGGTCGAGTTAATTTTCTGTTTATGCGTTTAGGGAGAATCATGTTAGTATCTCTCTTACTTCCATACTGAACACATTGTAGGGACGGTTTATTGCACAATTGTAGCATATGTTTGTTACATTTATGCCGCTGAGAAGTTACCCCAACCACAAATCTCCTATAATTATCTCGCGCAGATCGATACACGGATATTCGCCGGGACTATTCAAAACTACAGTACTTCCCTCATCCTCTCCATTTCCTGGTATTCATATGCGCGAGGTAACCCTGCGTTGCTTGTACTAATGAAGGTTGTGGTATTAATGAGCTTAAATGTATGGGTTGAGAAGAAAGTTTTTGACCGATTGAAAAGAAATAAAAATATAATAAGATTTTCAATAGATATTTTTCTGAGGTGAACATCGCGTTTAATTTATATAATTTTTTCGCTTCGATATATTGACATATTTGTGTTCTTTTTAAAATGCATAAATTATTGCTGAAAAAAATCCATAACGATCCACAAAAGACAAAGAAAGTTTTAATACATTAAAATAGGCAACAGAAGCAAAAAAAAAAAAAAAAAAAAAAAAAATTACAACAAAAGCAAAATAAAACTTATGTACCTACCCCAAATATACGGGAACACGTTCATTACTATCTGAATCGTAAATATAGAATTAGAAAAGGCATTTTGCCTAAGTTGCACATTATAAATATATTTAATGAATGGGTCGTAGACCGTATATGCTTAACTATGATACACAGAGGGGGAACAAATAAAACTATTGATAATAAACAAATAAAATATTTTAAAACGAGAAGAACGGTATTTATAGAAATACTAAACATTATTTGTAATTGTAGTGGTTATTGGGTTATTGCTTCTGTCTTCACGCACTTTGACTGGGAAAATGCCCATATTCAGTCAATTAGTGTCTTTCGCATGCAGGCCCCAGCACGCCATTTGACCTCTAAATTGCCTTAAAAAGTTTTCTGGGAGTCTTAATTTCTGTTCAGCTCAGTGCACGGTTACACCTTTGGCCTCATTTTTTGCCATTACCAACAACATCAGGTTGTTGATAGACAGGGGTTAAAAGCAGGTGTTTAGTAATGGGTCCTATCCCACCCAGGCGTGAATTGTTTTTATTCATGTTCAGTGTACACACGATAATGTAATATCCAATTGCAAAAGCTAATTGAATTTTAATACATTATTTAAACTTATATACACACACATAAATTACATTAATAGTTGTTTTTAAAATAAATGAAAAATAATTTTTAATCAAATTCAGGTAATTCATATTTGCTTCCCGTGGCATTTATTTCGAAAACGAATATGTACCCAGTCGTGCGTTTTCTCTGGAATAAATACTTTTTATCTTTATTCTCGAAAACAATTTCTTTAATAGGTAGTTAAAGAAAATGAGGGATGAATAATAAACCGCCATCAATTGCTAATGATATTCCTTGCGCTATGATTAAGGTGTCGAATAACTACTTAGGTGCTGTTCGAGAGGAGGATTTCATTGCAGTGTACACCAGTGTAATCTTTGCATAATAAGTGCAAGAAGTGTTGTGGAGGTGTATATGATTTAAGAACTGGAAATGCAAGAGTAAGGCTATAAATTAATCTGAACAGGTCGCATTTGTTATCCTTGAATATGAATTAAAAGAAAGAAAGAAAAACGGACATCTGGTCATGCATGTATAAGCGTAGATGTGGGCAGGCGTTTTGAAATGCTTAAAACAAGTTTGATCGCGCCGGTGCTGTTAGCAACTCGTTCCAAGGGTAAGGGGATTGTGGACAGAGAGAAAAAAAAAAAAAAGTTAATTATTCTTGGAACCGGTGATTTGGATGGATTTGGTTGATTAATTACGTGTTTGTGGCGAGGTAAGCTTTGAAACAAGTAGTCAGAAAGGATATCCGGCCTTTCATTTGCAGCCATCGAGCAGGGAATAGAACCATTTCGTTCAGTTTCAATTGGAAATGTGAGCGGGTACTAGTTATGTAGGTTACTGGCCCTCAAATTTTGGATATTTTTTCTCAAACTAATCCTCGTTAGACGCAGTGTATCTGTTCCGTCGTTTTTGCCAATCAAGAATATGCTGGAAGCCAATTTTGACAGTCTTCACCAATGATGGAAAATCCTCCAACAAAGAAGAAACGGAAAAAGCGACATACCTCACTTTGGTTCGTTTTTTTTTTTTTTTTTTTTTTTGTAAGATATTCAGCAGCAATTACATTTGCGATATGTGGCCGTGCATTATCATAATGCAGCATCCAGCTTGCTACACGCAAGTAGTGTGAAAGCGACAAAAACGTTATGGTCACCTTAGAGCACAGCGAATTTCACTGTGTGGCGATGTCAGACGTGCATTTAGGTATTGGAAGTAACACGTGTACGGCTGTAATTCTAAGGGTGCGCTTTTCCCTATACCACTTTTCCCCATTTTCACACGGTGGGTACTTTCTTAAGTGTTAATTTTTCCCTAATTTGATTTGATCTGCATTTCTATTGCATTTTTTTATTACCAAAATCTCAGTTCTTAATTTTTTTCTACCACTAAATGAACTGATCAATAAATAAAGTGTTGCATAGAAACAGAGAAGAAGTTGAGTAAATCAACGTAAAGAGGAACCAAAATGTTTCACATATTGTAACACTGCAGTGGTGGCTCGCGCTAAAAAACCACAAGGGCACATGCCCTTACAATTTTGAAACGTAAATATCTTTAAATAATTTCTATATAAATTGTCAACTCAAATAAAGATTATAGTATTTCCTAGAAGCAAATTCTGAATGTTTCAGCACCTGTATTGTAGTATACAAGAGCGCTAAGCGCTTTAAACGGCTTTTGCGAACGAGGACAACTTGTTTATGTGTGAAGAGAATGGGTTAGGGCACGTTCTCTTTGTGTCCAGGCTTAGCAGGACAGCATGCTTTGGTTTAAAATGAGAGAATACAGTAAAGTTTCACGAGGGCACCTCTCGCACTGAGACAGGTCTCCCTATCGTAGCTTCTGCAAGAGGAGCTTTCCTAAGCGATTTGTCGTGAGGTTGTTACTTCGATCAGCTATCTAAACTATAAGAAACTCTTCCACAATAAGGCAACTCAGCTATGCATCCTTAAATAATACAATGTTTTAAAAAGTGCCAGCCTTATCATATAAGAGTAAATCTGAAGGACTTATGAGATTCAATCGACGATTTGGAGACTTACCGATTTGTTTTAACATCTTAATACACTCGCAAGAACACCCTCCCCCCATAAAAGTCGCGGACAGTTTATACTGCTGCATTCTAAATATTTGTATGTATTGCGGACATTTTATTCTTTTTTCTGAGCAAGAGAACGTAGCGAAACTTTTAAAAAGATCTGAAATGCATGAAAAACTTAAGTAAAAGTGAATTACGAGGAAAAGTCAACAAAGACTGAGGGTCATTATTATTTTTTTTATTGCGCACAGCAAAGAAACATTGTTGCATGATGAAAACGGATCATCCCTGTTGGTGGACAAAAACAGAAGTTCGCTCGGCATGCGTCTGTACACAGGAGAGAAGCAAAGTATGTCAGTCAGTTCGCCAGTCGCCTACATACAACATGGAGTTGATTCTTGAAGAGCAATATGCTGTGTTGAAGTTTTGTTTTCGTTTGCTGAAATCCGACATGGAATCTTACAGCAGACATGTGGTGATGACGACGCTCTGCCATAATCCACGGCATTTCGATGATTCAAAGAATTAAAGGAGGGCCATTTCAACAACAAAGCAAGGCGGTCCAGGTGCTCCAGCAAAAGCTGGCGTCATTGTTCGTGAAGACCGGTGAATAACAATTGACAGACTTGCTACACATGACAGTACATTTTCGATTCTGCATGATCACTTGAACATAAGACGCGTTTGTACGAGGTGGGTCCCAAAATTATGCGAGAGGAAGTGTGTAGGCAACTTCGAATGTGCCCTATCCTCCATACTCCCCAGACTTGGCTCCCTGTAACTTTTATCTCTTTCCCTGTCTGAAAAAGGAGCTAAGAGGAAGCGTTTTGGTACTTCCAAGGACGTCGTGAAAAAGGTTGAGGCAGTTTTGAAGATTTTGTCAAAAGTTGGCTTCCAGCACATGTTGCAGGACTGTCAGACGCGTTGGTCAAAGTGCATTCGTTCAACGGAGGATACTTTGGAAAACACCACATCAAATATAAACAAGAAAAACGTACTGTACTTTGACTAGCCTTCATGTTTTAGTATATGTGAGTGAATATTTTACTTCAAATAAAAATTACTATTGACTACGTTTTCCAGAAAAGGGAAAGTATTGCGCTATGGGGAGGGGAAGGGAGGGAGCTGATAGTATGCAAACTAGTGTAATAATTTCATGCATGTGGATTATATGCAATGTTATTTTTATTGTTGTAAGTTGCGCCCCACCAACTGAAATGTTCAGGAGCCGCCACTGGTTACCCTCTTGTGGAAACCGTAATTTAATTTTTGGGATATCTGCCTAACGTTGCGCGTGATTGGTTTCAGCATGGCTTCCTTCTGTTCACACTCGCTTTCCAGCTGTCTGACATAATCATACTTTTAATTAAACACCCTGCCAATCACCACATCACTTTTGTTCAGCAGCTGCGTCGGAATTGCTCCAGCAGAACAATAGTTTTCATGGCAGGGCTAGATAATAAAACGAATATATGAAAGTAAGTAAATGTGCGCATTCATTGTGCTGACAGCAAGGTTTACTACTGCAAGTATGCAAATAGGCGTTAAGAAGAGTTGCTGTGAATACACTCACGTTTGCAAATGTCTGCATTAACAAGAGAGCTAATTTCATGTATGGGGAAGATAAACGCTTTTATACAGGGTGTTGAATGAGAAGTGTTTAACGCCCGTTTTTACTACGGAGGCACACGGCGGTGGACACTGATGAGATGAAATGATATATTGGGAAAGGATTATATTTTAAGGAAGGAATCGTTTCAGGCCTAAGTTTAGGGTACCTCCCCGGCATTTGCCAATTATGAGGACTGGGGAAAACCTGGGAAAAAAAAAAAAAAAAAAAACTCAGTCAGGGTGGACGGTCCTGGCGGAATTCGAACCTCAGACCTCCCGCCCACAATTTCGGGCCTTAACGACCTCGGCCACCCGTGGCGGTTCGCGACGCTTTAAAAGTTCAAAATATACAGAAGGAAATGACTCTCTCAAAACTAATTCATAAGGCACGGAAATCCAGCGTCCCGAGGCGACCAAGGCACAAATCATAACTACCCTCCTGACGCTTGGTCATTAAAAAGACATAAAGCTTGTCTTTCGTGTTTATATCTTTTGTCACATTGTGGTATTTTAACATACTGAAACTCTTCCCCGCTAGCATTGAGTTGTACCACAGATTTATATATGAAACTTATGCTAGAATTATACTTTAGGATGAATATGTAATATTAACATTATTAATTAAACAAAAAGTTATTGTATATTACATTTTATAAACATTACAATGGAGACATGGAATAAATACTCCTTCAGTATATATGTATATGTGTGTATATATATATATATTTATATATACAAATTAACAGTAATTATGATAGCAGAAAAAGATAAAACACAAAGAAAAAGTCACACTTCAGATCGCTATATTTCGGACTCGTGGACTTGTCACTTGTCTTCTTGCCATAGAAGGACTCCATGAGTTCGAAATACAGCGATCTCAAGTGTGACTTTTGCTTTGTGTTTTATCTTTTTCTGCTATCATATTTACTGTTAATTTGTTACATTGTTGATAGTGTTGCTTTATTTTATTTTTCTTATATTATGTGTGTGTATATATATATATATATATATATATATATATATATATACACATGCAATTACTCATTTTAATGCATCAAATATTAGAAAAAAATATATAAGGGGGCAAGTTTAAATGGGTTGACACGTTTTTTGCCTTGGAAGTGTTCTGCTTTAGGCCAGATAAAATTGAATCTCAGAACTTAACAATAATGAATATATATATTATTTGGATGCGTTTGCTGTTTTAAATGTCAATGTGCTTCAAGCACTAAATTAAGGAATAGGCACTTATATCTACAAATTGTAAGCTTTTGATACCATAACACATAAATATGATGATTTTCGTCAATTTATCTTTTAAGGAATCCATTAAGGAAATAAAATCGCCCGTCTATTGAAAATCTGTCCATATGCAAGACATACTATAGTGTCACTAGATAAGTATTGAGGCACGGCACATTAACCACCCAAGGGAAAGCATTGTTGCTGGATCTAAATTGTTGGTCATAGGTGTTGCCGTGGTAGCAAGCAGATCTCTTTTGTGTTATTCATTTCCCTGCATTTTATGTTTTCAGTCTGGAAAATATGAACGTTCTTGTAAGTGCAACAGAGATTCAGAGAGAGCGTTTTAGTGCGATGATCTTGTACGATTTCAAATGTGACAAATGGAACGCAGTCACTTGAGCGTTTGAGGGACGGGGGGAGGGGCTTTCGGGGACTTTTCTCCTTCACGTTAGCACGTGCGTTCTGCTGGTTTGGAAAAATTAAATAGGGGCGGTAATATCTTAGAGACGAAGATAATAGTGGCAGACCATCAACAGTAGTGACTGAGAAGAACATCATTTCTGTGGAAACAATGATCGGGAAAGATCTAACACTAACGTACAAGGCCAATGAACTAGCATTAGTGATTAGTTCGCTGAGTGTTTCAACACGTTCATGTTAAAAAAAAAAAAATAAAAAAAAATAAAAAAAAAAAAAAGACCCGCCGTGTTTCAGATAATGTTATGGGGAACGAAACATACACATATCATTTTGTCTATTTTAAAAAAAAAAAACATTCTTCCTTTTATGACCAATCACCCGTCAAAGTCAAGTAGCCAAGGAATGTAGGAAAGAAAATGGTTGCCTCTTTCTTCTCCAATAATAATCCAGTGTGCTCGAAAATCGGAAGAACTGTTACTGCAAAATGGTTCATAGAAGTTTACTTTCCGAAAATGGAAAATCCACGAACAAGAGTCCAAAGACAGAACTAAGGGACATTTTCTTGCACCATGACAATGCACGAACTCACACCGCTAATATATTAATAAAGTATCTGCAAGGAACTGAGGCAAAACTAATGACTCATCCATCCATCCATCCATCCATCCTATAGTCCCGACCTGGCACCAGATTGCAACATACGAGGAGGAGTTTTTACAGTGCCAGAAACTGAGTGGTGTGGATGCTTCAAGAAGTTGTTCCATAGGATAGAACGCCGCATATAGTGCCTGGGGGAATACTTTGAGAAACTGGAATAAACAAAACATTTCAATGAGTATTCATCATTTGTTGTCTGAATATTTATCTAGTCTCCCTTGTACTCTAGGCAAAACATTTTTTTCTGCCTAAGAGCACCAATCTTTTAATTAGGTAATTAATTTGCAGTTTTTATTTTTCGTTATATTTGTGGAGAAATTGTTGAAATTTGCGTTAAATAGATTTTAATGTTATCTTATAAATTAACGAACGTCTTATTAACTTTGTGAAGGATAAGAAATGGGCTTTAAAATGAAATATCATTATGATTTCTATTTTAAGGACTTCAAAAGCCACTTTTATTAAATCAGTAATGTTTGCACAAATAAATCAGACACAGGAAAGTCATATTTCACAAAAACATTCCTCTTTGTATGTTGTAAAGTGAGCAAGATAATATTAATATGTTAATATTTTTAAAATGTGAGATCATTTCTAATTTCCCGTTCGATTTCACATGGAATTTCCCATATACAAAAATGTAGATGGAAATATACCAGAAGATGTTTTATGAAACTTCCAGGAGAGGTGGTAAAGCTCAGCGATAAAGCTGTCTGCACAGTGTTACATTTTCAGTAAATGATACTCGCGGAGAGATAAGAGTTGTTGAGTTACATAACCCTTCCATCCATTTATACTTGTTACTCTGTATGGAGGTGTACAACACCAGGAAATTATTGTGGTCGGTGTGGTATTTTCTGCCAAGGTTACTGCGTAGAGCTACTTCACGTCTGTCATTCAAACATGATATCGCTTCAACATCAATCCTTTAAAATATATTGAAAATAAATCATGATATAAACCTAACTCGCGTACAAGTTATTATTTAAATATTATCTTCTGCATCCCAACGTTAAAAAAAAAAAAAAAAAAAAAAAAAACATAGAAGCAGTACTAGTGGCAGTAGTAGTAGAATGATAGTAATAGTATTTCATAGCTCATTCTTTACAAACATATTTGTACTCGGGTATTTTGTCCGTACATGTTGTTCATTACAAGACATTTTCTCATTAGCGCTACAGACCGCGGTGAGCCTTGGCCTGCCGCAGCGACCTATGCTTCCTCTAGTTACATCTTACGACTGCATTGATAGAGGGCAATATTGCAGGGGAAGGGGCATTTGATTTGCCTGCCAGCACCCCTCCGGTCGCATATAATGCGGTTACCTAGATTGAAGAACTCACGAGGCCGTTCCAAGCCTCAGCAACTTATAAGAATTCCTAAGTAGGTACCGGAAATCGAACCCGGGCTAGCAGTTAGCAACGCTAACTACTAGACCAGGACTATGGAACTCATCTCATTACACAAACGCTTAGAGAAAACGGAATTTTCGCTTCAAATCAAATACATTAAATTTTCAACTAAACACACACACAAAGAAAAACACATTCGGACTCAAAGAGCCCGTCTGCTCTAACAAAGTGCTTCTAATTTCACACACTTTGCATAGAAAATAGCCAAGCGTTGGCTTTCTGTATAAACGGCCCCAACATTCTAACCTATTCATATTCGAGTCAGTAAACTTAGCTCCCAACGCAGACAACCTCCACTGTTGGTACCAGGACAGTTCCATTATGATGTCAGTTTTCTCTCTCTGCACAATAAACACGTTCTCTGCCCAGTCTCAACCGTTATTTTAGTCGTCTTCCATGTCTCCAATTTAATCCACGGTAGATCCGATTTATTTTCAAAGCTCATAAAAATTTCTCGCGAACCAGGGACAACACGAAAAAAACAACAACAACAAAAACAAACAAAGATAACGATTGAAAGTATATGAAATGTACTTTCGAATGAAGCCGCCAGATGGTGTATGTGAGTAGAGTTAGGTACCTCACCATGCCCCGAAGTTCAGTTGCTGAGGTACAGTGGTCAGAATGAAGATCACGAAGAGTGAACAACGTGTGTATGTGAAAATAATTATATATTTCTTCTGTTAATTTAAAAAAGATCTACATTTATACGAAAAAGGATTTAAACTCGCACACAGCGTCTTCCCTGTCGTTGGCAACGAACCGTTAATGTACTTGGATACTATTGGCTGCTAAACACAGTGGGTTACCTGGGACACCCGTCCTGTGACGGATTTGCAATCCTGTGTGTAACTTTTGCTCATGTCATAATAATACCAAAAACTTTTTTTCCTGTTGCCTGTATTTAGCTTCTTCCCTACGAGGGCCGCCTTCTCATGGTGGCACCTCTCGGCAATAAATGTCATTTACTTTCAATCGTATATATTAGATTTTTCATGTTTTCTCTTGTTCCCGAGAAAGAAGAAAAAAAAAATAGTTGCCATGACCTATGAGTTATCTCTCGTGTATGTATGCATATATACAGACATTTCAAAATAGCTTATTTCAAATTTAAACATGATTTTTTAATTTTTAATATGATTTATCTTTATATAAACAAATTTGTTTTTGAAGTGTCAAAAATCTTTTAATTTCGGGGGTACACTGCTAGATTTTGTGCTAACTACATTCGCTTTTGGGTGAAGATTCATTTTTTTAAAGGGGGAAAAACTTTCATAAATGTAGAAAATTATTCATTGGCAGGCAGCTGAAACTGTTAAGAATCTAAACAAGGATGGGCCTTTGTTGCACCCGTCTTTCGAATAATTCATGACAAGGCGGTTTCTTTCTGCAGTTCAGAAGCGTTGTGTGACATGTTTTCGTAAGTTTTTAGAGCTTTACCAAGATAATCAGAAAGAAGTATTGGAAATAACTGTCGGAAGAATGAAAGCACGGTTCTTTATTTTCATTCTTTGTTATTTCAAGCAAACCGGGAAAGTGCTGCGAAGGAAATTCATATGTAACTCAGAACAACAATCTAATAACATTTCTGAGACTGCAGAAAATACTAGTTAAAAGTATATCACCATGATGGTAGATATTATACAGAGCGTTCCTTATATTGCCTGGCCGCGAATCGCGCGTATGCATGCTCCGCGAACTGTCTATCACACTGGGAAGTTTTCCGTTCTAAAACTCCCGCGTTACGTATTCATGAATGATAGTATAGCATGCACTATAATGACCGTTGATAATTTTTGGATTAAATTTCCATCCACATGCATTCCCCCTTTAGAACATTTAATTTTCGCCTCTAAGGTTTAGCGATTCCGGGTCCTAAACTTATTAACCAGACATCTAACAGTTTCTCTACCTAGAACTGGAATAGAAGGAAATTTCTCCTGTAATTGTATACACCATTCGGTTTTTACGTATGTGTTGTACATAAAAAATTCTTTGTTCAAGCTTGATTTTTTTCGGTAGGCCATTTCAGTGGACTAATAAGATTAATATAATGGAATACACAAAACACAAATGTCTTAATAAACTTTCACTTTTGAAATACACAATGAACAAACTCTAGTCTTTACAGCTCCAGCAGACGGCAGCAACTGACACAGTATAACACATTGTGTGAAGGGTGTAGTGATAGGCTGACTTCCAGAAGCTGGAACACCAACCATACAGTCCAGTTTAGTACCCACTGACTCTAGTCTGTTCTTCAAATATTTCTGTCGCCTCAAAAAAAAAAAATCGATGAGTTTGGAAAGAAACATTCGAAACTTGCCTTAGGAAGTCGACATATTTTAAACAGTTCTGCCAGTATTTGAAATGCATATTCTACTAGAATATTACTACAGTGAGAATGCATATAGTTTCAGCAATATGTGTTACGGGGTTAACAGTGCACATAAAGCTGTAATGAATTCAAGAAGTTTTTCAAACTGGGTCAAATCCGATAACAATTTACATTTTAGTACCTGGAGAGGCGTAAATATTCATGTGGCTTAAAGGAAGAAATGTGTGCAATATTTAATTATTGTATTTCATTCGTTATATGAGTACCTAGCAATGCAGGTTGAAAATAATATATGTTGCATAGACATACTAGCAAAATCCCGCTGACAGAAAAGACAAACGGGAAAACAAAACAATAAATACAATCAAAAGTAATTTGTATAACCTATGCCATATTGAGCCGTTTAAGTTACACAGCGTGTTCAATGATCAACTTGCGGATGAGTCTGTGTCCCACCGTCTAAAAAAACCAGATTATTTCTACACACTCATTCATCTCACTAATTACGAAACTACCTGTTAAGTATAATTCCTATGAAGTAAATAAACGAATACGAGGGCTGTTCAATAAAGAACGATCATACTTTATTTACAGGCATTTATTTTTCGCCATATAATTTAACTTTACAAAGTTTTGTTAGATTAATGTGTAGGGTACGTATTACTAGTTGTTCGTTATTGATTTGGTTTATTTGCTCTTTAAGGTCATCAGCATCCCATTCATTCAGACCGTGAAACAGCCAATAAGTTTTGCTCAGAGGCCTCTTCTTTCAGCTTGAGGTTCTTTTACATGCCGTAAATGTACGACACGGGACCCACACCTTTACTTCCCTGCCGAAGGAAGCCATACTTACTTTTTTTTGCACCCGAAAAAAGTCCATCGATTTTGACAAGGGTTTAGAAGGCAAGAATAGTTACCACTGGAGCACCAGGACCGACTCATCTATCCGCACTTCCGGTTCCAGCCTGTGAGAGGTGTACAAGTTGAGACGTGCTCAGTTGCGCCCAAAGCAAAATGGAGGTGACATACGACGAACAATATGCTGCTCTGAAATTCTGCTTTTGTCTCAACAAATCTTCAGCTGAGAGCTGTGCAATGTTACAAGAGGCCCTGGAGCGTTTGTTCTTCCTTTAACACAGATGGTTTAAAATGTTTAAAGAGGGGAGACAATCAATTTCAAAGGAATATGGGCCCGGAGCACGTTTGTGCTCTAAAGGTAGAAAACATTAACACAACTGCTGGATCGTCACTAACATTAAACTCTTAAAATGTCACTGAGTGCCACCCACACGTTTGTTAGTGAAAAGTTGCACATGAGAGGTGTTTGTGTTCGGTGGGTTCCAACACTTGCAGATTCCCCAACAAAAGAACGTTCGCTTGCAGGTTTGCATACAGTAATCACTGTTGATGAAACTTATGTACATCATTTCGATGCTGAGATCTTCAAGAAATGATCAACCAGCATATTGTACCTGCACACACACACACACAATACTACAGAGATATCTTGAAAACTGTAAGGCCGTATCACACACAAAGGAACGCATTTCCGTGCAACAAGTGTGATGCTGGATCGCACTTCGGAAATGTTAATACTGAACGTCCCACATCAAAGTGAAGTGTGTTCCTCACCTTGCATACAACCCATATTTAGCTCCGTGTGAGTTTTTCCTTTGCCCCAAATTGTCCTGGGAGGCATGTTCAATAATCAGAACTAGCGTTGAAGGCTGCGGAGGCCATTCTGAAGAACTTAAGGTTTCCAGCGTGTCTTTGAAGACTGGTAGAAACTCTGGGAATGCAGGGACTACTTTGAGGATTATCAAAATTATGAGATTGATTATTTACTGAACAATCATTATATATGTACTTACAAGGAACAAGTCGTAAGTCATTTTGTTCCCTCACGAACAACAAAAATATCTAAGATATACGATTGAAAATATATGACATTTGCTGCCGAGTGATGGCACTAACGGAATACTGGATATAGACTGCCCTCATAAAGAAGAAGCAAAACACAGGCAACCTGACAACATTGATTTATACATGATTTATGACATGAGCAAACGTTATACACACAACTACAGACTGTTTGGTTTAAGTTGAAACATGATAATTTTGCTGTTACCTGACTTGTCTAGCAAGAGGGTGCACTAAAGACGGTCAAAGGGACTGAGAAGCATTGCATAGTCTCTCAGTGGCATTGCACTTGTAATACTTGTTGTGACCAGTTGCACCTTTTGGTAATGAAATATGGAAATTCGTGTTTCAACCTAATCCTTACTGTAAATAGTAATGTTTTTAAGAGTAGGCAGTTAAAAATTGCCTACTACCATGCAGAATATAGTACACCTCTTTCTACTTTCCATGTTTCAACTAAAAGAAACTGCACAGTACTTACACAGGGTTGCAAACCCGTCACAGGAAGGCTCTCCCAGGTAATCCACGGCGTTTAGTACATCGATGGTTTGTTGACAGCGATGGGAAGACTTGAATATCATCTGCTGCATGTGAGTTGCTAACGTGAGCCACCTCGCGTCGAAATGTCCGCTAAACGTTTCCCACAGAATGACTGCTTCACTTTGGGGATGAGATCATAATTAGATGTGGCGGATGGTGGAAGAATTTCTCATCCCCACCGCTGTAAAAGACGCTTGACACTGTCGGCTGTGTGATGTGTCTTGTTATTGTGGAGAATAAGGGCGTTGTTCAAAAGTTCTGGCCTTTTGTTGCGTACGGCATGGCGCAATTGTGACAACAATAATAAATAAATAAACATTAAAAATGAAGACTTTTAATACTGAGTTTTAACAGTGGCCCCCTCACGCACTGAACGACCATCACTTTTGTTGGTGAAAATGCTTGCATGATGATTTAGGGAACGCGATTCACTGGACTGTTGCTTGAGTTCTGGTTCATACGCCCGTACACAGTGGTGATAACCTATCCGAAATATCGTGTGAATTTTGTGCCTATTTTCGTAGTTTATTTTTTACTGAACAGCACAACTTTTTAACGAACCTTGTATTGTCGTAAGTGAATCCTGTCTTCGTTCTGCAATTTTAAAATACTCAGTTCGATTTCGTTCATCAAAAGAAATGTCTGATAGTGTTGAGACATGGGAGACTCTGGCTCTGTCTCCGGAGAAAAGTATGATGGGAGATGCAGTCTACAGATTAGGTACTGAACTGGGCATAGTTTTCACTAAATGACACACTGTGCTGAATAGAAGCCGATGATATCCAGTTTTTCATATTATATGCTACATGTTTAATTCTGCTGTTTCAAGTACCTCTGAGAACAATTTTGCAGGTACCTACTATAATTCTTTTGTATAAATATGCGCCCACGACATGCGACGTAGACATGTTTCTCAGAATTTGATTTCACACAAAAGGCACTTATGACAATAGAAAATGTGTATAGTATTTTATAGTTAATGATGCATTCCATAAATACACTTTATATAACTTTAAAAAGCTACATATGCCAATAGCATACGTGTTATTCAAAACTTTTGGATTTATTCTACTGTAAAAATTCATTTCGATGAAATATGTGTAGCAGAATTTATTAATAACTTCTGATAGACATGTGCTATCTAAAACTCTCATTTTTCTGTTATAGGAAAAGAGATTTGTAACAAAAAGTTTCCCTTTTGTTATATTTGTGTACATATTTTGGTATTTCTACTTTTTTTGGACACATTACGCTATTTGTGCTCTCTTTGAATTTAAAATATAAGATTTTCTACTTTATTATTATTATTATTATTATTATTATTATTATTATTATTATTATTATTATTATTAATTTGTCAATTTCAAATGCATAATTCTCATTTTTTCTCAAAAAACGCACAGAAATATTAAACTATTATAATTTTTTTGATTTTACAATGTATCGCGTTTATTCTGCATTATAAATACAGGACATTTAATTTCTGCTTTTTGACATCTACAGATCTCTAAAACTGAAGTATCTCTAGGAGAATACAACCGAATAACGAAAATGACTTTCTTCCTGTAGACAAATCTGAAACCGCCGCAGAACGTTTCTAACAAGTTGCTGTATATTCCGTTCAATACTGTTGATATCGGTGATTTTCCTCAAACTGTTAATCCATTTCGACAAGGCCTAGGTCTTTGAAGATACAGCATAAGAAGTAATCTGGCGACATTCTTTTCGGAATCTGGTAACCCCTGTGGGTCAAGAATAAATCCCAGAAAACAATTCTACTCAACTTCATTCAGAGTGTCAGTCCCTTGAATCTGGAACTCCCTTCCTCCTGAGGTCAGAAATTGTCGGACATGAAAGCGATTTAAACGCGAATTAAATTTTCATCTCAACTCTAGGAATCACAACGATTAGTCTCTCGCTTCTTCTTCTTCTTCTTCTTCTTCTTCTTCTTCTTCTTCTTCTTCTTCTTCTTCTTCTTCTTCTTCTACTCCTCCTCCTCCCCCTTCCCCTCTTTTATTCGAGAAAAATTATTGAACAAGTGGCACTCTTAACATTACCTTTACCAGCGTTCTAGCTATTAAAATATGTAATATTTACATGAATATATATCTTTCATTTTTTCTGTTTTATATAACTATGAATATTATACTCGTATTTTTTGTCCGCCTCTTAGAAAGGAAGAGAAGGCCCAATGTCCTCAACTTTTGCCAGGGTAAATAAATAAATAAACACCAGGACCGACCCAACCTTATGATGACTTATAGAGCTACACAAGTATATACAAGTTAAATGTGTGCATATAGCAGAAACTTTGTTGAACTAATAACTACAAGTTACAAGTCCATACACTTGTAATGTATTATATCATCTTTTTATGGAACAGGCCCCAGATATTTAGCTCGGTAGCAGATGTGCCCCGGAGGATTATGCATACTGCCAAACATTGGACTTGGAAAATCGGCTCTAATTACAAGATCTAAGGAGGAGTAGGAGGTTTTCAATGAAATTCCATCATATCCGGGAGAGGGGGTGGCGTTTGACCTTGTGAACTATTTATACATTTTCCTTAATGCATTCCGTCCATGGCGGTACAGTCGGTTTTGGAGTATGTGGTTCTGCCTCACAAGGGTACTGAGTAAAGCAACAAAACATGCACATGATAACAAAAAGTAATAAAAAATACTGCGCTGCGAATTTTGTTTTTATAATTGCCTCAGCTAAAAAGGTAAATTAACGTGAAATTGGTGTGCTAAGTCCGAAAATCACTTGCTATCTTGTAAACAGTTTTAGCAAATTTAAATTAAAATTGTAATTCTATTTCATGTGCTTTTATTAAAAAAAATAATTTTAAAACACTATTTCTGAATTTAAGCCTCCGAATGCAAGTAAATGTGTTGAAAAAAAAAAAAAAAAAAAAAAACCCCGGCCGTAAAATCTTTATAGAGTGCACAAATATTATTTATAATTTCATTTTATATCATAATTTATTCCTGTCAACATTGTTGAAGACTTGAAGACTTCCTTGTTGCCAAGCAATTTTATCATCACTGCTGTATAGGCTTTCCATGCTGTATTCTCTTTTGTGTTATCAAACACGATTTTCGTGACATTGGGGACATTAGATATGTCTTTCTTGATTTATGTTTCTGAGAGAGAGCTGGGGAAATGTGTCACAACCATATTAAAAAGTCGGCACCATCTTTGTTTGAAGCCTCGGTAAACTATTTTGTTAAGCAAAGCTTGATATGGAGAGATGAAGAACTGGTAAGGATTTTGTATACAACGTTCTTGAAATCGGCAGCCTAGTGCTCTTGAGGTTGCAATTCTTTATCGGTCTCGTGTATTGTTGTCCCACTTACAAATAAAACACGAGTATAAATGTAACCAGGTTGCTGATTGTGTAATAACGTGATTTCTGACTTAATCAGACTTGCATGACACATTGAGGGGGGGGGCTTCTTCCCTTCTTCCTCTCCTACTTTTCCTTGTGCCTCCTTGCTTCTCCTTTATCAATATGGTTATATGTGTAGACTATCCCGGAAACACTGTCGTATTGATTTAGGCCGAATTGTCTATGTGCCGCTCGGCGTGTTCTGAGTAGTGTTTCACTGTGCGCGCGCTGGGTTTTAGCGGTAAAGATCCGGGGTTCAAATACTGGCCCATGAAAGGGTGCCTTTTTGTTTTGTTTTCTGGTATGGAAGAGAGAAATAATGCATATCCTGTGAAATTTATTAATAAAAAAGCCTAATTATGTAACTTTCAGTTAAATGGCAAATTACTATAAGAATTTGCTCTATTGAGTAAATAAATGTGATTAACTTTAATGTGCAATGTCAAACAGAAGGCATTGAATGATATTTTACTCTTTGTAGATATTTTTACATATAAAAGAAATATGAAAATATGTACTCAATAAATAACGCTGTCTGGAAAATGCGGCGGGTTACTTGAGAGCACCTGCAGTTCCCATTGACTATAAAATGCAGGTTTGCCTAGTTACCAATTCGCAGGATGAGAAGACTCAGCATATATAATATATATTGCCGCCTTCGAAATTTAGAGTAGAAACATCACCCTAAATCCAAAACAGTAGTCAGAAATCTTTCTAGCACATGCTTTGTTTTATTATAAACAAAAATTTTATTTATATCATCGAATAGGTGCCAAAATGTATACATACTTTCACAGTAGATATATATTTAATATATTTCGAAGTTGGACGGAAAAACAACAGTATGTGTAGTATGATGTTCTGTAAACAGATGTGACTCGCATACATTATGATAGCGTTGCTACGTGACAGGTAAATCAAAAGTGAGCATGATACGCACATCCGTCTTACCCGCCATTCACTCACTCTATGGAAATGAATTTTACTTCCATTAGGATGGTGCACCACCACACTACCACCAAAATGTACGTGTGTACTTTGATGACAATCTTCCAAGGCCGTGGATAGGACGAAGAGGTTCGATTGAGTTGCCACCGCGTTCTCCGGAACTAACTCCGTTGAACTTCTACCTATTGGGAACTCTTAAGGATGTTGTAAATCGTAGAAAACCAGCTACACTGGCAGCACTTCGGGAAGAAATTGAAACGACATGTGCTGCAATCGCTGAGGACACTTTCGCAAACGTTGCTCAATCAGTAGTTCAACGTACTCAGAAGTGCTAGATGCCGATGGTGGGCATTTTGAGCAACTGTTGTAACTGTAAAAGTTTAAGATGATTAGTGCTCATCATTTTCTGTTTGTGTGAATTCAGTTTTGTTATGTTAACAGTTTTTTCTTTGCTTGAAGTGTGTATACATTTTTGGAACCCTCTGTATATACATTAAAATAAAAATAAAGTAACTCTTAGAGCAATGTAACTAAAGTAAGAATTAGAGAAGCATATATATATATATATATAACACTTAAATAGTCACACAAATGTATTTAACTACTATATATATATATATATGAAAAATAAAATGACTGTGAACAATGTAATTAAAGCAATAATAACTAAAGAAGCAGAAAAAAAAAATAAAACACTCAGATACACACGGATTATCTTATAAGGCAAGAAGCCTCCTGTCTGTTTGTTATTGTTGTATATATATATATATATATATATATATATATATATATATATATAAAAGTTCTGGAGAACAAGAAATAGATAAAACACTTAAATTAAAAGGGTTTTCTGCATTTTCTTTGAAGGAAATGCGATTTTTAATGATTATGCACATTTATTTATAGGAAATTAATAATACATATACGCACAATTTTGCGTATAATCCTGAACTTTACACATTTGTTTATTTTTGAACAGGGTTTTCTGTACTTTCTTTTAGAAAATACAATTTTTAATATTAATATTCATTTAATGATAGGAAATAAATAGTACACGCACACACACACACACAAAACCTTGCATAAGAGCCTTGGTTAGTTTACATATTTGTTTTTAAACAGTTTTTCTGTATTTCAGTTTTTAAGATAAAGATTTTTAATATTTATGCACATTTACCAATGGGAAATAATGAATAATGTAACGCTGAATATAAATAATAATAATAATAATAATAATAATAATAATAATAATAATAATAATAATAGCAATAATAACAACAATGATGTACAAAATTCTTAACTGCAACCTATATCGGCCCCGTTTGTTTTATATTAAGGTCTGATATATTTCAGAAAGTTTGGCAGACCACTCAATTTGACTACCAAATTTCGTAAAGTGCAATTGATTACGTTAAAACGAGGGCTGCCAGTAAGTACTGCTTGAAACTCTCTTTTCCACTAATTGGAGAACCGGCATTCTGGCGGCGTTTTTCATGAACTCAGGTGTTCAATTTTCCAAGGCAAATCAGACAGTTAAAGGGCAAGGACGGAAACGGAAGTGAAGGAGATAGAGGTACGCCTGTCCTTGAAACACTTCCAACTCCGTAGATGTCTGTCCAAAGTGAATAAATAACAAATGTGAAACTGACCCGATAGATGGAAAGTCGGAACCACTAAAACAGAAATATACGTTGCTAAGCAACAGAATTAATCCTAGGTTTAGCAAAGTTAAAAGATATACTCTGAGTCAATGTGCCCCTTATCTCTTCAATCTGTAACGGCCGTGCTTCTGGTTTAGCGCCCTGTGTTCATATTCGTTTTCAAGAGAGGCTTTTATGGCGTTCTACCGAGTGATGTCTATCGACGTATTCTGAGAGCAGGGCTTATCTGCCGAGAAAAACGTTGCGCACAAGCGCGTGCATTATCACCTATTCAAATACTTAAAAGAGAGTCGGTCTATCCCATTGGCGGCTCGCACTAAAGGTCACAAGGGCACGTGCCCTCCCTTTAAATTTGAACCATGAATACCTTTAAACAATTTCTCCAAAAATTGTCAACTCAGAAAAGATTATAGAATTTCATAGACGGAGATCCTGAATGTTTCAGCACCTGCATTGTACGAGGTAGTATCCGAAATATTCGGGACTGGTGCTGCCATGTGGTCAAAAACATACTTTGAGACTAATGACCACCGTCACCCTTGAAGTTGTTCCCTTCCACACCTGTACACCGGTTCCAGCGATTCTTCCATTTTCCAAATGCATCTTGGAAGTCATGTTTTCTGAGGGTGTTTAGCAGAGACAGCGTTTCTTCTTGGATCCTCTCAATTGTGTCGAACCGACATCCTTTCAACTTGATTTTCAGTTTGGGGAATTGAGGGAACTTGTAGGGTCCCAAATCAGGCGAGTACGGAGGGCGAGGGACAACCGTCATGTTGCTTTTCGCCAAACAGCTGCTGGTGAACTAGCAATTGTGACAGGGAGCATTATCGTGATGCGACAGCCAGTTCCCTTGTCGCCAAAGTTCGAGCCGTCGTCTCCGCACATTTTCACGGAGCCGTCGCAAAACGTCACAGTAGTACGTGGAATTCACTGTTTGATTCGGTATCACGACTACAAAATAACAATATTCCTTGTTCAACAGACATGAACAAATGTGAACCCTATATATTGATAGAGGTGCATAAACGGCCAGAAAAAAAAGATGTTTTTACATTGACGAAATATTTAAATTACTTGGCCAGGATTGCATTAAGATTGTCTGCATATGTGTGTGTGTGAACTGAATTCCAGTGAACTTATTCGATCTTGGGGGGGGGGGTGTTGCAGAAATAAATAGGCAAGTGTTACTGAAACACTTGTTTAATGCAGTTTCTTTCTTCACTTCTGAAGACTGGTTGGGTTAATAAAGTCATATGAATAGAGTAGCCAAACCTTTTGCGAAAGGTCTGCGATACTGGAGTACTTCGACAGCGTCATTATTTCTTTGGGAGGGGAAGCAAGTGAAACGAGCGACTCCAGCGAGGAAAATCAGCACATCTCTGATCTGACCACTCCTATACATGACAGCGAAGAAGCATAGCAGATAAGACATTTCATAAAGTGAGTAACCAACTGTACCTTATTAATTCGTTATTAAGTTAGGAAATGTTAAGTATATCAAATCCTGAAGTGGTCAATATTTTCTAAACGCATCATAACACAAGCACGAGATATTTACCATACGTTCGCCACCCATGAACACTGTGCCTCGCTGACACCATTGCATTAGCAGCACATTCCTCTGACGATCTCCCAGCATGGTGCCACTCGTAATTATTTCACCACTCTCTTTTCAACTACAATGAAATTATACACTTTTATTGTTATTATTTTTAATAGACGGAGTTCGTTAAAAGATCTTTTTAACAGCAATAAACAGTGTTTTCGGATGCTTCCTTTCATTCCAAATTGTTGAGTCCAATAATCTTTACATAGGAAGTACCTGACAAAGACCTACAGTTAAGGATGGGCCGAAAACTCGAGTTTTATAAATTTGACACAGGCGGTGAGAAAACTTTGCTGTAAATGAATGAATATAAATACTATTTGCCAACTGGTGCCCTAAGTCACATAATTCAAAGTGCTTTTCTGAGCTCATTAATCATTCTAACGAATAAACTGGCGGGAAATATTTGAAACACATTTCAGAGATAGCATTCAATCCCGGACGTTAATACCGATGCATTTGTTTCAGGCCAAAGACAGTCAAGAGTACGATTAAATTGCAACGCCTGCAGGTGGCACTTAAAGGTTAACCGTATCATATATAGCTGACTCACTCATCTTATCTTTTCCCATAGTTGTATTAATTTATTTCGTTCTCTCCTCCAGCAGTAGGCACTTGCTGTCCTCTTCTGTATCACTTCCAGTATCTCACCATCGCTGTGGTTATCAAATAATTGAATGTCCAGTTTGCTTAATGTGCGAAAATGGAGTGTAGATCGAAATGGTAGTCAGAAAAATCGATATCGTGCAGAATTAGAAATCTTCCGCAATTTTTCAGCTGACTTTAAGTGCCATTGTTTTAATTTCCAACTTTTAAAGCTATTAGAGTTGACTTTTGGATAGGAGACGCGATGGATTGTGCGCCCCGTTTAGAAGCAGAACTTTTTGCAAGTGTACCATAAAATGAGATTGGGAAATAATTTAAAACATGATCTTATAGAGCCTTCCCAAAATGAGAACTTAAAACAGAAGAACAGGTTTAACGGTGTGCCACTTTTCATACGATAATGTGTTTCATTCAGCTCTGTTTTGACATGCTGTTTTTAATCTAGAAGACAGGTTGATCCAGTTGAGCTTCTGCTGTCTTCAATTGCCAATTAATAGTGCCGATGAAACGTTCTCCATTCTGTTACAAGCGCAAGAAATTTCTCTATTCATCCGGCCGCAAACAACCTCATCGAAAAGTTTCCCAGACTCGTTCTGCTTTATTAACACGTGGTCTGTCAAACTTAATCACACCTTTTTTAACTTTTAAATAAAGCCCCTTATACACGTACTACTTTTTCTTCTGTCTTTCAGAAGAAGCGTTAAAATCACGAAACAGTGCAAACTTCCTGCTAGAGATTTCCGGTAATATATACAGTTATATTAGTGATCAGTTGGAGCTAATTCAGGTTGGCTAATTATGTAACATTTTTATTCTAGCTTTAATTTCCGAAAGTTTTCCTTTAAATTGGCAATTACTCTTGATGTTTCGGGTTATATGTACCGCGCACAAAGTTGGAGATGTTTCGCAATTAAGTTGTTAATATAAATAGAACATATTTGTCCCTTTAAAATAACTTATGTCGTTATTAAGTGTATGCTCATTTTCTTAAGGTGTCTTCAAAAAGTTTCTAATGTTCTTCCTTACATTAGCAAGTACTGGAGGTACTCTGAAAGTTCTCGGGCTGACTCAAAGATGTCGTGAAGGTGGTCTAATTACAATTATAGTTGTTAAAGGGAGTATGCCAGGCCTATCCTGTAATGTTAAGTTACCAAATTCAGTTCTCATTTTATCAAGGGCTATAAAAACTAATGAAATAAAACTTTTACAGCATACAGATGCACCGAAATTAAACTTGCTGATCTATTTTTCACTACTATACAATGACTCTGAAGCAAATTATAAATGATTGAAAATTGTTTGCCTTCCCTCCCCCGCAGTATTTTATTTGTTTACATTGTCACATTTTGTCCTAGCTCTGTCATAATAGATCCACATCATCACAATAATATTATGAATAAGTGGTAAAAGTTTCAAAGCGAGAGTTTATACAGATTAAGAAAAACAAAATCTTGTTTTAAAAATATAGCTTTTCAATAGCTGCAGCCAAAATAATAGTTTCTACAGAAAAACTTAACTTTTGGAGGGAAAACGCTTCATACATTGTAAAACAACAAAGGATGATGTTATGTAAACAAACGCCGCCAATTTATGAAATACAACTTTTTCCAACATTCAAAACAAACCACAGCCTTCTTGAGCAAATAGTTCCTGAGATATTGAACGAGTGCTTGCTTAATCAAAAAAATGAATAATTAAATTAATAAAAATGGATTCTGTAGTAACATAATTAAACTTTTATTAAATTCTTATAACAAATGAACATTAATAAAATTCAAATCAAAATAAACAAAATATTCCAAGTATTAAAATGGTACAAAAATATGTTTCTCGACCCCCCTTCGCTTTAATACTGCCCTTAAGTGTCATCCTTTAGGTAGCACGCTGTAAAGTTTCAGAAGCGTAAGTGTAATAACTTGTTTTTGACGATCATGTAAACAAACTAGTGTTAACATTGTGACAGATTCTCACACCCACGCATGCCCAAGAGTAAATGCTTTTAGATAATGTAAATAGTAATAATTATAAAATATAGCTTATAGTAGCAAAATGGGACATTTCATGTAATGCTAAAATGTATTCATGGCTACCTGGACGTTTAAGGCTATGTCATAGGAAAAAGGTTGCCTCTTGTCATCTTTTGTGTTTATTCTACTGGTAATGGACAGAGCGACTGTAACAAAGCTAAGGGAATGCAGGTGGCCGAACAATAGATCCTTTTTGTATCTTATTTGTTGAAGATGCTTCAAAATTCATTGAAGTTAGAAGGGGGAACAGGTGTCGGCGATGAAATCGTTACATCGTATGATGAGGAACTCTCCAATAAAGTGCCAGAAAGGCGATAAATTAAAATAAGCGCGTTTAGGGAGCCCAAGAGCTCACCAATAATATTTAAATAGTTCAAAGGCTCAAGGAAGCCATGAGCGCCATACTGTGAACCCCCGTGAGTTTTTGTAACCACATGGCGATGTTGTGGGTTTCATATATAAGGAGAAACAAATCTAGCAAAGCACGTTGTATACCAAACAGTTTTTGCCAGATGGCAGCCGCAATTCAGATCAGGAAGTTAAGGCAGTACAACGTTTTTAGCAGATCGCTTACCAGGGGCAGTAGACGAGAGGCACACAGATGCAGCATATGTAGCACGCGTCATAAAAGTCATAGAGGTAATGAACCAGGCGGCCGATAATTAGTGTAATATGATTAAACATTTCAATGCGTTTAAAGGAAGCAAGATTATGTGATTTAAACCATCCCTCTCTATCCCCCTCTTCCTATGACCAATAAAACACGAACGACCCGGGGCATGAGGTGGAACCCTCGGTCCAACGACTACATCAACATCTGCATATAAAAAGCGCTTCACCATTTTCAACAAAATTATTTGTTTTCGACGACTTGTATGTCAAGGTAGATATTCCCTGTAACTGTTCGCTCTGCAAACATAAAAGTACACAAGTGTTGTGTGTTCGTAATCCCCATTCAGACATTTACCTTCGTCGAGTCCTTTTGCCACTCTTGGACCGTATTTGGCTGTTCGTGTGCCCTAATTCGGCAATTATACCTGTTTGCATGGCCACGTGTGTGGAACGTTGCTGCATCACTGAGCAGCACATTGTCCGTCATCTTTTCATTTTCAAATGCTTTTAACAAATCAGAACACATTGCTTGTCTCGAGCTGTAAAGTCCTCAGGTTCGAGCTTGTGCATTTTCTGAATGTGTTAAGGGTGTTGCAGGGTATAGCACAAGGTAATTAGACCGTACAGTGGTTTGTGCAACATCAAGCTCCCTGCTGTATCTCCTGATGACATCCCCCATCTGGTGTTGTACTCTGCCAGTAATGCCACGTTCCGTAAGTGAAATATTCCTGTCATATGCTGTAAAACTCCTCTGCTATTTCAAAAATCCATATGTTCGTCATCAAGACCAGTTTATTTTTTATTTATTGCTATAATACCTCACTTCTCTTTGTCCAGTAAACTGAGATATACCACTTTTATTAAATTTAGAAATAAAATTTAGTAATTAAACCCCACTTCCTACATTAAACTGATATCATCGCGTCTTCAGCTACTAGAAAACTAGTGATTATTTCTCCTGTGTTTCCTTCTTCATGTACATATTTTGATTAAACAATGACAACACGTTTTCAGGGACAGGATAACCGCAGCAAGTTTTCTCCATACCTAATTTTATAGCAGGAGAGATGCAATAGTTTCTGCAAGCAATCTATTTCTCTTTTTTGTTTATTGCTGACCAAAAAAAAAAAAAAGATAAATTAGAATGCGGCACTCACAAGCTAATTCGATCAAAGTTGCCAATATTTTAAAAATGGAATTATGAATAAAATTTTTTTGCTGTCTTCAATTTTCCTCCAAAATTCAATTATACTAAATTTCATAAGCGACCTGTGAAATAATAAGGTAAATGATTTAACAAAGATGTAAATCAGTTTTATACATTTTCTAAAAATCTCGACATTCATTCGATTTTGACAAATAAATCCCTCAATCCCTTTTGAAATCCCTACGCCGAAGGATTTACTCCTCCATATTCGCATCATTGTAGCAGGCAGGCATCTCCAGGTTGAATTTGATCATCAGAACTTTGATAATTTGCCTGCTAAAACCTGCTTTCCTGAATTTCCAATTGAAATCTTGCTGGACCAGTACAAATGTAACCGCCACTGAGCAGGAGGTCTGAGGTTCGAATCCCATCAGTACCGTCCTCCTTGGCAGGTATTTTCCAGGTTTTCCTCAGTCCTCATAACTGGAATACCGTTGAGGTACCCTAAACTTGGGCCTGGAACGTTTCCTTCCTTAAAAATGACCCTTTCCCAATATATCATTTCATCTCGTGTATCATCAGTGTCCACCGCCTGTGGTGCCTCAGTGGTAAAAACGGCGTTAAACAAAGTACATTCCACGTAATCGAGCTGAAACGATTGGTATTCTTTCTTGTATAGCTGGCAAAGTTTCCAATTACTTACAATAAAAATTCATTCATTAGTGATATAAAAATGTGAATAGACTTTGAATCACCCTATATTTATGGAATTGTGCTGTGTGCCAGTAACAGACTAGATATTGACGTCATTTTTACATCAAGAGGGGAGTAACATCATTTCTCATCATCAGAGATATCGTCTCTGACTTATTTCGTCTCCTCTAGTCAATCAAAAATGTTAGTTTTTTCAACACGCTCTGCTCAGCAGTAACAGCGCCTTTTCCTTATTGTTACTGAAGCAGTTAATTGAACCTCTCCGGTCAAACCGAACGGGGAATTTCACATCAATGAAGATATTTGTTGCGACTGCCTTATTAAAATGCTAAGTAGGCAATGCTGGGCAGCAAAACAGGTTTATTGCATGGCAAGCCTATAATCTGCAGTATGCAATTTCCAAAGGAAAACTGCAAAATGATGAGAAGTGGATACTTCCTTGAAAGGTAGCCGTAAATTCCTGTGAGTTCTCAACGAAAGATAGTCGTACGGCTTGTGAATGAATCTAAATCTCGTACAGTTTCATTACAAGCACATTTACTTGCACACAAATTTATATATATATATATATATATATATATATATATATATAACAACATGTTTTTATTGTATTATAATGCTAACATGGCAGAGCCTTCTGAAACCAAAAGATCCTAGTCCTATCATTAAACCCTCCCCCCTCCGGTTCAAAACACCAAAAAACTCACACGTTTAAAATTTAAATTTGTATATAAATTATATTTTAAGTTAATAAAATTCGGTATTTCCATTTACCAATGACAGATATTTCTTGAGTGACCTTGACTACCTATTTACATTAACACTAATTGTTGGTATATTGGGATTCCTAATTCTTTATTGCAATTCAACTACCCACACGCCTTAAAGCCAGCCATCCCGTCGCTTCCTCATACGAGGCGCGGTCCATAAATTTCCGGACAGACATATAAGGTCATGGTTTACAGTTGGAATATTCATGCTACCTGATACTCATTTGTTTGAGGAGTGTAAACACGGCATTTCCCTTGCGATTATGCCATTCATTTAAGTCAGACTTTTTGCATAATACAGTATGATGTTCAACATTGAATATAGAGCAGTAATTCAACTTTTAGTAAAGACGGAATTTCACACAGTGACTTGACGGTATGTATGGAGAAGTTTCCCCTTCATATTCCCCTATGGAATAGTCGAAATTGTTTCGTTTAGATAAAGAAAGCCTTGAAAATCTACGTGAGGTTAGATGGTAATATGTTGACACAAGAAAACATTTATATTTATAGTGTGTATTTTTACACTTGCTTTACTAAATGTCAACAATGTGTTCACTGTTTCAGTTTTGTTTTATCCACTGTTTATGCAACAGAACTTCCATACATTTTCCATTGTTGTGATACTGTTGCTTTATTGTTGGTTTTAATGTAATAGTCGATGGTGTATGTTTAATAACAGTTGCACAAAATGGGCAAAGGAATTGAGTTAACTCCTCACAAATAGGAGTGTAATTGTCGCATTAGCTTCTGAGGTCCTTTCTGTGCGACATATTGCATCGAAGGTAGGATTTAACCAGTGCAATGTGTCAAGATTATTGGCCAAATCCAAGAAAACTGGGAATTTGCAAAAAATTTATGTTGCTAACGACCGCGTTTTGAATCGGATCTGTCTGAAAAACCAACGTGTGACTTCAGTGGAGTTGAAAAGAGAGTAAGAAGTTTCTAGTGTGGTGGTTTGCGACAGAACATCAGAAATCGGCTAGACGACCACGGAGGAAACCCTTTTGACGGTTAGTCGTAGAATGGGCCGAGGAGCATGCCTATTGAACTGAAGAGATCTGTAGTAATGTCATCTTCTCAGATGAATCAAAATTTAATGTCAGAGAAAACAATGGAAAAATATTTATCCGTCGTCGAGGGGTGAAGAATTTCTGTCAGAATGTTTGGACTCAACAGTGAAGTTCTCAGGAAGCGTGATGATCTGGGGCTGTATTTCCAGCAAAAGAATGGGGTGCACAACTTTTTGTTGAGGTAACAGTAAATGCAGATCCATATATAATGATTTTAAGAGTAAGTTTAACATCAACAATTGTGGAGCAGTTTTTGTCACCAGAAAATTACACTTTCCAGATTGACTCCGCACAGTCATAGACTCAAGAAAAATGAGTATTTTGCTTGAACACTACTGGTTTTACCAAACTAAATTATTATTTTGCCAATTTCATGTTACATTCACGAATTCTTTAAAAAAATACAATTTTAGGCTGCAAGTTTTCTTGAAGGACAAGGGATGGCCACGAAACAGTCCCTTTAGAACTGTTGAAAGATGATTGGCAATACTGTAGCAAACGGAGAGAGAGAGAGACCTGGTTGAAGCCATCCGTAGGCGGTGATTTAGTGAGATTACGTTTGACGGAGTCAACAATTTAATACTTTCAATATCTACACGAAGTAATACCGTAACAAAAGCTCGGGGGAGTAACAAAAGTATTGATTTAGCATTTTTGTAATGAGAAGGGTTTGTTTTATGTGTGTGAAAGACTTATTTAATTTATTAAACAAGATTTCATTAGGTTTATACAATTTTAATTGCAACCTCGTGGTTATTTAGTTATAAAGTTTGACATTTTATACCTACTTTTAACATATATAAAGATGATCAGCATCAAATTTGAACATTTTTACAATTAAAAATATTTATACCTATTAACACAATTTTATTGTAAAATTTCAAAATGTTTCTATTTCTAGATGAGTATAAAGGGGAAAACGTAAATATTTGGTGGGTGATGCAATAAATATTACCAATACTGTAGGCCCATCACTGTATATTTTTGTTTTGGTTCTCCACTAAAGTGTTAGTGGAATTGAACATGCAAGCAGGTTGAGTTCACACGTCGTCATTTTCGTGGGAAGGAACGCGGATGGCATGTACACGCTGTAGAAAGCGATGTGTCACGGCTCAAGCGAGAAAGCCATAAGGTAGGTCGGACCCCGCCACGCTGCGGCCGCCCGCCGCTCGCTACAAGGTTTGCCAACTGCCGCCGCAACACGTATAGCATTTCCTTCCCCAGGTTTATACAGCAAGTGTTCACACGGTTTGTGATATATTATTCGGTTGATGTCATGGGCTGACGAAGCTATGACTTTTTACCCATTTTGCAGAGAAACATATTATGCTAAGAACGTGACGTGAATGTTGTTATTTTTAATACAGTTAATTATTTATCCATTAGATAGTTCTTCTCGTTCTGTTCATGACGCCGTGACTGTTGTAAATCTCCCTTTGGAAACAAACATTTGGACTAAAACTGAATCCATTTAAACCATAGGCTATTGTCGTGGGAAATAAACGTGACTAGGTAAAATAAACTCAAACTATGTGTCACCCATCATGATAAACAATGTAATTAATTATACCACTATGGATGGCCGACGTCGTTAAGGTGTGGGCTCTTGAGCGGAAGATCTGGGGTTCGTTTCCCACCAGGACCACCCTCCATGGCCGAGGTTTTTTTCCAGTCCCCATAAATGGCAAATGCCGGGGAAGTACCTTAAACTAAGGCCTGAAACGCTTCCTTTCTTTAAAAAAAAAATATTTCATCTCATGTATCATCAGTGTTCACCACCTGTGATGCCTCAGTAGTAAAAACGGGCGTTGAACACTATTAAAATAAAATAAATTATACCAGCATAGTAAAAATTCTAGGTATTTATATATACTCTGATCTAGGATGTCACAGTCATGTATTAAAATGTTCTGTTTTATTCACACATTAAAACATGTAGCAAAAGATCTACCTCTAAATCTCAAAAAGAATCTCATTCAAGTGTTTGTTATGCCTCACTTTGATGTCTTGTACTCTAATCTGAATACTGGGTAGATCGACAGATTACAACGCGTTCATAATGTCTGTGATGCTTTCGTCTATTCGTAAATTTGATCATGTGACATCCCTACGCAATCAACTGTCATGGTTATTTCTAAAGGAACATAAGATATCCATTTCCTTACGCTCCTGTTCAAAATCTTCCGTACCTTCATCTTTCAGTACATTGCCTCTCGCTTCAAATGCCTGTCCTTACTTCGAACCCGGAATATGACTTTATTATCTATCCTTAGTCACCAAACACATTTCTACTCAACCTCATTCAGCGTGTCAGTTCCCAGAATCTGGAACTCCCTTCCTCCTGAAGTCAGAGCTTGCCAGACAGCTAAGCAATTTAAACTTGTGTTCAAGAAGCTATAAAAACTTATATGCGAATAAACAACAGGCAAGTTTGTAGACCCCCAAACAAATTTAAACCTCTGTAACTCTGGATTTATGAATTAGAAATATTATTTTTATAATTAAAATATGTGGTTTAAATTTGATAACCTGTTAGGGTTTCTGTTCAGAAGACCAGCGTAACGTGCCGCAGTGTCACCACCACCTTTAAAAATACTCAAATCTGAGGTTTAAGTCCTAAGTCATGGCAACTTTTTTTTTTTTTGCACGTAAACAAGGGAGAGCACGAAAAATTTAAGATATGCCATTGAAAGTGTATGGAATGTATTTTCGAATGAAACCACCAGATGGTGCAGAGCTGCATGTCTCAGTACACCCAGTACACCCCGAAGTTACGTTGGTAGGCGACAGTAATCAGAGATGGAGATCACGAAGAATGTACAACGTACGGGAAGCACTGGGTGTCGTGTCCTTGCCCAGGTTTATCGAACAGCAGGATAGATTTCTCCCAGAAATCTCGCCAGATTGATGCGACATGTTTCGTAGCGAGTCCACTTTTGTACCTCACTCATTTGATGTGGCACCCACTTTGCACACATTTCCCGCACGTTCAGGTCCTCCTGTAAAATGGAGTTTACTGTTTATGCCGGTATTCCTGTTTGCTCTTCTAATTCCAAAAGTGTCCAGTGCATAAGTTCTGTTTCACCTCCAGTATATTCTCGTAACCGGATACAGGATGCCCACTGCGCGGTAGATCAGCAGTTGACCCTCTGCCCCGTTTGAAGACCTCTGTCCGCCTCCCCACTTTTCGATAGGGCAGAACACGCGCACCCAATGCTTTCCATAGTTCTGTATGACATTCTCGTGTATTCCCGTCGCGGAGAAATGCTATTTTCAGTTGCTCAAGTTCACTCCTTGTGGCCAATGTCGCTCGCCAACTCACTTCGGAGCCTGCTGAAACACGCAGCTCTGATCACATACACCATCTGGTGTCTTCATTCAAAATTACACATCATACACTTTCAATTGTGTATCTTAAAATATTCGTGTCCCTCGGGAGAAAAAAATAGTTGCCATGACTATTAGTGATAGTGTTTTAACAGTGTTTAACGTCCGTTTTTACTACTGAGGCAGCACAGACGGTGGACACTGATGATATATGAGATGAAATTATAAATTTGGAAAGGATTTTTTTAAGGAAGGTAACGTTCCAGCCCTAAGTTTGAGACACTTTTCCCCGGCATTTGCCATTTATGAGTACTGAGGAAAATCTGGACAAAACCTCGGTCAGGGAGGACGGTTCTGGTGGGAATCGTACCCCAGACCTCCCAATCACGAGTCGGCGCCTTACCGACCTCAGCCTCCCGATGCATGAACGGATTGGAAAAGTGGTCTTGATATTGCAGGACACTGTAGAGAGATTATCTAACATTTTCCTGTTCCTTAGATCTGACGGGGGGAGGGGGGGGGGAGATTATACGCGTAGAAATTTACGCTTGTATAAATTTGGATTTCGCATCTTACTTCATTATTTGATCAGTAATTTCCTTGAAAAGGAGGAAAAAGAAGAAAAGGAGAGAGTGTGCACAGCAAATATACTGTACTGCATCTCGGACGACATTACATATATAAACAAGAGGATTTGCCATATCAGATGGTTACTCTGGCTATATGTTGAGTGTTAATTGGGTAAATGGTATATATAGACTTTCTTGGGCTATCTAATCATTAATGACAATGCCGCCACAGGTGGCCGAGGTCGTTAAGGCGCGGATTCGTGAGCGGTAGGTCTGGGGTTCGAACCCCGCCTGGACCTCCCTCCCTGACTGAGGTTTTTTTCCAGGTTTTCCTCAGTCCTCATAAATGGCAAATGCCGGGGAGGGACCCTAAATTTAGGCCTAGAACGTTTCCTTCCTAAAATAAAAATATATCATTTCCCAATTGATCATTTTATCTCGTGTATCATCAGTGTCCACCGCCTGTGGTGCCTCAGCAGTAAAAACGGACGTTAAACACTATTAAAAAAAAAGCTATGGTAATTTAGAATATGTTGTATATGTGTTTACTGTGGAAGTCAAAAGGTTGTCTTTGCTAAAATTGCAAGACCCCAATCTTCAGTCTTATCTACTACTACTACATTTCCGGACAGCCCTACTTCTGTGGTTCCTGTCCGCTGAAGTTAATGCGCAGTTTGGTGGATACGTACAGTGTTGTCGGACACACATGCGGTTCGGCTGACCTAGTATTGACCGCGCCCGGTTGAGCTAGGTTAGGTCTAGCCGCCCTGGATATCGATTGGAATCCCGGACCTTCCAGAGCAGCGCACTGCAGTGAGGCAGGCTCAAGCGGTCGTTCACCTAACAGTGTTGCCAAATTCTGCACACTCGTCAAGTTTGCACGTACACTCTGCTGAAAAAAGAAAGTTGCACATTCGCAGCACGCTTTGATAGTTATGTCCATTTGAACAAAAAGGGGAACTTGATGAAGATAGGTCACTTCGCCGCTTGCTTTATAAGTAGTACAAAGTAGCATGCTTGAAGTTATGGCCACCACTAGTATTAACAGTACTGTTAAAAGAAGTCTATCGTGCAACAAATGATATATCGTCAATTCTGAGCCTTGAAATTGGGCACGCCGCCTTTTCTCTTTGGGTGGATATATTTAAGAGTCAGAAATGAACATATTTCCATATATTTGGGTGGGTAGGTCCGGCTTTTTATTTTAGCCCCCCTCTCCATTTCGGCATCGTTGTCTGTTTTAAGGTTTCAGATCTTTTTGTTGCCCATTTTGGAACGATAAGGATTTTTTATTTACGCATTTTAAAAAGCACATAGCATTCAAACATATCTAAGTGTAAAAAAAAAAAAAAAGTGCATAGAATTAAATGGCATGTTCAGCTCTTAAAATACATATTGAAAATTATGTTATACGTTTATTTCTTTTCAAGCAGTCAAAAATGTCTCCTCAACCCATTCACTTAAGCTCTTTAAATAGCAGACCATTAGTGAAAGGAACGCACAGTTACCTCGGAATGAATGAATAGTGTTTAACGCCCGGTTTTGCTACAGAGGCACCACAGCCGATGAACACTGAATATACATGAGATGAAATGATATTGATAAAGGATTTATTTTTAAGGAAGGAATCATTCCATGCCTGAGTTTAGTGCACCTCCCTGACATTTGCCATTTATGAGACTGAGGAAAACTGGAAAAAACCTCAGTCAGGGAGGACGATTCTGGCGGGATTCGAACCCCAGACCTCCTGCTCACGAGTCCGCGCCTTAACGACCTCGGCCACCCGTGGCGATCAGTTACCTCGGGCATACGAATACAGGAAATAGAGAGGACGAGACAAGTACTGTAGTTTTGAATAGTCCTGGCGAATAACATTCTATTGATCTGTGCTAGACAATTCTAGGAACTTTGTGGAAAGGGGTTACTTCTCAGCTGCATAAATATAACGAATTATTACAACCGAGAAAGATGTGAGCGGTACAGCTGTGCAATAAACCGCCCCAACAATGTGTTCAGTACGGAAGTAAGACAGTGTCCCATAAACGAATAAACAGAAAATGGACTTGACCAGAAATCACTGCACATTTTTTGCTCATTCGCCAGGACTATTCAAAACTAGTGTCCTTTACCTTGATCAGCTATTCCATGATGTCCTGAAAGGTGAATGTTCTGTTGTAATTGGTATGAGTCCTTCCGAAATAGCTTGTTTTAAATATGCTCTAATCAATTTATTGGAAGTAGAACGTTCTTTTTCCATGATGAAAAATGTTCTCTCTTGACAAGCGGCTGACTATGACAGTTGATACCTTGAAAAAATATCTTCTTGTTGCTTGTAACCAAGAAAAGTAAGCTTAGGTATTTTAATTGTGTGATAAAGAAGTTATTAATTGTCTAAATACCTATTTTCATTAATAATGAATATTACTTTGTTTTCACTTTTATTGAATACGTATTTTAATTAAATTACTGCCTATTTTCAGTACTCTTAAGTGCCTTTTGCTTACCCATTTTAACCAAAATAGATGACTGAACTTCTTGGCTCTGATCGTGATGGTATCAAATGCAGTTTGTCATTATGGTTGTTAAATCATAATAAAAGTGTATGGAATGAACCTACTGTACCAATAATGATGCATTTTTTGCCACACGTTTCCTGACACCGGAGAATTTATGTTCTGCTTCCTTCTTTCAGAACTATTTATTTTGTTGCAAGCTTCATAATCTGCCATTTTCAACCATAAAAGTTTCGAAATTGCCTATTAAATCCATGTACCTGTGCATCGATTGTTGCCTGTATGCTGTACAAGCGACATGTAATAACTTAATTACCTCTACATGTGGTCATCATTTGTAATCAAGACAGGAATCATTTACGCCACCCACCACTCTGCATACGCCACTCTGCGTATGCTCCTACAGCGCTTGAAATTTTCTTCTCGTACAGTTGACTTTTCACGAATAAGATTCCCCGGGTATCAGATCAAGTCCATAAGGAGGGTTCGTAGCACAAGCTTCATAAAAGTGGTCTTTACTTTAGAATGCTAACTATAGCATACGAGGTATATCATAGTACAGCCTGATCTACATATCTACACGATAGCTATTTTTCCATAAATTTATCGGGCAGATAACACCTATTTCCCTGCTAGAATTTAACTTTTCGGTAACAGTTTGATAGTGAAATGCACAATTGTCCAATAGATGGCGGCATGTTTTTTTATGACGCAGTTACTGTAACTTTCACCAGCAGCATCATTAATAATCTTTTTCCCATTTGGCCTGCCACAGTGACCTCTGCATCCTCCACCTCCGTCTTACGACTGCATGGTATAGGGGCAGTATTGCATGTGATCAGCAAACCGGCACCGTGGCGGTTGGCCGAGGTCTTAAGGCGTGTACGGGAGATCTGAGGTTTAAATTCCATCGGAATCGTTCTCCCTGATTGAGCGTTTTTACAAGTTTTCTCAGTGATAAATGGCAAATGCCGGAGAGATGCACCCCGCAGGTCGCCTATCACGCACTTTCGTGATCGAAGAACTCCACCTCTCCATCAGGCAGCTTCCCAATTGTTCTCACTAGACTGGGTGGATCCCGTTCCAGACTCCCCCTCCTCTCTCTCTCTCTCTCTCTCTCTCTCTCTCTCTCAGAAAATTTTCTAAGCCGGGAATTCCAGGAATCGAACCCTGGCCTCGCGGCCAGCAGTCAGCAACGCTAACCTCCAGACCAAGCAGATGGTCTGTCTTACATACCATTGAATTGTGTACTCTGTTTATTGTGAAACAACAAAACTTCAAGGACAGAACATAAGGGTTCTATTACACAAAAGCTTGGTGTAATACATTAAACATGTATTAGTATAATTCCTTTTGAAGTATGAAGTTGTAACTGTCTGTTCCACGAAAGAATGTAATGCATTAGTAAAGTTATAAGTAGTAACGTTATATAAGAGCAAAGTGGGTGAACACCTGTTTGCCACCTTAAATTAGGTTATGTCCACTTCTTAGTAATAAATTCGTAGTGTATCATTTTAAATTGCATACAGGGTGTAACAAAAAAGGATGTGAAAATTATTGGAAACTTTCCTCGCTTATATTAAGGGTATATATATATATTTTTTTTTAAAGTAGGAGCTACGGAATTAAACTTCGGTTTTTTTTAATGCATCATGTACATTTTATTTAAGAATACACTTACCCTCCCCAAGAGCTATTCAGAAATGTATCACACTTCATCATTTTATTTATTTTGCATAGTGTTTAACGCCCGTTTTTACTGCTGAGGTACCACAGGCAGTGAACAATGATGATACATGAGATGAAATGATAAACTGGGAAAGGGCTTTTTTTTTGTTTAAAGAAGAAAGTGTTCCAGACCATTTATGAGGACTGAGGAAAACCTGGAAAAATCCTGTCAGGCAGGACGTTAGTGGTGGGAATCGAACCCCAGACCTCCCGGTCTCCTGTCCGCATCTTACCAATCTCGGCCCCCAGTGGCGGTATTTTAGTTAAAAAAAAAACATTTTTTTATTTGTTTATATACGGACGCTCTTTAACATATCAGGTCATCAGCGTTCCATTCTATTCAGGGTGTGAAACGGCCGACAAATTTTGCTCAGAGGCCTCTTCTTTCAGGCTTGAGGTTCTTTTTCGTGCCGTACATGTACGACACGGAACCCATGGCTTTACTTCCCTTCCGAAGGAAGCCGTACTTAGGATTTTTACGTCCGAAAAAATCCATCGGTCCTGGCAGGGTTTGAACCCGCGATCTTGGGTTTAGGAGGCAAATATGGTCACCAATACACCATAATCAATTGAAACAAAACAAAAAAATCTTCACAGAACTCAATGACTGTTATTATAATTCTAATTATAACTCGTTATTAAAAACTTTATCATTACTACAACACTTCTCTAAATTTGCTTCTATTGGACCGCAATCTTTAGAATTGACCCTAGTCTAATCTTCCCCAATTCTTGCATTTGAACCCCCCCCCCCAACATTTGCTCTACCTCTGTATATTTGTCTTATACTTTTTCAATGTTTTGTCTCAATTTGGTAAACAAATTTAAATCTTAGAAACTTGAGGAGCTAGGTGGATTCTAAACTATACCTAGACACACATGTGTAAAGATCTATGAATATACACTTAAGCACTTTAACACCTCCTAAATGCTTTTCAACCTTAATAGGTGTCAGCAATAGAAAATGAGTATCCAATCCAAAATTCTGAATCCAGGGGAAGTACACATTGAAATCTGAGATGAGACTCCCAGAATGCACCTTAATATTCACTGCAAGTTGACAATGTCTAAGAATTTCATTTTCACTTAAGCAAGCATCAACAATAGAAAGGAAGATCTGTCTCCAATATTGATTTCTGTAATCAAGATGCTCAATTGTTTCTTAAAAGCCGCAAATCCACTGCATACCCAACTATAAATGCGTCTCGCAGCTAGACAAATGACAAAAGGTATTCCAATGTTGTTTGATCAAATAATATATTTCAATTGTGCTCTGTCATTGTCGTAGGATTAAAATTCAACTTCTGTATTATTTTTGTACAGTATCACACAATTTATGATAATGTAAAATCTGCCATTTCCGTTTAGTTATAGAAGAACTGTTAATTGTTTGTAAAACAAATGTTAATTTCTCTTTTTGCAAAAATGTTTACGTACCACTGGGCAATGGTACGCGTACCATAGGTTGAGAATCGCTAAACTAGGGCGTCCTTCATCCACAGAGTATACTTCTCTGTGCCAATGGTCATGAGATGTAAACGATCCGTTTTGCAGGTAGTGGTTGTACCACGTGCTACAAAGGGCTGAATTATGATAAGTAAAACAATATATTCATTTGTGTATAGTACAGTTCATCCCTCAATGTTTATGAAATGTTTAAACGGACCTTGAAGATGTTGAAGGTTAAACATATGCACTGTGGTGCTATTAAATAAAAAAGTCATGCATTATTTATTATTTCTATAACTACTGTTATAAATGGTACAGTGTGATCCATTTTTAAGTAGCTCTTGGAGAGGCTAAGTGTATTCACGATTTTGATGTACATGGTGCCATAAAAAAGTTCTATTCTGTATCTCCCACATTCATGGAGATATATTAGCAAAACACCCCAAAGATGTTGAAAACTTTTGTATGAAACAAAGTTCTTTTGCATGAGCAAGGTAATTGATACATGTCTAAGTTTTATATACGTAGTAAATTTTTAATGACATTAGTAAATAATTATATATCATAAAGTATTTTTATATTGAATTATCAAAGACAGTTACTGAGTAAAAGAGGCCTAACACAACTACACCCACCAGCACAGGGATTTAAATTCCACGGTATTGATCAAGAAAATTTCGCATTTATAACTCTCTGTCTCTCTCTCTATTTGTGTGTGTTTTTCTTTCTTTTTATTTTTATACATTTTAATATTCTTATCTTAAAACCTGAGCTATAAAGTTTGAAAGTTGCAACCAAAACCAAAGAAAAAACCAGTTGACCTTAATTTCGCTCTTGTATTAGATGCATAGAATGACTTTATCGCGCTTCGAGATCTGGGTTTTACAAAGATGCTGTTTATTCCCACCTACTGATCTCTTGTGAGTGACACCTTCAATAAGTTCACGTTCGTCCTTGATTTGAGGAAGGCCTCATCCGGGAGCCGAACCCGAGCTCTTCAAGTATTTCGTAACTTGTTATTTATTACGATAACGGCACAACAGAGTATCAGTAAGTGATACAGCAAACATTGCAGCGGTTATCTTGTTTGCACAATGTACGTAAACAGCCACTTCAGGGAGCCAAGATGGCGGAAGTCCAGGTCGCAACATTGCCGTCATTATGTGAGGTCAGGTCGCGCGCCGCCTGCACCAATAATTAGATTCATTCTTGGCTTATTTTTCAGTCTGCAGTGCGCGCAGTTCTACTGCACGCATTGCAGTTGGATGCTTTTCAAAACAGAAATAGGACGCAAGGTCCATTATTTATTTTAAAATCGCAGGCGGCCATGAAAACCAACGATGAGCAAAATTATGATTATTAACATTGGAATTGTGTTTAAGTAATTTTTCAGAGGTTCTTCCTTATTAAATGTTCGTAGAATCAAAAGCAAATGACAAATTAGTATTTTCTTAACCAGCTAATTGAATAATAATAACTTCAGGATCCTGTTATCGACATATTTTAAAAGTTCAACAAGCTGTTTTATATTACTTTTGCATTTAAAATAATAAACCAGATCTACTGTAACAGCGTGTTATAAATCTCGTGTTAGGTTAACATCGCTTTTCCTGCATTTAAAGTTAAACAACTATTAAAATTTAGAGAAAGGCTGTAAAATGCGATGACTGAAATGTTTACACAAAAGAACCGATTTTACGCAGATACAGAATGTAAAAAGGTTCGTCATACAAATTAATAATAATAATAATAATAATAATATTAAACCATAAAAATTAATGGTATACTATTAATTGAAATATATGACCACAAATAGACAAAACTATACTGTGTGGGTATTTTTAAACGCAGCAATGTTTATGAATTGAGCCCTTGATATTATCTTTACATTCACTAAAATAGAGAAAAATAACAGAAAATTTCGAGTTACATTCTGTATTTAAGATGATGTTCATATGTTTCAATAAAACAAAAACATGTTACTATTTAAAAACAATTGCAATGTACTAAGAAAATAAAAACAATCGAAAGTTACATAGAGTTTCAGTGGCTTTGAAATTTAATTTAAATGTTATTGTGGTAAAAACATGTAACGCAAACGTCTTCTTACATACAAATATACATTTTCAAACATATATTAGATTATTTCACATTTTCTGTCTTCACCACGATGCTTTTGTTAAATATAAAACATATGCATCATTATAAATACAGTTTATGTGCTGAGTTAATTTATCCTTTTATTTTAAAACAGTAACGAGAAAATTAAACCCAATAACATTTTTAAAATGTCTGTTTTCAAATATACCCCTAATAGTGCAATTTCCCTAATTTTCAGACACTATTTTTCTTATTTTATTTAAATGGTGTATACCGAATTTTGTTGTGAATAAACAAACATTGATGCTGGCACAGCGATTTTTAAATTTTGGGTTTCAAGTAAACCCTCACTTCTAATGGCCCAATTTCCCTGATTTTCAGAAACTATTTTTGTTATTTGATTTAAATATTATATGTCGAGTTTCGTTCTGTAAAAAAAAAAAAAAAAGTATTGGTGCCTCTAGAGCTATTTTTAAATGTTGGGTTTTAGGCAAACCCCCACTCCTGATGGCCTGATTTCCCTAATTTTTAGAAACTATATTATTTAATTATAAATTGTATTATATAATATTATATATAATTTTGTAGTTTAAAAGCAATATTGGTGGCGTTATAGCGATTTTTAAATTTTGGGTTTCAGGTAAACCCTCCCTCCTAATAGTGTAATTTCACAGATTTTTCAAAAAATATTTTTCTTATTTTATTTCAGTGCCATATATCGAATATCCTTTAAAATAAATTAAATTGGGGCCTCTAATGCGATTTTTAATTTTTTTAAAAAAGAATCCATGTAGGTTAACCCCAAACCCAATGGCCCAATTTTGCTGATTAACGAACTCTAAGAATAGTGTGTTAATTTATGGTTATATGCCGAGTTTCGTTGAGAAAAGACATATATATATATATATAAAGTAAAAATAAATACATATATATATATATATATATATATATATATATATAAATATAAATATAAAAATAAAGCAACACTATTAACAATGTAACAAATTAACAGTAATTATAACAGTAGAAAGGATAAAGATCGCTATATTTCGAACTTGTGGAGTTCTTCTATGGCAAGAAGACAAGTGACGGTGATAAAAGTAAATATTGAGTATCGAAGGTAACGTTATACATGGAAACAGATGAGACTAGAACCTATATATAGTTTTTCTTTGCCTAGTAGGTAGGATCTATGAAGATTTGAAATTTTTTTTTCTTCAAAAATCGTACAAATGGGTGCATACAACCTCAATTCCTACTTTAGCTTCCTTATTCACAGCAGATGTCATAGGTTGCAGATGAATTGAAAGAAAATCTGAGTACAGTAAACAGAAACACGCTTCTCTCCCATTGGTTCCCTAAAGGTTTTATGCAACTGTTTTTTTTTTTTTTTTTTTTTTCCGTTCAATGGTTAGGGGCATTGCCGGTAATTTCGAAATCTACTGTTTTTAGGATTATCAAAAAGACTTTCGCAGTAATTTCATCCAAAAGATGAAGATGCATAACATTTCTTTATAGAGATACCCATAAATTATGAATAACTTTCATCATTTTAAGATTTTCTAGATTCTTGTGAGATTTGGTTGTACGCATTCAACATTGCAATATCTTAAATATTACAGAATACAAATTTATCGTATTCGCACAGTGTTTTTCCACCAATGTTTAAGTGATCAGGAGTAACCAGTTAGTGTAGATCAGTCATTGATAGTACAATGTTTAACATTTGCACTTCAGAACCCAGTTTGAATTGTGAAACATTTGAAACGATCCATCCCTACTGAAATATGAATATAATATGCATGTTGTAAGCCTAATCATATTTTGTGTATTTTAATTAGTGATGTAGATACTATGTATATAAAAATTTAAATATTAATTATATGTTTTTCAAAAGAGAAAGTTCCCTGATGTAACTGTCTACGGTAGCTCAGCTAGAAATGGGGCAGAGCCAAAGAGACAACAAACTGCTATACAACAGCAAAGGGGCAAGTGCTATGCCACTTCTTAAAAAAACTTTGCGTTGGTGAGGGTTAATAAAGTGCTGACTTTCGAATGCGTTAGGACATTGAACTCGCCAGCCGTTGTACAGTTAATTTTAAACCAACCAATGTAAATGAATGTTTTAAACTTTCAATTTGTAGGGGGTAGCATCCGCTGGTTAGTGAATATGAACCAGCCAATAGTAGATGTATGTTTTTAATTTTTAAAGCAAGGCGTGAAACTTGCGCGTGCTTGTGTGACCTCCTAGCTAACGTTTAGTCAATTTGAATGGAATAAATAAGGAGGCGTTCTTTTCCGCTTGGGACTCTGTACAGATAAGAGAAAATTAATTCCGATACACCAAGCATTTCACATATTCAATCACCAGTTAAGACAACCAGCGGCCAATTCAGGTGCAGGAGCTCAGACGTTCAGTTCAGTCAGTGAAGTTCAGATAATCAGATTCAGGTCATCTCCAAGGAAATCGCAGTAGCTATTATACGACGTAGCCAGGTTCTGTCGTAACGCAGAACACCAGAGGAGGCGAAAGATCTTGCGCATAATAAATTACCATATGTTGCATCGCGTGATTATTTACACAGTTGATATCCTTTCTCATTGCTATTGAACACAACTCACAAAATAGCGGAAGAAAACCGTGAGCTATTGTTGTCATGAAGCATGGCCAATAACATCAAAGCGATCAATAGTCAATTAACGATACGCCGATACAAATTTATGGCGATCAGCAACTAAATCGCTTCCTAATTGGCGCCCACCGTGGGGCTGCCAAACACTAAACCACTGCAAATGCATACCACGGTTAATTTCAACGAAATGGGGGCATGACTGTTGGTAAGCGTGATTCCTGCAACGCTTTTGTTCCATTTTTCAAACAGGTTACACTGTAGGGACTTTGAACATTTGTTTTGCATACTAATCATGGGAAAACAGTGACTTAGAATCTATATAAAAGAAATGTAACGAATGAGAAAGCTGATTTGCCTCTTCAAAACATTTTCCTGCACGATAACGCAGGACGTTATCCAAAGGCGACTATCGTGAAACCACTATCAAGCGTTAGTGGTCATCCTCTGAGGAGATGCACATCTTTGGTCCGCTGAAGAGTTTGATTTGATTTATTTACGGACGTTTTTTAACATTTCAGGTCATCAGCGTCCCATTCTATTCAGGACGTGAAAAGGTCGACAAATTTTGCTCAGAGGCCTCTTCTTTCAGGCTTGAGGTTCTTTATCGTGCTGTAAATGTACGACACGGGACCCTAGGAATTTTACGGCCGAAAAAAATCCACCGGTCCTGATCGGGATTGAACCCGCGATCTTGAGTTTAGGATGCAAGTATGGTTACCACTACTCCACTAGGACAGACCCGCTGAAAAGTTTTTAAAATTAGCGATTTTAGTAACCATAAAACTTCGTGATGGATTATTGCAAAACAGTGAAGGAAATTACTTTCAATAACCGAGCGTATGAATTAACTAACTATCATATAAATCAATATGTGTTTTATTTCTATCAATCTTTGATCTGGATAATGTAACGTTTTATAGTTGCAAGAGTTTATTGAATCATGCTTGTTTACCTCCAGTAACAATCAAACATATCTACATATTAATCCCCAAACAGGTAGAGTGATATTCATTCAGAATGGCCCACATCAAGTATAACGAGATAATATCTCTTTAATGGGTCAACAAAACTAAATGCTGGTTTTGTCGAATCTCATTAGAGACACCTGTTTTAAGCGCCATACACATAGTTACACCTGGCCCCGTAAGAAATTTAATATATAATAGAATGTTGCTGATTTTATTTGTTATTCTCGTTCTGCTCAATAAATAAAACAACTTTTTTTTTTTATTTTATAAATTCAAATGCTAAGAATTTACAGAGTGTTTAAAATAGCACAGGCTAATATTCTTTCTGAACTGGAGAAACAAACTTGGGGGGAAAAAATACAATTTCCTGTTAATAATCTATTTTGAAAGCCACTAAATATGAAGGTAGCCATTAATATTGATTCCGGTACCTGAGGATAAAGCAGTTAGCACTCGTATCATTGTGGTTTACACACTCATAACAAATTAAACCACTTTCTAAAGTGCCAAACTAAAAATTTACGTTAGTTCATAAAAAAAAAAAATAATAACTAAATTAATTTCTTGAGAGTCCCATGGCTATACTTAGTGGCATTTTCGTGATTTTATTACTGCCGTGGCTGCACTAGAACAAAGAAAAAGGAAAGGAAGAACGTTCACGGCGGACTTGTCTGTGACAGACATAGGCTATGTATATATTCCGCAGCCCTCCACTGCCTTTATGCGTTGCCTCTGTTAGGAACTGTTTATCGTTTAAGTGAATTAATGACTTATGACTTTCGAGCGGGACTCCCTGCATAAGGCCATTAGGAGTGGGCATTCAAAAAGCACAATATGACTAATATAATCGTAATTGAGTGTTCACTTGTTCTGTGTCCCTCAAGAATACGTCACACCAGCCGCAGGACAGTATAAATCATTCTTCCTCGACAAACATGTTAAGGTCTTGAGTTTGACGTTGTCGATGGTTTTTAGAGCTGTTTTATTGTTTTTAAGGTGTTTACGCCAGCATTCCATGCCCATTTATTAGGCAAGTGTTTGAACAAAAGCACAACGGTGCTGCCTAAAGATCGGTATGTAAAACGCAGTTTATTACACTTAGGCTTAGTTGAGATTACTTTTAACTGTAATTTTAAAAGTAACTAGACGTCGACATTTCTGTTGCATAAAAATAAGCTAACCTTGAGTTTGCAATAATGTCAAACCTATGACAATATCGCCAAAAAAATAGGGAATTTCGTGTTTAGATGGAGGTGATGTCCAACTGTTCATACTGACAAAATCAATAATTATTCGGCTTCCCGCCTCCTAGACACCCCTCGCCCCTTAATGTGTTCAAACATGGATATAGAAATATCAAAGTGAATGCGAGCAAATTTTAGCAAAGTAGGATATTATTGATCTGATGCTAAAATATCAGGGAATAGTTTAAAAAAAATCGATCTCTAATAAGGATAAAGAACGCATATTGGGTCCCAGGCGATATAGTGGGTATGTGTGTGCAGTCTACAGCACCTAAACTCCAGGAAAGTTGCGAATATTATAGAAGCCTAGCATCTCTTTCCGTACATCACTCTCTGTTGGCATTTCAATGAACTGAGGTCTCAAGAGCTAGTAACTTTATAGACGGTTCTATTGGTTGTTCCTTTCTCCGCTTTGAATATATCTCCAATAATATTTGGAAGCTCCTTTCTCATAGAACCTTAAAGTTAGTCGTATCGTAATCATGATTTCGCTTAGTTTGTGATTGTAATTCTGGACGTAGCATTTGTTCCAGTTCTTCCACATATTTTGCTTAGCGAAATCACTTTTTGAATTGCTGTTCGTTCAGTTCTAGGAACGGATTATTTCTCTCGTGAAATACACGAAATGCATCATTGGAAGAGATGTCGAAAAACTTAAAAAATCTGTCGAGAAATATGCATAATACACCACTCAAGTTAGCTTAACATAACCTACAATTGAACTCTGTTGTCATTACGTGGAAATGAAAAGTGAAACGTTGAAGGGACTTTACCAACATGAAATTAAAATAAATATGACTGAGCAGTTTTATTTATAAAGTGTTTTGCATCTGTAAACTGTGAAATGTTTTATTTAACAATTACTACACTCTAATCAGTGCTTTAACTTGTGAAATTTCGAGAGTTATATTTATTTTGAGGCTAAGACCAAATCATCTTAGAAATCAATATTTATAGAACCAAAACTGATGGTTAATTTTATGCTCTAAACTGAAGATACTTCCTTGTACACTGGCCGTAAAAGGAAGAAAAATGAACAATTGTTTCCTTCTAGAACTAGGTTAAGGGATGCTAAATTAAAATATGCATAAAGACTTAGAAAACAACACACTCAGGTTATTGCCGAAAGTGCATTCGAGAGGAGAAAGTTTCACGTAGTATTGATCCCTAGATTTGACTCACGACGACCTTGCTAGATAATCTTTTGGCGCATTATCTGTTAATCATCGAGATGTCGCGACTGCGCAGTAATACTCGATAAAATTAGACAAGGTCGGAAGTTGGTAGCCGTGTAGCAAGTGGCCTCGGGAGGTACTGTTGGAGACAGACATCCGCCCACCTGCTCTTATCATCACGCAGTGAATTCAAGTACACCCACGTAAACAGAAACACACACGTGTGATTGTAATGTGTCATATCAAAGAGTACCAACCAAACGGACATAGGTTTTTAAAAAAGTATTCAATAAGCCATTTCGCAAGTTATTTGATTGTTCTTCTTCCCCTGAGACATGCCGCAGGAACACTTCAATTTTACAATATAATCTCTCTGTACATTGAAGTACTTGTCCTATCCTTTCACAAGCTACTGAAGCAAAATTTACGAAGGATGCTGTAGGACTTCCCACTTGAAATTTTACAACATTTCATTGTCAAATGGCAGTATGAGGACGCGCTTAGTCGTGTAACAGCAACACGCATTTTGTAAGGAATGCTGGTCGCTTCCGCTGATTAATCGGCATTTACGGTTTGTCCCTGAGGCTGGAATGCGGTGAGCAGTGTGTCTTCATGATCCCAGAAGATTGTGAGCATCACTTTACTGGCGGATGGTGTCACTTCAACTTTTGTCCGCAGGCGACGCAGGATATTTCCCTGGCTGGTAATGGTGAACCTGTTACTGCGAGAAAACTTACCTGTCATGCATTGTAAGACAGGCCGTGCCGCGTGAACTAGCAATAGCAACTGCTATAGTGTTGGATCAAGTCTTCAACTCGCTGCAAACTCACCTCTGTGACAATCTGCGTTGACCAACTGTAAACAAGCACTTCTCACCGTAGATAGGAAGCATTTCTTTGATTCCATACCTTTTGGCTGCTCATACACTCATTCAGAAGCGTCGCCATCTTGCAACTGCTGTTAGCTATTGTAAATATGGATAATTCTCGTGACGAATGTCATCAGCCTCTATAAGTGACAGTAGCCCTAGGTACCTCATATCTTATTTAATGACTTACTCGTATGAAACCAGCAATGTCTACTCTATTTACAAGGCTGAAAAAATAGTAATGACATATGCATAAGTAGTACACAACCTGGAGGCTTTTTACACAGCCTAGAGACTTTTTCATTCCTTCAATATAATTTATCACCGCTGTTACACTACTGAAAGACACTGAGCATCCATAGTTAAGCCATTTTTGTCGATGTTTGAGAAGGAGCGACATACTGCAACACTGTAGTGTGGTCGGTTCTGATTCTTGTGGCTAATTCCCTCACTGTTCATCAACGACCCACCTCCAGCAGTGATTGAATCAAACCAATATAATGCAGCTCAAGCTCATCTTCCATTCTGTTGTGTCCTTATCGAAAGTATAGCACCCCAATAACCACCGTTCGATATGGAAAAGTTTCATTGTCGCAGGCTTCTCGCACATGACATTCCCTCGCGTTTCTAACATGTGCCATCTCAATTTTAATCCAATCACACTGCTCATCGTTCGCATGTTCAAACCCTGCCCGGATCGATGGATTTTTTCGGGTGTAAAAATCTTAAGTACGGCTTCCTTCGGAAGGGAAGTAAAGCCGTGGGTTATCCCATGTCGTACATTTACGGCACGAAAAAGAACCTCAAGTCTGAAAGAAGAGCCCTCTGAGCAAAATTTGTCGGCCGTTTCTTGTGCTGAATAGAATGGGACGCTGATGACCTGAGATGTTAAAGAGCGTCCGTAAATAAACCAAATAAAAATCTTGTCTATCTACAGGCGCTGCACCAGTAATGCCGAGTGGATTTCCTCTAGACAGGCTTAGAACAGCAACAGTCCTAACATGGCGACAGTGTTGCCATTATTTTCTTTCCAGACCTCGTATAAACATAAGGTGATAAATTTATGTGCATTAAAAAAATTAAAACATTAAAACTTAATGCATGTATTTTATTTACTTTGTTATGTAGTTAGGTCTTTATTTTTAATTAAGCTCGCTACATGCAGTTTTTTCTTGCCGATGACTGGAAATCAGCCGTGGAGAATGACTTCATCCAACCAAGTTATATCGCTAAACTTTTTTAAACACCAAACATTTTAATTTTATCCCAATTTTACAGTTTTCATTAATTTCAGATCACTTTAACACATAATGCTTTTCTCTTCAAACAATTGCACAAGACTCTTGACAGCATTTACAGCATCCTGCTTAAGCACAAATGCACCACAATTTGGATGTAAGTCCGTAATGGCAGGTTTTAAGTTTCCAGGATATCTTGTTTGAATTTTTCCACATTCAAGGTCCCTTGATCAGTCTGAAGTTGCTATACTGCATTCCTGGACATGCACCACAAAGATCAGGACGAAAAATAACAGGATGTTTTTATGATTGCGGTGAGGCACTCAGAATTAAAAGCTTCTCCTCCCCCCCATTTCCCCCTCGCGTATTTGAGTTCATCACTTAAAAATTCTTGTTCCATCGCTGCATCTCACTTTTGTTCAGTCATAATTGTTCCATGATTCTTGCAGGCTTTATACGCCTTCTGATATCATCAATCAGGTGGCAGACGTCAGTCGGGCGATTTGAAGCAGGTGACAAATAAGAAGATACCAAAGTTGTTATTTTATCCGTGCATGTATAATTTTATTGGTTATTTTCACAAAATTTATTTCCATTTTAAGGGATCTGTGCTAACAAAAATACCCAAGGTAATCTTTGTTTTAAAATATATAGGAACTTTATTTATTTTATATTAAATAAACCCAATTTATATCTAGCTTTCACATAAAAACTATCCCGCATGCGCAGTGTTTTGGTTCTCGGCGGCTGTGTTATTGGCACATTTAAGTTCGGCCACTATAAGTTTCTAATTTCATTTTTGATATTTCCTTTAGTTCCTCTAATGTGTGAGGGTTTGTTTATAAACTTTGTCCTTCAGGCAACCCCACAGGTAAAAATCATACACTTAAATTCTGGTGAGCGAGAGGACCATACGGCACTAATCACTTATCTTCAAGCACTTCCTAATTTTATTCTTGAACTCGATGGTGTACAGCAGTTACTGAATCCTGTTGAAACCCACAGGTGGGCGAGGTCGTTAAGGCGCGGACTCGTGAGAGGGAGGTCTGGGGTTCAAATCCCTCCAGAACCGTCCTCCCTGAATGAGGTATTTTCCAGGTTTTCCTCAGTCCTCATAAACGGCAAATGCCGGGAAGGTACCCTAAACTTAAACCTGGAATGTTTCCTTCCTTAAAAGAAATCATTTCCCAATATATCACTTCATTTCATGTATTATCAAGGTTCACCGCCTGTGGTGCCTCAGTAGTAAAAACTGGCGTTAAACACCATTCAAAATCCTGTCGAAACCACCCATATGATTTCTCTTCTTCTGAAAGCTGCTGAAAAAATAAGGTTTAAATGTACCTTCTTAATGGGTGTTTAATGCCCATTTTTATTACTAAAGTATCACAGGCGTTGGACACTAGATACATGAAATGAAATGATAAACCCCACTTGTGCTAATTTCGGGAGTGATTTTATTGGTGAAAGTTTCCCCCAATTTCGTGTAGTTTATCCTCTGTTAAAACTGTACTTTCCCGTATGTGTTTTTTGGTTTATTGGCAATATTGTAAATTGTTTTTCTGGAAGGAGGCAATTGACGAGGAAACTGCAAACGAATTCATGCACGAACACGACAAGCTTACTCGTATTTGTGGCAATTTTTATAGAAGAAAATACGCTGCTCTAGAGTAAACTGTTGCATCTTGGCGAAGCTCAACAACTGCACTGCTTAGCGAAGCGACGGTCAAGGATACGATGTACGTGAAAGCTTTGTATTTTGTTTTTAGTTTTTTCACTTTAAAATATTTATCAAAGTGACATTTAAATATTTCAAATATAAAGATTATTTGTGCATTTTTTTTTTATTTGAGCGAAAATGCCTTAAACTTCAAATGTATGTTTTTCATTAAAATATATATTATATTACACATTAACTGTACTTGAAAAAATCGAATAAACAAAACGTTTCAAGCTTAAGGAGTATTCGAACCTAGGTAGTTCTTATTACTAAACACATGCTTTTGTTCACTCAGCCATCAGAACACATGGTCCGAGAAAACATATTTCCTCTTTATGGTGTAACTTAAACATGAACTAAAGGCGGTATTGTGAACACAAGAGTAAGCGAATGCTTTCGATATTTTCCAAATCGAACATAATTTTCAGGCCGTTCCTTTTAGCGAATTCCATAGTAATGTAATTATGGCGGTTAAATCCATGAAATTAGTTTTGAAAATTTTCTTCAAATCTTAATCGGTCATACTTTCTAGGAACCAAAAATGACATTTGAAAAAATGTATATATAAAGGCTCTAGGGTAGCAATTTTTTTTTCCTTAACGAAACTCGGCATATAATGTTAATTTACAATCGATTCATCGAGTTTATTTACCAGCAAAATTGAACCATTGGGGTTGGGGGTTAACCTAAAGCGAAAATGTAAATCTCTGTAGCGGCCGCAACCTTTTTTCTCTCAATGAAACTGTGTATATGCCAATGAAATGAAATAAGAAAACGAGTTCCCGAAAATTGTCCAAATCAAGCTGTTGTAAGTGGGTGTTTATCCAAATCCCAAAATTAAAATAATAATAATAATAATAATAATAATAATAATAATAATAATAATAATAATAATAATAATAATAAACGAAACTAGTGTATACAATTTAAATAAAATAATAAAAATAGTTTCTGGAAATCAGGTAAATCAGACTTTTAGGAGTAGGGATATACCTGAAAACGGAATGTTTATTATCGCCCAGGAGGCCGATTAAGGTGGCCCCGGGGTGGCGTGGCATATGGGGATTGTATTGTTAGCATTTACTAGTCTGCTAATGCGCATAGATTACGGACAGCGTCCGTCCTGGGGCTTCAGTACCGAACGGTGGCAGAAAAACCGAATTCCAGGGAGTGCTGGAGCCATACGGGGCGATATACAAATCCTAAGCGGTAGTGTATGTGCTCTATCAACCTTGGTAGTGTAAAGTGTACAATAAATGTAGGCGGAGAGAACACAACGGTTTCGGAACACAGAAAAACAAGCAATCGTCACATTCCGTTTTAGTTGCTATACAGCCATTGGATGAAATGATGATGTATGAAACGCATATATGTTTAAACCTGAAAGTTATGTTTTTATTAAATATATTTGTATTTATATATCTTTAGTTAGGGTTACATTTTTTTTTTTTTTTTTTTTAAAGCATATTCTCTGCTCTAAAGCGCTGTAATAACCTTCACAAAATTAACTTGCTGGAGAATTCGCTTAGTTTACTCAACTTCTGATGACGGTATTTTTTTAAAAAATTATTATTATTTTATTGGTTTATTTGTATTGTCTAATAGTGTTTAGCTCCCTAGATTTCCTAGGACCCCTAATTCTCCAACATTTCTGCTGCTTCTGTCGTATCGGCGAAATAATACACAACTTTTTAAAAGCCTGCACTTATATTATGATTCTTTTTCTTTCTTTTCTTTTTCTTTTTTCCTTATATATAAAGCGTTTTTAACGTCCTTCCAGAGCTGCCCAGGCCTTGCAGGACTAAGAATGGAATGTAATATATCCGGAATTCTTAGCAACTAAGTTTTATCTGGTATTCACCTTTTCAGAGTAAGGAAATATTCTTTTACCCAGGCAATTTCCCTGATGGGGTCGAACCTGGGCTCACCAGTTGACAGGCAAACTTACTAGCATCTGAGTCACGGCTATGAGCCTGTTGTGCAAGTTATAGGATTAAAAATAAATTATATTTAACAAATAAGTACATATATTAAGAATTGATCACTGCCATCTCATAAATTTACTCTATTTTCTGTTAGGAACAAAGGAAGCTAATCACGCTGGCCCAATATAGTGCAAAACCTGCTGTGTGCGGAATCCGTTAGTTCGCCTCTAAGCCAAATATCCTTGGTAATGGTCAGGTTGGGAGTGTATGTTCGAGGTCACGGAGAACGGCTCATTTGTCGGTCTGTTAATTAGTTTTGCCAACCTGTAGTAACGGTTTTTTTCACTAATATTGCTGGAAGGTACAAAGTTGCGAAGTGAATGAATTTAACGGCCTAAGGCATTTTTGAGATTAAAACACGTACCGACAATATTAGTTATTTGCTCTTTCTTGCCATTTTCTCCCCACTCCGGCAATACGTCCAGGCCTTGAATCTGATTTATCAACCAGTCTTCATCTATGTGTGTTTACGACAATTCTGAGCCTTCCAACAGATTCCTAGATAGCAAAGATTTTGACATAAATTTTTTGGTGGTAATAAATTTTATCCGCGTTTGTCTGATGACAACTTGTCCTGCATCATACCACTAGCAATGGCAGTCATTACTTCAATAATAATCTTGTTATCGCACTTAAAGCTTTAATGAACTAATATGTCATCCTTCAAAACGACTCTTGCAAAAGTTACTTAAAAAGAAACACATGCATGAGCTTTTTTCTTATTTATTATAAATACACTGAGAAGAAGAAGAGAAACAACACCTATTTTTTATATATTTTATTTTACGCATTTTTATATGTAAATTATTATAATTCCATTCATTTTTTGAACATTAAATGCTTTTCCAAACATTTTGTGACCATTCTTATGTATTCGGATATCGTTTTGAGTCTATAATTTCATTTATTTTATGAGCATGAAAATAAATGCAATCTAATCACATTTTTACACCTGGCCCAATTAAAATGTCTAATGGCATTGCTATTCTTGTATTGCTGTTACACTCGTTTTATTTGTTGTTGAGGTATTTCACTCAGCTTAACACATACTTTTATGAGGTAAAGATGCCGTTAAGCCGAGAAGAGGCTGCTAAATCATTGCCCTGTTAGAAGATAGATGAGGCATACATAATGTTGCCCAGGTGTTACAAGTCAATGTCTCTCTAATATACAAAGGACATACCGAAGGTTCAGGAAACTTCGTATCTACTGCAGAAGACCGGGATTAGGTCACAGGAGGTGACATCTTTCAAGGATGATCCATTTCTGCTGTTGCAATTTTTGCATAATCGTCACACAACAGCCGTAGAAGCTGAACATCGTTTGCAAAGGGCATTAGGAGTCAATATCAGCGTGAGAACAGTGTGAAAGAGATTTGAAGAAGCACAAGCTCACCTCTAGAAGGCCAGCACGTTCTGCCTTTGCTAGTCAACACGTGAGTGGGCTGAGTGTGTCTTATTCATGGATAAGTCGAGGTTCAGACAAAGATCACTTGATGGTAGGGAAAGAGCATGAAGGAGGACTGGAGAAAGGTATGCCCCTTGCACCTTATCGGCAGGAGGTTCTAACGGTATCAGGGTGGAAACCAAGACAAGGTTGTTTTTGTGGAGAACGGGGCCCTGAATCCAAACCGGTACATTGAGGAAATTCTTCAAAGCATATTATACCCAAATGCTCCACATGTTGCATCGATTTCCTCTTCATGTATGACAATGCTCATCCACATGTTGTGACACAATACTTGAGTGAGATGAAGGATTCAGGCGCTAGTTTGGCCAGCACGAAGCCCTCAACCCCATTGAAAATGTTTGGGAAATGATTTGGGAAAATGGTTGCCAATGTGTTCCTGGGAACCTCAATGAACTTTGGAAGGCTTTGCGTGAGCAATGGGAGACCATACCACAAGAAAACCTAAGGACCTTGATCCGCAGCATGCCCGTAAGGTTGCAAGCTGTGATACAAGCCAGAGGAAGAAATACGCGCTTCTGAGAGTGCCACCAAGTGTTGAAAATTGTATCATGTGTTACCCTACAGGTAATAACGAGATAATGAAATGTTATTAATTTGCATTCAAGTGTATGCTCATGCAACAAAGGAAGAATACATAAGAGTGGTTGCAAAATGTTTGGAAAATTGTTTAATGCTCAAAAAATGAATGGATAATAATAATAATAATAATAATAATAATAATAATAATAATAATATACTGAATAAAATTTAAAATATTAAAATATTGTAGTTTTTTCCTTGCAATTAAATAACTGAATGCCAGCTGACAATTCTTGTCGAGAATTCCCACAGACGATTTTGAATTGTTCATTAATATCTACATTCTCTTTCAGAACAAGAATACTTGAAGCAATTTTATTTTTATTTTCTACAAATTCCTCCACAGTATTCGATGTTCAACCTCGGTCCCGCATGATGTAGGTCAGCTGCTAAATCAATCAACAATGATACAGAGCACATCCGGAAATAGTGGCCAGTGCATTGTTCAGGATTCGGCAGTTTTAAGAATACAGCAATATCCTTCGAAATTTTCGCAAACGTGTTGATACCAACTGTCTGTCTGGTACATTTATCGTTCCTGTATCCAATGATTATTTCAGGGCGAAGATGAAAATATTTTAGGACCATCGCTAACATATCAATACCATCAACGTTGCCACTTGTGACAATAAACTCCCTTGCAATCTTGATTTTGGTAGTTACATTGTTTTTCATATCTGACATTCTCTAATGGCATATATGTCAGCCCATCTCTTTTATATCTAAACGCAAGATTTGGGCTCAATCCTGATCAGATCGATGGATTTTTTCGGGCGTAAAAATCCTTCGGAAGGGAAGGTAGATTTACGGAACGTAAAAGAACCTCAAGCTTAAAAAAAGCGGCCTCTGAGCAAAATTTATCGGTCGTTTCACGTCCTAACTTAAATAAGACGCTGATGACCTGTGGTGTTAAGGATCATCCGTAAATAAACCAAATCAAACAAATCTCTTCTACAAGCACCAGCTGATCCAATAATAATAAGTGCCACATTCACAAATAGAAACCTACCGCCCGCTTCTTTTAAAAATGTTGCAATTTCGTGTTTAGTAAACACTTTATATTTGCTCTATATTGACGTTTCTTTTCATGGAAGTGACAACAGCATAGAACAGCCCGCCTGTATGGAAGATAAACGCTCAAAATGTGCAGACAAAATTTTCTCATTTATGACATCACTTTCGCAATCTTTTACCTAGTACTTTCATACTAATTCATGTTTCGATTTACTTGGCAGAAGTAATGAAACAATTATCCAAGAATCTATTTCAATTTCTAAAAGTAAACAAACTATCCTGAGAATCATTCCTTTTAGGGGGGGGGACTTTTCCTTCTTCACAGTTTTTCGTCCGTTCTATTTAATTGTATATTAATTAACATCTTTACCATGTTATTTCTAAACCACCTTAATCTATTAAATATTAAACATAACTCTGCATTAAATCATAGTGCATTAGAATAAAATGGAGTGATGTTATTAAAATAATCAGATGTAAGTAGCCATTATTAAAGGAAGGCGGATAAAATATACAACAGTGGGATGAACTCTGTAATTATAGCTCTGGTGGAATTACAGAGCTCGTCTAGCGCCTCGTTCTGTAAACAAACTGATACTATTTGCACATTCAAAGTATGAAAAGTATAACCAAATGCTTAAATGGCTGTATTGGATAAAATACCTTGTCATAAATACCGCTACAAGATTTTTGTGGAATAAATAAACGAACTATAATGTTTTTGCAATGTCATTTCTTAAAAGACACCATATTTTTTTGTATGAATGTTAAAAGAATAGCATGCTTAAATTTAAGCTTATCTGCGTCATACTCAGCTGAAGTTCTGTGTGCGGATTTCATGTCAAAGGTCGATTCTTCGTCCTTTTATGGTAGATTTCAGCTTTGGAAATGAAAAAATAAAAATAAAAATAAAGGTGCTAAGTTAGGAGAGTATGGAGGGTGGGAAAGAACACCCATTTTTTTTTTTTTTTTTTTCGCGCAAAAGTTGCAAACAGCCAGTGATGAATGCGCTGGTAATATGTCGTGTTTCAGGATCCATTAATCGTTTATGCACTGCGTGAGCGGATCAGATTTACGACTAAAGCCCCATATTATCCTGGCGGCTTTCATATGCAAGCTAATTTACGATTAACGACGGTAACTGCTTAAAAAGTATCATTGAATGTACGTAATGTACAGGAAATGTTGTAATGAAATGTTGCAACTTTTAAACTGTGTGATTTATAACATAATTTCAATGTGAGATGCCCATCCCAGACTATAGGAATTCTATAGGAATATGTAAAACATGAACTGTTTTATAAGGAAGTATTGCTTAAGGCTAAACCAAATCTTAGATCAATAATTTTAACGTCATTAATAAATATTTAGCTGAACACCAGTCTTTAAAATTACTGTTATTGACTACAACGTAACTTTTAACGTACTCAAAGTCATCAGAAGAAAACATGATTGGGAACCAAGAAACCTAACATTAAAAATGAAGTCGTTAATATAAATAACAAATGAATTAAATTCTGCAACAGATTTTGAGAGATTATAGAATACACAGACCTGAAGATGGAACATTTTACTCTTTACGAAACACTTCGAGGTAATCGAAATTGCGCATATTCCAAAATGTTCTGCAAAATTGCCTTCGCGCCAGGAGAACGAGAGCACATGGTGGCTCACTTGTATTGTATTTTACCTATTCTATTTGGCCGTGGTTGATGCTGTACGAAGCGACACAGGCCAGACCGGATGAAGCATCATTTCCACGGAGGGTCGGGAGCCCCTCGCCAAGTGTCGAACACCTGTTCCATTCACCAGACATGTCTTCCTGCCAGAATCCTTACAAGTTCCTTTACAACTGTCACGCATTGAAATCGATCGCGGTGCACAGGAGTCTCTAGGATTTCAGGTTATTGACCCCCACTGGACGTAACGTAATGTGCCTTAAGAGGAAATAAATTGTCAGTCATTATCCAAATGCTGACAAAAACAGAAGAAGGAATGGAAGGCAATTGCCTGCCTTTACCCCTAGCGAATTCTTGATTCTTCTTTGCTGTTTCAACAACGGAATGCTTTGACCCAAACAAGTTTCTTTCCTGCGTCGATGAAAGCGCGTGTTTATTATCTCGTTGAATTTGTTGGAAAAAAACAAAACATACAAAACAATAAATAACGCCAAGAAATAGAAACTTGTTTCAAGAAGATATCTTTTGTTCATTTTATTCAGAGATTACATGCAATGCTGAGATCTTGCAAGCATTTGAGCACAGGACTGCTAGTTGGTGGAGTTCTTTCTTGTGGTAAAGTATTTTCGCCCGTTCCCTTATCTTACGAGGGCAAGTCAACAAAGACTGAGTCGCGCACAGCAAAGAAGCATTGTTGAAACAATGTGGCATGATGAAAACGGATCAGCCCTGATTGTTGGAAAAAAACTGAAGTTCGCCCGCGCATGCGTACACAGGGACGAGCAAACTACGTCATTTCGCCAGTCGCTTACATACAAAATGGCGTTTCGTTGAAGTTTCGCTTTCGTTTGCAGAAATCCAGCATGGAAGCTTACAGGTTGTTGCATATCGTGATGATGTTCTACCACAACCCACAGCACTTGGATGGTTCAAGGAATTTAAGGAGGGCTATGTTTCAACAATAAAGCAAGGCGGTTCAGGGGCTCCAACAGCAGCTGGCGTCATTGTTAGTGAAGACCGGTGAATAACAATTGATTACAGACAGTTACACATTTCCCATGGCAGTAAATTTTCGATTCTACATGATCACTTGAACATGAGACGCGTTTGTGTGAGGCGAGTCCCAAGATTACTCACTCCTGAAGATGGTGCGAGTGGAAGTGTGTAGGCAACTTCGAATGTGTCCGCCATCCTCCATACGCCCCAGACTTAACCCCCTGCGGCTTTTATTCCTTTCCCTGTCTGAAAAAGTAGCTAAGAGGGAAGTGTTTTGATACTTCGAGACCGTCATGAAAAAGGCTTAGACGGTTTTGAAGATTTCAAAAGATGGATTCCAATACTTGTTCCAGGACTAGCAGAGGCGTTGAGCAATTGAACTAAACGGAGAATGCTTTTAAAAAGGCCGCACCAAATCTGGACGGAGCCTGGTGTATTCCGTGCTTTTTTTGTTTTTTGTTTTTTTTTTCCCACTAGGTCTCGTAGATTAGAAAACTTCCGCAGTGAGAGAATCCATTCCTGTTGAAAGAACTTTGTAGGATATCAATTTAGTGAACCTAGCTAATGGCCTTTAGGGATATCCTGGAACAGTGTTCTGTACAATTTCACAAGAAATGAAACCCTAATTTAATATGAGGGCTGTAATTTAATGTGAATTATAATCACTTACCAAAACTAAGCTATAAACAGTCACTAAATTAGGAGGAAAAGTTGCCAAATTATAGCTAAATAAAAGTATTTCGTCCCTAAATTTGTCGCCGCCATTGTAACGAATTTTGATAAAATTGCGTCTGTTGACATCTGAGCTCACAAATGTCTTTCAAATTGGAAGAATTCCCTTTCCTTCGTTTTTTTCCCGCCACGCCTACCTAGCAGCATGGTCAGTTCCTGTACCTTTATGCAACAAGTCCAACAGGTGTTGCGACAGTGCCTTTTGCGTTTGAAAACTCTGAAGTAGCCGGGCCCAGTTATGTTGACACAATTGTGTTTCGCCTTTCACTAAAATCACGCGCTACAACCGCTAAATGTTTGGCTATGCTAATGTTTAATAGAAGACTGGCATTTCTTTTGCGCGTATTTCTTTTTGAGAGTCATATGTTTCCAAATGTCCTTGTGTATTTGTAAGCATTTTACTAGCTGAAGTTTTGCACACTTCACTTTAATGGTCAGTAAGTAACATTTAATAATAAACCTCGACAATAAGCATAGTGTACTCTGTTTTCAATTGGTTTCAGCATATGTTTGTTTCTGGGATCTCTAGGTACCATTCTTCCTAGAAAACAGGAAAATTAATTTTTAAAACACAAGATATCATAGGGTGATACCACCCCATGATATCTTCATGGATTAGCAGACTTTCCCTGTTCCCTATTAGGAAACTTTCTTAATCTTTTACGTTCTTCCAATATCTCTTTTCTCATATGGTTGATAATCAAGTCATTCATTATAGAGTAGCAAATTTTATTTATCCTCGCAAACGATTTCTTCAGCTTTCTCTTTGTTGATTTATTTTGTCGTTAATTGGAGAAATTACTGATTCCTCTATTATTTCTTCGTTTTTTATTTTGTCCATTATTTTACATCATTTAATAGCTCTAAGGTATCTCATTTCTTCCGCATTTATTTTATCCTACTTGTGTTTTTTGTCGTCCATGTTTCACAGCCATATCTACGTTAACTTTGGAATCTCCACTGTTTTGTAGAATGTTGAACTTATTTCTTCTGTTTTCTTTTTTAATGTTCTTGCTAATTTTCCACAATTGTTCTGATAGTTACTTGCATATTTAGATCTTCGTTGTGTTGATATGTTATATTGTTTTCTAAATAGTTAAATTTGTGTTACTATTTTGGGTTTACGAGAGTTGTTGATTTGTTTTATTTACTGACACTCTTTAACCTCTCAGATCATCGGCGTTCCATTCAATTCAGGGCGTGAAGCGGCAGTCAAATTTTGCTCGGAGGCCTCTTCTTTCAGACTTGAGGTTCTTTTTCTTGTCGTAAATCTACGACACGGGACCCATAGAAGGAAGCCATACTTACCATTTTTACCCAGGGTACTTTCCTTGAGAGGTCACTACTTTCGTTTTAATGTTGAGATTTTCAGTCTATGTTTTTGTAACATATTTCACAGTTCAAAAACATTTTTCTATGTCATTTTCTTGAATTGATATAATGTCATGAGCATAGAGTAGCATATTCATTATGTTATTTCTATTTAAGGGTATTCTTGAAAGTAATTTTCCATTTATCTCGAAGAATTTCGTTTATATATAAACTGTATTAAGACTGTAGTATTGTGCAAAAATTTGAATTGAATGGCTCAGAGTATTTTAAAAAAAAGAAGGGATTAACAAAGGAAAAGACGAAATTGCCACAAATCTTGAAAGTTCATCACCAAAATCACCCCTGTAATCAGCAATATGGTTTTCAGAATGTAAAGGAAAGAACATAACTAGGACTTTATTGTGACTGAACTTTATCATGTTTCCCAATATAATACCTTTAGTCGAGCAAGGTCAACTGTTAATTCCAGCATCTTCTGTGAGGTAGCATTGTATATGTATAGATTTTAAATCGAAAGTTAAAGTACGGGCATCGCTAAGGGTAGCTGAGGTTAAGGCGCGGACTCTTGAGCGGGAGGTCTGACGTTCGATCCCGCCAGAACCGTCCTCCCTGACTGAAGTTTTATCCAGATTATCCTCAGTCCTTGTAAATAGTAAATGCCTGGTAGGTACCCTGAACTTAATCCTGTAGCGTTTCCTTCCTTATAAAAAAATCCGATTCATCATTTCATTTCGAGTATCATCAGCGTCTACCGCCATTGATGCCCGATTAATTAAAACGATTCTTTAAACATTATTTTAAAAAATACCGGGCAAGTCCGTTACTGCAACGCTTAATAGTGGAGACATAAAACCCCACGTGAATGGACAAGGTGCATATAACTAAGTGCATATACCATGGGCGCACGATTTCCCGTAGGACTAAAGTTCGGAGTTCCGCTGATGTAGGCAGTTGAGCTTGCTTTGTCGTGTTTATCACGCCAACAGTTTCAGTTGAATTTTCGTATGAAGTGCTTGTTATACTTTCTACAGTGTATTTATGTATTATGAAAGTGATATGTACCCTAGAACAGAGAATATTTAAGTACTCATAAAAGGAGAGAATTTCGTGCAATTTAAGGTAGTGCAATTATCAGTAAATAAAGTTGGAACCTAAGGCGTTTTTGTTGATAAGAAGCCGACACAGGCTGAAATATACTGTCTTTTGAAGGTTCCCCTCGAAAGTCTTTAACACGATTAACCCTGCAAGTTGATTTATCTGTCAGCAGTGCATATAAAGCCACTCAGCTGCTGCGTCTTCATCCCTATAAAAATATTGCTGTACCAAAAATGAAACCTGGATAGGCGATTGAAATTAAATATCCGGTAGATACTTTACAATACTCGGGAAGATAAATTGCAGCGTTTGTCGCAAAATATTTTCTAAAGGATTCAGACATATCTTGCATCAAAACGAAGGGACTTTGAGCATCTAGTAACATGATGCGGACGGTAATATTAATTTGTGTTAAATATCCAAACAAACAGTCCGCTGTGTGTTCCGACCGCGGTACCTATTTCTCTGGGCAAGTGACAAGGCGGTTAAGCAGTAACTCTCCGTCGCCAAAATCAATTTCTGATTGCATAGCGGATTGAGGGCCGTTTATATTCCCTCAGCACTGAAGAGAATTGACAAAATCTTCAGTGATCAGTATGGAAATTGTATATTTGAGCGTTGTTTTGTTTAACCGCTGTAGCTACGGGTTTAACGAGGACATAACGTTAGTTTTGGTCCTCTTCGGACATTCAGCAATTGAAGAAGGCCCACTGTTATTTCTGCTTGAAGACGCACGTGTCTCACCAAGATTTACCTTCTCATAATTTCGTTTTGGAACTTCGGTTGCATGTCTCGGTCAGGGGCAGTGCACGGTTGAGCGGCAGAGCGTGGTGCCAGTGGTAGAAAAACTACATTCACACATACAGCAGTTGTTGAAGCAGAATCTAAATCAGCGATGAGGTGTCGTGAGAATTCAAGAGATCGTTGACTTCTGGGCGATTTAAAGATCAAGGAAGAACCAGCCTGCCCCGCATTTATCTTGTCCTTTATGAAACTTGAACCATCGTTTGTCACATCTTATGCTTTGTCACAGCATGCTTTTCGGCCGTTCAACGCCTCAACTTTCAGATCAATGCGTTGGTTTGGTACCACGATGTTAGTTAGTTCTTAGCGCATTTCCTCGTTTTTCTTATAATCATCATGTTATAAAATATCGGTGTTTCCTTTGTTGTAGACTTAAAATAGCTCGATATTATATCCTAGACAGTTAAAATTGGTAAAAATCAATAATGATGTTATCAATAAGTGTTTCTCTATAAGTGTGTGTATGATTCAAGAATTACCATTTAATTTTTGACAAAAACTAGGAATAAAAAAAATTGTAGAGCAGTGTTTTATTGTATTTCAAACTTCGCTTTTAAGATTTGTGCACTTATGCATGGATCCAAACAAATTCTTGAAACATTTTTTCCACTCTGAAGTTGGTATCTCAAAAACATCGGTTTTAAAGGCTTCAACGGCTTCTTGAAGCTGTCCACGTTTTTGTTCGACTTTCATGAACTAAAAGAAGTCGACGTGATAAATCGGGTGAGTAATGAGACATTAATTCGACGTTTTTCTTCTCAAGTAATCAATTGTTTGACGTGCTGTGTGAGAGCTGGCATTGTCATGATGAAGAATGATGCGACGATTTCGGTTGTTTTTCCTGATTTTGTCGACGACTTCTGGCAACAAATTCTTCGATCATCAAAAGGAATGGTTGTTTGGTTGTTACATGTCCAATATAACCGAAGAAACAAACGATTATTTTGTTGAAAGTGAATGAACAACTTTTGTGGGATTCGGTTCATCTTGGAGCACCCAAACAGTGGATAGTTGCTCAGTTTCCGGTTCATACGAACATATCCAAGTTTCGTCATCTGTTACGATGTAGTATAGGATTTTGCAACTCCTCCGTGGAATTTTTTGGGCATTTCATTAAACCAATTAACACGAGCTCTCTCTCTCTCTCTCTCTCTCTCTCTCTCTCAAACCTTCGGTCAAATTATGCAGAATCTATCGAGACAGGCCTTTTTCAGGGCTAAATAATATTCATGCAAAATCGAATGCACTGCAGTCTTCGATATGCTTAAGGATGCCGCTATTTCAATGTAAGTCACATGCCTATATTCTTCAATCATGCTGCTTTTGCTGATGTTTTTGGAACGACAACCGATTTTGGTTGACCTTCACGAAATTCATCACTGACTGACGCACGACAACGACAAAATTCTTCAAACCAGTCTCTTCTGATGGTGTTTCATTACCAAAAATTGAATGAAGTTACTCTATGCATTGCTGTTGAGTTAGGTCTTTAATAAAATCATCCAACGAAATTCCTCTCGTGAAATTTCCATTTTTTCTCAAAATTGCTTTGTTTAAACACTCACTGTATACAAAATACTCGGTGAATTTCGTTTTTACAATAACAAATGACAGTTGCAGCGAAAATAGTGATGACATCTCAGTAGCGCCACCTTGTGGTCGTTTGTAAAAACTTAAAAGGTAACCCTCGTTTCCTTAAATGGTCTTCAGAGTTAAATGTAACTACCTCATCGTCTGCATATACGATTAAGCCCACGTTGAGAATAGAGCCATTAATGGGAAGACGTGTTGTACGCTATTAAATTAACTGAGATAATGGGCACCTTTGCCTGGCTCCAAGTTAATATTACAGTCTCGATATTCATAAGGAGACTTGATGTATAAGGGAATTTGAAAAGTTTTAGGAATGAAGTGTGAGAAAGAGAGTAAATCTATGAAACTCTTCTGTTTTAGCAGAGACGTTTCACAGTTATCGGTGCACTAAAATTCACCAACTCTCTTTTTGTTAGCAACATCATTACTGTTTTGTTTCTTAGATTCGGCGTGTATTTTAACTCGTCTAGCGCCACTGCTAGGTATCCTGAATGTCACTATTTGTACACGTTTCCGGTAATTCACTGTTCTTGAAAAATGACGAAATTTTACTTTGTTTTTGAGACATACTGAAATTCTTTAGTTTACACAGCCTACACGTACTCAAACTAATAAATATTGCAGCCTCGCGCGAATTAATAATGACTGCACACAGTAACGTATCCAAACAGATTAAAACTACAATGATGCAAAGAGAGTTTGAAATGTTTAAGGAGAGTATGAAAGGCCTATCTTTGTAACGTTAAATTTACCAACTTCAGTTCCCATTTTCTCAAGGACTATTAAAGCTAAAGAAATGAAACGTTTACAGCATAGAAATACACATAATTGAAATTAACTAATCAGTTCCACTACTATATCATTACTCTGAAGCAATTTATAAATTATTTTAATTATTTTTCTAATGTTTTCCCAACATAATCTTTTTTTTACAATCACATTTTATCCTAGTTCTACATAATAGATCCACATCATCATAATGAATACGCGGTAAAAGTTTCAAAGTGATAGCTTATACAGATGCTTAAACAATGGGAAACTTATGCAAAAAAAAAAAAAAAAAAAAAAAAAACAGTTTTTCAATAATTGCAGCCAAAAACATTTTTACAGATTAACTTTTTGAGGGAAACACCAGCAAAAACCCTCCAACACAGTAAAACAACAAAGGATGATATTATGGAAATAAATGCTGCCAAATTATGAAATAGAACTTTTTCTACCATTTAAGGCGAATCACAGCCTTCTAGAGCAAATAGTTCCTGAGATATAGAATTATAACTGAACAAGTGTTCGCAAAATCTCAAAAATGACTTCTGCAGTGACATAATTAACAAGTTATTAAAAAAGGAACATTAATGAAAATCGTATCAAATTAAACGGAAAATTCTAAATATTAAAATAGTATAAAAACAAAACATATGGTTTTGTCTCCCCCCCCCCCTTTCCCTTTAATACTTCCCTTAGATATATAACGCTGTTTCCAAAATTAATTATCCATTTTATTGGCCTATAATATATTTATATAGTTTTTAAATACAGCATGTGCATTTTCTGTGTACTTCAAATTTAAATTACTTGTGAAGTTATATACTTTACATATCCAATGAGTGAGAAATGAACATTCCTGTTTGGGATGGGTAATTTAAAATCAGAGAGTGGGGTGGTTCGATTCAGAAGGGAAAAAATCCCTCCTCCCCAAATCTCCCCTGCAAATCGCACACTGGTTTGATTGACATAACAAGCTTGCAGAGTCCGTGGATTAGTACAGAATCGCAATCAACCAGCAACCGCCATAATTTTTCTACTTCAGCATTCGGGGTTGGGAATATTATTAATAAAATGACCATAGTGTATTTTACAATATTGTTTACAGGGAATGTAATAAATAATATTGTATAAAATACTTTTTCAATAATTATTGCATAATATATAAATATATACCTAGGTACAATGCCCTCATTGCACTAAGCAATCGGATTTTGTATTACTCTGGTAGTTGAACTACTGTGGACCTGCGATCCCGGGTAAGATTCAAACCTACTGTATATGCTGTATTATGTTGATTTATTGTTGAGTGTGCTAAGAGTGAGATAAACGCTGGAATAAATAATATTGATTTAAGATTGCTATGTGTAAATGAAGTAGTACAAGTACAATAGGAGTAGCATCTGCACCGGGAAATGCAATTTTCAAGGTGATGAAGAAAGGCGTTTTCATTGACCAGAAACCAAGACAAAAAGGGAGGGCTAATAGAGGGGAGAAGCTTAATGAAATAGACTATCGGTAAGAAATCAATTCTTCAACGTGTTTTAACACAATTAGCCTATGAAGTTGGTGTGCCGTCAGTGGTGCGTATAAAGCCACTCAGCTGCTGCTTTTATATTTCCATATAAAAGTAATGCTGTACATGAAATAAATAAAACGAAACAGAATTAAAAAATTAAAAGGATTCTGGAATGTTGCAGAGTGGAGAACAGATATTTGAGCATCTACTTGATGGCGAGTACAATATTATTTATACGAGTAAATAATTGTATAATAATTTAATTGAGTAAATAATGAAAGTAGAAAAAAAAAACTATCTGTATCCGCGACATGAACTGACAGGTTGATGCCATTACGCAGCAACTTCCTGTCGAGGGAATAAATTTGTGATTGCGTAGCAGAATGATGGCTGTGTGTATACTATATCCTTACCGTTAATGCCATTCTAGATATTATAGAATATTACAGTAAACAAACGAAGTGTTAAATTAGAAATAAAACAAAATAAACGTGTCACTTTTGAACATGCAGGAAAAACATGAAACATTTTCAACCACATTCCCCATGCCTGGACTTGACTTGCGCATGTAATAGGATGCATATGACCTTTTTGTGTATTGCAACATAATAAGAAAATACATTCTTGTCCTGAAAAACAAATGCCGAGCAGTATTGTTATGTCGGTCTATTAAGGAATGTTAAATTTTGAGGATCGGTTAACTTGGCATTACATTTTTGTTGCTTTTCCTAAATAAAAGTTCTTCAAAGAGAACCGGCCCTTGCTTGCAGGATTTCTTTTAATTACCAGAGAAAAGCCATGACACTTTTTTTTTTCTTTACTTTTCTCACGATCAAGATACAACATGAAAAATTAAGAAATACAATTGAAAGTGTATGGAATATATAACCACCAGATGGTCTATGTGAGCATAACTACCTGTCTCAGCACGCTCCGAAGTTCAGTTGATGAGCGACTGTGGTCAGGAATGCAGGTAACGTGCATGTATCCTTGCGGCAGGAATGCACGAGAATGCCACATAGTGCTACGGGAAGCACTGGGTACTCGTGCCCTGCTCTATTAAACTGTGGCGAGTTGGACAGAGGCCTTCCCCATCGCTGGCAACCGTCGATTTACTTGGATACTATTTAGAAGGCTGCTAAACACCGAGAATTACCTTGGAGACCCGTCGTGTGACGAATTTGTCCTTGTGTAAAGTAGTTGTGTGTAACTCTTGCCCATGTCACAATAAATCAATGTTTTTCCAGTTGTCTGTGTTTCGCTTCTTCCCTATGAGGACCGCTTACACCCAGCTTTCCGTTAGTGACACCACTCGGCAGTAAATGCCCTACACTTTCAATCGTATATCTTAGATTTTCATGTTCCTTGTTTGCGAAAAAACAAATAGTTGCAATGACTTATGATTTATATCTGTTATCCGCAATATTTTCATGGTGCTAAATACCGTAGCAACCATCGTATGTTTTGTTTTTCATTTTTTACCTTTGTAAGGCCATAATCCCCACCAATAAGACTGATTTTCTTTCAGATTAGTAATCTTTTTACTGCAACTTAAATAAAAAGTCAGTTCAGTTCAGATTTCTTGCTTCTTGCTTCTATTTTCAGTATTTTCAAAACTGAATTTATATTTATACTTCTCTATCCTTTTCTGTAATATTCTGATGCTTGGCATGGTACAATTCTGAATTCCCGAGTTGTCATAGGTCATATACACATGTCAAATGTAATAGTATCATCTTGTGAGCCTCTAAAATCCTCCGTTGTCGTTTTTGGGGAACCAACAACATGCCATTTCTCTATTCGTACTGTCTTTTAAAAAATGGCGATTTTGGAGGCTTATATACTTTCTTTAAAGGAAGCTTCGAACTACCATTAATATCTGTAAGCCATTTAAAGGATTTTTAAATCACTTTGCATATTGTTTTTGTTTTGTCTAACTTTCGCGGAAATGATCGGAAAAGGGCATTCGCCCAAATGAACACCTCTGGTTGAGAAACCATGCAAAATAAACAAAAGGCAGCTGAAATTGACATACCTTCAATTCCCAACAGCATTCCGAAAAATACATTAAGAGATTTGTATAATTGGATGCGAATAAATCGGTTAAGATTAGTAGCGAGAACCGTGAAAGTATTTCAGTAGGCTAACGAAACAATATTGTAATTTTAATGATGAAATTCCAACGCTCAAAAGAATACATCCGACCCTGGATTAAAAAGTGTGTTTAAAAGTACTGTGCACTTCGAAGGCAGTGGCGACTCGTGGCCTCTGGAGAAGGCTTGGGCCATGGGCATCCTCAAATGGCGTGGGGAAAGTTTCTTTTATCAAGACTTATATTTCTCCCTAACATTCTGTTATAACTGCAGCGCCACGTACGTTTGTGCTTTAAACTTCTGATTTATATAGCTCTCTTTAATTCAGCTGTTAAAGTACGCCATAAGCTTTCTGTAGTTAATTCAGAAACAGCAATGTATTTTATGAATCTTTCAACCTGTTAACTCCCATTAGCATCGTAATATCACAACAAATTGTGACATGCATGAATATCTGTCGTTTCGTCGGTCTGTACGGATTTGCCCTTTCTATTTCTTTTCTAATCTCATTCCTCTAGACACGCTATCAGTCAAGATGTTTTTTACAACATAGAAAAAAAACACTTCTTAATTTTGCGCTGTCTTGCTGAATAAGGTCCTATAGCTTTTGGTTGATGAGGTGCAAATCGTTTCAGTTCCAATTTTCCATTTAAACTTAGACGCGAAAATGGAGTCTTCAATAAAACGTCCACTTTATTCAATGCAACAAAACGGATACGCTTTTTTTATAACTGAACAGTTAACACTGTGAAGGTTAATTTCCCTGTAGCAAACAGTGAGTAAGCCACCTAATTTCAAAGTGCGAAAACAGCCCCTAGTCAGTTATGTGTGTTGTCGGTAGTCCTCAACATCTGGTTCCTAAGAAAAGAGAGAATACCGAGCTCTAGCTATGGGCTGTCTTCTTCCTGGCCAAAGAGAACGCAGAAATAAGTAGGAGAAAGATTAACCCGATAAATGTAAGTTCTTGCACTTCTTTGCTAGCCCATTAAGCTATAAGTTTAAAACTTTAAATTTTCCTAGGTGGCCCCTGAGCTTCCCTGTCTAACGGATGACCCGCAAGCTACCGCCACTACAGTAGAAAGAAAATGGGCTTATTGCGTAAGATATAATTAAGAACTATTCGGTTAAACATAGATGTTTTCATGCATTTTTTAAAGTAGACAAGGAGAAGAGAAAATTGTAAATAATTATGGCATTTTTTGTATTACTATATGGGTGCCAGACATGGCCAATAACAGAAAAACAAAAGAACAAATTTCAAATATGCCAAAGAAAAATGCAACGCAAGATCCTAGGAATAACTGAAGAACAAAATACATACAGTATTAATAAAGCACTTATCTCAGACAACACACCTCACACAAATAGCTACAGAAGCAAATGGCAATGGGGCAGTCACGCCCCAAGAATGCAAGACAATAGATGGGCCTACAACATCTCCCTGTGGGACCCCCGGATAGGAAAAAGAACACTAGGTAGACCCAGAAGAAAATGGACAGACCTCTTCAAGGAACATGCAGGTCCAGATTGGTCATGAGGAAGAGAAAAATGGAAATCTCTCGAGAAGCAACTAGTTCAGTGAGAAATGGAGTAACCAAAGAACAAATCAGTCAGAGTGTGTTAAACAGCATACGAACAACTAGCGTGAAATAGCTCACCACATTAGGAAATAGCGAGCTTTCCCTACTTGTTAGGAGGTCTTGCTCTTAAGTGACACAATAGGCTATCTTTATCTTTATCGGGAAGGGTGCTGGACTCATCTGGCTCTCGTTGATGGACCCCCCCCCCCTGTTTGTAGTAAAAATATTCAACAAACTAACTGGAATGTTAGTATTCTGCTTTGTGAAGTGGAGAAAGAACAATTTTTGTAGACAACGTTCTTTTGAGCAAATTTCAGTGTTTAGGTTAAGGTTTCTAATAGTAAGGACCCAGATGGATGTACTTTATGAAGAGTATCTTTTTGAAAGACTTGAATTAATGATCGCGGAATTAGCAGTTTTATTTAAAGTTGTCCTGAAGTTGATCTTTTCCGAAAAGGAAAATTTGAGCTAAAATCAGCCTGGAATGCTGGTTCAAACATTTCAGCACACAGGAAGTAAGGACATGTGCAGTTGTTACTCATCCTTCCTTTTACTAGATAGCGATAATCTCACTTTCTTGTTTGAACTGTATCATGGGAAAGTTCGTTACGCGTAACGGCATTCGAGCGATATCGTTTTTGCGACCGAAACACGCCCCAGGAAGTTGTTCTTGCCAATTGCTGTTAGCATGGGTTTCACAACATAGACCGTCACAAATCGCAAATTGACGTTCTTCAGAATAAAATCTAAGCTAAGACTGTAAAAAAAAAATTGCAAGTGGGTATATGACCTTGTAGCGTTTTAGACGTTAAAAGCTGATATAATACGTGACAGCAGGATCTGAGTAAGATGCGAGAGTGTTTTATGAAGAGAGTACCAGATAAAAACAAGTACATATAATTGCAATAATAGTTTTGTTTCATAGTCTGATTTTGTGGCATATTAATTTTGTTGTTTATATACCTACTGTGTCTTCCCTTTATATTTCAATACCAAGTGCTCAGTCATTACCTTCACCTTCCTGACATCGGAGCGGCAGGACAAAAACACTGTTGAGAAACATTTATTGGCTCAGTTTTTCAGCCAGTATAATTTACCGCTTTAACCGTTTTTGTGATTTATTTTCATTTATCTGGTAGTTAACACTACGTTCTTTGCTCATCAAGCTTCTTCTGTATCTGATTCATGTTTGTGATGTAGAGCTGGAAATAAAACGTTCATGTTTTCCTTAAGTAGATAGAAGTTTGGCTTGCCTATTTTTATATGTCCCAGTCGGGTGTTCTATTTTTGCATGTGTGTATATAAGAAACTAGCAATAGAAAATAACTGATTGTTCTCATGAAAATGCTCTTGTTTGGGAATAAGAAAAGATAATTTCATACATGAAAACATATACTTAAGTGGCAATTTTTCTATTACAAGGAGCATTCAAAAAGTTTTGCAACCAGCCTACCATTTGTTGGACAGTAATGTCTACAAAAATGTAACTAACGCACCTGGTGACAATGGACCTTAAGCTATCAAAAGAAACATAAGTGCAAGTTTAAACTCGCTTAATCACTGTCGTATAGTCTGTTGAGTTCAGTCCTGTGTCAATAGCTGGTGAAAAATCATGAATTTTTCTAAATAAAACTTTAGATTCTACATTTTCACATGCTATAAGCAGGTAAAAGAGCGGGGAAAAAAAAAAAATTCAGGAGGGCTCGTGGTGATCAAGTGTGTTCATTTGATACCATTGCAAGATGGATTCGATCATTTGAAGATGGGCGAGAGACTTTGAAAGACAACCCTCCCTCTGGCCGGCCTCGGGAAGCTGTGAACGAGAGAAAATTCAAAGAGTGAGAAACCTGATGGAGGAAAATGAACATATTACTGTTGAAATGCTAAGTATGGAAGTAGGTATCAGTGTTGGCGACATTGACCGTATACTCCATGAATGTTTAAAGCTGCGAAAACTCTGTGTAAAATGGGTTCCACATTCCCTAACTTGTGCAAAGGAGAAAGGAATGTGCAAGGAAACTGCTGAGTATGTTTGCACCAAATGATCCTAAACCTTTGGCAGATATATGCACTGATGAAAGTTGATATACCATCCCAAATAAAGCTCAGAACTCCGTATGGTTAAATGAGAATGACTCGAGCAGTTGTTCGACAAGATTTTCTTCAACTATGAAGGGTTACAGTGGTTGACTGTATGCCAGGGTGAATGACAATGAATGGAGAATACTAGGCCAATTATATTTTGGATCCTGTATTTGAAGAGCTGGGGCGGCGGCGTCCAAAGAGAGAAACTTCAAGGGTGTTGCTTTTGCACGACAATGTCTCCTTACAAAACAGCTGCAAATTTGAGCACGCTGGAAGTCGCCAAAGTTCAGTTTCTTGGCCATCCACTCTACAGCCCAGACCTTGCACCGTGCGACTTTTGTTGAATTCCTGCATTGCTGGAAAAGCTTTTAAACGAGTGCAGGATCTTGCTCAAGCTATAAATTCATCTCTGTCGGTAATATCTCAGTCCGAGTACCGCAGTGCTTTTGACAAGTGGTTGCACCGTCTACAACTGTGTGTGGAGAGAGATAGAGAGTACTTACTTTCAAAAATTGGGGATACGTTTTCGAATTCAGTCTTTAGCTTGGACTTTAAGGTGACAATTGCAAAACTTTTTGAATGCCTTTTTGTATTTTTCTTCTTCTTCCTGTATCCCCGAATGGGATGTATAAGTATAATAGATAGAACCTGTCTCATGCCGGCTGAGTAGCAATACAGCAAATGAATGTTTAAACATGACGGGCTCCCAAGTTAACGTCAAAGTCGAGTGACCGGCTTTCAAAGTGTTTGGAAATTGCCACACAGATCTTGTAATTATATGCATTAAACAAGTGGCGTATAGAAGCTCAGTTTAAGATGAACTCGACATGCTGTGTATATTCCCGGAGAAGTTGCTATGGAAATGGGTTCCATATGAAGGAAGCCAGCTGTCAACCGGCAAGGGAAACGCTCTCGAGAAAAAGTTTCCTTGTCTTGTCAACGTAATATGTGAAACATCTTGTCCATAATTAACTCTTGACATGTTAAATATACTACGCATTTCAATGTCTTCATCCCCATCTCAAGAATAATAAACTTAGGCGGTACGCTCTAACATACTAGTCTAAGTGTTTCGTTCTTAAATGTCTCTCGAGTGTTAATGTACTGGCAGTAACATTTCAAGAGGTTTTTCACGGCGGAAGCTCCTTATATTTAAGCAGTAAAAATGTAGAACTAACATTTAAAATAGACACCAATCAGAGACTATCTATTCTTTCTAAAATGTATTACAATATATTTCATTTAGTTACAAAAGTCAAATTGTGTTGATAATTCTAGAGTTTGCTAAAACAATATATAGCGTGTCCCTTAATGAACGCATTTTTTATTTTAATAATAAAACTCATCATTATTTGAAATGTGCTAATATTATTAAGTCAATGTGAGCCACAGACACCGCATTAAAAATTGAACAAATCAGACAAATATCCTGCATGGTTTCGTTGGGGCACCTTCACTCTGCTGGCAAAACTTCCAGTGACTTTAGAGCAAAGTTTCGGGTGAATTTCAACCATGACGCGTCTAATTCCTGCCTTGAGTTGAGGGATGGTTCCTGGATTGTTCACATAAATGCTAGATTTTTACAAACCCCCCACAAAAAATAATCAATGGTGTCAAATCACACGATCTCGGTGGTCAATTTTGATCGCCATTGAGAGGTAAATGTTCGACGCTGCAAATGATCCGCCGGCTCTCTTGTGTTGGTTCGACCATATGCACATTTCCAGCAAGCTGCTTCTTAGAATGGTTAATTGTTGAGAACAGCGGCAAATGGACTTAATTGGCTCTTAGCAACGCTCTGTCCGACGAGGGCAACATTCTCAGGTGATTCGATGTTCTCTGTCGATTCTATATCTTCAAATTTCCTTACCACTTTCTACATCGTTGACACGTTAGGCGCATTTCATCTACCAAAAATTACACGAAATTTTCGAACAGTCTCTGCATAACATTCACCGCACTTGAAATGTGCTTTCAGAATCTGGACGCATTGATAAATCGTATATCGCTCCATTTTAACCGATAATGTTATACACAAATGACGGTCGTTAATCGAAATAGAAACAGATGACAGGCAGTGTGTTAAATTTCAGCTCCAAACAAACCCACAGAAGGCCTCATTTTAAAAATTACATATATTATGGGATAGCCTATAGTAATTTCATTGTACATCTTATCACATTTTATGTCGTATTATTTTAAATTCTTATATTTTGGACTTAATTGTTTTCAAATGAAAGAATGCCCATTTAAACAAAACATTCTTTCATTAAACACCTTAAATTACAACAGTAGACAAAAACTTATCTCTGGTGAGAAAAGTTACAATGGACATAAAAGAGTACATTTTTTCGGTGCTTGAAACATAAAAAACGAATTTTAATAACAGTCATCACCCCCTCTGGCTTGTACACATGTCTTGGCATGCTTTCGATAGGTTTGCATGATTTCTTCAGGAATGTGCTCCAATTATTCAAGAAGTGCTCGCCTCAACTCCTGTAAAGTTTTTGACAGCGGCAGTCTTGTCATAACACGCCGTTCCAGCATGTCCCACACGTGTTCAAGCGGATTCATGACGGGACTCTTTGATATGGATTCCCACTTCTTGGAGATAATCTCTGATCACGTGCACAATATGCAGGCGTGCATTGTCGTGCATTAAAAGAAAGTTATCGCCTGTAAATGGGCCAAATGGTACATGATTACTCAAACATTCATTAATGTATCTATCAGCTGTTAGACTTCCATTTTCTACTAAAACTAACTCAGTACTAGCATCCATAGACACTCCTGCCCAAACCCGCACTCCACCATCTCCAAAGGTAACTTTTCGGAAATGCACCGTTGTGTAAATCGTACTCCCCTCCTTCTCCAAACTCTTTCACGCTCACCAGGTGAGCGCAGATTGAAACAGGACTCGTCTGTGAACAGAACACAGCTCTCCTGTTCATTTCTCCAACCCCTACGATCATTTGCAAAACGCAATTGTTCGACTCGATGTATTCTGAGCAAACTGGATCAGTTGCAGTTGATATCAGTTCACTTGCTTTCAACCTTCTTCTAACCTTTTTGACCGATATCGGGCGTCCATGCATATCAATAAATTGCTGGGCTACAGTCGTAGCTGGCAGGTTGCGCTCCCTAAGAACTGTCAACACCATGTACTGTCTTCATTTTAATTTGTAACTCTCGGACTAACCAAACCTGGTCTTCTGATGTGTTTTAGGGTCTATCTGAACCGTTTTAAGGTACCATGGACTGTATTTCTAGCCATATTCATTACATTTGCAATGTAACTTACACTGCGTCCATCATCGTTTAGGGCTACAGCTCGAGCTACACTTTCAAGTGGAATTTTTAAAGATAAAATGTGACAACCCTCCTTAGATTTAGAACATGTAAAAATAAAGAAATAATGATAATGAAGCACAAAATGGTTAGGACAAATATGCTGTATCTGGGACTTTGTATACATAATTGGAATATTCGGTTACAATGGTTTGTTTATAAAACATAAACATTCAATATAGCCTACACGTCTCTATGACAACAAATGCTTATCATAATATTTTATGACAAGCAGATGCATTGCAGTATACAAACAAATATAAAAGTATCCTTTTCCTCCCTGAGTGTATCTGTTGAGAAGCGACAGTACCAGTAATACTTGCAGAAGCTGCCAGGGACGAAGCTGTTGCAGGCTGTCAGCAGATGCCCAACAGTGCATTACTAATGGACCGTTTGATAGTAATTCTCTGGTGGTTTTTTGTTTTATCTCTGGAGTATGAGTTCATTTGAAAATAAAAACAACGCGTTGAGGAAGCCATGCACATCACTGTTGGTAACAAAGTATTTTATGCTCCAAGAAACCTTGGAAAGATCGTAATCGTTTATGGAAGTGTTTTAGAGGACTCAGCGGCGTTGCAACATCGCTACCAGTGTTGTGGTGCATAGAATTGTGCTTAACTTGAAGAAATTCACAAGAGTGACACTTTCTTGAAGTGTTCTCAAGCACTGACGAGGAAAGTATCATTTCTCTACAAAGCGCGAGGCTCACAAGGTTTTGAGACACGTCTAATTGGGAGTGTATAGACGCACTCCTACTGTCGCATCTTTTCAAAGTACTCTCCACCACACACTATACACTTTCTCATCCTCAAAAACCACTTATCACTCATTTTCCTTAAGGATGAAACGTTCATTTTCATATGTAGCCCACAGCCTCTTTATCGCTTTCCCTGCAAAAAAACGTGGCCACCATTTTCTTTCCAATACTTTGGCTCCTCTTCACTTTCGTTGATGGATCGTCATTTGGAAAGATCCAAACTGAGGACTATCGTTTGGTCTACGGGTCAAATTGTTAAATCCATGTTTCGTCATCACCCGTGATATCACAAACACGCTTTGAGCTAGCTAGTCGAATCTCTGCAGCATTTCTTCACAACATCCCATGCGGGTGCGCTTCTGTGCTTGTGTCAAATTCTGAGACACTCAACGGAAGGAAGATGATCGTGCAAGTTATTTTACATTGCTGGCAACCAAATCTTGAAGTTGTCGATGTCGTTAAATGTTAACGCGGTTGTTTTCCCACCGCGACAATGTTTTGGTTAGTCACTGCCGTTGCCAGACACCAAGTTCTCTCTGTTCATCTTGCAGTGAAGTTGAATTGTTGCCAAGCAAGGTCCCCAAACGCCTGTTGCAAGCGCTCAAGGCTTTGGGACACATTTAAAGCACTCTTGAAGTCATGAAGAATCGTAGCATGAAAATGCTCTCTTTCAGCTCCATCGTAACGTCTGGCTGCCTGTGCACGGGAGGGATGATTTATCCTCACACTCTTGAATCGAACCTCAGACATCCAGCTCACGAGTCTGCGCCTTAACGACCTCGGTCACCCTTGGCGGTTTCAGAGACCAAAGTCAGAAGAAAAGCATAAGATAGCAAGGAGATGAATGGGAATATTCATTAAAGTCGACACGAAGATGTTTTGAACAGTTTTTAAATGGTGAAATCTACTTCACTGGTTGGCGCTAAAGTCCAGAGTGAGCCTGCCGCTGCGACCTCTGCTTCCTTCGCCTCTGTCTCAAGATTCCTTTGATAGAGGACAGTATTGCAGGGAGGCAGGCGGTCAGCATGCCGGCCTCCCCGGTTATGCTCACCTACCTAACTCGGAAAATTCTTAAGCAGGTACCGGCAATCGAACCTAGGCCTCCCGGCCAGCAGTCAGCAACCACTGGACCAGAGTTGGTTTTTGTAACAATTTATTTATTTTGTAAGACAACCAGGGCAACGCAGGGTTGGAGAGTCCTGGGCCAGACTCAATATCAAAGTCGATGGTGCTGAAAACTTAATTCACCTTTGCCGGGGATGACAACAAAAATGGTCATATCCTTCGTTTGTACTCCATTCCTACGTCTTTGCATTCGGGTCATGAAAGAGGAAATATATTCATCACAAGGAAAGAAGGAAAAATAGTAGATCATGTGAATGTAGATGCTTTTGGGTCTCTAGTGACGTTTTACGATGCGGGGCACTTGTAGCTTCTAAGCGTCTCGATTATGCATAGTTGATTTCCGTTTGGAACGGGAATTACTCGCATGAGCGTACAACGTGGCTTCCAGTTTTATGATCTGCTTTACTGCCTGGCGCGGTTTAGAATCGCTTCATTCATTCGTTCACTCACTCACGTATATTTCATTACGTAACCAGCTGAACAGTCCCTGGGGGTATAGTAAAGATCTCAGTGATAATAGTCTAAAACAGGTTTCTGTTGTAAATCCATTTTTATAATGTACTACAACCTTGCTTACTCTATCAGAGTCGGTGTGGTTACTATTTCACAGTTGGTAATGATGCAGTTGGGATGGTTACATTCAGCAACAGCGAATTCCTCTTAGATTGAGGTTCGCGCTAGAGAGGTCATATTTTCAAGCAAGTATAGCTCTTGTGACAGAAGCCTAAATCGCAAAAATGACTCGCATGTTATTCTCTCAACTTGTAAAGAGCAAAGAGGTGCGTACGTATAGATACATATATGTATATATTGCGAAAGGACAAAACTTGGGTGAAATACGCTGGGAAATGTTTTGACACATGCCTATGGGAAGACTGGATCGTAGCAAAACCTCCAGGTGGTGCACAGTGTTTGGAGGAGGCTGTGTGAACCTTGTTGACCAGCCATGTTCCGAACGACAGCTGCAACTCAACGGAATGTCACAGCCATTGAGAACTACCGGCGGATACATCTGCGAAGTGCGATACGGTAAAGTTAGTGCCCACGGGGTACCAGAGAACCTGACAAATAACCAGAAGGGCGAGCGAATGATGACATGCTTGAATCACTTACGGCGTTATCCTGCAGAAGGGCATGTCGTGACTGGTGACGAGTCCTGGGCTTGCCCACTACACGCCTGAAACAAAAACAGCCCTCAGTGGTGAGGAAACATCCCGATTCCCCAGCAAATATGAAACTGAAGCTGACACAATCTGCGTCCGTGTTCTGGGATGTGCATGGTGTTCTGTTGGTGGAATTTCTTACTCACACACAAGGGCCCCTGTGAATGCTGCATCGTATGAAAGAACATTGGTAAGTAGCGCCGTATCCTTCGTGACAAACGCAACGCTGCAAGTGTAAGATTACTCCATGATAATGCTCGCCCCCATGTTGTAGCTTCTGTCCTTACCAAAATCATGAAATTTGGTTGGGAGAGTCCTTGGCCCCTTTGTTGGAAAGTAGCTAAGGGACTTGGCTTCATTGTGTATAAATTATTTTGTCTTAACTAATATACTTAAAAAAAGATGGAAAATAAAGAAATGCTGGGCGTTACTAATGATCCATCCTCGTATTTGTATTGCACTAATAGCGGAGCTCGGAAGGCGCTATCGTCTCTCAGTCTGGGCAACTCGGTTTTGTTATTCTAAGGGATTGTTAAACTCCCAAGATTATCGGGCTGCTGTTTTGAACAACAGGAAAGTTTCTTGTAATACCTTATTTTGTTGTGAGTGAGTGATTTTTTGTAATGGTTGGGTGTCATTTTATACCAAAAGCATGTGTAGCTTATTTAAGAAATTGTGGTTAAAGCAATCTGCCATTTGATATATTAGTAGCCTATATTAGTGGATAGCGTTGCTGATTCCTAGACGAGTGACCCGGGTTCTATTCTCGGTACCTACTTAGGAACTTTTCTAAGATAGAGAGGTCTGGAACGGGGTCCACCCAGCCTCGTGAGGACAATTGGGGAGCTGCCTGATCGAGAGGTGGCGATCTTTGATCACTAAAGTCGCGTGATAGGCGACCGGAGGAGTGCCGGCACATTAATAAGGGGATCCCTCCCTTTATCAGGGGATGTTGTGGTGTTCAATCTTTTCACAGGGGTCTGCGCATCCCGTAGGTTTTTACATTAGGAAGGCACCTAGAAGCTATTCCGACCCGCCGTTCGGCTGCAGACGTTTTCGACGCCCAGAGGCGCTAAGTTGCCTTAGCTAGCAGATTCTTACTGGTGGAGAGGCCTCATCTAGCTAGACCTACTCGTGTTATAGAGGCGAGTCACCCCGGCATTGAGGTAGCCACCACTCTCCTCACAAACGACAGCGATTCAGGCGAACCTGCCCTCAGGGTACACGCCATAGGCACTCCCCTGGGACACGCTGCCGTCGTGAGTACTCAATTTGCCTTGAGTCGCGGGACCACTGCTACGCCGAGTCCAACCCAATCCGGACAACTCCCTTGCGGGAGGGGCTCGTTTCAAGTCCAGCCCGGCTGCTTCTAGTAACGTCAGAAGTATCACGAGTACTCAGGGTCCGCAGAGCCCGCGCCTGGAGCATCTGAAGAGCAACGACCGTAGCCGAGCACCCCCTTACGTGGGGGGTGCCGGCACAGTGATCACATGCCCCCCTGCAATACTGGCCGCTATCAATGAAGTCGAAAGACGGAGGTGGAGGATGCAGAGGTTGCCGAGGCAGGCCAGGACTCACCCCGGGTTGTAGCGCCAAATGAGAAGAAGAATATAAAAAATCCATTTGCAATGTCCCGCAGCTGTAAAAAAATCCTCCAATTTGTTTTACTATCTCTACTTGTGAAGGCTGACAGTCTGTATTTCGGGAAGTGTAGTAACTTTAGAGATAAAGATAAAGTACAAATTGCAAAGAACTTTAACTGGGTGGTTAAAACGCAAACACTCGTGTATGTATGATCTATTCCAATGTTATGGAGGGAACCTATGAACCTCACTACTGATTCTTAAGGATCACGGGGAAGAAGAAGCCAGGGGTAAGCGGTACAAGGGAAGGTGATAATTAAAAGGGAATAGTAAAAGCGTTTGATGAGTGTGAAAGTTCAGTGATAAATACCAGTTAAGATATATAAACAATGAAAGTAAATTGAAGAGTAGCTAGTAAGGATTATATGTACAAATAGTATTAGTGACAGAATAGCAAGAGTAAAAACATACTTAAAGTGAATGCCTCAATATATTAAGTGAACAAGTTAGGAAAAGTATTAATATTATAAATTTAAGAACCATAAACATTAAAACCTAAAGAGAAATTTTTATTTAAATAAGAAGTGAATACAGAATGTGCAACTAAAAGAGGAATTAAAATCTCTTAGATAGCTAGGGCAAGGTAAGGTGCTGGTACCGTTTGGTTTCCGACGGTCAATTTAGTTCTTGTAGTTAGGTGCTTACCAGCTAATGGTAACTACTGGTTTCCAATAGCATGTAAATTATTAAATTACTTAAAGAATTGGTTGATTCTACTTTCTATTTAGTTTATTGTTATATTATACTTTGTTGTTATAGATTATGATCTGTAAAATGTATTGTAAATCTTTAATAAATAAATAATAAATGATAAAATTTGAAATACACCTTTCGGTATAGGCAACAAAGTACTGGGATAGAGTATTGCAGATTTTGTTTTATTTTTTTTACTACTAAATCTTATTTCTGTAAGGTTAATGTATGTGGTTTCACCTCGAAAAATAGCCGCCATGGCGGCCGAGGTCGTTAAGGCACGAACTCGTGAGCGGGAGGTGTGGGGTTCGAATCCCGCTAGGACTGTCCTCCCTGACTGAGGTTTTTTCCAGGTTTTTCTCAGTCCTCACAAATGGCAAATGCCAGGGAGGTACCCTAAACTTAGACCTGAAACGCTTCCTTCCTTAAAAATTAAAAATTCTTTTCCAATATATCATTTCATTTCATTCATCACCAGTGTCCACCGCCTGTGGTGCCTCAGTAGTAAAAACGGTCGTTAAACACTAATCAAAAAAAAAAAAAAACTGGAAAAATAAGCATTCAGTGAGTGTCCCATTTGCGATCACTGGCGCGTCCTGCTAAACATAGCGGTAGTTTACCAATTCCAAAGCCACCTGAAAAACGGACCAAAGCTGTAATTAGTAATATGCAGTAAATAAAAACTGTGCTTATGAAAGCCGCAAATACAAAATTACCCGTCGATAAGCAGCCCCATTTCTTTCCTGCATTTTATAATAATATTCAATTTCAAAGAAGGAAACGTAAGAATGCAGTTGGTACTTATATAATGAAACACCTAATCGGTAATGTTTTGCAATACTGCCGCAGTCCAAAGTTCTTCTCTTTCGCACGGTTTTGCTTACGTTGAAACACAAAGTAAGCGAAAATACATTGTATCGGTGTTACCAGGGAGTGCTTGAGATGCCACCTTCTGCGCCTGCGCTGCGTAAATTTCCACAAGGGCATGTAATAGTAGGTTTTGGGTCCAGAAACTGCGTTTCTACCGTCATAAAACTTGTTCAAGGACTGTTACTGATAAGATTGCAGCCAATAACTACTGAAATTAGCTTACGTCTGCGTATTTGCAGTACACAAACAACTTTTAACTGCGCTCCTGACTTTGACCTACGGGAATGTTGTGCAATGTGCACTCCAGTCAACATTGAGAGGAGGAAATGAAAAATTTGTGCAATTTGAGATTCAGATCTACTTGATTTCAGTCCGGTGTGCGCTGTTGATGCTTCTCATTGTTTATAATTTGTGTTGAGAAGTTCTTAAAATAAGCATTAGCTTGAGAAACTGAAATTTATTCATAGTATCAAATCCCCAGAGGGAATTAAAAAAAAATATGAGGAAATATTGAAATTATTTAGTTTAACAATTAACACTATAGCGGATTCTGTTGGTTGCTGTTGGACATCAAAGTATGAAGCGCTCTTATTGATTATGATCGCCTTGGTTGGTGTTCACCTACGCGACATCATCTCAGGGTACTTTTCCGCTATTTTGTTGACACGCTGCTCAACAGGACTGGGAGAGAGATCAGTGGTGTCAATAACGCGATTATTTACAGTAATTTATTAATCGCAATATCCTTGACAACCTCTGGTGTTTCTGCTAACGATAAAACTTGGTGTTATAGCGTTGACCTGCTCACGACCTTAATAAGTTTACTGCACCGCGGAGACGGTGGTTGGAATCCGGTATGGATCTTGCATTCTTCTCGCCAGTGCGCCCTCAACAATGAGCCCGTATCTGCCGAAAGTGAGTGAAATTGAAAATTAGTTGCAACGACTTCCAAAGAGACGAATGGATCTGAGATCGAGGATGAGTGCCCGAACACAGTAAACACCCCATTAAATATGAAATTCGAACCGCCTAAGATTTGGCGTGGTCAGGCTATAGGGGTAAATAAGTAAGCACACGTCTCGCGCTGCGCTTCAAAATTTTAAAATATTTATTTATATTTAATGCTACTAGAGCGATTTGTAATTTTTGGGGTGCAGGCAAACCACCCTTCCCTTCTAATAGCCCGATTTCATTGATTTTCAGAAACTATTTTTATTTTAGTTAAATGGCATATATCCATTTTCCTTAAAAAAAATTAATTGCGGCCTTTAGAGTGTGGTTTTTAAATTTCTGTTTAACCCCCCAATCTTTTTTCGTGTAAACCCCACTCCCAATCTGATAATTTTCAAAAACTATTTTTCTCGTTTTATTTAAATGGTATATACCGAATTTTGTTGTGAAAAAATAATTGTTGGTGCTGCTATAGCGATTTTTAAATTTTGCATTTCAGGTAATTCCCCCCTCCTAATGGTCCGATTTCCCTGATTTTCAGAAACTTTTTTTTAATTGTATTTAAATGGCATGTACGGAGTTTTTGCTAGAAACATACATGAATGCCACTAGAGTGATTTTTAAATGTTGAGGTGCAGGCAACCCCCCCTCTTCCTAATTGTCCGACTTCACTCATTTTTGGAAACTATTTTTCTTATTTTATTTCAGTGACATATATCAAGTTTTCTTTAAAAAAAATTAAAATTGCAGTCGCAAGAGCGATGCTAAAATTTCGCTTAACTCCCACTTTTTTTTTTCCAGGTATACCCCCACTCCTAATGGTCTGATTGCCATGGTTTTCGAAAAATACTTTTATCAATTTATTTTAAAAAAATCTCAAGAATTTTGTTGAGGAAAAAAAAAAACAAAAGTTGCTGCTGCTAGAGCCATTTCTTTCTTTTTTAATTAATCAGGTTAACCCCCACTCTAATAGTTTAATTTTGCTGGTTAACGAAATAGCCGAATCGTTTGTTAATTGGTGGTTATATGCCGAGTTCCGACCGCTAGAGCAAGAACAGATGTATATGCACATTATATGTGTATATATGTGTGTGTGTTCAGGAGGTACTTTTTTTTTATTGATTTATTTATGGACGCTCTTTAACAGCCCAGGTCAAAAGCGTCCCATTCAACTCAGGGCGTGAAACGGCCGACAAATTTTGCTCAGAGGCCTCTCTTTCAGGCTTGAGGTTGTTTATCGTGCCGTAAATGTACGACACGGGACCCACGGCTTTACTTCCCTTCCGAAGGAAGCCATACTTCGGATTTTTACGCCCGAAAAAATCCATCGGTCCTGGCCGGGCCCAGCAGGTACGATCGATGCAGATTTGGATAGATGGTTAAATTTTTTTCCATGGATATAACGCAATAGCTTACTTTCTTCGGAATTCGCTAAATTGCACTTGTAGGCTGCGGGCTACAGTGTCACAACATTTCCAGTTTTACATTGCACGTCACTTCAACGTTCAATGAAAACATGATTTCCTATATCTATAACAGTTCTGCATTTTCTCTGCCAGGTATATGCGCATTAGTAAAGACGAAGGAATATATTTGTAGTAACTTGAAGACTAAGAATGGGAAGTCGAAACTATTTAGGAGGATTTTGGAACACGAGTACATAACAAATGAATCCATAATTTTCAAAATTGGATTTATCAGGTTCCTTCATCATACAATTTTCAACACACGTGCACTAAGAGCCTGTCTTATAAATTAACCAATGCTTATATGTAAAGATATCGAATTTCTGTCGATAGTATTTGACTTTTAATTTTTCAGAAACAGTCATCGAAAACGTTTATCTATAGGATAGCTTATCGAACAGATATTTAATAAATGAGCATCGTTTTGCCATTGTTAGAGCAGAGGGCAGAGATTACCAGCTATACTTCTTAGAAATTGTTTCCACCTCAATACATTCCTATTAGCAATAAGTAATGCCGTGTTTTATTGCGAGAAAACATGCTGTTCTTATATTCCTCAATTATTCATGCAATACTATATGTGCAGTACAGGCAAGCAGATTCACCATCTTTTGGGACACTTCAGGCTTAATGCTAATAGACTGGCATCCACAAGGAAGCGATTTAATTGGGCTGTATGTTTATGTAGTGATCTTGTATTTCTTTAAACTGTGGTGCCTACTGAAATCACTAGTGCGAGAATGTGTCGTGTTTGTAAATATCCACGTAATTAAAAACCAATGGGTACAAGCACAGGCCTACTGCAGGGTTAAATATACGTGTCACAGCATTAATGAGGTGAAATGTATGTGTGAAACATGACTTTTCATATTTTTTCTGTTTTGTTGTTGGATCTTTTGAGCTGGAGTTGAATTATGCGTTGCATGTTGCAGCAACAGCCGGGCGATGCGCAACCTCATGGAGAAGAACCGGAGAGACAAGTTAAATGCCTACATCAGCGAACTGGCGCGCGAAGTTCCGATGGTGGCGTGCTCCCCAAAGCGTATGGACAAAACCAGCATTCTGCGTCTCACCTCCGTCTTCCTCCGCCTTCACCAATGTGAGTATTGTTTCCTTATTTCGCTCAGACTAACTGGTCTTGAGGAAATGTGTTAGCAATAGGCATAACTTGATGTCTGCTGACCCAGATTCCCTATACAGAACGAGGTGAACTCTTTTATGACTCATTTTATCACTTTACCGCTGAATGTACATATGGTTTCTAGCAAGAGGCATTCTCTGCTATAACTTTAAATGTATTACGCTTCATAACCTCATGTTTACTAAATTGTATTTAATAGAGGAAGACTTTTACCTGTTCCGCAATTAAATCACGATGTACGAGGGGCATTTAAAAAGTTTTGCAAATGTCATCTTAAATCTACGACTTCAAAATTCTTTAATGTCTTCTCCACACAGTTGTAGAAGGTGTCAAAAGCACTACGGTACTCGGACTGAGATATTGTCACCAGAGCTGAATTTATAGCTTGAGCAGGGTCCTGTACTCGTTTAAAAGATTTGTCCAGCAATGCAGGATTTTACCCAAGGAAATAACCAGAAGTCGCTCAGAGCAATATCATGGCTGTAGGGTGGATGGTCAAGCAACTGGACTTCGGATACTTCCAGTTTCTCAAATTTGCAGCTGTTCTGTGAGAAGACGCATTTTCGTGCAAAAGCAACAACTTTGAAGTTCCTGGCTTTGGACGCTGCCGCCGCCTCAGCTCATCAAATAAAGGGTCCAAAATATAAGTGTCATAATATTCTTCATTCTTTGGTATTTCTTCTGACATACAGTCAACCCACTAATGATTCTTCATAGCTGAAGATAACAGTGAACATTCGCTTCCGAGCACGAAAAACTTGACGAAGAACAAACTGGTCTTGGGTCATTCTCATTTACCCACCCGCAGTTCTGAGCTTTGTTTGGGGTGATATATCAACTTTCATATATCTGTCAAACGTTTAGGATCATTTGGTGCAAACTTGTTCATTTCTTCCTCCTCTCCATTGGTTAGGGGATTTGGAACCCATTTTGCAGATTTTTCGCAGCTTTAAATGTTCATGGAGTGTACTGTTAATGCTACCAACACTAATATCCACTTCCGTACTTAGCATTTCAACAGTAATATTCGATTTTCCTCCACCAAGTTCCTCACTCTTTGAATTGTTCTCTCGTTCACAGCTTCAGGCGACCAGAGCGAGGGTTTTCTTTCAAAATCTGTCGCCTTTCTTCAAATGATCGAATCCATCTTGTAATGATATTAAATTAACACATTTGATCAGCATGAACAACTACCAAGTCCTCACTCTTTCACCTCGCTTATAGTGTGTGAAAATGTAGAATGTAAAGTTTTCTTTAGAAATATTCATGATATTTCACCATCTATTGACACAGGACTGAACTCAACAGGCTGTACGACAGTGACTATACAGGTTTAAACTTGCACAAAAGCATATTTTGATAGCTTAAGGTGGACATACCTAATTGTCCAACAAAAGATAGGCCGGTTGCAAAGCTTTCAGAATGCCTTTCGTACGAACAACGCTTCAAAAAGTAACAAAAAAATTGAATGTTATTTCACAGGACAGCTCGCTTTACAAAACTTTACTACTGGCACTGATACAGCTACTGCTGATTATAAATGACACCTTCCAGAATCAACACTCATACCGACTAACTGAATATATAGAAAAGAAAATAGAGAGAAAGAGAGAATATAATAAAAAAAAAATCGTAGTAACGCATCTATGTACACAAAAAATTTCTAGCACAAATATTTAACTTTACGTATTTTGTTATCTTTATGCATAATATACGTGTGGTACTAGTTTCATTGTTGTCACTTACGGTTCGCAGTTGTGAGGGGTGTGAAAGCTGAGACATGTTCAATTCCGCCTACAGCAAAATGGATGTGATATGTGGCAAACAATATTCTTGTATAAAATCTGCTTTCGTCTGAACAAATCTTAGTTGAGGCTATGTAACGTTATTTATGGCCTATGGAGAGTTTGTTCTTCCTTATAGCACAGTGGAAGTTGGGAGAGGCAATTAATTTCAAGTCCAGTTTGTGCTCTAACGGCGAGTATTAGCAGCGCTGGTAACAGAGGACTTTAACAGCACTTTCAGCAATTCTGAAAATTTCACTAGCTGTAATTCACGGTGAATAACAGGGCTAACTGTAGGTTTTTTTTTTTTATTTAGAATTTGTGCAAAACCAATAACGTTTACCTTTTCAAATATTGAAAATGTTCACCGTATGCTACAAGACAGTGTAACGATTAAACAATTTTTTTTCGTTATTATTAATTTGTAGAGTGGGAAACGTGCACAAATCCCAAACTTAAGATGTTGCAAATGTTTATCGAATCCGCGAACATTAAATGAACCACAAAGCAACATACGAGAAAAAATATCCAACATTTCTGAAGCAACGTTTCAAAGTGGTAATGAAAATTTGCGTAGACATTACGGCGCCTGTCTCTTAGCAGACGAGTGTGCCTTTTGAAACGGTTAAATAATTAAACGAGTTTTAAATACTTAAGTGAGCTCTTAGTCAAGAAATGGAAACTCTTTTTAAAGCAGAATGTGGCGGTTCTTGTTTGCAGTTCTCTCGGGCGAAGCGGGTGGACTGTCCCTGAGGCTTGGTCTCCCCAGTGGCTACCTGGAGGGTTTCGACTTGAACCAGCTGCTGGAGGTGAGTAAACGTTACTTTATTTTGTTCTTAACAGGTGTGCTTCTTTTTAAACAGTAATTGTTAATAGTAGGTAAATAAATTTACGCACACCGGTCTCAGATGTTTGATATTCTTTTGGAAATGCTATGGAAAAGAAGACCGGGACTACAAGTAATATAATAATTAATATTTCAAACTAAACTTCGCTTGTACTGATTTACACACCGAACGGAGTATTCAGAGGAGGAGGAAAGAACACATGGGAGGGTAGTTATTTTCGTAAGTTACAAATTGATCTGAATACTTACTACTTAAATAAGGCACCTGAGGTTATTGCCACTAGATGCTGAACATTCTACACGAATACAATTCTTTTTCATAGCTTATGTATCCTCACATGGGCCTTAGCTTACCGCAACGACCGCTGCGTTCTCTACCTCCATCACTTGATATCATTGGTAGACGGCAGTATTGTAGGGGGGGGGCATGTGATCAGCACACTGCATCCCTCCGTTCGCTTTTATCCCGGCTTACTAGAACGAAGATCGCCACCTGTCCATCAGGCAGCTCCCCAATTGTCCTCACGAGGCTGGGTGAACCCCTTTCCAGACCTGCCTAACTTAGAAAAAATCCTAAGTAGGTACCGGGGATCGAACCCGGGCCTTCCGTCCCGCAGTCAGCAACGCTAACTACTAGACAAAGGAGGTGGACACAATACAATAACGAAACAGCAGTTACAAGAAGGCGACGCTTCTGGATTAATGTACAACTCTTGAGTAGCGTTACGATTTGCAATTTTTGTGAACAAAAGATATGAAATAGATAATATTAATAAAGAAATGCTTCCCATCTCCTGTGCTAAGTGCCTGTCACGTCAAGCTTTTAGTATTCCCTAGGGCGGAAAGCATATCGAAGACAAACACCGCGTCACGGAGATTGCCACAGAGGCGACGAGACTTAATCCAAGCAAACAGAAGTAACTATGGACACTACAGCTGCTGCGTTTGGTTATTCACACAGCATCCTCTACCTTACAGATTAAGTGCTGCGCATGTTGACCCGACAACATAAACTGTAAAGAATGGGTCTGGCATTACAGCATGAAGCGGGAATGTGGATGAAAATAATGAGAGAATGGATTTAGACGTGAACTGCTTCTAGGTAAATTAAATTGGCACCACGTTGAGGTTCAATGAAAGGTGTAATGTTCAATTGGATAATTGGATTGATTTGTGGTTCGCTCAATTATAAAAGCTTTCATAGGAAGGGAAGAAGCAGATTGGTCTTTGGGGCCCAATCTTGGTGAGTATGGGGGATGCGTCAGTTGGAGTGCAGTGTTTGAGGAACTTGGAACTTCAAGAATTCTTCAGAATATCCCTTACTTCTTCTTCTTCTTCTTCTTCTTCTTCTTCTTCTTCTTCTTCTTACGAAAGTATAAATTTCTTCGCAGCTCCGGCTAGTTTGAGACTTACCAGCTGGGGGAAAAGAGTTGGAAAGGTTGCTTCTATTGAAAATACAGTTCATTGAAAATCCACTATATATTTTTATTTAAGAACATTGAATCATCTGGGCCAAAAGGTCACAATTTTCCGTCGCAGGAGGAAACCTTTGAATCTAAGATAGGCCAAATAACAAAGTGGGGCAAATTTAAGACACTGCGTCACCTGAGTGCTGGAAGTTGAAGTATTAATCCGGGATAGCTCAAAATGTTTGTGTGTATACAGCGACAGCGCTGTTACCAATAGACTCATATGGAAATAAAACATACAACTCAAAAACTATATAACTTTCTTCAAAACTAGTCGAATTTCTCTTTAACTTCGTACCAAAATCACTGTACTATTCTCTCCCTGTGCTCCACGGTTCTATCAGCTTTTGTGTAAATCCAGCCCGTCAGTCCCGCGTTCAGAGAACGTCTTAGAAATCTCCAACTCACACATTATAATTACAATTCTTCGCTTCTCATTTGCTTCCGCGATATAAATGCAAGTTACGGAATCCGTATCATTGGTGCTTTTAATTTCGCGTCTCTTTTGTCCCAAAACAAAAGTTACATACAATTGGAGTGAAAATTCGAGTTTACGTTACTGACCTTGATAGACGCAATAAATTCCCTCTATGACTTTCACCTAAAACAAAAAAAGCCGAGAATTGTTATCTCTGCCTTAAGGCAAGAACTTGAGATCTGACGGTGTGATTCAAGGTTCCCTAGCTACATAATACATAACGATCGCCACGGGGAGTATTTTCCCTGCCTTCATAAACTTCATAGAAATCTGTCTGAGTTTTTTTGGTTTTGAGTTGGTCATATATTCATAAAACTCCTGCATATTTTTTTTGAAAATTGTTTAACGGCAGTTTTAATTACTGAGGCACCACAGGCGGTGGACACTGATGATACATGAAATGAAATGATATATTAGGAAAGGATTTTTAAGGAAGGATAGGTTCCAGGCCTAATTTTAAGGTACCTCCCCGGCATTTGCCAGTTATGAAGACTGAAGAAAACCTGGTAAAAACCTCAGTCAGGGTGTACGGTCCTGACGAGATTCCAACCCCAGACCTTCCGCTCACGAGTCCGCGCCTTAACGACCTCGGCCACCCGTGGCGGTATGTATGTATGTATTTATGTATGTATGTATATATATATATATATATAAAGAAAACACAGAAAAAGTAAGAAATAAAATTATAAGAATAATAGATAAATAGTAAAGAAGTCAAAAGTAAAACACGCAAAAGGAAATTTAGCTTAATAAGCCAAGTTAAAAGCAACACCAGAGGTGCAAACAATATAAAAGAAAAAGAAAAATAAAGCAAGACTTGTTTTCTTGCCATAGAAGAACTCCACAAGTTCGAAATATAGCGATTTCAAGTGTGACTTTACCTTGGTATTTTATCATTTTAAAGTTTCTATAATTACTGTTAATTTGTTACATTGCTAATAGTGTTACTTTATGTAACACTATTGGTGAACGTGCAGGTCGACCCTTGGAGGTGCTCATTCCTGAAAACATCACTCTTCTGGAAGAAGAAATTATGGAAGACCGACGGCTCAAAGTTACAGAAATAGCAGCAAGGTTGGGCCTTTCTGAAACAACAGTCCTTCGAATTATTCATGAACACTTAAACATGAACAAGGTTTGTGCAAGATGGGTGCCTAGACTTCTTTCCTCAGTTCAAAAGCAGCAACGAGTCATCTGTTGTAGGGCAGTTTTGGAGCTCTGCCGTCGCAACGAGAGAGATGTTCTGAAAACTATTGTTACAGGAGATAAAACTATGCTCCTCTACTGTGATTCCTTATCCAAAAGAGATTCAATGGAGTGACGTAAACCTGGCGAAGCACCGCCTCTAAAGGCCAAGGGCACTCAGTCAACTAAGATGATCATGGCCACAATCTTTTGGGACTGTTAAAGAATGCTTTTTATTTATTTCCAGGAGAGGAACACCACAGTAAATGGGGAGTACTATGCTGGTTTACTGCACAGACTACGTGCTTCCATCAAAGAGAAAAGACGAGGAAAGCTGAGTGGTGGTGTGCACCTTCTTCACGACAACGCGCTTGTGCACACAGCTCTTGTTGCAAAGAAAGCTATGAAGAAATGTGGCTTCATGGAGATCGACCAACCACCCTACAGCCCAGATGTAGCTCCTAGTGACTATTTCCTCTTCTCAGAACTAAAGAAGGAACTTCGAGGAAAGAAATTTAAGTGTGACGAAGAAGTGACGGATGTGTTTATGCCCATTTTGCAGACAAGACTTCTGACGATTTTGAGGGAGGTTTAAGTGTGACGAAGAAGTGACGGATGTGTTTATGCCCATTTTGCAGACAAGACTTCTGACGATTTTGAGGGAGGGGATTGAAATGTTAATTCAAAGATGTGAGAAGTGTATTGCAATAAAGGGTAACTATATTGAAAAGTGAAATATAGTTTTTGTCTTTATCATACCTAGAAAATGGTTAGGCCGGAAACTTATGGACCTACCCTCGTACCTCAAAACATTTGATATAACATTGTAGTTAATACAAACCTCTCATCTTAAGAAAGAAGTTTCCATTCTTCTACTCACTTTGTAAAAGGAATTTCTTATTTACTTTCCTAAAAGAATAATCAAACTGAAGAAAGAGTGCCAAAGGAATTTTTCATGTGTTCACACACAATAAGAAAGAAGCATTTCTCCGCAAAATATTATGTCATGAAAGTAAACCAGAAAGTTTTATAATTGTATTGAAAATAAAGTCCTTATTTACTAGCCTCTGAATAATCCTTGGATTAAACTGGTTTAACACAGATTTCCACGATTTTATTCACAATGACAAAGAATTCGTAGCAAATCACCTGCTATACTAGCAAGTTAACGAAAGAGTTGAGCTTGTCTAAAAGACGTTTTGAGGGAGGGAGATGGCATTCCAATGCAGCAAATTAATATTAACACAACGTACAACAGGTGGCTCGCCCTGTCCCGTAGCCAAAAGCCGGTAGATACAGTGCTCAAAATAATTAGAGGGACAAAAGTTTGAACGTATGTATTGCTATCGTAATTGGGTTTAGGGTAGTAAATGTTTTTTTTTAGGTAGTTTAAATCTTTATTTAACAGCAGTGTACAACTTGTTTGAAACGGTCCTTAAAACCCACCCCCATTTAAATATAAATATTCTTTGTATATTACAAACTTAATTATCATAATGTCATGTATTAAAATAGTAATGTGTATATCGTATGTGCATAATACTACATAATGTGGCTTGTATGTCAACAAAAGAGAAAGTTTCTGGCGTTTTTTTATTATGGTAGCTTGGAAAGCCAGCAATTCTATTCAATAGGAAGAAACCCGAGGATCGCTTGTGACTGCAGTTATAGGGTTAATAAACTAAAGGACTTTTAAATCGTTTTGGAGCTTTAACCCCGACTGGCGTTGTACTATAGGCCTTTAATGTAACCAATGTCAATGGAATATTTTAAACCTTCAAAAAAGAGCGAATGACTTCATGGTCTTAGACCTTCTTCTCTAAGTCTGTTTCTTATTGTTTGGTCACTGACTTTTGCACCAGTTGCCGCCTTCAGCTCTGTGCCGCCGAAGAGCACAGTTGACCGGTTTTCTCTGGCCGATGTTTTACGTTTTCGATCCTGGCCTGATTTCCCAGAGCATGTACCTGTTTCAGTAAAGCCCTTCCAAGTCCTACCAAAACAGATTTAGTCATATTAAGCTTAGCAGCCACTGCACCAATAGTCCAACCTTCCTGCAGCAGTGTGACCGCTAGAACAGTTTCTACCTCATGTTGACTTCGTAAATGTAAACAAAGAGTACAAAGGTAAATGCTTCACCTACAGGCACTAGATGTCAGTTTCAAACAACGCTAACCGAACACCACTTTATTTTTCAACATTGCCTGTAATTTCGGCTTACAGCGTTCTTGCGTGAAAAGAAATGTACATGCTGTTAAAGGTTAAAACTTTCTGTAAAAAAATATTTACAGCATATAACCGAACTACGGCTGCAATACATATGTTCAAAATTCTGTCACTCTTAATTGTTTTGAGCACCGTATATATCACAATACCGCACAGTGCATAGTCAACTCTTCGATAGGAATCAAGTAGCAAGGAAAAATACTCAAGTCGTTAAGATGTATTCCGGTCAGTGAACAATAGAATACTGCTTGCTACTTGCTCTAACCAATTAGTGTACACTGTTTATGAAAAATAACTAGAAAGGTAAGCGTCATAAGTTCATAACCAAGGAAAGATATGAGGGAGAAAGGAAAAGGCAAAACAGATTACGTTACGTGACATATCACGACACAACATTTACGTTTTCAAATGACTAAACTTGCAGATAAATTCGTTTCTCTTTGGGAAAACAGTTATCAGCGTTTTCTTATGTCATAACATGATAGTAATATTTTTATTTATGTGATATAAGCATGTAATGGCAAAAAACCACCACGGGTGGCCGAGGTCGTTAGGGCGCGGACTCTTGAGCGGAAGGTCTTGGGTTCGAATCCCGCCAGGACTGAGGTTTTTTCCAGCTTTTCCTCAGTCCTCATAAATAGCAATTGCCGGGGAGGTGCCCCAAACTTAGGCGTGGAACGTTTCCTACCGTACAAAAAAAAATGTTTCCCAATATTTCATTTCATTTATCATCGGTGTCCATCGCCTGTGGTGCCTCAGTAGTAAAAACGGCGTTAAACACAATTAAAAACAAAGTAGCAAAATGCTCGCGTTGCTGTTTTCTTGCATACATTTATGGTCTTAGAAAATTTCTATAATTAGTGTGTAACAAAGTGAATAGTGTAGACACTTGTTACGATAACCTGCGAAGTATATTTATCTCATAAGTGTCACTTTGTTTCAGGTGATGGATGGTTTTATGCTCATCGTAACATCGACGGGCAAGATAGTGTTCGTTTCTCACACCGTGGAAACCCTCCTTGGCTATGCTCAGGTGAGTTGGAAGCCTTTAAGTACGCTTGCTAGAGATTTTTGATCAAACAATCAATTTTTGGCTTTATGCATAAATTAAAATTACATTTTCAGATTACACCCATATATAATTTTTGTTTGTTAAGGGAATTTAAATAGTTCAAATGACAAATATGCTCACCAAATTCTTTTTTTTAACTCATTTGCCGTACTTTAAGTGACTTGCGCATACAGCAAGAAAAATTCTCAGAGCGGAGAGGGCCGAATTCCTCACTCCCAAACGAGAGTAGCGCGCTGTTTGCGTGATCGCTTGTAACGGTGTAAATATTGCATGTATTATTGTTAAAGGTAATGTAATCTTTGCGTTGACCTCCGTAAGTTAGAAGAAGAAGAAGAAGAAGAAGAAGAAGAGGAGGAAGAAGAGGAGGAGGAAGAAGAAGAAGAAGAAGAAGAGGAGGAGGAGGAGGAGGAGGAGAAGAAGAAGAAGAAGAAGAAGAATTCCGACTAGAAAGAGGAGTTCGCCAATCTCTCCCAAACTCTTCACTAGTGTAATGGAGCATATATTCAGAAAAATGAACTGGCATAACATATTCGGACTCAACATAAACGGCAGTTGACTAACAAATATAAGATATATAAGATTTATTCGCTAAAACACCGAAAGCACTACAAACTATGCTGGAACAATTATGTGAGCATGTCACTAAACAAACTGAAGAGACAGTTAATTTCAAACAGACCTCAAACTCCGATAAAAATACATGGAACAGTCCTCACATATGTGAGACAGTATACATACCTAAGACAACAGATTTCCTGCCACGATAAAATGGAAAAAGAAGTACAAAGAAGGATCTCTTTAACCTGGAGAGCATTTAGTGCCCTTGGGTTTATATTGTTAGACCAAACACTAACTAAGAAAATCAGATTGCAGAAGCTCGAAACCGGTGTATTACTATATGGATACCAGACATGGTCACTTAACAGTAAAACAAAAGAACAAAATTAAAACATGCTAAAGAAAAATGCAACGCAAGATTCTGGGAATAACTTTGAAGGACAAAATACCTATAGTATTAATAAATCAGTTATCTCAGTCAACAGACATCGGACAAATAGCTACCAGAAGCAAATGGCAATGGGGCGGACACGTCGCAAGAATGCAGGACAATAGATGAGCCTACAAGATCTCCATGTGAGACGACAGGATAGGAAAAAGGACATAAGGCAGACCCAGAAGAATTTGGATAGACCTCTTCAAGGAACATGCAGGTCCAGATTGGTCAAAAGTAGCAAGAGGAAGAGAAAAATGGAAATATCTCGAGAAGCAACTAGTGCAGTGAGAAATGGAGTAACCAAAGAACAAATCAGTCAGAGTCTTAAACAGCATACGAACAGCTAGCGTGGAATAGCTCACCACGTTAGGAAATAGCGAGCTTTCCCTACTTGTTAGGAGGCCTTGCTCTTAAGGGACACAATAGGCTATCTTTACCTTTATCTGTTGTTAAGCAATTAAGATCTATAAGTATACATAAAATGAAAATTTGATAAATATACGTATATTCTTTGCATTATTTTCCATCATATTCATTATATGTAAATTCTAGCTCTAGTTATGACTATGAAAATCTGTCCGTCTCTTATTGATGAAAGTGATGCGGGGGGAAATCTCAAGTAAGACTCTGCTTTTGCAACCCCTGCCTTCTGCATATTCTCCCTGAATTTCTTCCTCCATATGCCCTTCAAGTAGCACTAGTAATCAGTAATGTTTGGTTCGACCGGGATTCCCATTTTCGCTCACATTTCATTTAACGCATTCTACCGGCGCTAATATATAGCTGTAGGTGCAGGTTAACGAGATTCTGGACATTTGGGGATATTCGTTTCTCTGCGGCATCACAGCTAAATATTCTTGATATAAAAATTGCATTGATAGGAATTGAAAACTTGATGCCAAATTACATTGTGCCTTTTGTTAAAAAATGAATATTCGTTTGAATAGAGTAATCTGTAATCTCCTGTCTGTACAGAAAACGTTTGGAATAGAAAATAAATAGACATGTTGCTTCAGTGAATAGCGAGGCAGTCTCACCAAGGTCACCTATTCACCGTTACCAGATCCTCTTCTCTTAATTGAATGTGCTAACGATATCCACAAACAGTACAGTAGTTTCCAGTTACGTTTCACTTCCGTTTTTTCCGGTAGACGCGTACCGCTAGCGCAGTGACGTGAGAGAGACTGCATTTCTGTGCCGTTCATAGAGAAATAACAGAAATCACGACCAATCACATGAAACATTAAAGTTAAAATCTTCGATAACGACCTTACCAGTACCTATTTATTTTATTTTTAATTTCTGCTAAATATGTACAGTAGGTTATTTAAGTTGCGAACCGGCAAAGCATGGCTGCGTACCGTGAAAAGTCAGGGGTCAAGTCCGTATAATGCATGTGCAAATAGCTACTTGTAATTAGTTTGGTTTTATGTCCAAGTACTATTCAATGCCTCCATGTGTTGTAAGGCGTTTCTCAATAAAATTCCCTACAGTCGTGTTCTAGACAGAGAAGCTGTTCACCAACTTGTTTTAAAAAGTTAGAGAGGATCTCTCAATGATAAGAAACGGGTTCCGAACCGTCGTGTTCTCATGGAAAAAAGTTAGATGAAATACAGAAACTTCTTATGTAAATACGGGCAAAGTGTTGCCGCTAAGGGGCATCATGTTTAGCATAGGTTATCAGTCCAAAATGCAGTGTCATTTTATGCTTTTAGTAAAAATATAATCAAAATTAAAAAAACTAAATTTACGAGTGGTGACACTTAAATTCTATTTCTTCCGACTGAGCCGACTGCATTTCCCCGAAAGCTGGCGCATTTAGGCGGCCCGTAACTGAAATAATCTCTTTGTAGATACACTTTTAGTAAGTTCCGAAGATATTGTGGTGTGTGTGTTAAAGCTGTAACGGCCGGAAATTTTCTTTATTCTGAGCAAACTCTACATTTAATGATAAATTAAAGTATGAATGATTCGTTTGTTAACCAGAAAAATTGGTCTAGGGGGTAGGGTTAACCTAAAGCAAAATTTTTAAAATTGCTCTAGCAGCCCATTGAAGAACTCGCAGTAGTTCGAAATATAGCAGTTTCAAGTGTGACTCTTTCTCTGTGTTTTATCTTTATCTACTTTTATTATTAGTGTTAATTTGTTACATTGTTAATAGTGTTTCTTTATTTTTATATATATATATATATATATATATATATATTTTTAAAGAAGGCATATGCTATTTAAATAAAATAACAAAAATAATTTCTGAAAATCAGACTATTAGAGCGGGTGGTGAAAACCGAAATTTAAAGAGGAGGGTTTAACGTAAGCAAGCATTTAAAAATCGCTCTAGCTGCCGCAATTTTTCTTTCTTCTCAACAAAACTCTGTATGTGTCATAGAAATAAAGCAACACAAATAGTTTCTGAAAATAAGTGCCACATCCTGTGAGTAGTTATTTTTAAAAACAATATTTTAATACAGAAGTAAGGTATAATTAGTACAGGAAGCATTTACAAATTAAAAATTCTTCTGACACAAAATTCTTGATTTATTAACTTCACAGAATTTCCTTGTTTTCACTGCAAGAGCAAATTTTTATCATGCCCTTCCGGGTATATAAGATCGCATTTGTACAGCGGGTAAAGGTCATCGAGAAGTCGCTCCGCAGCCTAGTGTAACCAAAATTTTACTAGGATAGCGAATTCGGATAGCAGCACTGACCGCGTGCCGAGCGTACAGTTATTGCTTCAATTAATCACCAAGACAAAAGCACACACTCCAAAGTTCAAACCTTAGCAACGGTGGGCGGATCACCTGCTTCCAAGAAATGTCAGAAAAGTAGCAATACCATGTTTCTTCTGTGCGGGTCACATCATCCGAGTGCGGAAGAACTTGTCGATAGCCGGTTATAAGGTTTGATGTACTATATCGTTATGCATTTATAAGAGATGACACACTAACGGATCTGCAGGTAAATAAACTGGTTACAATGTTAAGCAAATGTCACACCCGTCCACATGAAATGACTGGAACATAAATGAACTGCAAGAAGAAATAGATAACATTTTGGAAGCATAGAGACAAGATGTAACAGAAAACTTTGTACGCTACAGTAAGTGTCTCTTAGCAAACTATAAACATTTTCAACGTTATCTTTGAAAATGCACTTAATTGTTTTGCTGTGTTCACAATTTTTATATTGCAAAAAATATTGTATTTTAGCTGTGACTGGCATTTAGCAGGTCAGAGTGGCCTGCGCTTGGCAGGAGTCATCCTGCTTGGAAAGTGAAGCCCAAATAAGCGCATGGCATGATATTACACATTTTCAAGCAACGAAGATACAACTTAGGTTTGAAAAGCCCGCTGCAGTCACTTTTATAGACCCGATTCTTGTTCTTATTGAATTTAAGATACATGCGCGTCATCGAGATCTCGGGACACATTGCTAACACGTTTTTGGTGCATTTCTCATTTGAATTCCCTTGGCATTGACCATCTCAGTTGGTTGATTCCGAATTTCGGATTCACTTTTCTACATAGAAACAACACAGAGTTCTAGGTGATGAATTACCTAGGGGAGGAAATGCGTTGCAGTGACCTAGATTCTGTACGCGATATCGATTTCCCTTGCACACTGTAGCAGCTCCATGGCAACGCGTCCTAACCATATGCCGTCCCTGGAAAATAAACACGCCTCTGCATGGAACAGCCCCCACGTGTGCGGTTGTTTCCAAATGTAAGGTACTCGGATATCACTACAACGGTGAGCAGGAATGGGGGATATTGTGACAGACGAAACTCTTTCGCCACTGACGCGGCAATGCTTCACTAAATCAAGAAAGCAAATGCTGAAATACGAAATTGTATGTGCTATTGCTGAATCTTGTTGCAAATAGCGAACTTCACTCAAACTCTCCTTTATTTCGGTTTGGATAAGCACTCCCAGCTCAGGCTTGCACTGTAGATAGTAAAGGTTCATTAAGATGAAATAAACGTGAAAAAGTACCAGAGAAGGAAGGGCACCCTGAAAAAATAACGGAAATACTACTTTGCGCCCCCACCCCCAATAACTACTGTGCTACACCAGGGTTCGAACTTGGATCTGCAAGTTGTTGCAACCCATCGCTTTGACTATCTTATGTTTACGAGGGTAGGTCCGTAAGTTTCCTGTGCTTACCATTTTCTAGGTATAATAAAGACAAAACTATATTTCACTTTTCAATACAGCTACCTTTTATTGCAATACACTTCTCACATGTTTGAATTAATATTTGAATCACCCCTAAAAATAGTCAGAAATCTTGTCTGCAAAATGGGTTTAAACAGCACCCATCACTTCTTCGACACACTTAAATTTCCTTCCTCGAAGGCCCTTCTTGAATTTTGAGAAGAGGAAATAGTCACTGAGAGCTAGATCTGGGCTATAGGGTGCATGGTCGATCTCCTTGAAGCCACCTGTCTTCACAGCTTCCTTTGCAACAAGAGCTGTGTGCACAGGCGCGTTGTCGTGAAGAAGGCGAATACCACAACTCAGCTTTCCTCGTCTTTTCTCTTTGATGGAAGCATGTAGTCTGTACAGTAGGCCAGCATAGTACTCCCCATTTACTACGGTGTTCCTCTCCTTGAAGTCGATGAAGAGTATTCCTTCACAGTCCCAAAAGATTGTGGCCATGATCTTCTTGGTTGACTGAGTGATCTTTGCCTTTAGAGGAGGTGCTTCGCCAGGTTTACGCCATTCCATTGATTCTCTTTTGGACAAGGGATCATAGTTTCATCTGCTGTAACAATGGTTTGCAGAACTTCTCTGTCGTTGTCACGGCAGAGCTCCAAAATGTCTGACAACAGATCACTCGTTGCTGCTTTTGGACTGAGGTAAGAAGTCTAGGCACTAACCTTATTCATGTTGAAATGTTCATCAATAATTCGAAGGACTGTGGTTTTAGAAAGGCTCAAACTTGCCGCTATTTCTGTATCTTTGAACCGCCGGTCTTTCATAATTTCTCCTTCCACAAGAGCGAGCGATGTTTTCAGGAATGAGCACCTCCAAGAGTCCACCTGTACGCTCTTCATTTTCAATGCTTTCTCGACCCATTCGAAAAAGTTTGGTCCATTCTTTTACGGTAGAATATGAGGGGGTGCTTCCCCATATACACCGTCCAATCGCTGTTTAATTTCATTTGGAGTAAGTCCTTCTTTTGTGAAGAACTTAATTACAGCTCGATACTCCATTTTGAACATTTGCACATAGCCTTCTTTATGCAACTATATCTGTACAACTGAACACAGCGGAGCGTAAGTTAAGCTGCAATTATTTACTTAATAGATAAGGTATAACACGAGATAAGGGTTTTGTGAAGCCGATAATCCTTATCTGCGAGGCCGGAAACTTATTGACCTACCCTCATAAGATGACTTTTGCAATGTTTAATGTAATCTGCTCTTTTCATTTCAAGACCTATTTACTTTTATCAACAGTGGCGGGCAAAAAATGCATGACACTTAGCATTTTATTGAAAATATCAAAATCGTATTTATAACACATACTTTTTAAAATTGTGTATAACGTCCGCTTTTACTACTGAGGCACCATAGGCGGTGGACACTGATGATACATGAAAAAACGTGGAAATAACCTCAGTCAGGGAGAATGGTCTTGGCGGGATTTATAGCACATATATGGTTTTATATACAGTAATATGAGGTGATTCGGTGCACAAAAGGCCCAAGACCACTGTGTCTTATAATGTAGTTACTATTATTATTTCGGAGCATGGAAGATTATAGTTTCAATGCTTTAAGTACATAACTCCTGCGTTACAAATTTGCAACACAGATGGCAGCATTGTGTGCTTTGAATGCTTTGTTCTTTTGTTCAGAGCAATAACAAAGCAATTCATTCTTTCAATGATACAAATGGTATTAATATACATATGTGGCATGAAACAGCGAGACCGAATTCCCAGGATGTTGCATCGTGTATAGTGAGGCAGTTTGAAAGTGCACAAAAAGTTGCACAGTAATAATTGCATTTTCATATTCGCGATACAGAACAGGAATTGCAACGTTTGTGTTTCCATATTGGAATCATTGTATGACCGAAACATGAAAGTGGAAATAATAAACCACAAGCTAATGGTTTCAAGTCACAACTTCCTACCTAACGATGTAATTGAAGGGTACAGGGGAAAAACGATCAAAGTCCACTTTTCGTGAAGTTCATACAGGGAAAAACACTCATTAAAAATCAGCATAGAAAATTAGTGTTCAGGGGGAAAACACCTACAATGAGACCATAGCAAGAAAGGGAGCGGACGAGGTTTCATCAATTTTGTTTGACTTTTGTCTCCATATTCGACCGCCACGGGTGGCCGAGGTCGTTAAGTCTCGGATTCGTGAGCGGGAGGTCTGGGTTCGAATACCGCCAGGACCGTCCTTCCTGGCTGAGGTTTTTTCCAGGTTTTCCTCAGTCCTCATAAATGCCGGGAAGGTACCCTAAACTTAGGCCTGGAACGATTCCTTTCATAAAAAATATCCTTTCCCAATATATCATTTCATCTCATGTATCATCAGTGTCCACCGCCTGTGGTGCCTCTGTAGCAAAAACGGGCTTTAAACAACATTCATTCATTCTCCATATTCACCTCATTCGTGCCGTGATTCACAAGTACAAATATTTTAAGTAATAAAAGTGATTTTTCCCATCAGAGGCCACAGTTATATGGAATGTGACAAAGGTACGGCTTTAATAAATTAAAAAAAAAAAAAAAAAAAAAAAACACAGCGAATGTGCACATCAGAAGATGCCGCGTATTAATCTCCCTTCAATATCATTTGAGTGTTTCAATGATATTTTTAAATCGTGGTCCTTATTTCTGAAGGAAACAGAAAGACATGTCCAATGAAGATAAGAGAAATACGAGAAATTGTAGCTGACAAAACCTCTTCTAGAACTATACCAACCAAACAACCTACAATGACTACTGGGAGTCCCATGTTATTGCTGACTGACTGAGCAACCTGCCCCTTCCTATTCAAGTTTAATTTCACTTCCCACGGTAAAATATGATGATCTACAACGTCTGAAGAGATTCTGTTCCGAAAAGACTCAGCTCTATTTGTCAACGTTACCTGTGATAGGTAATGAATAATTTTGATTGAATGATTATTTTCAATACCTTTGCATTAATATTTATATTTTCTTCATTAAATATCTAGTACAACTTGGTACATTACATAATAAAGTTAGTGGACTTAGATTGTTTTTATCTACAAATGTGTACTTTTGATTTTTTATTGTTAATTAACATGAACAAATAACACATGACAGTAATTTTAAAAGAACGGTCCATTAGAAAACTACCTTAAAAATTATTCTAAAATAAAACATTTCTATATACGTAATATGTTTAATTTTCTAGCGTTTTTAACTTCAAATTTTGTTCCTGTAAAAAAGTAAAAAGTGGACTTGTATTGTTTTCCCATTGTACCCTTTAATTGAATTAGTTTGTTGCGAGAAACAATACATTTTCTCTACTGATGCTGGGTAAAGATTCTAAAAACAAGTACAAAGTTTTTTATTATTTTTTTAATAAAGAGGGAAAAATGTTTGTCCAAAGGAGATACTAAACCACGTGGTGGTTAGAAAAAATGCTATTGATGGGAAAATTTGAGGCTGGAAGTAAGATGAATGCATTTTGAGAGAAAAAAAATTATACCAGCAAGTTCGAAGAGAGTTTCAGTTCAAATGATGAATTCCTTCAAACTGATTTCTGTAGACCTCTACAAAATGTGTCATCAGTAAGACAGGAGGCTCTCAACAAAACCAAATTTTGTGACTGCACCCAAAGAAAAAAGGACACGATAGATGGTTCTTGTATTCCTCCTTTTTGTAATTCATATTTCAAAAACTTATCAACATGGTCTTGTTATCGGCTTTTAGGGATGCACTGAAGAATATTGTGCTAATCATTTGGACTTATTGAAAAAATACGGGAGAAAATGCCGGGCTTTATCAAAAAAAGGTCATCTTGCATCGAGAGAATACTTGACCTCAAAAACGTGTCGTCGCATGGCGAAAATCCATGAATTGGGATACATTTTTTTTATTTGGTTTATTTACGGACGCACTTTAACACCTCAGCGTCCGTAAATAAACCAAATAAAAAAAAATGGATACGATCTTCTGCCACATCCGCCTTATTCCCTCGACTTGGCTCCATTTGTTTCCTTAGCTGGGAAAATTTCTTGCCGAAAGTCTTGCACCCTCAGTTGAGGCATGTTCATGTTGGGACAAAGGCTTTGGAACATCATTGGACAAAGTGTATTAGTGTCAAGGAAACTATGTTGAAAAATAAGAATAATTTCAAAAATCTCCGCCTTCATCTTTTACTTCATTCCGAGAAATTGTAAAATGACTCATATTGTATAATAATTTATTAATTTTGCAAAAAAAAAAAAAAAAAAAAAATTCTATGTGACGGGTAATTTTGAACGCAATTTAAATTTCAGGTAAAGTAGAGGTAAATTTTAAGATTTTTTTTACAGTAGCTCTGTGATATTTAAATGTGAATGTTCTAAAATGTATATTGCAGGACTAAATAAAATAGTTTTCCGGTAATTTCAGTGCTGAAACTGAAGATCTTTTATGTGTGTGTGTGTGTGGGGGGGGGGGGGGGGCACACGGGCAACGGACATTGATAATATATGGAATGAAATGATACATTAGGAAAGGATTTATTTTTAAGGAAGGAAACTTTCCAGGCCTAAGTTTAGGGTACCTCCCCGGCATTTGCTATTTATGAGGACTGACAAAAACCTGGAAAAAACCTCAGTCAGGGAGGACTGTCCTGACGGATACCGAACGCCAGACCTCCCGCTCACGAGTTCGCGCCTAAAGACCTCGGCCACCTGTGGCGGTGCAAGTGTGAAGAAAGTGGGTACCGAATTTGAACGTCTTCGTATAAGCTGTGAAGATGCTTCACGTACTGTACGTCCGAAAGCTGCAATTTCAAACATATTACCAAGGATAGTTGATTAAAGCATTGCAGAAAGTGAGGACATCTCAGGTGAATGTTTTTTTTTATTAAAATTTTTATTGCTATCGGTGTTAATTTTCTCAAGAGTTATTGATCGTATTCAGAATGAATGTGACCGTTTTTATCGGTCAATTTATGACTAGAGAGTCAACACAGCAGTGACTCCTCCCTCCCTGAAGATGATCATTACATATTCGTTGACCGCTAATAAATCGTTAAAACATTGAGAGTAACATGATGATTCTCTGCCACCAATGGGAACTTTTGTCATCAGGAAAGCTCCTGAAAATGATAGGGTTGATCTTGGTAGTCAAGTGATAGCCATACTAGCCTCGTATATCTAAGATCGCGGGTCCAAAACCGGGTAGGGTCGATGCATCTTTTAAGGCTTAAAAATTCCAAATATAGGAAAGTAAAGATCTTCGATCACGGCACGAAAAAGAAGCTGGAGCCTGAAAGAAGAGATATCTGAGAAAAATTTATCAGCCGTTTCGGTGGAACGCTGATGACAGAAATGTTATAAAGCGTTCGTAAATAAGCCAAATCAATAAATATATTATAGAGACCGCTGCTGATTGACCACATTTCAAAGAATGAAGCTATAAAGACAGAATTTTGTTCCATCCCCTGTACTGTCCAAATTTAATTCCTATAACTTCCAGTTGTTCCCAGTGCTACCTGCTCCTCGCAACCTTCTCCTTTTATGACGTAACAGGTAGCTTAGTTGGCGATAAGCGAGAAATGTACTTATGAAGAGTATTAAAATTTTGCAAAATGTCTATGCATTGTTGGACAATAATGTCTACAAAAATGTAACTTACGCAGCTGGCAACAATGGACCTTAAGCTATCAAAATATGCACAAGCACAACTTTAAACTTACATAGTCACTGTCGTACAACCTGATGACTTCAGTCCTGTTTCAGTAGCTGGCGAAAAGAGCGGGGACTTGGTAGCTGTTCATGGTGATCAAGTTTTCATTTGATATCATTGCAAGATTCGATCTTTTGAAGAAGAGCGAGAGGCTTTGAAAGAAACCCTCTCTCTGGCCGGCCTCGGGAGTCTGTGAATGAGAGAGTGGAGCAAAATCAACAGTTGAAATGGTAAATATGGAAGTGGGTATCAGTGTTGGCAGCATTGACAGTATACTCCATGAACAATTAAAACTGCGAAAAATCTGTGCAAAATGGGTGCCACATTCCCTAATCAATGAAGAGGAGAAGAGGAGAAAGGAATGTGTAAGGAAACTGCTGAGCATGTTATCACCAGATGATGCTAAACGTTTAACAGACATATGCACTGGTGATGAAAGTTGTTCTTATTACTATACCGCTCCAAATAAAGCTCAGAACTGCGTGTGAGTAAATGAAAATGACTCAGGACCAGTCGTTCTTCGACAAGAATGTTCACTGTTTTCTTCAGCTATGAAGGACCGTTGATATGTCAGAAGGAATGACAATGAATGGAGAATACTATGACACTTATATTTTGAATTCTTTATTTGAAGAGGTGAGGCGGCGACGTCCAAAGTCAGGAACTTCAAAGCTGTTGTTTTTGCACGACAATGCATCTCCTCACAGAACTGCTGTAAATTTGAGGAAACTGGAAGTAGCTAAAGTCCGGTTGCTTGACCATCCACCCCACAGCCCTGACCTTGCACCATGCGATTTCTGGTTGTTTCCTGGTGTGAAATCTTGTATTGCTGCAAAATCTTTTAAACGAGTGCAGGACCTTGCTCAAGCTATAAATTCAGCTCTGTTGACATATCTCAGTCCGAGTACCGTAGTGCTTTTGACAAGTGTTGGCAACGTCTACAACTGTGTGTAGAGAGATGGACAATACATTGAAGGATTGTGAGGGTAAGTTTCCGAAAGCAGTTCTTAGCTTGAACTTTAAGGTGATACTTGCTAAACATTTTGAATTCCCCTTTATTTTATTTTATCTCATTATTAAGCCCGCTAAATTATCATATGATGCATTATGTTATCTATGGAAAGCAGAAATAATATTAACAAGTTTTGCGCGTGTTATTTTCATTCAGTCAATAACATGGTTAGTTTCCTGCGGATTCCCCACGTAGCTGAAGGTTGGTAACAGGCGTCAGAGGAGAGCAACGTCACCATGGAAACCTGGAGGACGTCCGTGTAGACGGTACAGCACGTGCAACTTTACGAAAAAAATAACAAAAGCAGCGCTCTACTGTGCGAGACTCAGAAACCGATGTATATGTTGGAAGTCTTTTATGGATGCTGTATTGATGTTATGATTGTATAGTATCTTTAAACTGAATATTTAACATTTTCAGGAATCCTGACCCGGGAACAGATTAAGGTTGATTCTGTTTATTTATTAATAATTTTTAACAATGCTAATTCCATGTAAAAAGTTGAAATAAAGTTACGGTGATTCATTGAAGTCAAAATTTAATTACATTTTATAGCTAGAAAATATGATGCCCCATAAGTAAACTGTGTATTAAATTGTTGGCGTGCACATTTAAAAATACATATTCAACAGGTAAAGCGCGGCTCAGCAGGCTATTGATTCGAACGCAGCAGTCTCAATTTGTAAGCGAAAAACGGGCAATACAAAATTAGGGTTTTAATTCAGTTTATTTCTCTATGTTTGCAAGAAAAGAAAAATATCGTCTGACACAGCATTTGAGAGCTGTTCGATAAAAAATAATCGTACTTTTTAATTTGACAAAATATTTCTCAAAGTAGTCCCCTTTACATGCAATCAACTTGTCCCAGCTGTTTTCTGCCAGTCTTCAGAAACATGCTGGAAACCATTTTTTGACAGGACTCTCATAATCACCTCCGTAGCCTTCACTTCCGCTTCTAATGATGGAAAATGCCTCCCACGAAGGTGTTCCTTCAATTTGGAGAAAAGGAAAAGGTTACCCATGGCTGAATGTGGGCTATATAGAGGATGAGCGGCACACTTCACATTGATTTTTGTAACATTTACGTGACTATGCAGTGTCGTGGTTATTGGAGGGAAATGTACCTTTGCAGAATTTGCAGGACATCTTAGCAGTTTGTTCATTTACAGTACATGCTGGAAAACCTTCCTTGAATATATCCCTGTGGAGCTGGGAAGATCCTTTGGGTCTTTCACGGAAGGCTGTTTTTGTTGTGGATGCGAAAACTGTTTTTATGTCCTTTCTCAAATCTGGAGCAATACGTAGCGTCCCGTCTTCTATAAATGTCAAAAATGCTTTAATTTTGTCTTTATGGTCTGGTAAAGATGTCGTGATTTTACAAGGTTTCAAGGCTTGATCGATTTCTTTCTTGAGGGAGCCATTTGCTTGCAAGGGATCTATCCAACTTATAAAAAAGGAAATAGAAATATTTTGAATAATTACAGAGTCATCAGCCTTCTTTAAACAGTATATAAAAATAATATCTAGAAGATCAAATTACTGCTACAGAAAGAACAACGTGGTTTTGGAAAAGGGCGATCTTGTATAGCTTATTTACGGTGAAACAATTGATACAGAAGAGAAGGAAATTTAACCCACCGACCTTACTATTATATTCAGAATATGAAAAAGATTTTGATAGAGTTCTACAAAATAAACTATGGATTGTAATGCAAGAGAAACAATAGCCGTTTCATCTGATCAAGGTAATTCAAAGTCTATATAAAAGTACAAAAGTTAAGATTGACAATTGCGTTAAAATTGGAAACAAAACAGAAGAAATAAACTAAGGCGTCAAATGGGGATGCCTTATGCATTCGCCCATATATATATATATATATATATATATATATATATATATATATATATATCACTTAAAGGGTGAAAAAAAAAACTTTTCTACTGCTGCTATTTAAACTAATTTATATAAGGCGAAAAAAAAGTTATTTCCTCACGATCAGGTTACTTTTGAAGAAACGGAAGATGAGTTATAGGGAAGTGTTAATCATCTGAAAGATGTCATGAAGACATGTAATTTAAAGATTTCAACAACCAAGACAAAGGCAATGGCTTTTAGAGGGAATAATAATGTAAGATAGTTGTTAATGAAGAAACAATAAAAAAGGTCTCTAGTTTAAATTATCTAGGTTTTAATATATCATACAGTAAAACTTAAGATCTGAACATAAAACTAAATAAATTAAGACAAATGAATGGAATAATAAGGAGAACATTAAAGAACAAGACGCCAAAAGCAACACAAATGAAATTCTACAAAGTAATAACAATGCCAACGACAGCAAATGGAAGTGAAAACTGGACTATGAATAGGACAGGAATAGACAGGAATAAAAATAATTATTATATCAGCATATATTAAGGATGAAAGAGGAACCGATACCGACAATTTTACCAAATTATAAACCTAAGGATATCGCCCGAGAACAAGAAGCAGTGATACGTTTAATTTTGGTCAGAACAGGTCGACAGGCCTATACCTTATGGGAGGAGGAGGAGGAGGAGGAGGAGAAGAAGAAGAAGAAGAGGAGGAGGAGGAGGAGAAGAAGAGGAGGAGGAGGAGGAGGAGGAGGAGGAGGAAGAAAATAGGAAGAGGAAGAAGAAGAGTTCTTTCCACTGGTTTAAAAGCATAACATTTTACAGAAGCTCCTTTTTTCGACATGATTTCAATATATGACCTTATACCACCTAGGCACATGGGAATTGATTTAAGATAAGTACTTAATGTGTATATAGAATGAATATCTTACATAACATGGCAAACCTGAACATGCAACTGTTTCTTTTCGTTATGAAATCACGCACGTTCATTTCTCTCTTTACAAGGTCGCTAGGCACAAGGGTGAAACCCGCAACATAGTCCCCCTCTTTCTTATTTTTAGACACAATTTAATTAGATTGATATTGATTTTGGACTCGTTTTCAATTTGTAATGGCTTTTTTTTTTTTTGACCCGCCCCCTTCCTATTTTAGTACAACGACTGAAAAAAAGATTGGCTTAACAAGTATACCACAAATATAACTAACCGTGTCCTTAACAGAGTTAAGGGTTGGTAGACCGGTCTTGTGGCAGCAGCTGCCGCGCTAGGTCAGCATTACAAGGTGCGTGACAGTTTACTGTCTCTCCATTATCATGCGCATGAAATGAACAAGGAAGAATGAATGAATGAATGGTGTTTAACGCCCGTTTTTGCTACAGAGGCACCACAGGCGATGGACACTGATGATACATGAGATGAAATGATATATTGGGAAAGGATTTTATGGAAGGAATCGTTCCAGGCCTAAGTTTAGGGTACCTCCCCGGCATTTGCCATTTATGAGGACTGAGGAAAACCTGGAAAAAACCTCAGTCAGGAAGGACGGTCCTGGCGGTATTCGAACCCAGACCACCCGCTCACGAGTCCGAGACTTAACGATCTCGGCCACTGAACAAGGAAGAGAAACAGGAATTTGGCACATGACAATTAATGAGTCCATACACAGACGGCTAATGTGTACTAATACCTCCAAAGGTGGACGAGGTCGTTAAGGAGCGGGAAGTCTGGGGTTCGATTCTCATCAGGATGGTCCTCCCTGACAGGTTTTTTTCCAGATTTTCCTTAGTCCTCATAAATGGCAAATGCCGGGGAGTTACCCCAAACACTTTTCAGTTTATCACTTCATCTCATGTATCATCAGTGTCCCCGCCTGAGATGCCTGAAGAGTTAAAACGGTTGTTCATTAGTACACAATTAAAAATAATTGTGTACTAATGAACACTGTTTCATGGAATTTCAAGAAAAAGATGTTGCATTAAATAAGTAGAAAGCCGAAATTTGTTTATACATAACGAATTTTACTTTAAAATATAGATTTTTATATAAAAAGAATGACTGGGTATTATTTATTTATTTATTTTTCCATAATTTGTTGCTACTCTTAAAGTTTTTATACTTACAAGTTGCTGATATAATTGAGTAATTGTATGGAACAATACACTTTTTTCTTCATAAATTGCAATTAAACTAACATTTATTTATACAGCGCGATCAGTGATGCTTTCCCCCACGGCGTGGGGTATATCCTATGAGCGAGCTCCCATTCGTTTGCCGCTGCGCGCCGTGGAGAGGACAACAAGCCTGCTTGCTTACTTATTAACCTTGCTGACTGTCGAAGTTGTAGTGCAGCTGTTTCCGGGTGTGTGTTGTGTTGTTCGTTTCTTAATTTGACCCAGAATATAAAGTGTGTTATATCTCGTGTGTTTGCAATGGTACAGCGGTCTTTATTTATGATTCATATGTTTAACTCAGTAGTGAAAGAATCATAGGACCAATTATTTTGAGCATACAGTTGATTCTGTTACTTAAGTGAATACCTTATTGAACACTTTTTTTTCCAGAGAACTAACCGACAGATAGCGTGATCGTTCATTTTTTCAACAGAACTCTACCTCTGTCTCACACTGCGAATAATCCCATGAGAGCAATTGACAAAGTGTTTCCATAAGACAAAGTTATTAGTAGGGAATCGTGGCCCTCTCGGTCTCCCAATTTAACAGTCTGCCATTATCTCTGAAGCAAATTAAACTTTTCATGCACAAGACGAGCCCGCGCACCATACAAGAACTCAAAGATAATATTCGTCAGGGAATTGTCCGGATTTCTCAAAGTGAATAAAAACGAATAACTTCCTAAAGAAATGCCAAAAATGTGTAGAGAATGAAGGTGGGTAGTTTCATCGCTTCATTTAATAATTTGTGAAGTAATGAGCCTTTTAATTTGGTTTGTGTATTGTTGTATGGTTGGCTCGTTTTATTGTTCTGCCCTCCGCTAATCACCGAGACCCTGCTGACCGGCTAACGAGCCGTTGCCTCGCCCGTAGACAAAACACTCCGGGGGAAATCAAAACTGATTGCACGGTAAAAATTATAGAATATGCAGATTGGTAGTCCCCAATATTTTCCACTTGATCCTGATGTCTTTTTATTTATCTTTTTACTGAATAATTAGCACAAAATATTTTCTCCATAAAAGAAATATTTACAATTTATGTTTAGCTTAGTGATGCATTACACAATTTTCAAAACAATGCAAAAATTAGTCAGAATTGTACTGTTTCAAAATATGTGTTAAAATAAACAAGAAAATTAATTCAGATGACATCAAAATATGAAAATATAACTAGATAATGAAAATCATAATTTTGGTTCTCTTTAATTAAAATACCACGATATATACATTATTGGTAGGGAGAAGGAGTTTGAATAGGAACATGATTATTTTCATAATTAATAATTATTTTATATCATACATTTTTTTCCCACCTTATGTGACGCAAAGTTTTAGGAGGGCTGCATTTGTACAACACAATTTGTATGTTTTTAATGCAGGCTTTGGTGAACTTCTGAACTGACAAACTTGATTGTTTGTGCATAACTTTCTAGTACGTTGAGGCACTTTTTCCATCATATCACAAGCCCCTGATATCTAGCAGCATAAAATTCTTCGAATTTGTGTTGGAAGCAGCAGAAAGATGATGTTTAAGGGGGCCGAATGAATGGAAGTCGCTTGAAGCAAGTCCGGGGCTATACGGAGGATGCTCGCGGACCTCGCAATTGAAATTTCGCAGCATTTCATTTGTCTTATTGGCAGTATGAGGATGCGCGTTATCATGCAAAAGCAACACAACTTTGGTGAAGAGTCGTGATCGCTTTAGTTGGCCTTACGAATTTTGCTGAAGATTTTACAGCAACGGTTGGCATTTACAGTCTGTCCTCGAGACGTAAGCATCACTTTCCCGGCGTTTGGTATCTCTTTAAACCCCCTTGTAGCCGACATAGGTTTTTACCACTGACGCACGCTTTGACTGTGACTCAATGTTGAACCCAACACTTATCACCTGTTACAATTTTGGCTAGCATATCGTGTCATTCATCGTGATAGCTTGAGATGCTGTAATACCAGACCTATTCTTAGCACTTTGTGTTGTTGGGTCAACATGCGCTGCACCCATCGTGTGAAAGTGTAACTTTCCATGCATTATGTTGTATGCCTTGCCCTGTGAACAATAGCAGCGGCTGTAGTTACCCTTCCGTCTGCTTGGATTAAGTCTTCAACTCGTTGCAAATTCATGTGGTAATCTCCTTTGGCCGAGCGATACGCGTCCGCCCTTCAGAGAACTCGTGCACCCAAATGTAAACATGGCGCTGCCATCTTGCAACTTGTAGTACCCCACATCAATTTGTAATTTACTTTAACAGTTATCACAGTATTTAAGGGAATACAAGACTCATATGTATGCTAGCGAATTTTGTTTTGAAAAGCTGCACGTTTTTGTTTGCAGGCGGATCTACTGGGGCAGAGACTTCATGACTACACCTGTCCGGAAGATCGCACCGTGCTGGACGAGAAGCTCACCCCTGACCCTGATCCTGGTGCTCCTAGCGATCTGGATTCCTCAGGTAAATTTTCACGGTGTTGATTGCTGAAGAAAAATGTTTCTAGTGTTTCATTAAAATTGCCAAGGACTCTACCGAAATGCCTATTTACATTTAATGTTAAATGTCTGTACATGTTCGGATCACTAGATAAATTTAGTGATATTAAGCCATAAACTGATACATCATTTAAAACAACCCCTTGCTACTAAAGCAATAGCAGCAAGAGCGGATGCAACACAGGCTTGTATAGGTCTAAATGCGGGTTAATGAGTTGCAGACAGTGTCATATGACGCAGACATTATGATAGCTTAGTGTACAAGAGTTTCCAGGGGTACATAAATTAAAACACCGGCAATTGGGTGTACAGTGGGTCATATCTCCGTGGGCGAGGACAGCAGCAGTTCAGGAGAGACAACCAGCTCCTCTTCCGGAGGTTCACAGAGCTCACCCTCGCCTCAGCAACAGTTGACGGTCTGTTCCTCGTCACCGTCCTCGTCGTCTAGTTCCGGCATTACCTTGGATCGTCAGCGCAGATCGTTCTTCCTGCGGCTCCGTCAGAGGGCCGTATCTCGGAGCGAGATCACGCAGTACGAGCTGGTTCACATACTGGGAGATCTCCGAGTGCCTCGCAGACCTGCTCCTGGCTCAAACGCCACCCCTTCCGGCCGCCACTCCAACCGCAGCAATCGGCAGCAGCGAGGTGAGTGCTATTTGTTAATGTGCATTAGTGTGTTATGAACAAAGCCAAGTGGCGCTCATGAAGTAAAGTGTTTTATACGATGATGCTATAAATACTCTCTGGATATAATAAATTATACATTTGGTTCCATCCTCAGTCGACAAAATAACCTTACAGCAACTCAGAAAAACTTATCTCAATAAGGAAGTGCGGGAAGTCGCAAAGAGTCGGTTCTGGTGGTGTAGCGGTAACCGTACTTGCCTCCTAAACCCAAGATCGTGGGTTTAATTCCGGGATCGATGGATTTTTTCGGGCGTAAAAATCCTAAGTATGGCTTCCTTCAGGAGGGAAGTAAAGCCGTGAGTTCCTTATTGTAGATTTACGGCACGATAAAGAACCTCAAGCCTGAAAGAAGAGGCCTGTGAGCAAAATTTATCGGCCGTTTCACGCCCTGAATAGAATGGGGTGCTGATGACCTGAGATGTTAAAGAGCGTCCGTAAATAAATAATAAAAAGCAAGGTCGCAGGGTAAGGTGAAACATCCTCTGTGTGTGTATGTGTGTGTGTGTGTGTGTTTGTTTTTTTTTTTTTTTTTGTACAGTAAGTCTCAACTAACTCTGCGATCTCAAACATTTTCGAAATGAAACAAGATATGAAAAATCATTTGGCGCACAATGTACCCATTTCAAGGGGTTACACGATGCGAGGGTATGCACAATCTGGAAAATTAAAAATGTATCGCTATGAACTTTAAGTTACGTTTTTTTAAATGGAACATCTTTATAGCTAATTGAAAAATTGAGATTCAATTAGTGATTTCACTGCTCTAAACCGCATACCATCCGAAATAGGTACCTAAACTTTAAACGGGTGGCAAAGACTTTAGTTCTGTACACAGAGCAGGTTGCTTGTCTCTGTACTAAAATCGTGCAGTAATCAAACCATTATCAGTTCAGCACACTCAGTGTACTTGTGTTTCCTGATCTGGTGGCTGTACTGCTGTCAGTGTCAAACAGGGAAATAGCAAGTACTGTAACGCATTTTGCGGTTTCTGTTCTCAGCAAATACCCGTATTGATATTTGGAACCCTGTGTTGTTCTCTTATTTCGTCTAGTAGACATGCCGGTCTTCAGTAATGATGAAAAACTAGACATTGTTTTAATTCATGACGAATGTCACCGAAATGCAACCACTGCTGTGACATGGCACGCTGAACGCTACCCAGATCGAGCTACGGTGTCTTTCACCTCGCACCATTGCCAACATTGCACAAGTCTCTAAGAAACAGAATGCTGGACTCCCAGGAAGAATTAACTCAGATACGCACCAAGTAACATGTGGATTCGGGTACTACCAGGCCCTGGGTCCAAAGGGCGTAGCGCACGCACTACATCAGAGAGGTCTGTGTGCCCTGTGGTTTTTTGCATTAGGACGGCACCTTGTTTCCTAAACCGGCCCGCCATTCGGCTGCAGGCGATTACGTCGCCCAAGCGCACCGAGTGAACTGCAGCTTCAAAAGCCGAGCGCACCCAGCTACCAAAGTTTCTGATAGGTCGTACTAGCATAGACCTACTCCTTTATAGGGGTGAGTGACCCCAGCATTAAGGAAGCCACCACTGCCTCACAAAGACGGAGATTCCAGCGCACCGGCCCCCAGGGTACACGCCTTAGACACTCCCCTGGGACACTCCGCTCTTGCGAGTACTCAATTACCTGTGAGTTCCGGGAACCACTGCCACGCCGAGTCCAACCCAATCCGGACAACTCCCTTTCGGGAGAGGCTCGTCTCAAGTCCGGCCCGGCTCCCTCTAGTACGTCAGAGGTACCGCGGGCGCTCAGAGTCCGCAGAGCCCGCGACTGGAGCATCTGAAGAGCAACGACCGAAGCCGTGCCCCCCCCCCCCTTACGGGAAGCACCAAGTAACAACGGAAACGAAATCGCTGTTCTGTTTGCTGCAGCTAACAATCCCCAGGTGAAGTGTACGACGGTTCTGGAATAAGCCGCTGCAATGTGTGGAGAATTTTCAAAGGCATAAGTTTCATCCGCATATGTCAATACACCAAGAGCTGCACGGGAATGACTTTGAGGCCGCATTGCATTCCTAAGTAACATTTTGTTTACGGTTGAAGCTTCTTTCACAAGTCATGGTAATGTGAATTCGAAGCATGCACTACTGGCTTCGCAAAGTTGCTCATCAACGACAGTGAAGTCTGAATGTTTGGTGCGGTGTCATTGGCAACAGCATTGAAGGTCCCTATTTGTATCAGGGAACATTAAACGCGCAGCGATATGTATCATTTTTGCAAGACACTTGTCCTTCTTAAGGAGGACGTTGGAATGAAAACGCGTCTATCAACGTGGTTCCAGTCTGATGGGTGTCCCGCACACTTCGCATAGAAGAAATGGATGCAAAGTTTCCAAATCGGTGAATAGAGCAGGGTGGTCTATGAGATGGCCAGTTCCGTCTCTCAAATTGACGCCATTAGACTACTTTCTCAGGGGCGCAGTGAAAGATAAAGAGTGTATCAGGAACGCCCGACAACAAAACAGGTGATTACTGCGGCGTATGCTGCAATATTTGTAAAAACACTACAATCTGTGCACCGCTTGTTTGTTCACTATCCACGCAAGTGTATTGATAAAAGGTGGTCATTTTGAACATCTGCTGAAGTAACACAATTTATTAAACAAGACGTTAGTGATCATTTGTGAGTGCGTTTTCTGTGCTGGATATACTTTACAAACATGAAGTTTCTTTGAACCATAGGCCACTAGTAATTTTATTTAGGAAAGTAAAACCAATTCTGTTGTCACTAATTGTATCTCTAATTTTAATTTCACTAGAAAACACGTACATGTTCCATTTAAAAAACAATATATAACTTTGAGCTTAAGCGATATTTTTTTAATTTTCTAAATTGTGCATACTCTCCCATTGTGCGAGCCCCTGACACGGATACATTCGTGCGCAACTAAATTTTTTACATCCTGTTTCATTTAGAAAATATTTAAGGTTGCAGAGTTAGGTGAGACACCCTGTATGCACGAGGTATAAGTTATAAGTCATGACAACTATTAATTTTTTCTCACGAACAAGGAACAACACGAAACATCTAAGATATACAATTGAAAGTGTATACAATATATTTTCGAATGAAGCCACCAGATGGTATATGTGAGCAGATCTTCGTGTCTCAGCACGCTCCGATGTTCAATTGGTGAGCGACAATGGTAAGGAATGGAGATCACGACAACAATGCCATACAGAGCTACGGGAAACGCTGGGTGCGCGTGCCCTGCCCAATCGAACAGTGGCGAGGTGGACAGAGGCCTTCAGAAGGGGCAGAATGTTGACTGCCTATCTACCGCGCAGTGGGCGTTCTGTGTCCGCGGAGGTAATGGTGGTGATACCGTGTTTTTGCGATTGTAGACACTGAACACTTTTGGAATTAGAAGAGCAAAAAGGAATTCCGGCATAAACAATGCATCGCATTTTATGGGAGGATTAACAATCTGTGTAAGTAATTGTGTAGTTTTTGCTCGTGTCTTAATAAACCAATGTTGTCCGGTTACGTGTGTTTTGCTTCTTCCCCATGAAAAAGCCTTTCGTTGGTGGCACACTCGGCAGTAAAAACCCATATAAGAGCCTTCATTTGGACGCGTGGCCGGCTTAACGGGGATTTGCCTGCCCTGTTTTAACCACTTGTATTCTCCCCTCCACTTTCCCGCCTCTCCGTGTGCTGACGCGAAGTCTTTGGACTGTACAGAAGTTGAACGTTGTGAGACCACGTGTTTCAGTGTTATAATGTGTTAGTGATGTTATAATGCCATATACTTTAGCACACATAATCTTCATGCATGATTCCTATGTGAAAACAAACGAGAATGAGACGGTGATTTATAGACAGACTCCCTGCTGTTCGTAATCTCGTGAATAGATTTAGGAAAACGTGATCTGTTCTTGATCAGAAACCGAAAGTAAAACGTGTTTTTACAGAGAAAAAAAAACTCTTATGGTATCGGAGAAAAGTTAGAAGTAAAACCAAAGCAATCTCTGTGAAAGCTTGCACAGCAATCAGGAATATCACAAACCTAGCTTAGAGTGCCACTAAAACTTTTAAAAATGTAACTCTATAAGATAACTGTAGTTCAAGAATTTTCATCCACGCGATAATGTGAGTGGAGTTCTGCAAGTGGGTGTTAAATATTGTTAATGTTTGCTTGACCGGTGTATTCTTTATTTCTTTGTTTTTTTAACAGACGAAGCATTGTTTTATTTACATGGCCATTAGCGACACAAAACAATGGGTACTGTATGGCAGAAAACACCCATCTTGTATAGGAAATGCCATTGTACGAACCAAAACATTGGTGTTTAGTGTGCAGTAAAAATCTGTACGCTTGAATTTAAGGGGCTATGAATATTCGACTCCGCCGGCAGAGAGCGTGCTTCCTGATGCCAAGCAAATACTCGTTAAGCCGGCCACGCTTCTAAACGAAGGCTTTGTACTTTCAATCGTATATCTTAAATTTTTCGTGTTTTCCGTTGTTCGCGAGAAAAAAAAATACGTAATTGTCATCAGTTAGGACATATCCCTCATATATTATTTTTTTATATTTTTTTTAATAACAAATGCGATTTTCGCCTTTAGCCAACAAGATTCAGTCCACACTGCTGGAGTTTCATTAGAAGCAATTCATGAGTGCTCCAGGAGAGATGTGCGAAAATAATGCCTGCTTCTCCCTATCCCCCAACGTGATCCCTTCTGATTTCTGTGTTTGGAGAACTTCAAAAGACAAGAGTGCCTGGAATGAATCCTGGCACCCTAAATAAATTCCCTTCGCTGGTTGCTATCCAATCCTCGAAGGGAAAGACAGTAATTTCTTAAGTGAGCAGCAAAAGCGGTTAGGTGCGGTAAGTACATACAGTGAATCAACGAAATGTGTTTATCTAATGTATCAGGTTATTATAAAGGAAAATTCCTAATCTTCTGTCGTCATTAATAATTTTGGTTCCACATAAATAGCGTTTATTTTAGAGGAATTATGTTACGCATGTATAAACAATTTTGGTTCAGAATACTGATAGAGTGCCTCCTTGGTCTAGTGGCAGCGTTTGCTGAGGGAGGTCCTGCGTTTGAATCCCGGTCAGGTCAAATTGTGTAAGGTTTTTTCGGAGTTTTTCCTAACCATGAGAGGGTGAATGTCGTATAGATTTAAGGAACCGTGTACTCCGAGCTTATTTGTGCTTCATTATTTATTTAATTTAATTCACCCCTACAGACTACACCTGTAGTATTCAGTGCACAACCTCTAATCGCGTCTAGACGTCACGAGGAGAACAATGCAGTCTTCGAGCTGTTATAGGAAAAACCAAGCTCTTTATACGAGTGTCGCCCAACATGATTTTTCTTCACCAATTGTTTATTCCCCGCAATGAGAATTACTCGCATGAAAGAATAATGCTTTATACCCTATTTTCCCACATAATCTCGTTCAAGTTCTATGGCCCTCCTCCAGCGAGACACAAGGGCGTGTATGCCCTGTCGGTACCAATCCTTGTTCTCTCACGAAGCCATTTCTTCACTGCGCGAATCACCTCCGTCGTCTTCAAAATATCTTCCACGAATGCCATCCTTTAATGGATCAAACAAGTGGAAGTCCGAGGGAGCTAGGTGAGGACTATGGTGAATGGGGTCCCTGTTGCGTGATGTGTTCAGAAGTCCTCTATTTTGTATGAGGCCGAGCGTTGTCGTGGTGAATCAAAACATCTCCTGGGTTGTTAAGGCGCCGACGTCGCTGAAAGCGTTTGTTGAGTTTGGTTAATGTGTTGACGTATGCTTCTGAATTAATGTTACTGCCTCTTGGCATCACATCAGTGAGAATCACACCCTCACAGTGATCATGACCTTACCGGCGGAAGCAGTTGCTTTGTGGAGAGAGAGGATGACGCCATTCCATCGACTGTCGTTTTGTTTCTGGCTGAAAATGGTGAACCCAAGTTTCATTACCTGCTATAATCCGGAACAAGGTCTCCCCAAAACGTTGCGACAACTCAAAAGAAATGTTTCTTCTGTGAGCTTTGTGTAAGACGGCGCGGAACCATCCTGCACATACTTTTGAGTAATGCATTGCGCGAATAATTGCATCCACACTTCCTTTACTGATTGACAGCTTCAGTGTCAACTGTCAACCTTTGCGAATGACGCTGCAACATGTCAGGTGTGACAGCCGCCCGCAACAACCGCCTTCTGATGGCATCACCTTCTGTGCCCAGCGACCAACTGGACTTGTGTCGACTGCAGATGGGACTTCACACAAACGTTTGTGAATATTCTCCACAGCTGCTTTCTCGCAGTGACGACACGCTGTTTGTAACGTACATCAGTTGCAGATGCCATGCTATCAGTCTGTGCGCGCACTCAGGAAATTCATACCTAGCGTTTGGCATTTGCAACATTGTTGTCAGCTGAAAAAAAAAGGTGGCACATTACTTTCAGGGTGACGCTCATGGGTCTCTCTCTCTCTCTCTCTCTCTCTCTCTCTCTCAATGGCGTTTAACGCCCGTTTTACTAATGAGGCATCACAGGCGGTGAAGGACATTGATGATACATGAGATATTGGGACAGCATTTACTTACACACACACACTGAGGTAGAGAGAGAGAGAGAGAGAGAGAGAGAGAGAGAGAGAGAGAGAGAGAGAGAGAGAGAGAGCGTTCCATGCCCTAGGTTTACAAGTTTCCGGCTTAACCATTTTCTCGGTATGATAAAGACAAAAACTATATTTCACTTTTCAATTACACCTCTCACATCTTTGAATTAACATTTCAATACACCTCCAAAAAATAATCAGAAATCTTGTCTACAAAATGGGCATAAACAGCATTCATCACACATTTAAATTTCCTTCCTCGAAGGTCCATCTTGAGTTTTGAGAAGAGGAAATAGTCCCTAGGAGCTATATATGGGCTGTAGGGTGGATGGTCGATCTCCTTCAAGCCACATTTCTTCACAGCTTCCTTTGCAACAAGAGCTGCGTGCACAGGCGCGTTGTCGAAGGCGCACACCACCACTCAGCTTTCCTCGCCTTTTCTCTTCGATGGAAGTACGTAGTCTGTGCAGTAGGCCAGCATAGTACTCCCCATTTACTGTGGTGTTCCTCTTCTTGAAGTCAATGAAGAGCATTCCTTCACAGTTCCAAAAGATTGTGGCCATGATCTTCTTGGTTGACTGAGTGACCTCGGCGATGCTTCGCCAGGTTTACTCCACTCACTCCATTGATTCTCTTTTGGACAAGGAATCGTAAGTAGAGGATCATTTTTCATCTTCTGTAACAATGGTTTGCAGAACTCTCGTTGCCACGGCAGAGCTCCAAAAATGCCTGACAACAGATGACACGTTGCTGCTTTTGGACTGAGGATAGTAGTCTAGGCACGAACCTTATTCGTTTTAAATGTTCATGAATAAATGGAAGGACTGTCGTTTTAGAAAGACCCAACCTTACTGCTGATATTTCTTTAACTTTGAGCCGCCGGTCTTTCACAAGAGCGATGTTTTCAGGAATGAGCACCTCCAAGGGTCCACCTGCACGCTCTTCGTCTTCAATACTTTTGCACTCATTCGAAAAAGTTTGGCCCATTCTTTTACGGTAGAATATGAAGGGGGGTGCTTCCCCATGTACACCGTCCAATCGCTGTTTAATTTCATTTGAAGTAAGTCCTTCTTTTGTGAAGAACTTGATAACAGCTCGAAACTCCATTTTGAACATGTCACAATCTTCTAAACATAGCTTTCTTTATGCAACTATATCTGAACAACTAAAAACAATGGAGCGGTAGTTACAGCTGACATTATTTGTTTAACAGATAAGCTATGACACCAGATAAGGCTTTTGTGAAGGCGATAATCGTTATCTGCGATGTCGGAAACTTATGGACCTACCCTCGTAGGTTACCTCCCCGGCATTTGCCTTTTATGAGGACCGAGAAAACCTGGGGGGGGGGGACCTCAGTCAGGGAAGACGGTCCTGGTGGGAATCGAAACCCAGATCTCATGCTCACGAGTCCGCGCCATAACGACCTCGGCGACCCGTGGCGATTATAGGCCTCCTGTTACATTGCATAGACCTCAGCTGAAGATTTGTCGTGACGATAGTAAAATTCCAGACCAGCAGACTTCCATTTTACTGTAGGCGGAACTGAACATGTCTCAAGTAGCATATCTCTCACGGACGGAAACCGTAAATGACAAAAATGAAACTAATATCACGTGCTTACGCATTAAGCTGACACAATATTGTAAAGTTTAATTTTAGGACGAGAAATTATGCCTGTAAAAATTATGATCTCTCTTTATTGAACAGCCGTCATATCTTTAACACTTTTAATTGACGTATCACAGTAGTCCCGTAAGTAAATTTTTGTAAACTTGATTTGTTAGATTCGTTGTCATACTGCTCCAAAAACTGCCTTATTGTAGGATTTTCTATGTTCCATAAAGAGATTTCCGCATCCAAAGAGCTTTACATAAGTCAAATGCAAACGGTGATTGTCGACTTGGTGTTGCAATTATTACGGTATGAATAAAAGAAGTCTTCCCGTAGCCTTGGAAAGTACATTTTTGATTTGTTTATGCTAATGATAAACACTTACTTTGCCTTCAGGTGGAATCTAAATGAATTGCCGTAACTAAGGAATTTATTGCTTAAAGGGTGGCATGTTAGCTACTTTATAGAAGATGCTGTAGCTGCAGCAATGAGGACGAAGCGTGGTACCAGTGCTTTCAACCTTGATCAAGAAACACGACATGTATAGGGTGATTCTAAAGTCTTTCCCTGGTTTCAGAGGTCGATAGAACAGTAACAATGACAGACACGGCGGAAACGCTTATGTCAGTGGATAGAGTATCTCATCAAGTTTCACACATACCTTACAGGTGTTCCATATGTCCTCAGTTGGTACATGGCAGTCATCAAGCTCTTGCCAGAAACGTACTAACCTCTGACGGTTGATGCCAGTGTGGTCCTCTCTCGCAGCTGTGCTAAATCATGTGGCAAAGGCGGCATGAGCCGAATAAGAAAAGAATTACATGTGGTTAGATCAGGTTACCGTGGAGGTCACAGAAATAGAGTTGAATCATCTCTAGCACCACGTCCAATCCAACATCCAGGAATTTCAGCATCGAGGTACTCTAGGATGTCTTTATGAAAAATGTGGTGGAGCCCCATCGTGCTGGCAAAGTCCTGGCTATCTACATGTAAGTTTGACATTAGCCAGTATTGAAGCATTTCCAACGGTTTTCTCCGAAAAGAAAAATGGGCTGTACACTTTTGACTCGCCCGGTTGCAGATCATTCCAAACTTTTACATTTAAAGTAAAAAGAAACAATCAGTGACATTACGAGTGAGACACTTCAACAAAAAAATGTTTCCCATTATCTGCCAAAACATCTTAACTAACCACAGAATGTGGTTCTTAAAATAAATGCCGTCTCTGTAATTTGTACTTATTAAAATGGTAACGATACCACAGTGGGCATATAGAAGATAAATAATTTTTGGAAAGGAGGAATAAGATTTGAAAATTTTGGCTAATATTCGAACAACTGATCTTCAGCCCTCCGTGCTAACGTTCCAACCAATTGAACTGCCGTGTCTTTCAAGGACGAAACCACGAATCCCTCTCATCTGATTCTACTGGGTGAGCAATGTTTGACGCAACCGCCGGTTCATTTGACCTTGTGGATGCTTCACTGTTTATGTTATGCATGAAGGCAACAGTTCTTCACTTCTGCGACACCTTAATTTTTTCCATCAGAGCCATGCAGGTTACATGTAGACTTCTGGAAAGACTACTGTATTTCACATCTCTGCTGTCCACGCTACATGCTTCTGTCTTATTGTTTTAGTCAGCAAAGGTTTCTTTATGTGTCAACAGGCAGGAAGTCCTTCAAGGAGTCAACTTCTGATAGTTCTCCTGGTCACTGAGACGTCACACACTGTCGCTTCACTTCTGAGGATAATAACCAGCGATCACTGAGACAAATTCTTTTTAGTTATCCTGTCCTGTTTTGGAGTAGATGTCCTTTTCCTGCCTCTTCTTTTCACCCGGTCATTTCTCTTCTCCCTGCATTTCTTTAGTACTCTTGAAATAGTAGGCTGATGAAAACCTGTTTCTGAATGTCTCTAGTGCTTAGACCACTAGAGGAATAGGAAAGTATAGCACTTTTCTTCCTCTGCATGAATTCCTCTCTTTTGCCCATCTTTAACCGCTATGAAATAAAAATGAATCTATCTTGTATTTCTGTTATGAAAACTGAGAAAATAACAACAAACAGCGTTAGTAATGTTAGTAAAATGCATTTGGAAGTCCAACAACGGAGACAAGAATACGGAAGCAACAAAGAGTAACAATGGATACATGCTTTAAATGAATCATTGTTAAAGATTAATAAATTCTTCTAGTACTGTATTTACATTTTCGTATTCTTCTGCACAAAAACTAGTACTGCGTTGCAAATTCAACCCCAATAACTGGAATATTCTTAAGTCATACTGAAAGTTTACGCAGTGTAGGCGGCGGGAAGTTATTGGTTTGATGTAGTGTTTCGCATTATTGTTGCAATTACCAAGGGGGTGGTTTCTAGAGTTCAGACGCCTAATAGTATTCTCGCTACGTGCGGTTGTTGAGAATGGCTTTCAGTATGAGCTACAGATACCCTATGAGAGTCACGACCCAGTTCACGCAGGCCTCACGTGATCAGAGATAAGCAAAGAGTGTTTATAAGAATATATGTTTACTACAATCTCTGTTTGTATGCACATTGCCAACTAATGGCAGGGAAACTTTCTGCGTTGCCCCAAGAGCAGACCCCAAGAAAACATTACTCTGAAAAACGCTTTTTAAGTTATTTATTAATTTATCACTAATGAAAGCTCTGAGAGCTCCACAACCTTCATACAAATTGAACTATCGCCAGTATTACACAGCGGCCACGGTTTGTTTGCATTCCTGTTTAGAGTGAGCATTATTCATAACCAGTGGCGCAAATCATGGGAGAGAGGCGGGACTCGCCCGGTTGCAGATCCCTCCACATTTTTACATTTAAAGCGAAAATAAACAATCAGTGACATTACGAGTGAGACACTGCAACAAAAATTGTTTCCTCTTATCTGCCGAAAATATCTTTTGTACTTAAAATAAAATGCCGTCGCTGTAATTTGTACTTATTGAAATGGTGACGATACCACAGCGGACATGTAGAAGATAAATGTTTTTTGGAAAGGAGGAATGAGACTTGAAATTTTTTGACTGATATTCGAACAACTGATCTTTAGCCCTCCGTGCTAACGTTCCAACCGATTGAACTACTGTGTCCTTCAAGGACGGAACCACGAACCCCTCTCATCTGATTCTACTGGGTGAGCAATGCTTGACGCAACCGCGGGACCGGCCGGCAGCGCTATGTCTGCCGTGGCGGGGAGTATATTTTCCCTCCGCTGTGTGAGTTGAAATCTTGCGCAAGTAGCAGGTGTTTGTTAGGCGACGCAATACAGTATATTGAGTGAAAGTGTATCAAGTGAAATGGGGCTATATAAGCATTCTATTCCCCAAAGAGTATTCATACGTGCGTATAGAATCAGCGCGTGCTGTAAGAAGATTATTTCAAGAAGAATTTCCTGATATTCACATTTCTAATCGGAGTTCGATTGATCAATTAGTAAATACATTTTGTGAAACGGGAAGTGTTCTTGACCGGAAACAGACAATCACGTACCGTACTCACAGAAGAAACTCTTGATAGCACTGGCTCATGCTCTGAAAAGGTATCCTAGAAAATCAGTTCGACGTCAGAAATGCTGGAACAACGGAGGGAGCCAATTCCAGCACCTCCTTGCTTAATATACGTGAGTAATTTACTTTTCTTTTTAAATGTTTATGTTATGTATGTTAGAAATGACTTACACGACAAGCCGTACTATATTTACCGTGGATTTACTGTCACCCGTACCGCCGACACAGCAGCCAGCCTCGTATGTACTATTGCACATATAAGACAATTAGCGAAGATAAATTTCATCTTGTACAAGTATCTCAGCAAAACAAACATAGATGGAAGATTTGGGTTTTGGTAACAAAACTGCTTCGCAATTGCTACTGCAATCTGTAGGTCATTCCGAGAAAATTTTAAATGTCCCTCATGTATGTGTACTATATATGTATCACTTGTGTGTTTTGTGTAATTGAACCTTATATAATATCGCGCGAATCTTTCATTCGATAGTTAACTTAGTTACTGGAAAACAAAAGTTTTGCGACATTAATTTACTGAGAAACAAATGTCGAGGAACAAGCGAAAGACGAACTAAGGATTGCACATATTGAGGAAATACAAGGCATGGAAGAGAAGACGGTCATAGGATGAATATAAATGGGTACAAGAGAACTGATGCTTGATGTAGAAAGAAAATTGAGTATCAATAAAATGTTTTTGTATCCATTGAGATGCAAGAAAAGGACACGTGCCTTAAAATCTCTCTTGTTTTTTCATCATTTTTTGATAGGGAATACAAAAGCTTTACAATGTTTTCTTGTCTCTTTCACCCATTTTTAAAGGGTTAGACGCTGGCGAGAAGGGCATAACACCAGGGTTGACAGTTTGGCCACGTGCAGCTTAGGGGTGAATGAATCTCTGACACGATTTCTTCCCCCAATCGATTCCAACATCCCGCGGGATGCTGCGTGGTCCATAGCCGGAAATGCGTTCAGTGCAGTGACCCGAAAGGCGCCACTTTTATTTTGGGAGAAGATATCTCTGGAGGCATAGTTACATATCAATATTTAGGCAAACAATTGCATTTATTAAAGGAGTTACAAAGAAAAAATTATTTACATGCCTGAAATGGTGTGAAATTGCGTTGTATGAAAAATTGGACGGTATCAGATTGTGAAAAGAACTAGATTACTGTAATGTGGGGAGGAAAAAAAAAAAAAAATGTTCTCACAAGAAAATTTCTGGGGTTTTTGATTAGTTATGGAAGTATAAGAAAATAGAGCGTGAAGTTCTTAACTATTGCAAGCGCAATTTTTAACACCCGAAAATGTAACCTTAACTATTTAGTTTATTTAAGGACACTGTTTAACATGTCAGGTCATCAGTGTCCCATTCAATTCAGGGCGTGAAACGGCTGGTAAATTTTGCTAAGAGGTCTCTTCTTTCAGGCTTGAGGTTCCTTTACGTACCGTAAATCTACGATATGGGATCCACGGCTTTATTTCCCTTCCGAGGGAAGCCATACTTTGGATTTTTACGCTCTGAAAACCCATTGACTCTGATCGGGTTTGAACGTGCGACCTTGGTTCTGGGTAGCAAGTATGATTACCACTAGACCACCAAGGGCTGTAATTAAATTTGTGATCTTAATACATTTATCGTATGTTTTAGGTGCGAGAAACAGCTGTTTTTTTTTTTAAATATGCAAGATAGAAAGAACCGTAATAAATTCCTTCTATTAATCCTTTAATTATGATAAACAAAATAATATAAAAACATTTTATCCTTTTGAGCAGTTTCAGATATAAAAAAATCACATGAGCGCTCATCATCTTGAATGTATGTACGACCACGCTTAAATTCAGCATCTCACTTTTTAACCATCGGAAATGAAGGGGAAGAATCCTTTAATGTGAAACATCACTCCTTTTATACTTCTGTTTGGATTAAACCTTCAAAACGAAGGCCTTTATCAATTTTGTATTTCACTTTTATCCATTTTGTATAAAATATTAACACTAGTTTGTTTACACGATCGTCACAAGCAAGTGATTACATTGCGTCTGAAACTTTGCAGTGCGCCATCTAAAGGATGATACTGAACAACTATCGTAGTAATTTGGTCCTACGACATTTCTGAATCAGGCTGTGAATTTATAGAACACCCCTTTACGAACGCTCTTTAACACCTCAGATCATCAACGTCCCATTCAATTCAGGACGTAAAACGGCCGACAAATTTTGCTCAGAGGCCTCTTCTTTCAGGCTTGAGGTTCTTTATTGTGCCGTAAATGTACGACATGGGACCCACGGCTTTACTTCCCTTCCGAAGGAAACCATACTTAGGATTTTTACACCCGAAAAAATGCATCGGTCCTGGCCGGGATCGAACCCGCGATCTTGGGTTTAGGAGGCCCACTACACCATCAGGACCGACAATTTCAACTAGAATAATAATAATAATAATAATAATAATAATAATAATAATAATAATAATAATACTGACTTATATGCGATGCGAGTTAATAACTTTTTCCTTATAGTTTATTTGGAGACATATTAACAAAATCAGTTAAAGCTAACTTTATGTACTGTAATTATGGGATAATTATGCATGCTGCAAAATGAATAAATACTTAGAACAAGAAATTCTTGTAAGTTCTGAAGAAATAATGAAAATAAATGAAAATTAATCCGACTTGCATTTTGTAACTTAAATTCTAAAGCTCACCTTCAAAGAAGAAGAAGAAGAAGAAGACATGTAACAATTATTAATGAAGAATTAAAACAAAAAACATTTCCACAAAATTAACAAGTGAATTTATATTATCAGAAATGGAAAGGCACCTACAGATAATCATAGAAATAATCGACGATAAAAACTAAGGCTATGAATAGCGACTTAACTATATTTCAGCAACAGTACGTGTATTATTGAAAATGCTTGTCTTCATTCCCTCGGTAGAATTGTTTGTCGGTAGAATTTTTTCCGCATCATATATATAGTAAAATATAACAAAAAATGTAAAATAATATGAGAAGAAAATGATTTAGCAAATCTTTCCGTAAACAAAATATTTATTTTTATAGCTTATCTGTGAATTGCAAGGTTTGAGAGATATTATATCATATTGTAAAACATTTTCTTTACCATAATATTGGTAATTATATGTATTTATTTTGATCTAGCGAAATAACTTGCGGTTATTTTCTGGTGATATGATGGACCAGCCCCTTCCGTACGGGGATTTTAGTGTTTCAACTTTTTAACCGCCAGAGTTTCAGTTTATTATGAGCATTTTGCCTCTGTATTTGAGAGACGTAATTGTTATAAATTTGCGGAATCAGTGAGGCGTCTGCTAGTGGCGTAGAAAAGAGGAATGTCTGTGGTTTCCCGAGCAACCCTTGGCACGTGGAAGATAGGCCGCCATCCTTGGCCCAATTCGCCCCTTCTTCCCATTGGCCAGGCACTTGAAACCATGCTAAAGGTTGTTGACCATCCGAAGCATTCCGTCACAATGCGCAAATGAACCACGGAGATTTTATTTCATCCCTCGTGGTAAAGCGGCCAACTGCGTGCGCTACGCGGGCGATTTGTGAATTCTGTTAGCCATAAAAAGAAAGTCTTTCACCTTTCGAACTTGTGCGCACGATAAGGGCAAAAGGAATTGTTTAGTTTAACCGTGACCCTGTAAGAATCTGATTGCAGGCTCTGCTCTGTTCCTCTTGTGATGCATGAACTATTTAAAAAGGTCTGTGTTATTGAATTATAATAAAAATAGATTCATCAAATATTTGTTATTCATTTTTACATATTGTGCGTTCGTTTTCAAATTTATTCTCCTTAATTTTTTAACTTTATTAGGTATAAAATAAAATATTTAACTATCTACTTATTTTCTGCTTGCCTGCATAGGTTTTTTCGCATTACCCCTTCGTTACTGGTTATAAGTACATTATTCAGTATTTTTCTTAGTCTCACATGATGTGATGACCTATGATCGTCATCTTGTTTTTTTTAAAAACTTTCCAGCTGATAATCTTGAAAGCAAACGTTTTCAAGAAAACAATTTATGAAGAATGTTTCTTCATTTGAGGGGAAACTACACTGCTATTAGTTGCATTTTATTTAGTGTACATTTTCAATGTCATCTCAAGTTTTTAATTTAAATGGGAGCCCCAATTTTTTTTTAAACAGATTTTGGTTTTACGCATAAAGGGAAAACAATCTTATCTGAAACTTTTTTTTTATTAAACCAATCATTACTTTATAAAATATTTAAGAAGTTTGAAAAAATTATTAACGTTAATACATTGAAAGAATAACTTACATTTGAATTTAACAAAACACAAACGCACAGACGTTTAGTTTCTTAAACAAAGAGTTATAGCTAAAATGTTTGATTTGATTTATTTACGGACACTTGTTTAACATCACAGGTCATCAGCGTCCCATTCTATTCAGAGCGTGAAACGGCCGACAAATTTTGCTCAGAGGCCTCTTCTTTCAGGCTTGAGGTTCATTTTCGTGCCGTAAATGTACAACACAGGACCCCGGCTTTATTTCCCTTCCGAAGGCAGCCATACTTAGGATTTTTACGCCCGAAAAAATCCATCGATCCTGGCCGGGTTTGAACCCGCGATCTTGGGTTTAAAAGGCAAGTATGGTTACCACTACACCGCCGGAATCGACATTCATTAAATGACTGTGGGATTAAGTTACAATTTTGTATTTAATTGAAATGCTCCAATGAGGGATATTCAGGTGCTCTTCGTGGTAGGAACTGGAATGATGGTAAAGCATGTATTTTGTGAGAAGACCATACACAATGGCAAAGGAAAATAAATGTTTGGGCAGGTATTCTAGGTGATACAATTATTGGTGTATTATTTTTTTAGGAAAATCTTACTTTTGTTTTGTTCCTAGAAAAGTAAAAAGATATTATCAAGCTTCTCATTAATAAAGAAATTGAAAATCAGGAAGATGAGAATGATAGTTTTTTTTATAAATGAACACTTGTTTACATTCCAGCATGATGAACCACCCTCACATTATACACAGAATCCCTAATAGATGGATTGATAGAAGAGGGAATATCGAATAACCTGCAAGAACCTCTAATTTAAGCCTCTTAGATTTCATTCTGTAAGGGCACCTAAAATTGCTGGTTTTTAAAACACAGCCTGCCACAGTTGAAAAAGTCCAACAAAGCATAACCACAGCTTGCAGGAGTTTTGCTAAGTGCGTGTTTCAGAATATTAGACCAGCTTTCAAAATAGACTGTATTTTTTTAATGAAGGAAATGGAGAACATTTCGAGCGCTTGTTGTAATTCTTTTAACATTGGTTAATGATGAACGGCAATTAGTTTTAAAAGCAATTTTCATTTCTATGTTTACAGTAATTACGAAAGTAATGTCTGTAGACTGCGATTGTATTTTGATAAATTCAAACAAATGAAATCTAAGTTAGTGTTTCAATATATTAAAATGTTAATATTTTTTTTCAAACGTAAATATTTTATGAAATAATGGTTGGTTTAATTTAAAAATGTTTCATACTTAACATTCACCACAAATTTCCTTGAAAACATGTTGCTTTCAAGATAATCAACTGGAAAATTTTTAAAAAAAACAACCTGTCTATGTTCCTTTTTAAGTGAAGGTGCTCTTTGAGTAAGCAAAAAACTTATTTTCAATGCCTCTTTCTTTTTTACATGTTATTCATTTACATATAGGTAAGTAAAATCGATATATCTGTGTTTACCAGATTTCTAGTGAAAAGAAATACCTCCTTTGCCCAAGCCGCTGAAACTTTGCATTTAACAGATACTATTTCAGTTGGCAATGCTACAGTTCAACAAATGGGGAATGCTAACCTTATATCTTCTGAACCAATCACTATGTAGCATTATCGGTCAGTCAGACGTGACGTGGAAGCTGCTCTGTTGCCAATGTTACTTATTGTGTATGAGCTGGTTTCTATCATATATTTGCAGTTAATTTTAGTGGTTATAAAATGTCCCAAAGAGGTCATCTTCAGAGTAATTCACGCAGTTATTTGCATCGAGATGTTACACGGACGCAAAATGCTCTTGGAGAAGGTACATGTAATGACTTGAAGCATTTACCAAAGTACATGCTTGTATTTCTATGCACCAATTTAATTGTGACTATCAATAATTTTAGAGCAAAGTAATTCGTTATTTCTTACGCTTAATACACGTTCACTAGCCGAAAATGAACAATGTCAGCCGCTAAACAGTAGTGCAAACTGACGCTGTTAAGTGCGACATTTCGGCGGTACGGGTATAATTCGGAGTGCTTAGGGAAATCTGCACATAGCAAATGCGGAACGCAAGCGGAAAAAGAAACACTCTTTGACCATTATTCCCTATAAAGCTGGCAAGTGCAAGTAGTTTATAGGTATTATAGTTAAATTTAGCTACCTAAGTTCATAATTAAGCAATTGTGAAAGTTACAAAAAATAATTTTAAAATATATTTCAGTTTTATAGTGAATAATTTTTATTGTTAGAGCCTATTTTAGCTGCCAAACAGCATGTTTTTAATGCCTAAAAGTCCTCTATCTACTGATGATGCATGAAATAAAATAATTGGGAAAGAGATTTTAGAGGGAGATAGAAAGCGCTTCAGAAGTAATTTTAGGGTATCTGCTCGACATTTGTTATTGATGAAGAGTGAGGAAAACCTTGAAAGAAGAAGAAAAAAAAAAACAAGAAAGAAAGAAAGAAAGAAAGAAAAAGAGATCAGGGAGAACTATCGTTACAGGATTCGAACCGCAGATCGCGCGTTCAGAGTCCGCTTGTTCGTCATCTGTTTACGATAGTTATATATGTATCTATTGTTGAAAGCAGTTGTTTCCTTGACATTTTGAGCTTACGCATTGTTTATAGCATATAAAAAGTTTATCTTATAACCTTTTGTGCAATGGGTAAATGCTATGACACCTCACATGCATAATTAGAATATGCTGACTCATATGTCTACATTACTTTCAAGGTTGGTATCATTGAAGCTATAGAAATTCATAGTCTCTGATTGGTTCTTCCACTTTTGTTTCGTATTGCCATTTTTTGCTAATGTTTGTGTTTTATCATTATTTTAAATACTTTGCAATAAGTTTTTCCTATTACCGAGATCCCACTCGTTTGCCGTGCTTTGTTTGTTTTACTGTTTTTACCCCCTCCGCCAATTCCCGACTCCGGCTAACGAGCGGCGCATGGCAAAACACTCCGGGGTAAACAAAAATGATCGCATGGTATATATGTGTAATGTTAGTTACAAATCCAACACCACCAAAATAAATTTGAACCACGTATTTCAATGACATGAAACTCAATGTTTGGGGATAGGTGTATACTGAGAACTCAAAAATTATATTACCTATTTCTGGTTTTAACTCCAACTTCCTTATTTTATATTAAATACCTAATATATTTTTACATTTATTTATATTTCTCATTAAGAGCTTTTCAAAAAGTACCCACACTAAATACTTCTGAACAAATTTATTGTTGCTAAATCAAGAAAACAAAAAAGTTTAGCAAATAATAAAATGCTCCTTCCTTAACGAAAAACAAAACGAAGCTAGCTCATCATCTAAATTCTGTGTTCAATTCATCAGCTGTTTGACAATGTGTGCCAGTCATATACAAACCAGAATTAACTTAACCAGGCAGATCTTCTAAGTTGTTGGGTCTTTCTCAATATATTTCACTGATTTCAAATGACCCCATGAAAAGAAGTCTAAAGGTGACAAATCTGGGATCTTGCTGGCCACTCCTATGTCACCTCTCTGCCAATCTATCTTTGTGGAAAAACCTGGTCAAAGTGCTAATGAACATTTTGATCATAGTGAGATGGATCTTTATCTTGGAAATGGATATCACCTCTGGGTAACTCTGATTGACTGGATGGAAAACAAATTTGTGATAGTCAGTAGTACTACATGATTTTGCAGAAAATTCAAATATCTATTAGAATTTAGCTTTCTCTAAAGAAGAAAAGCCCAATGACCTGATAACCAACAATAGCAGCCCAAACATTAAGTTTTTGTATGTATTAAGTGTGGTACTCCTCAACCATGGATTTACATATGACCAGTATTATACAGTTTTGTTTGGTGGCAGGCAGAATGTAGCTTCATTTGAGAATACAATTTGCCTAAGAAAAACTGTATTGTTAATATGCTCCATCATTAATTCACAAAACTACATACTTCTATCGGAATCGTCCCCTAAAAGTTTCTGTAAAAGTTGAATTTTATAAAGATGTTGCTTGACATGTTTAAGAATTTTCATCTTGGAACTTTGGCTTATATTGGATTGTAATAACAAATTTATAGTAGAACGTGCACATGGAGGAGAACATCCAATGAAGATTCTTATCAATTGCACTTTTCAGGTAACCTGAGCTTGTGAGTCTTTCACACTTCCAATTTGAGTAAATTTCTTTATTGCCCTTATTATTGTTGTATGTGGAAGTGGATTGCAATCCAGATTCTTATTATAAAATAAATTCACTGCTTCTCAATGAAATGGTTGTTTGTCTCCATAGCCAACCATAATTGAATTTTTTTCTCTTTTGCTCAGCATCAGATATAATTATCATCAGGTTTAACCCCTTAAATATGATGTGTCTGTATCATTAAACATGATTCCATGGATATAAACAAACGGACAGTATATTTATGTTATTACTGACAAATCACAGAAAATCATAAGCACTTATTATATGTCATACTTTTTTTTATTTATTTATTTTTTTAGCAACAATAAATTTGTACAGAAGTATCTAGTATGAGTACTTTTTGTAAAATTTTGAACAAGTATTATTCAAAAATGTAAAAATATATTTTATTTAAAATAAGAGCATTGGAGTTAGTTCCAGGGAAGTATGAAAAAGTCGGTAACCTCATTTTTGAGTTTTCGGTATACAGTTATCTCTCATACCAAGTTTCATGTAACTGAACAATATGCTTCAAGAAGTTATTTAAGTGGTGCGGGGCTTTTAACTAACCCATATGTAACCTAGGTATATATGCATATATGTGTTTCAGAAATACTTCATATCAAAACATGCAAAAAGAAAAGAAAGGGGGGGGGAGGGAGAAACAAACACCATATAAATATATGGCTGCAAATCTTTAGGTTTTAGAGTGCATCAGCAGACTGTATCAATAACAACATTCGATTACGTAACAAAATGAATTTTATTTTCAGTTACAAAGTTGTTAGGTTGTACCTTGAAACGCATTGAAGTAAACTGTAATTAATAATTCAAGGATTTCACGATATGTGTTTATATGGACTTTTATTTCCTTGTTTTGGTAAATTTCATTAATAGCTCATTAAACTAATAATTTCTGGGCATGTTTTTATATGGATAATTTTTTTTTCTTGTTTAGGTAAACTTTCATTAATAATTAAAAAACTTAAGGATTTCTGGACATATGTTTATATGGACTTTTTTTCTTGTTTTGGTATGAGAAACCCACCACCAAAGTTTGTCAAAGTATTTCTGAAACATTCTGTATCTATATACACACACAATTAAGTAACTACATTGTTGTACTGTTATAAAAAATACTGACAATTAACACATAGAAAATACTTAAACACTAACTAAAACACGATATTGATCACGGAAAAGAAAACTCTCTGTCCTTTGCCATGATCAAGAGCTAACACTTGAAATATTGTGTTTTAGTTTATGTTTAGTGTTTTCACTGTGTTAATTCTCAGTCTTTTTTAAAATGGCATAGTTTCTTAATTGTGTGGAATGCTTAAAGAGACATTTTTTTCACAAACTTTATATATTGCATCTCATTGCATGTTCCAAAACCAGGTCTTGCTACAAACTGATGTGATTGTTAGATCAAAAAATGTGTATTTTGTTTATGAATTATCTCTGTTCAAAGCAAGGTTTTACATTCTTGAATTTATTTTTTATTTCACTGAAACCAGGAATATCACTGCACATCATTTGTATGCTAAGTGTATCTAAAATAATTTGTCTTCTCTTTTTCTTTTTCAGATGGCAGTGGAAGCAGCTCTAACAGCAGGGATGACATTGTGCTTGTTGCTGTAGTAAGGTTGGTTCGTGAGAGCAGCGTGGCAGAACGCTCGCTTTTGGAGCACAGCAAGGATGAATATGTTACACGTCATCTTTTGGATGGTCGTATCATCTACAGTGATCATAGGTGAGCATTGTTTCCTTTCTCATTGTACTTTGTTTGCTTACATATGAGGAAAGTTATAGAAGTTTCAGGGGCAGAAACAAATTATCAATATCATATCACGGCATAATACTCATTCATTTCAATAAAACTTTTCACTTCTGTAATTAACAACATGATGTAGGATTATCATACATCAGCATTCATGCTTAAATGTCTGCTTTTTTTAAAAATGTTAAAATAGCTGTGCACCAACAATGCTGTAAATCCTGTAATATGTTTATATTTTTCATATTAAAGTTATATTTATAAATTTTGGTTTTGTACACATGAAGGGTGATACTCAGTGTTTTTTCTGTGTTCATTGTTGGTAACATGACTTGGATGAAAACTGCGCACGCACACAGTGCTGGTCAGTCGGTGGGGTTGGCATGCGTAATGCGAACTTATATGTTGGCTACCATGTAGTCCCTTTAAAGGATTATTTTCCTAGAACTCTTAATATATCAAAAAGTTCAAAATGTACATAATAATATTAATTTAAATGTTTGAAATGTTTTTTAATCTGTTCTTTTTTCTGACAAAACATGATTTAGTTTTGCAATAGCAGTGTTATGCTCAGAAATTATGTAGCAATATGATCCTCTGTCTTCGGTTCATCAGTAGTCTCCTACTGGAATTTCAGGAGACAGAGATTCAGTCACCACTTCAGGCAATTCTTTCACATCAGAGCTTTCTCTTTCCATTCTTTTCTGTGTTTTATTTTCCTCATTATTACTCTCTTTTAAGCTCCTACTCTGTTCCAATTCAATCACTAATTAACAAATAAATTTTAAATTTGCACTCTACCATATGCAGATGACATAAATATACTGGGAAGAACCCACTGTGTAGAGATATACACAGGGTTCAAGGTGAAAGCAAAAGAGATAGGGCTTATAATATATATATAAAGAGAAAACAAATATGTTACAAAACAGAAATACTAAGAGTACAGGAGAAAATGTCTTTATCAATGAAGATCATATGGAAATGATTAACAGCTTTAAATATCTAGTAATGATTATTATTATTAGTTTTAAAAAAGTAAAGAAATTAATGCCAGAATAGTAGCAGCTGCTTTTCTCTTCTCTTCAAAACATATTTAGGGACAAAAAATATTCCAGAAGATGAAAAAAAGACTACCAAATACTGATTAAACCTGTCCTGATATACGGCACTGAGACATGAACAATGACTGGAGCCATAGCGGAAAAGCTACTAAAATTTGAAAGGAAAATACTAAGAAGTATTTACGGACCGATTAAAGAAGATGGAATATGGCAAATCAGATACAATAAGGAATTATGACGTATATATAAAGAGATCAGCATAGTACAAAAGAATCCCAAAGAAAATATTAGATGGGAAACTGTTCAAAACAAGACCAAAAAATTGAAGGGAGGATGCAATCAGAAGAGTTGCCCAACAGATTCTTGGGATCCGAGTGTGGAGACGGAACGCTGAAGACAGAGAGGAATGGAGGCAAAGATTGATGAGTGCTAAAACCCCAATAGGATTGTAAATGCCGTGTAGTCATAGTATTCCACTCTACTGCAATTTTATAACCCTAAACCTGTTATATGAATACCAATAATTTTAAAACTAATTTAACAAATCACCAAACATAAATTTGTACCATCCACATCCACTTATTTTTAACTCTAGATAAAAATCTGCTGAATTTCTCATTTGAAATAGATCCCTCAGAATACTACCCAAATAAGAGCAGATCTAAATGGTTACATACATAAAATAACACTGCATAATAATCTAATAGAATACAATTTGGTCATTTGAAATCAATTTTTATTTCTCTCTATTGGCCATCTCCATGTCATCTTTATGTTTCATAAAAACTCCCCCTATTTAGATAACTGCGTTTGATCTTCAAAAATCTTTCTTACTATAACTTTTTATTCCTCAGTAACCATTTCTTGCTTATTAAGCTTATCCTCGACTCATTCATTCCTTTCCATTGAAAAATATGTATCCCATCTTCCTTCTCTTTGCAGATAGGGAAGGCCCCTGGGATAGCATCCCCCCTCAAACCATATAATTTTCAAGATCATTGGGTGTGATGAGGGATGTAGTTTAAATAAAGCACATCTAAATCATGTATTGCTGAAGTTTTCTGTAAGATGCATGTTTTAAGCTATGTTTTATGGCAGAAATTAAGGAATGTTATGTTTTTTAATAGCAATTATGTAATATTTACAGGATTTCAGTAGTAGCAGGTTACATGGCAGAAGAAGTGGCTGGAGAATCAGCATTCAAATTCATGCATGTAGAAGACATGCATTTCACTATAACTGCTCTTCGGCAAAGTAAGTTGCAATCATCTCTGATACAATTAAACTTTTGGTTAATCGTAAGATCACCTATTGGTATTTGTTCTAAAGCTAAAATTATTGTATTTGGCAAATATTAAAATATAACATTATTTTACCTATCATTTTCTATTGTGATTTTCAACTTGATAGAAACAAATTGGGAAAGATTTTGATCAAATGCTGGTAAAATATACTGAGCTATATTCATTAATGTAGTTGTGATGTTTAGTTGCAACTTTTTATACATGTGTCATTATACATTAAACATAGAACTTAAGTTATAAATTGTCCTTTATATTTCAGCTACCAGGTGAACTGCAGCTGGCAGTGTCCATACTTCAAACCTAACCACTCTCTTTGTTATGCCTTTTAACATCACATCTTGAGCAACACATTTTAGCTTATAAACATTATTTTAAATGCAAATCACTAGTTGTGTGCAAGTGGAATTTATTTCCATCTTTTGATCAATTGCTCCCTTTCAAAATGTCCTAATGTTGTGTATAAATTCAAACACACTGCTTAACTGCAAAGCAAAATTGAAACCTGGAGATTTAACACAGGAAAATCTAAATGAGATTAGCATAAATCTTTAGTGAACACTCCATAATTTAGCACGAGCTTCAGAATGTAAAGGAGATCATCAATAAAATCAGAAACATTATGGTTATCGAACTTAATCATGTCGATCAAACTTTGTTTTCCTAGCATGGTGCCATTAATTACAGGAAGGACAACAGTACAAGCAACCTGTATAAGATATTCATATATAGGGTCTACCATAATTTTTTTTTTATTTTATTTTATTTTAACAATAAAACATTATTTGTTTGAAAAGTGCTAATATTATTAAATCAATATGAAGCATAAACATTCCATTAAAAATAAACAAAACATCAGGCAAATGTCCTCCACTCCATGGCTTCGTTTGCACACCTTCATACTGTTGGCAAAATTTGTAACGACTTTAGAGCAAAGTTCCAACTGAATTTCACCCATGACATATGACATGTCTAATTTCTGCCTTGAGTTGAGGAATGTGCACATAAACATAATATTTTACAAACCCCCACATGAAAATAGTCACATGGTATCAAATCAGATGATCACATGGCCAATTTTGATCGCCATTGCGAGAGAGAGATCTATGTTCAATGCTGCAAATGGTCCATCAGCTTCAGCTCTTGTGTTAGTTCTATCTTAAAATGATGCATATGCATATCTTTTGTTAAAACTAGCACAGCTATGTCTCCTGCATCTTCTGTCTTCACACCAGCTGAATAACTCTGAGCAGTAATCATCCTTCTGGGCCCATATATTTAATCATTTCTGGCAATATATAATCATCAGCAGCTTTCCCAAATTTTAGTTCCTTTATAGCTACAGAAAGTTCTCTTTACATAACATCTGCTCCATCTAAGTTGTCATCTTGGTGAAGTTCTTCTTGTCCTTGCTTCCTTGGTCAGCCTCCAACAGCTTGTGAAAATATTCCTTCCACCTTCCCATTATCTCTGTATCCCTAGTGAGCATTTTCCCAGCTTTATCTTGTATAACCTTCAATTCTCTTTTCTCATATTTTTAACACCTTGTAGAAAAGTTTAATATTTTCAGCTGATGATTTCTCCATGAAGTGTCCAAACTCCTCCCAGGCTTTGGTCTTCACTTCTTAACTATATTTCTCACAATAGTTCTTTGTTCTTTATATGCCTTATAATTATCCTCTAGATGCTAAATAAACTCTTCACAATTTCTTCTTTAACTGCACAATGGAGCAAATTTCCTAGCTAAAATGGAACAAACATCCAACTCATTAAAACATTGATAAACATACATTCAACAAAAAATTTAATTAAAAAGTACTGAAGAACTCCCAAAGACTTTCAACCAAGTTTCCTAAAAAAAATGAGATCATATTTTATTACTAAATTAAAATAGTTACTCTAAAGTATTCAGTGATTTGAAGATTAATAGCTTAGTGCACAAATTGTGTGACATACAGAGCTTATATGAACTTATACCCTTGAAGCTATTAACCTGAAGTAATAAAATAATGTTGATATAGAGCTTTAAGCATTATAAGATCAATGTGAACTTTCCATTTCAGACAGTTGTCTTTTTGTAGACCCAAGGAATTTAATGTCATTCATTTGTTGTAGTATACAGTTAGCATTCCTATATGTAATTGTATTTGGAGATCTGGATTCCTTTCTCTTGGCGCATTATTTACATGTTTAAAGGGGCAATTTATTTCTACTTTTTGTTTCCTTTTATATGGTAGGAGGTGAACCATTTTAAATTATCACTTTTTATTCCATAATAGTCTTAACTTTTCTATGAAAATATTGGATGTCATTAATAGAAGGCCTGGCTTCTGCCACAATGCCTGATGTTATGTATGTGTGAATGACATGAAAAGAAAGAGGAACCTGCAGGCTCCTAATCTACTCTGTCTGTGGTCAGGAACACCAGGTGTTGTTGGGCTGGGGGGAGAGCCTTTGTTCTGTAGACCCTTTCACTGGGAAAGAAAAGAGAAGCCCCTGGACTGCAGATGTTGGAAAACCATGCAGCCTTGTCATTGATACCTGGAAGGATAGGTCCTGGATTGTCAGAATTTGTTTTCATGGTACTGAGTCATAGCAGCTGAGGAAGAGAGTATCTGTATTAAATTGTAAACATTTCATGTAATTAAAATACCAGCTCTGAACATCTTTCTGGTAATAAAGCTTAAGAAATTGTAGCTTTCAAATTTTAGAGGGGGGAATTTTTTTTTTATCCAATTTAAAGAAAATGAAAACTGAGATGTGACTGGCCTATATTCTGAGAGATTGCATCAATTATTAGATTATTATTTTCAAAATATACATTTAATTGCAAACAGCACTGAATGATGAGCACCTTCTGTTTTTAGTTTTGATCACTTTACTAATTAAGTCAGTGGATGAAATTGAAATGATTTCCTAGTTTTTAGCAACTTTTTAAAGAGCTGTTTATAGCACAAAGAGTTTTTACACTTTTGTTGGCACAAGATCAAGAAGCCATAGTTAACATGCTGGTCATCAGTACTAATATAGTTACGCCTTTGGAATAGCATGCTAACAATTTAAATGGCAAAATAATGATCATTAAAACAGCTTTAGAACATTTACTTATAAAGTATATGCATTATCCATCAAATAATGTTGTAATAAAATTGTTTGTGTGTTTATTGGTACTTATAAATCATAAAATGCACAGAATACTAGATGATATAGGACAAGTCGGAAAATTTTTGAATTTATATTACATCTAAAATTATATAAGACTAGAAATTATATGCATTATCATATGCTACACCATTGTGTAAAATAAATCTTCAAAATCTGTTAAAATACTCTAGGACAAAGTAATTTATCACTCCCTCACAAAAAAAATTATTTCAAAATTCTAGTTGTAATGTAATACATTTTATTTCATGCAGTATAAATACTATCATTATTTTATTAGCAAATCTTAATCAACTGTTCGGAATGCAACAAAGTATATATTGACAAAACAAAAAGAAGCATTGGAGTTAAGCTAAAGGAACACTAGAGAATCATCAGGTACAATCAGATAGATAAATCAGCAGTTGCTCATTACTTTTGGAGAATTAAACGTGATATGGAAATGGAAGTCAAATTATTGAAATTCCTAGATAGACTCTTGGAGCTGGGAATATGGGACAAATTTTTATAAAAAAATATGAAGATAAGGTAATGAATTTCCAAATCCCAACAGAAGACAAATTGACCCAAAAGTTTATAAAATGTCCAAGAGAGTTACACCAAGTTCATCCAACCAACAATGAATCTGGTAGTCGACTCACAGATGATGATGCAGGCAAAAGCATGTGAAACATGTTCTGTATAATTCAATGTTAAGTGGAGGATAAGAGTATTAAATCAACTCACTAGATAATTAACAATAAATTAATTGCTTAGTTCCAACACGAAATTAATTTTAAATTTAATACTATCGCTATTATTTAAAAACTCATATAATGAGTAGATTATTTAAAAACTCCCATAATGATTAGAAACAGAGACCAAATAAATATGTCATTACTGCCCTTTCAAATAAAGTTAACTTTTCAGTTGTTTTAATTTGATGAGCATTTGAGTTGTACTATTTTGATATGTTTTGGTGTTAGTTCTCATTGTATGAAGATCTGCTTTTCTTCTTGTGTCTTCATTTGTTATATGTTATTATTTTGCTACAAGCTTATTTCTTATAAATAATGCCACACATATGTACATGCAGGGGAGTGGCAAGATTCTCAGTTTTGAGAAAACTGGTTTGCAGGAAGACTGATTTGCACCAGGTATTATTATTCTGATTATTTTTTTCTGCTGTACAAATACTTTCTTTGATAGGGTAGAGTACCCCAAAGCAAGATGCGATACTTTATTTGGGTATAAACATAAGCAAAATAATCACTTCTAAGTGTATCTAGATTTACATTGTTACATTGCTGAACAGATACCCATTTACACTAAGTTTTTTCATTAAAGTTACATTATAAAATGTATTAAATTTATCTTATTTTTAAACATATTCTCCCTTAATACAATTTTATGCAATGAAATTCAAAAAGTCTTTCTAGCATTACTACAGTTCCTTTAAACTTGCAAGCAGCTATGCTATGACTACTTGTAGTTTTTCATTTGTCTTAAAACTGATAGCATTGGGACACTTTTTCAGCTTTGCAGACCTGCCAATTGTTATTCTGAATTGTCCATTATTATTATTACTATTTTCCTGTACTATTAAGGCATTACAATGGATTTGGCTGTAATAATTAAAAATTATAACAGAAAAAAATAAAGCATATATTTCATCTGGAAAGAAATGGGGTAAAAAATGTTGACCTGTTTCATTCTTTGCACACCAACTAGAAATATGCAGGGAATGAAATTATCCCTTCCATTTAGTATGGTGCTGGTGTTACATCAATATGATTGAGAATAGATGGCAGCATTACTGTTTGTGTGCTTTGATTATCTACTAGGTGTTTAAGTGACTGTAAGCTAGCAGTTTTACAAAACTACCAAGATGGTTACACAAAGGATGGTTGTCTTAGTTCCTTCATGTGATAGCAAAAACCACATGTTCTGCAAAGTATGCTGATGTGATTTTTTCTGTGGCATATCGTGGCTAATATGACTGTAGAAAATATTTTTATTCTAAGAAGTATAAAATGAAATAAATAAACAAGCCTATTTCATGGGTATAGGGTCCTTGTATCTCAGAATTTGTATATACTCATATATTTTTTGATTGATTTTGCACTCGTTATATTAAACATTTTTAGATACTGTTTACTTGAAATATGGAAGCAGAATAGTCATTGTCACCAATTATGAAGAGTGTTCTGAAAGTTCTTGACCTGGCCAAGAAAACACAAGATTTAAGAGGATTTTTTTCAACATAGTCACCTTGTAAATCAGTACATTTAGTCGAATGCCGTTCCAATTTTTTAATACCCTCAGTAAAATAAGATTTGTCTAACTGTAAAAAATGAGCATGTCTCACCTTAAACCTCATCATTTGATGTGCATCTTTGTACATCCAGCCATTTTTTCAGGTTAGGGAAGAAAATGTAATCACTGGGAGCAGAATCTGGTTAATATAGCACATGTGGAAGTGAAAGTCATGCAGTTTTGCAGCAACAATCCCAGACATGTGTGAAGGCACATTATTTTTACAGGTGTGGAGGTTTAGCCAGAATAACATACTTCATTGGTCAAGTAGTGAAGCATAATACTCCCCAGTGATAGTTCTGCCCTTCTGGAGGCAGTCTATTAGCACCACACCATGAGAGTCCTAAAAAACCTTAGCCATGACTTTTCCTGCAGATGGAAGTGTTTTTTCTTTCTTTGGTGTACTTTCACCTGTTGCCATTCACTGTTTGAACTTCTCCTCTGTCTCTGACATGCATTAATGAATCCGTGTTTCATCTACTATTATGAAACTACAAAGAAGTTCACTGGATTTTGCATTTAAACAAGTCTAAACACTCTTGCAAAATATTCATTTGAATGGGTTTTTGGTCCATTGTTAGCAAACTCGTCGAGCTAATGAAAGTTTTCTCATACCCAAAACTACACGTAAAATATAGTGGATATGGCCTATCAAGGTCTTTGCAATGTCAGTCAACTTGTGTTCCTTCAATCGCCAATCATTGAATATGGATGGCATGGTGAATTTTTGCCACAATCTCGTCAGTTGTAACAGTTTTGGGATGCCTTGAGCACTCATCATCTTGAATGGATATGTGACAATGCTTAAATTCAGTAACCCCTTTTTAACCTTGGAAAATGAAGGGGAGGAATCCTTTAATGTAGAATCTAGCTTTTTTTTTGTATTTCTGTTTTGGTTAAACCCTTCAAAATGAAGTACTTTATCACAGTTTCTATTTCACTTTTATCCATTTTGTAGAACATATTAACACTAGTTTGTTTACATGATCATCACAAACAAGTAACTACATTTATGCATCTGAAACTTTACAGTATACCATTTAAAGAATGATACTAAACAACTATCGCAGTAATTTGGCCATCTTCGTGACATTTCTGAGGTGAAGAACTTTTAGAACTCCCTTCATATTAATATTTAGTATTAATTTGATGCAAACAGTAAAGCATGTCATTTTGTTGCAGTGTATGATCGTGGAAAGGAAAGTTATGGCTCCAGCTGCTATCGTCTACAATCGAAGACTGGACAATACATCTATTTGCGCACTCATGGTTACCTGGAGTATGACAAAGACACCCAGCAGATAGTGTCATTCATTTGTATAAACACACTTGTCTCGTGAGTAATGTTTTCCAATGCTATTAATTTTCTGAACAAAATAATTTGTTAATAAACGTTCAGTCTAACTTTTTCATGTGTTTCTGTTACAGTGATGAAGAAGGTGAGACTCTGGTGAGAGACATGAAGATGAGATACTCTGCTACAGTGGCCACAAGACACCCGCAGCCAGAACTGCATCGAGCAATTGCTGGACCAGCATCATCACATGCTGGTGCTTCTCCAGTAAGTCATATCTTTTGTCATTTGTTTGTTGGTTATCATGCAGTGCTCTGTTTGCTGTTACTTCTCCAATTCAACAGCCTATACATCATTATTTGGGAAGATTTCTGTAAGAACTATGACGCCCTTCTGTTTTCTTTTTAAGTCATATCATAAATGCATTTTCTCATATCATTAGCTCACATGTTTGTGAAGAGAGCTATTTAATTATTTACTCTAAGCTTATTACAAAATTCATATGGCTTAGAGCTAACCCATGTTCTATCCCAAACTGTACAAATTATACCTGAATTCCTTAACTTATTTATTAAATTTCCTGTTACAATTTAATGTATGTTATGTAATATAATTATGATCTATAAATACAAAGTAACTTATTGTACATGAAGTTTTACTGCTTGATTTATGGGCTAAATTCATTTCTTTTTCACTCTAAATAGATACTCTCCTAAACTATTTATCTGAGATTGTTGATAAAAATATTTTTGGAATGCTATTGTTTATGCCACCATCAGCCATTTCTGTTAGAAATCTGTAGCAGAAAGTTGGTGCTATGTTTTAATGCAAGTTTTAGATTTGTAGGTCTTATGTTTTTCAATCTGTTGCCAGAGGGAAACATACATTGAACACCCTTTGTACTTTTCTTGCACAGTTAAACAGTCTTTCAAAATATTTTTCTGAGGTAATTGACAAATTCTAAATCAGTATTTTAATACTCTCTCCATAATCATCCCCCTTATACTGTCTTTATCTAAATGTTGCAAACCTCCTTCTCCTGCAGCACTATGTGGGACTCTTAAACTGTAAACTGTTACAAACATTTTCAATAATACATACATACATCCATCTTATTCTAATCTTCTTCTACTTCCAGAATCTGAATTCCATATAGACATCTCATTTCAACTAAGGGTTTGTACAAACATTTCAGTCATCTTATGCCTATTATAGGAGCTGTATGTAAACATTTATCCACCAATTTTAATGCTACTTTTCCTTTGGCCATGGCCTTTTCTTTTATTTTTTTTGCATCCTCCCATGCTATTAAATGTTATACCTAAATTATAAAATCCTTAACAATTTAGATTTCTTTGCCCAAGAATAACCAGATCTTATCTTGTCATAATTTATTATATTTTAATACTCTGATTTAGTTTTATCAACATTTGCATTAAAATAATTAAAAGAGACTCTCAGAAATTATACGTAACCTTGTAGCAGTATATAGCTGTTCTACAGTCAACTAAGTTTAGTATGTGGTGTTGTTCAGCTAAGAACCTTGTATTCTTCTTTGAGATCTTACTTCATTTTCTTACTGTTAGGTAGCGCCATGGTTTCCCACTTCTTATCTTTATTGCTCTGCTCATACCTTTGATATAAGTAACTATATTTGAATTAAGGCTAGGTAGGAACTGGTGTTCCATCATTCTGCAATCATATATTTTATACATAAAATTAACTGGATTCCTTGTCCAGTTCCTCCCCCATTGAACCTCTTATCCACACTCGCTTGTGGCAAGCAAGGCAAGCAGTTTTCATAATCTTCCGATTCCATGGTTAAATCACAAGTGATGTACTGTTTCTGCTGCACCTGAACTTAACCACAAGCTGATAATATCTGCAGCATATCCTTATCTGATTACCAAATTAGCTGGGACAGTTCTTGTCAAAAGTTTATAACAGTATTTATGGCAAGCCTAAGGTATATAAAAAAAGACAGATGTATTCCATGGCTCATCTGTAATATTAGCTTCTGTTTCCTTAATAGGATCCTGAGGAATTGCAGGTGGCCATTTCCTGTTTGATGTCCAACTTTCCATTGCCAAGCACTGGTGATAAATCAGAAGAGAATACAGAAACTACTCCTCCAGATACGCAGTACGAGAAGGCTGTGCTGTATTCAAAGGCATTACCTCCAGCAAAGGTGCAGGCACAGAAGATTGGGCTGTCCTCTCTTTTACCCAGTCCACGACCAGGACCTCAGTCTCCCACAGGACCTCTCTCAGTCACCATTCCAGAGGCAACCCCTGCAAGAGCCCAGTCGGAACCTGGATGGCCTACAATGAAGCGGGAATCTGTTATTACAACATGCAGAACAGAACGACAGCAAAGTGTAGTGGTAACAACACGGGACTATGAGGTATCCAGAGGTAGGGCTACTCCTGTTGTAAAGCGTACAATGAGTGTTCTGGAAAATGAGGGACAAGGTGGATCCAAGAGACATGCAGGCTATGCTCAGCGACGCAGGGAGAGGCGGGCTACAGAACCAACTCCACAAACTCAGGAAGAGTTGGAAGAACCAAGACGAACTCCAGAAGAACAGCTGAACTTGATAATGTCAAGAAGTCCTCATACTACAGCATTGATGCACTGTGTGGTCAGCCCTAGTGAGATTCGTAGCCCAGTTGCAGGTCCCAACTCTCCCCTCATGTACCCAACACCCCCATCAGTCAATGTGATGGGCACCCCCAGTCCAGGTGGGGGGCCGCAGTCCTCTCCCACTTGCAGTAATAATAGCATGCATGAGTTTGGTCTGCCCTTTATCATGGCTGGAGTGGGACACACCAGTCCGCTGGACAGCATTTCACCACCTCAATTCATGCCAATGGATCCTGGGGATACACTTAGTGAGTCTCTAGCTCCATTTGACATGTTAGGCGCAGTTCCATTTGCAGATCTGGAAACAATACCTACTGGTAAGTACATACCCTGTTCAACAGATTCAAAGGTTTTCATTTTGTGCTATTCAAATTCATACTACAGTGAGAGCAGTTTTAAAGTCTTGCAATTTTGATCAGCTGTTCAATGGACCTAGGAGCTCCACTTGCTGAGTTTCCCCATGCAATACCATTCTCTCTTCCAGTCAGTTACAAGCAGGATTTTAACACAATTGGGCAGTTATGCTGTGCAGTCAATAGTGGATTTCAAATAAAATATTTACAGTGTCATCATATGTTCATATTCAAGGCATACATCAGGTAAAGAAAGTCGTTAGCAGAATGAGATGTTTAGGCATACATTTCCTGGCAACCAATCCTAACACGAAAAAAAAAATATATAATGAAACAGGTTCTGTGAATGGCTGGAAAAAATTAAGACTGCTCATCAATTCATGACGGAATTGTGCTATATATGAAGGTAATTCAAAAAGTAACACCAAACTAATTTTTGCAAAATATATATTGCAATTACATATACAAACAAGATGTCATTTTTCAATATATTTCTCATACTGTTGCATCAACTGCTTTATTCCATGAGAATAAAAGGTTTTTGGTTAATCCCGCAACCAAGTATGCACTAATTATTTAACCTCAACATCACTTTCAAATTGTCATCCTATGAGAGCTTTCTTCAGCAGGTCCAAACACATGGTAATTTGAAGGAGCAAGATCAGGTCTGTAGCGGAATGCCTGATATCTCAATCTCTGAATGATATCAAGAGTTACAGCATTGGGTGGGAGCGCACATTGTCATGAAGAATAAGAGCCCCAGAGGACAGAAATCCTCTGTGACAGCTCCATATTGTTGGATTTAGCTCATTCTCCAACATGGCGCTGTACTGGACACTATTCACTGTTTCGCCCCTTTGCTTATAGTGCTCCAAAATTGGCCCATTCATATCCCAGAAGAGGGTGCAAAGGACCTTTCGGGCAGAGGGCTGAGACTTGAATTTCTACTTGGCTGGAGAAGATGTGTGTTGCCATTCTGAAGACTGCCTTTTGCTTTCTGGTTCATAGTGAGGCAACTAGGTTTCATCTCCTGTGGCAATATATGTCAGAAAATCATCCCCTTCAGCACTATATCATGCCAGAAACGATGTGGCAGTCTGAACATGCATCATCTTGTATTCATTAGTAAGCATCCTATGCACCCACTGTGCACACAAAATCATACTTGAGAACCTCTGCAATAATGGTATGAGCAGATCTGACTGGATACTCAGTTCCCTGGCTACAATTTCTACAGAAATATGTTGGTTCTCACGAATCATTGGTGTTGCACATCCCACATTCTCATCAACAACGGCTATGTTGGGATGACCAGAGTGTTGCTCATCTGTGACTGATGCACCTCCACTTTTAAAGGCATCTACCCACTCATACACTCTCCTCTCGCTAATGCAGCTATCTCCATATCTTTCCAACATCCTTCTGTGGATTTGTTGCAAATTTATGCCGTCTGACCACAAAAACCTTATTACTGTTTGCTGTTCTCTATGGAGCACACAGCTAGGAACGTTGCCATTTTGTTTCAACTGTCCTTCATATTCAGCACATCATTCCATTGGTCGGCATATGTCAGAACTTTCTCAAAGCATGCCTCTTAACTTCCCAGGAGTTTGAAATGCCTGGAGTGTTAATTGCATTTAATACTGTTAATTTGCTGTTACTTTTTGAATCACCCTCATACTTGGTACCAGAATTATAGACCGTAGTTAATTCCACCTCGTTATCCAGATCTTATGGTGATTTTTATCTTTGGGGGACATTGAAAAATAAAATGCATTCAACTAACCCTCAAGCACTAAAAGAACTTAAAATAGGCATTCGAAATGAAGTTATTTCCATTTGTGATGGGGAAATAATGAATGTTATTGATAATTTCTTAGACGTGGAATATGTGTCAAGAGAAAATGGGCACCATTTCCAGCGCCTAACTGTAAATAGGGTGAGTACCAAATCTGTTATTTAATATGTTGTACCTAAGTTTTAAAATGGTGAAGCTCATGAGCAATGCAAGTCTACACAAGAAAATAGTGGCAGCAACACATGATCTAACTGTCAACTGGCTGAACTATGTATAAAACTTTTAAACTCCCCGCACCGAAGAAAGAAATATTACAATAGTTTTGAAATATGCAACAATAAACACTATGAAAATTACTTTGCATTTGCTGGAACCATTTATGAAGTAGTTCCAGCATTTGTTTTCTAGCATAAACCTCAACTTCTATTTATAAGCATGCAGTCCTGTATAAGAATTGAATTCTGTTCAACTTTTTTCAGTAATTATGTGCACTAAGCAATACAAGATCATAATGTAAAAGAGATTTACAAGGTAAGTTCCATAACTTTCCAATATGATGTAGTTACAGCGAAACAACTGGAATTTTTTTCTGCAGAAAGGAGCATTCATTATCGTGCTTGTTACTATTCTACAATAGCTCTACAAGCTAATAAAAACATATTTCTAAATTGCCTACATCTTGCTATGTTCATCAATTCAACCAAACTCCAGGTTCTTGGCTGTGTTGATGAAGTCGTTACATTCTTGTGTTCAATTCTACACTTGCCTAAATCATACCATCCAGTTAGTCACCATCCCCTTCTCATGAGTAAATCTTATTCCTAATTAGTAAATTCCTTAAATTTATGACATATTGATTTTCTTTACATTTGTGTCTTAATCTTCTTGAATATTTACCTTTCATTTTTGCATTATTTTCTTCTTCTATTATTTAATTTTTTTTTTTCATCCTATTCCACCCCTAATATTGTACTATTTCCTTTGCCACACTTTTGTGTAACAAATAAAGAAAGCTGCTTATATTTCTCCACACACAGGACAAATAAATTTTAATGATAACAGCTGTTTTAGAACATTTTGCAGACAAAATTTAGACTATTTTTTCAAAGACATAGAAATGCACAGAAATTAATGTTTCAGCTATAAAAATAAATCTGACTATATTAATGCATCTAGGATTAATAGTGCATCATGATTATATTATATTTCAGTAGGCCTTTTGGAGGAGCTGCCAGAGCAAATACCGAACACGACAGATCAAATGGAGCAAAGGTTGGTTCAGACACACCATGATCTCCATTCAAATCTGCAGCTTCAAGAGCAAGATATCAGTCAACTAGAACAGAACATTCAGCACCATTCCCTCGCTAGTCAAGTGTATGGCCCAGAGATAGATCAGATCAGGGTGAGTAGAAACACTGTAATAAGTTATAAGACTCATAAGTATGACAAATGTTATAAAGTAGAGTGTCGATTCATCATTTTTAGATTACCAGGTTTAAAAAAGCGATAAATGTAGGAAAACAATAGTTGCAGGAACTACATAAATCATGTTTAAAAATAAATAAAAGCAGTATTTAAGCAAACACTATATTTTGCATCAATTTTACCTGTTAGCATGTAAACAATTTTACATAATCTCTTCTGAGTAGAATATATAGAAAACTCTTTATGGTTTCTGTGTAAAAAATTTATTGAAATTAAACAAAATAGATTCCAGGCCCAAAGAGAAAAAATATAGTATTTACCAGATTAATTGTAAGGATTGTAAAAAAAAATCTGTGTATGGAAGACAAAGAGAAATATAGGCATTAGGTTGAAGGAACAATGAAAAAACATTCATTATAAACAAATAGATAAATGAGCTGTGGTAGCACGGACTCATATAAAAAAAATATGCGCATAACTTTATGAATTTTTTCATCCCGGAAGCAGAAAGTTCACTAGACCACCAGAGTGAACCCAGATATCTACCCACCCAGCTCCTATGAATGATCAACAGTCATTTAACAGCTGATGATATGGATGATAGTTCCACGAAACATATGTCCTGAGTAAATCTCATTTAAGTGAAACCATGAAGGGTATTTTAAAACATCTAACTCAGAAGAGATTATTAATGGGTGTTTCACTGTGTTGATTACAAATTGAATTAATATTAACAAAAAACTAGTTACAACAGGAGATAAAGTGAATTTGTTTTGACAATGAAGAAACCTAAGCAGTCTCAATAGTGGATGCACATCAGTTTCCCAAACAGGCGCAAGAAGTTTAAACACACTTTCAGCAACAAGCTTAAGGTACAGAGTTTTGGGACCAGTAAGCCATGCTACTGGTTGACTTTAAGGAGCCTGGGACCAAAATCAAAGCATATGCATACTGTGGGACATTGTGAAGACTGAAAAGGCATACAAAGCAATGGAGAGACATAAGGAAGAGTAAGTGAATTAATATTATTGCTGTAAGAGTAATAGAAAATAAAGAGGGAAAAATCTGTTTAAGGTTGCATTGCTTACTACGAACCCGATGCTGCTGTCTTGTTTCATGGCAATGTCTGACCACATTGTGCTGCATCAACACAACTTTTTTCAAGATTCAAATATGAAGTGTTTTTGATAATCCCTATAGCCCAGATCTGGCACCAAGTGACTTGCACTTTTTCTTGGTGATGAAGAAGGGATTGGATTGGAAAGCTGGTGCACCAGTAGAATAAAGCATATCAATCTTCATGTTGATTATATTGAAAATTAGCTTGTAAATATACTTAGCTTTTGGCAATAAAACCATTTCACTATTCACTCTGATTTTATTTTTCATGCACCATTGGAGGTTGGGAAAAAAAAAAAAAATAGCACTCAAAGTATTGTAATTCTTTTTTGTATTCTGTTTTTGTGAATGTTACATTAACTCGTCTTTATAATACCAAACTATTGAAAATGGCATAATTATGTGGAACTGGATTATAGATATTGCTTTTCTGTAAAAACCTAATTCAGTTTGAGTTTCTAATGATTTTTAATCCTAAAAGTGAGAGCTGTTCATATATATATTTTTTAAGGTTTTCTCTTCTACATTGAGATGTTTTAAATCATTTAATGAACATTTGGTATTATTGCAAACAGCTACATATCTGTATCGGATTTTAAAAATTAAATGGAAATGTATTTTAAGATTTGTGTTTAAAAAAATCTCATAGAAATAGAGATAATGGGTTTCCCATAGCCAGTCCTCATACTAATGATACATTTTTTGGAATATTTATGCGTTAGTTTGTGAGCTTTATTAAATATTTTTTTTCTTTCTTTTTCTGTTTGTAAATGTAGATTTTGGTCATTTTCTAAAAAGGCCTGTAAGATTTTCTGTCAGAATGCTGATAATGAAACTTTAATGTTAAAATACTATATTTATATGAATGTGCACCCCAAATTTGAAACTTTAAAAAAACAATGCATATTGTACAGCATCTTAGAGATAAGCTTGTCCACTTCAATAACTCATCAGAACACAGAATTTATAAGTGGACTATTGTTACATCTTGGAGCATGTAGGGACACTGATGACCAGAGATGTTAAAGAGTGCCGTAAATAAAACAAATCAATAACAAATTGGAGCATGTAGGACAAAATCCATTACTCATGCAGTTGCCAGGACAGTTGGCTTAGGTCAAAGAAGAGACAGTTATTTCAGTTGTCTGTTCCTTCTTTCATGTACAAGTTCTAAAACTTTTTCTTCAATAAGGATGTCTTTCTTTGCGAGTACCAGTGAATTTCTTCCTATTAGCTGGAGGTTTCTTTGCCTAGTTAAAATGCTTAATGTAATAAAAAGCAAAAAACTATACCTAAAGCCTGAAGGACTGCTATCATTCATCCAATTTACAAGGGCAAGGGTACCAGGCAATTATAGGAAAATTGCACTTTTGTCAAATCAAAGTAAGTTTTTCACTGGAATATTATTGGACAAAATTAATAAATGGGCGGGAAAAAATGAATTAATATCTCCATTTCTGGAGAGGCAGAAGAACAACTGATAATATTCTCTTCTGAGTAGGATATTTAGAACACTCTTTGTGGTTTCACTTACATGAGATTTACTCAGGACGTATGTTTCGTGGAACTTTTCCCACATACCATAAAGAGTGTTCTGAATTTTCTACTCAGAAGAGATTATTAATGGGTGTTTCGCTGTGTTTCATTCCAAATTGAATTAATATTTAAACTGATAATGTTCAATAATTAAATATTAATTGATAAATATCTGTCAAAGAATGAGGTAGATTGTATACTGTTTTATAGACATAGAGAAAGCTTATTATAAGGTAAATAGAGATGTATTTTGGTGTAAACTGTGGAGCAAAGGAATGAGTAAAGAGATGATTAGGTTATTTCAAGCAATCTATATGCACAACAGATTTTGTGTTAGATGTGAGGAGAGTAAGGTGTCAGGATTTAGATAGGACTGTAAATTGAGTGTTATATTGTTTAATTTGTTCATTATTGACATGAAAATTAATAAGCATATGCTGGTAATAAATAACCAAAAGATTCCTGCATTATTATATGCAGATGATTTGATGGCAGCATCCTTTCAGTGCTTGGACTGAAGAATGCAATTTCAGAAATAGTTGGATATTGTGAGGAGTAGAATCTGAAAGTGAATCAGGTTAAAACAAAAATTATAGTTTTTAAGAAAGGAAATAAACTTAGTAAGGAAGAAAAGTGATTCATCAGAGGAAATAGCATCCACATTGTATGACAGTTCCCATATTTGGGAATAAGGTTTAGTAACTTCAGATCAATGGGAAATACAGAAAAGGGTCGCATTAGTTAAAAGGAGGTTGACAATGACATTTTTAAAGAAATTGTATATTTTGAGCCTAATATGGATGTAGTTTTGTGTGAAAAAGTATACAATGTTCTAGTGCAGTTGAAATGGGCCTATGGTATAGAGGGGAGTTAAGGATAGTTTGAAAGAGATGAGTAAAATATTCAATATGTTTTGTAAAACTATGTTAGATATTGCACTAAGTGCAGCCCTGTTAGAAATGGGACAGGTAAGTGCAAGAGGATGGGTGATGGAGAAAGTATTAAAATATTGGTTTAAAGTACAACAAATGCTACATGGTCATATTTTGAATGAATGTTTGGAATTTCAGGAATTCACTTTAAGAGAGGCTAATTCAGTAGGAAAAGTAGGATGTGAATTGACATGGAATAGGATAGGGGAGGATTGGTTAGAAAGGGATAGTTTGCCAGGTGGATTTTGGGATATATAAGGTAATTAGATAGAGAGGGTGAGATTAGCATGGTTTAGATTAGGAGTATGGAGACTAAAGGGAATTAGAATAAATCTGGAACAGTGCATGTCCAATATGTAGGGGTAATGAAAATGCCATTCATTTGAATGTACAGAAATAAGAGAGTGGGAGAGTCAGCTGATCAAAGTAAAATGGGTTCACGTAAGGTCTGAGATAGCAGTAAGGAAATATTTTGGGACCAAATCTCAATTAAGGAATTTAGGGGAATATTTGTATAGAGTTAAAAATAAATGGGCATGGATGATTAATAAGTAAATTATCTTTGGTTTTAGTAATTTAGATTTATGGCATGGAATTGTTTGAACTGGGTAATAATCAGGAACTGTATAGTATTGTGTTGTGAATGTACTATATTAAGGTGTTAAGTATAGCATTATAGTAAATATTAGAGAAATAAAGAAACTAATAGTTGGCAGAGACTGTAGCTAGCTGATAAAATAATGGTATAGATAGAGTAATTGAAATATTTTATTTTAATCCCCTGAGTAGGATTGAAATGTTGTCCCCTGGAATTCCAATAGGCTACTGCTGATGAACTAGGGACTGGAGGCTAATGCAATCAAGATAGAAATTTTGTATTTTTGTTTAATTATTTAGAATATAGATAAATGGTTAGTATAAAATCATTATTGTATTTCAAATTTTTGAATTGTGAGGGATTACATCTAAAATTATCTGGGCCAAATAGGTAGAGACCTCTTTGTAGTTTGTATTTTTCTCAGCATTTCAATAAATTTCAAATTTCCTCCCAGCTTTAGTTGCAAATAATGCCAATTTCTGTTACCACCACAAGAAAACATTACTCTCAGCTACATTGAACTCTCTTCTAGTCTTTCTGTTAGCATTTTTTTTTCAGCACAAAGAATCACTTTATGATTGAAAGTAGCATCATGAGATATTTTTCTCTGTTTGCCCTCCATTTTGTGACTACATACTATTCAAACATTCTAAGCAATCATAGGCCAACATGACATAATAAATTTGAATGAAGTTACTCGTGAACTATGGAATGGATTTTCACTGAAATCAAATGTACACTACAATTTTAAATATTACTCTTGGACAAAATGGTGGTCATTAATTCATATAAATGTGGTATATTAACAGGTTTTTTGTTGAGATTATGAAGTGCCAATTTTTCTGTCAGATCAAATAAATTTTTAATAACTTGAAATGCTAATTGGTTCCACTTGTTTCATATAGTGCATGTTTTGTAGGCCTTCATCCACATCATCAGCTAACTGTCAGCTCTTGACTCATGTAATATATTTAAACAAGTAAGTGGAGCGAGTAAGAGTGTATATTTTGAATCAGTCATACAAAATTTTTAATATTTTGACTTTGAAATTTTTGTAAGAAATTTAATTTACAATTAAACCATTTTGCTAGTTGGAATGTAGGGGCATTGCTGTTATTATCATACTGAACTCGTAAAAATCTGTAGTTTTTCTTTTTATACTCTTTGTAATGTTTATGCATGTTAATAGGAAAAAAGGAATGCCCTTAACGTTGATTCTTGTATCTGTTTACAGGCTCAGCGAAAGAAACAAGAACAGGAATTAATGACCCTTCAACAGGACCATCTCAATATTCATCGTGGCAGCAGTAGCAGGACCTCTGCAACATTCACAACTGCAGCAACAACAGCAAAAAATTGCCAGCGTGTAGGGTAATGTGGTTTGGTGTTCATTGTCCAGCTGTGTAAAAAACTGCATTAATGAAGAAGAAAAACATGAAATTAAGTTAACAGTTTGTGATAAACTGTTAATTCTTTTTTTTTTAATTTTTTTTATATAATTATTATACCTGTACCTGTGTGTTAGATCCCCTAGTCTGTCCATATTGATCCAATAGCCCTGTACTCTGTCCTTGCTTGAGCAGACCACCATTATCATCTCCACCCAGCTGCACTGTAGATCTAAGGGCACCGCATGTCACACTCAGCTCAGGCGAGCTTCTAAACTTTGGCTAGGTTTTTATATGAGCTTATGTAACAGTAGTATTTATTTTATTCTCTGGACATGAGTGCTAGACCTTTTGTTTTGGGAGCCTTCTTCAGATACAGATAATTATGTTCAAAAACCTTTTCTAATTAAGATAACTGAAATAGCTTTTGATATAATGTAGTGTTTGCGAAGAAAGGACTAAGGGACTTGAACCCCTGTAAATTCACTTTAGCTACTTCAGAGAGGACTTTAAAACAATTTTTATAATTGAAATTCACATTTTCTTAAATAGTAAGTAATGTGCTAAGGAATGAAAATCCTTCGCTAACATGTCAATATACAAATCATAAGGCAAAATGGGATATAAGCAGAAATCTTTTATTAGCAATGTAGTAATAATTTTTAATTTAATAACTTTAACACTCATTTTCACTACTAAAGCATCACAGACAGTGGACACTAATAATGCCTGAGATGAAATACTAAATTGGAAAAGGAATTTTTAAGGGTACATTTCAGGTCTAGGTTTAGGATACCTTCCCTGCATTTGCCATTTATGAGATAGGAAAACCCCCAGTCAGGGAGGATGATCTGGCAGGAATCAAACCTAAATCTCCCACTCATGAATCCTTGCCTTTATGTCTTCAGCCACTTCTGGCAGTGCGCTGCAGCATTCAATATATACTAGGCCATCGTCTAATCTAAAATCATGCTGACCAACATTAACTTATGCAGGATTACTGCATCAGAAAATAAGATTGTACATCATAAACATTGTGGTATAATCTTCATATATAGAAATAATTTCTGAAATATCTTGATTAGAGCTAAATGGAATAAATGTAAACTGGATCAAATGATGGCAAATTGGAAAATGAGTGTAAGAAATGCATAGGCTGGGAATTTACCTTGTAGACAGTCTGAGAAAGTGGGCTAGCAAGAAATTTTATTTCTAACAAAGATTTACAGTTGTTGCTTCATAAGTACATTTAATTGATTTACAGTTGTGTTTGACAGTCATAATGTATCAGCACAATTATCAGTGTTAATGTGTTGTGTGCAGAAATTTGTCATTTGTTAATAACTCTTTAGGCTATTGCTAATGATCATATTATTTCTAACTAGGAAAATGATTTACAAAAGTCAGTATATTAAATTAAAATAGCAATGAAGTATAACATGATATCCATGAATAAAAGTAAACTTATGGCATTTAAAGGAAAAGATCAAAGGTAAAAAATTGTAATAGAAATTAAGATAACAGAACAAGAAGAGAAATTTAAATTTTTAGGAAGTCAAATGTCATGATGCAGAAATAGAATAGACCAACCCAGGAAAAATAAAATATTTAATTATATGAATGGTATTATAAGAAAATTTCTACAGAATAAAGCAAGAAAGAATACTTTATTAAAATTTGCTGAAGCTTGCATATAGGTACTGAACACAAATAAATGTTATAAACTAACGTAAAACTATACGAGAGGGAATAAAGTATTATTAGAAGAAGATGTGAATGCATTGAATAATATTAACTCACTCACCACCCACAAAAAGTGATTGACTTTTATAACTGAAATCCGAGCAAGAAGGAAAAAATTGTGGCATACTTTGCTGATTACCAACAACAAGAAATGCACTAATGAACAAAACTACAGTCATGGCCCTGAAATTGAAATGTTGCTTGTTCACAGCCCATGAAATATTACACAAACAATCAATATATGCTTTCCTATGTTTGATGTTTCCAATTTCCATTTACAAAGGTATGTATAATCAAATAAATTAATTATACTCATTCATATACCACACACTAACCTAAGGGCAAAATCAAGTTAATCCTAGATACCAATGGACCTGTGGTTCAAGCATGAATAGTCAATCAAACCGCAGAGATGGCAGAGGTTGTTTAAGGTGCAGACTTGTGAGCAGGAGGTCAGGGGTTCAATTCCCACCAGGACCGTCCTCCCTGACAGGTTTTTTTTTTTTTCTCCAAGTTTTCCTGAACCCTCATAAATGGCAAATGCTGGGGTGGTACCCCTAAACTTAGGCCTGGAACGTTACTCCATTTAAAAACAAAAACAAAAAAAAAAATCCTTTCCCAGTTTATCATTTCACGTATCATCAGTGTCCACTGCCTATGAATGCCTCAGTAGTTAAAACTGGCATTAAAACACTTTAAAAAAAAAAAAAAAACCAATTATCAAACGGTAAATTAACTGTAAGCAATTCATAAACACACGAACTAACATAAGACTAACTTAGAGTGAATTCTAGAAATTGGAGGACCCAGTGGCTCACAGTTTTCACTAGCCTCCTTTCATAAATATAAAAGTATTACTCAATCACTTTAACTCCCATTACAAACTTAGTGGTATATGAATAAAATTATACAACATTTGGCATCTCTGAAAAATAAATGAGAAACTGCTTAAGTTTATGCACAGAGCTACTGTAGTGTGGAAAAATGGAAGACAAGCATGAGAAAATGCCAGTGTGGTTCTATGGACTCCAAACTGTTCACATTGTGCTTTAATAATGTCTCCATTCACTCTCCTATTATTTTAGGTAACTTTAAAACTAATGCTTGTGATGCATAATTGTATTCAAATTTCAATAAAATTTTATAAATGTTGGTGCTGAAACTATTATATGGTGGCAAAATTTGGATAAAGACAGAAAAAAAGTAAAATAGACTAAGTAAATGAGATTAAATTTCTAAGAGCAATTGCAGGATGTAAGAAAATTGACTAAATTAAATTAAGAAATACAAGAGGAATTAGAAAATATAATCTGAATGACAAAGTTATTAATGTGCAGAAAATAAAACCAGAAAAACTACAACAGACTTTAAAAATTATAGTACAAGGGAAACCAGAAATATAAAATGACCCAGAAAACAATAGTATGAACAAGATATGTAAATTGCTACAGACAGCAGTGCCTAAAGCATGTAGGAAGAATAAAATCAATTTATTTTTTATACAGCCTTGTAGTGCATTTAAGTGATGTACCACATAGATGTCATTTTGGTTGGGTAATCTTCAGGGGCAATGCAAGAGGAAATCCCAACCTCTGAAAATAAAAATTTTCAAGGCCTGTTTGTACAGACATTTTCTATGCCCTGCATGTTGACACAGATTGGAGATTAGCACAGGTCAAGCTGCATTGTTTTGGACTTTTAGTGAATTTTCCAATCTCATTCGTGTTTCATAACAGCTGACTTTTGTGAGAATGTTAATGGTAAATTAGTAAATCAAATTCACTGCAATACTAAAATTAAGTGGGATTAATTTCAAGGTTTCTGCTTAACTCTCGTAACTGCCTTAATGCATACTGAAGGAAATTTTCTAAGAAAACTCAGGAACATAGCCTAGACATTAATAGAAAAACTGTAAGTTTGTGACTAGTGAAATAACTTTATTAATTAGTCTTAATTGAAAATGTTAATTTAAAATACTTCAGAATTATTCTGGTTGTTACATGGTAGATTAATTATTAGCAAACATCTGCTATGCTATAAAAGACATGGAAAAATTCATAGAATTTCCTTCTTTAGTTTTTTAAAACCAGATGCCATGGGTACTTATTTTTTAATTTTTATTACAGTTCTTTAAGGCTCCCAATATTGTCGTCACATTTTGTATAAATGAAAAGCTTTCTAGAGTTTAGAGTAAGCATAAAAAATGAGGTTATTGCCTCCTCATTAGGATACTAAACTTTCATAATTAATAATTGATTTTTTTAAAATTTGTCATGTGTGCATATAAAATGGAGCTGTGTGATTATGTTCATAAGTAAACTAATCAATTGCAATGCTTATATTTATACCATTCAGACTACTTTTTTTATAGAAATTTTAACTGAGATACTTATAAAAAACCTCGAATTGAGGTTAATGAAACTGCCTTGTTTGTTTATTTTTTTTTTTTATGTGAAGGGCAAATCTTTCCAGGATCTCCTAAAGTTCTGCTTAAAAATTAAATTAATAAATATAGAAAGATCCATTTTATACAATAAGCTTTTGTAATTACATCCACAAAGTATTAATTTGCTGAACTATTTGGGTAACTCAATCATATGTGTGTGTGCTTTTAGATTCAGCACATATAGCTCAAAGAATGCCATGGACAGCGCAAGCTCCTTGATGAGTAAGTCATTCAGCTGTGTGTATTCAGGGTGAAGTATTTATTTATATTGGGGTTAGATTTCCTTTAGAACTTTATTTGCTTATACAAGGGGTGGCCAACGGTTTATCTTGAGCATGAAAGAAAAGACCTAAAAAATTGTTTTATTTTTCATTAAAGGTCTTTAACAATTCAATACACTTCATCACCTTATCTGCAATTATTATTATTATTACTATCCATTCAAATCAGGATATGAAATGGCCAATAATTTTTGCTCAGAGGCCTCTTATTTCAGGTGTGAAAGTTTTTTATGTGCCATAAATCTATAACAAAGGAGCAATGGCTTTATTTTCCTTCCAAAGGAAGTCATCTTAGGATTTTTGTGCCCTTAAAAATCCATCGACCTGAACCAGGTTTTAACTTGTGACCTTAGGTGCAATGACTGTAGGTCCTGAGAAAATAATTCTTCTGGTTGGTCAGAAAAACAAAAATTTACAGTCACCAGGACACCTTATCATTTAAAAATCACTTTATGCAAAGAATTTCCTTCAAAACTTGGAAGAGGAAATAATCCAAGAAGCCAAATCACGATATTTGCAACAATTATTATTAAACTAAACTGTCAAACTCTAACAATTACGTAAACGGAGTACAGTGCAGCCAAATTCTAAATATGAGCGCAGTAGCCATAAATATTAGTGCCAAAATGTCAAAGAGACCCACTGGTTTAATATGGGACATCCCTATAGTATGTAAATGACTGAAAGGAGAAAAATACTTTGATGGAATATTAATGATTCAGCAAATTAGCTGTTGCTTTTAAAATGACACTTAAATTCCATTAGGTGTCTTGCCTATCAAGTGACAATTTCTCGTTCTTTCATACATGAAATGAGTAGTGAAAAATATGGATGACCGACAAATGAACCTACATCTTGCTTGGTAACATCTCCTAAGCTATGTAAATTCACAGAATAATAGCTATTTATATGGTAAAAAACCAGGCATTCCCACATTTGTGCCAGAAATTGATGTACATATGCCATGAGTGGGTAAATAAAATTGTGGACTCCTCCACTTTGTTTCCTTTTATGAAACGTAAATGCCAATATGTGAATATTAACTTAAAACCAAATTTTTAAGAATTACATATTTTACCCCATTGCTCATAAAGAGGACATTTTCCTACAAGTTTTCCAAAAAAGAGACATCTTTGTGTTAATCTTGGCATTCTCAACCCTCAATGCTTTAAAATACCCCAAGCTAATATCCAACATGTATGGAATTGGAGTGCTGGTGGGAAACATAATATGCAAGTAAAAAAATGTGGCTGCCTTGGCATCGTTCTGCTTTATATGTATGACAACATAACTAATTACCAGCTGAAACTCATTTAATTCAGCTAAAAGCCACTGCACATAGATATACCCAGCATATAAAGCAAATAACTTGTGGAAAGCAGATGATGAATATCTTTCCTATTGCTTTCTATGTTAAAAAATGTATTTTCTATTGAAAAAGGCCAATACAAATTTCACTGCCAAATTTTTATATTAAAGTCAAATTGAAATTATTTAAGTACCAGCCCCGTAGGTCCACCAGGCTGGATATAGTAGGAAAATTCTTTAGAAGAAAGCACATAAAAACTATAGGCATATAAGCAGAATAACAAGGAATCCTGGACGTTCTGAAGGGACTTGAACTAATTTTTTTCACCAATTTTTATTTTGCTAGTGTAAGGGTTAGTTAAAAATTAAGTTTCCCTAGGTGAAGAGGCAAAGATAGGTCAATTTCAAATGCACTGTTTATTTTTCTACTTATTTTCAAAGTTATTCAAGTGTTTGTCTTACCATAAAAGAATTTTACCTTATCTATAAGTTAGAAACTGTCATGTTGCTTGTTGAGTCTTTGCAACACTTTGCCTTTGACAAAGTTGAAATCATCTGCATGCATATATACATTCCTCTTCCTCTTTTCTTTCTTCATTTTCTCAAACAGATGAAGTAAATGGTGGATAGAATATGTTTGCCACTATTAGTTGATTAACAGGTCAGTGGTAATAACCAAATAACAAGCTTTTAAGCATTAAAAACAATTGGTTTTAATGCCCAATTCCGAGTTATAGCTATAAAACCATGATTCATTATCTCTAATAAACCTATTTAACAAATCTAGATTGTTTTCAGCTCTATTGATTAATTCCTGGCACATTCAATGCGATGCTCCTTCTGCTTTTCCAACATTAATTTCAGAATTAATTTTGAAGAGACATGGTGCATATTTAAATCATCTGTTGAAATTGACTGAATGGCATAAAAGTCAAATGCAATATATAAGCCATCTCTCTGATGATAAGTGGACACTCATAACACACCACCAACTCTGTCAAATATTGGCATCATTTTTTTAAAGTGGAAGGGTCAACCAGACCAGGGGTTGACCTGAACTGAATCTTGGCCATTTTTAAATCTGTTGTACTAGAGAAAAACATTGAACCTGGTCAGACACTTATCCTAAAGCAATTTTGAAATTTGTATGTTTCCTATTTTGTAGCAAAATTCTTTGCAAACATGTCCATTTTTACATCTAATTTTACATACACAAAGTCCACTCAGTAGCCCCTAACACATGTACAATCATCAGGCTGTATCCTTGACGAAACAAAAGGAGAAATGTTAGGTCTTTTCAAGGACATAATCAACTTTTCTCTACATCACCCTCTTACCACTCTGTTGCCAACACTTGTGCAGTGGTGTTCCAGTCTTAAAATTTTTCATTCGCATCTCATATATGCACTGTAAAATATAAATACTATGATTTTTTTTTTTTGTCATATCTACTATGGAAAAAATGGGCTTTTATCTGAAGATCAGCTGCAAATTCACTGGAAGGTTTTTAAATATATTGAATGGCTCTCAGACCACCTCCTTGATCTAGTGGTTAGCATTGCTGACTGCTGGCATAGAGGCCAGGTTCAATTCCTGGTACTTAGGAATTTTTCTAAGTTTGGAGGTGTGGCACAGGTCTACCCAGTCTCGAGGACAATTGGGAAGCTGCCTGATGGAGAGGTGGCATTCTTTGATCATGAAAGCTGCATAATAGGCGAACAGCTTAGTGCTAACATGTTCAAATACCTCCTTGCAGTACTGCCATCTATCAATGAAGTTGGAGATAGAGGAAGCAGAGGTTGCCACAGCAGGTTGAGGCTCAATTTGGGCTTTAGCAATGAGAACAAGAGGAAGAAGAATGGCTCTTATGTCCACTCCACATACAAACACAATTATCAGTGATTGTTTGTTTGCAGGTTCTGTATTTTCTGCCCAAAAATTAAATAACCACATGCACTTCCTCCCTGTATCCATACCATTTTATGATTATTGTTGCTGCATCTGTGATCCTAAACCATCTGTCAGTGAGTCTAAACATAAGTTGCCAGCTTTTGTTTTGGAGTAATAAAATAGGAAAATGTTTATTTTTAACTCACCCTTTTATATTGTCACTACAGATACAGAATAGTCTAAATAATTAGTTTCAAAATTAGTTCAAATTCCTGTTTTATAAAAATGCTTTCTAATTTCATTTTTGCACACAGCAATCTAGTCATTAATATTGTTTGTTCGTTTTGGTACAAGTGCCTTTGTTTTTGGAAGTGAATCCACTTTTATAAACTTTACCTTTGCAATTAAAAAAAAGAGAAAGTAATTCCAAGAGGTTCTAAATTTGGTAATTCTTCCCTTTCCTGCAAGAGTAGCTGAGAATGGCAGCTTTATCAGATTTGCAGTGCCCTTGTATATTTAGCTGCATAAGTTTTTTTTTTATAGTATGGTGCAGTCAATTATTCGACTAACATAGCATTCAAGTACAATCATAATCCTTGGTTTGGTTCGTTCATGTGGGCCAGGGATGAAATTCTTTTTGTTGTTTATTACTTATACTCATATAGTTTAAAATGTCTAAAAGCTTCTGTTCCAATATAAATAGAATGCAATTTGTAATGTAAATAGTGACTGTTTTTATCAGTTTTTTTTAAATTGCTTCTTGTAAAGATGGCAACATTGTTTTTTCCCCCTGTATTGGCACTGTACATATTAAACCTGCTCAAGATGGTGACCTTGACTGATTCTCATAAGACTGATCGTGAATACATAACTGAACGTTGGAGATGAAAATTGTTCGCTGGTCAGTTCCAAGAAGAAATTTTTGTGTAGTGATGCAGGAGAAATCATCATGATAAATTCTTGAGCTTCACCTAGTCTGCCAAAGAGTCGGCTAGATGAACAAGAACGCATCTAATTGGTCTTGCAAGAAATGAATAATCAAGAGTCATTATACAAAGCTATATTTGCATGTAGAAGGACGAAAGCTGTTTCATCAACTCCTTCATATAAAGACTGTTTTAATGATTATGGTTATTATTATTGTTGATTTTTAAGTCTGAAAAAAAATTTTTTTTGTAATCTTTTTGTTCTGTCCACAGCTTTGATAAATGAATTTCTGTTGTGGGCTCAGTGCCATACCTAATGCATAGTTATCATTGGTCACCTGTAGCACTAAGTTTGCCATGCAGAATGTAATGTTATGTAAGATTATATTGTGTCTTATAATGGTTATTATTTGTTGTTACTGGTAAAATTTATGATATCTGATGTCTTAAAGTTACTTTATAATTTTGAGAATTAAAAGAATAAAAGGTTTCAGCAGCAGGTTTGAAATTCCGTCCCAGTATTTTTATCTACACAGATTTGTGCTTGATCATTGGCTGTTAAGGTGTCAAAATTTAAATAGTATTAACAATTGCAAATTGAAAGGGCAATGGCAACAGTGACAGTTTAATATGAGAGACAGATTTCTATGACTTTTCACATTTTATCCTTTCTATAATTTTATGTTAAAACTAAATTTAAATGTGTTTGTATGTATTCTAATGAAAGTAAAAAGGTTTTTATTGATCATGTAAGTGCATATTTAAAATTAAATCTCATTTTAATGCCATATTTGTGGTATTTTCCCATATATTTTATGAAATCCCAGATGGGTTAGGTTAGGTTTTATTTTATTTAAGTAAATGTCTATGGGCATCCAATTCAATTCAGGATGTGAAAGTGACTGATTAATTTTGCTCAGAGACCTCTTCTTCATGTGTACCATAAATGCACAACATGGGACCAACAGCTTTATCTCCCATTCTAAAAAAAAGCCATACTTAGAATTTGTATACTCGAAAACATCCATTGACACAGGCCAGGTTTGAACCAGTGACCTTGAGTCTACAACAGGTATGGTTACCTGATGGCAACTTGTAGTCCTTGCAGATGGGTATGCAGTAGCATAACTACATGACACCCAAATGGCATGAGGGGAAGGTCTATCTTATCAAGACCCATACTCCTTCCAATGATAGCATGTCATTGTACGTTTGTGCTATAAACATCTGGTTTATATGAAACTCTTCTAATTCAGCTATTTAAGTATGCCTAGCCTTCTGCAGTCAATTCAGAAACAGTAATGAATTTTATGAATCTTTTAACTGGTTTACCCCCACTGATGTATTGTAATATCTCCCTGTACAGAAACTAAATTTACCCTTACTATTTCTTCTGTAATCTCATTCCTATAGACAAGAGGCACTTCTCACTTCACATTCTGTTAGCCAAGATGTTTTTTCAAACCATAAAGTAACCTTAATTTTTGTGTCTTGCTGAGTAAACTCCTGTAGCTTTTGGTTGATGAGGTTTAAATTGTTTCACTTCCAACTTAATAATTAAACTTAGATGCAAAAACGGAGTATTTAATAAAATGTCCACTTTATTCATTGCCACAAAACAGATGTGCTTTTTGTAACTTTACAGTTTACATTGTCAAAATGAACTTTTCATTGACAAATGGTGAGGAAGCCATCCAATTTCACAGTGTGAAAACAAGCCCTAGTGAGTTATGCATGATCTCAGTAATCCGTCAACATCTGGTTTTTAAGAAAAGAGGGAATATCTACCACTGGCAATGAGCTATCTTCTTCCTGCTGGCTTAAGAGAATACAGAAATAATAACGAAAAAGGCTAGCCCATCTTGGAGGAAGACAAATATAAGTCCTTGTAAATCTTTGCTGGCCCATGAAGGTATAAGTTTAAATTGTAAAATTTTCCGAGCTGGCCCATGAGCATGCCTCGCTAACGGAGGACCCACATTCTACCTCTTCTACAGTAGAAAGAAAATGTGCTTATTCGTAAGATACAGCTAAGAACTAATCAGTTATACATAGTTATTTTCATGCATTTTTTGTTTTAAAAGTTGACCAGAAGAAGAGAAAGTGGTAAATAATAATGGAATTTTCTTTAGGAAGGGGGGTTACGCCTGTGACCACTAGGATCAACTAAAACCCAGATGGGCAGTGTTGAAGTTTAGTGTCTAATTTTCTAAGTTATTTGTGAAATACCGTACAGCCCTTATCTGTATCCCAAATAACTGACAATACCAAAACAATGGCATAGTTCAATTAAAGAAGGAAGGAAGAAAAAACTCCAGTTTCAAATATGCTGTCATTTTGGCAAAAAATCCATTGTTTATAATAGTGTCATAAAATGCAACATGGTTTCACAGTAACAAGTGTGGCTTCACACTTCTCAATATCACAGTAGCAAGCATGATAACATGGCAGTTGCCATGATAAAAGTGCTGGCCACTCATTAAGTCCTTGTCATAGAGTCATCTAGACTTCTTAATATGTGACTTAAGATGAGGAAACTTCAGTTGGAATTTAGGGGTTATCTCAAAGATCTTTAAAAGTCTTTGGGACTTGATTACTGTTTTGACATGCTTTTAACTTCTGTAAGAAGAGAAAATCATTTTAATCAGAATTAAATCAGGAAGCAATAAAATTACATTTTCACTGTTGTCAATGCTCTTTCTTTAAGAAAGTGCTGCAAACCAGACATTTGGATCTTATTGCCACTAGAGGAAAACTTAACTTCTTGTAAGAACAACTACAGGAAGCAATTATATATTCTAGATTATGTTAGCTAGTCAATTTTGTACTCTTATGCTGTATTTATAATTGAATCTCTTAGAACATATTTCAATCAGCTGCACATTGTCTATCAGATTTCTTGATGATTGGACATCTTTGGTGTAGCTCTGGTGGGCACTTAATTAACTTTAGAATCAATTTGTCCTCTGTCCTGGTTTCTCAAAGTTCAGAACCTTATCCTCTTATTTCTGTATACAAATTCTTTCCCATATTCCCAGATTCACTGATCTATCCATGAATTTCAGTAACATGCTTTCCATTTCTATACTGTGTTTGTTCTCCCAAAAGTGAATGCTAAAGCAGATTTTTTTGCCTGTTTGTATTTGATGTTCCTTCAGTATTCCACGAGTCTGATTTATGTACTTTTTTTTTTTTTCAAATATATATTTTGTTGCAATCTGAGTGTTTTTTTTTAATTCTTTTATTTTAGAATACAATCAAGAATACTTACATATAATACAAACAGCAGTTACTGATAGACACAGCAAATAAATAAACAGGGAAGGAACAGATTGCAGCTTTGGCTGTAGGAAAAGAAAAAATTCACAAGAAATTCTTGTCATCCATGAGCCACCGTAAAATTTCAGGGAATTCTCAAGAGATTTCAAAATTACTTTCCAGTAAAAAGATATAATATAAATATCGGCTTATTTTCAAAGCTAATGAACAAAATCTCTTAACAAGAATTTGTTGATTTGTTTTATTTACGGATGCTCTTTAACATCTCAAGTCATCATTATCCCATTCAATTCAGGATGTGAAATGGCAGACTAATTTTGCTCAGAGGTCTCTTTATTCAGGCTTGAGGATCCTTTTTGTGCCATAAATGTACAACACGGGACCCATGGCTTTACTTCCCTTCCGAAGGAAGCCATACTTGGGATTTTTACACCTGAAAAAATCCACCGATCCTGGCCAGGTTTGAACCTGCGATCTTGGTTTAGGAGGCAAGTATGGCACCACTATACCATCAGGACTGGCTCTTAACAAGAAGATAAGATTGTAATAAAGTATATATTGGGAAAACTAAAAGGAGTACAGGGGTCAAATTCAAAGAGTACTAGAGAAAAATCAAATACAAACAGGCAGAAAATCTGACTGTAGCATATCATTCTCTGGAGAACAAACATAGCATAGAAATGGATAACATTCATGGATAAACCAGTGAAGACGGGAATAGGGGAAAGAATTTATATATGAACTCTTGAGATCCCAACAGAGGACAAATTGATTCAAAAATTCATTGAGTGGCCACCATTGAAGATGCCCAGTCAGCAAGAAATCCAGCAGTTGACACATAGCTGATGATGCAGGCAAAGATCCATGGAACATGATTGAGGGTTCATTATTTAAGTGGCATAAGAGTACAAAATTGACTCACCAATTTAATCTAGAATAAATTAATGACAAATGTTATCATTAATTGTACATTAGTAAAGTTGGGGGGGGGGGTAGAGTTTTGTTTCTTTAGAAAAAAACTGCTCTGATTCTTTTTCTTTGCTTCTTAATTGCAGGAAGAAACTAAAGATGTAGAATATTGCATTTTTATTTACTTTTTAAAATTGATTCTTCCCAGACTTAAATATTTGAGCCTTTTATCTCCTACAAAACAGCTATTCATTCTGATATTAATAGCATTTAATTTCAATGCAAGACTTTTTTTTTTCACTTACATTTCCATAAAGTTGTAGATGTATAAAAACTAAAAGCAAGGAATAAAAAAAATAAAAGCTGCTTTTTATATAAATTTTGTGTTGTAGGAGATGTTCAGAATTTTTATACATCTGTATAATCTTACATAAAACAAAACATTCTGTGCTTTATCAGGTTTTATGAGAATGTCTCTTGTTAAGCAACATTTCTTTCCTTCTGTTTGTTTTTATCAATAGCATAACTGTTATCGTCAGCTGTTCACAAGAACCTTGTTAGTGTTGAATGGATTGTTGGTATATATGAATTGTTGGTGCAACTTCCCATATACAATAGCATAACGGTTGAAAGGCATACTCTTTTTTTTTTTTAAAAAAATATTATTATAATTATTGCATATTTCATCATGTTCACGTTTACTTAGCATAGTGAAAGAGAGACACTTTTGTACAGGTAGGCTATTCCTAGCATCTGCATAGCACTGTATAGAGAGCATTTCTAAGGTACAATATCTCTTGGCAGCAGTATCAAATGAATACTGGAGAATCTGAAAAAGTATTGAAAAAAGCAAATGTATAACTTTTATTTTCTGGATATATATAAAAGCAGTTAATATAATTTACACAATTTTACAAAAGATTAATTTATAAATTTTTCTGGATAATGTGCTTTAAGATTTGGAAGCTATTATCAGCAGTTACACACATAATTTACTGATTTTGAAATCAGAATGTATCTAAAGACCAAGATTTCAAGAATGCAAAACAGTTTGTCTTTTGTGTGGTTTGATATTTGAAAGTTCCTTGCTTATAATTCTTTGTAACTGTTGCAAACATTAATTAATTGAATTGAATTGAATTGAATAGTGTCTAACGCTGTTTTGATTACTGAGGCATCACAGGCTGGTTGCAAACATAGAGGGGTGCAAGCAGAGTTAGATATTCTGGCACAGAGGCACATAGTTTCCTAAATTCTCTCAGGGACACTATTATATATATTACATTTTGGACACATGCAACCTTTTCATGATTATCCATTTTATCCTAGAAATTAAGTTGGGAACAGATATTGCACACTTTTTATTTCGGCATATTTAGACTCGATGAGTGGTTTGGAGTGCTTATCCATTTGTAAGCCAACACACAAGATTGATGCAGAATGCAGAGTACTAGATTTGTGCAACTTAAATCTTTCCTCCAGGTTACTAAATCCTTAATTTACAAACACTTCAAAACCATTTAAAAAACAAAATTTCATAGAGCACACTGCAGAACACCTTTTCTTCATAATAATCCAGTTATGATTTTGTCCATTCCATGCAGAAACTATTTCAAAAGTCTTTTTTTGTACCAACAGAGAATGCACTTACATACTTAACTGAAAGTGTCACTACCATTATTATTATGCCTGTTTATGGAGTGAAGATATTGAGTTATCTGACAGTTTGGTGGGGTGGCTTATTTAATTTTATGAATGATATCATATTGTAAATTTTATTTTGTTTTAGCTATGATTATCATTGACTGAAAGGCTTAAGATTAAGGTTCTGTTCTGGGATCCTGACAGACAATATGAACAGTTTGAATTTTAGCTACACTTAGCATCTATGAATGTCAGAAGGATAGATGGTCAGCCCATCACTTCAAGTGTCGTCTAGTGTGAAGTTAAAATATTACTTGGATGCAAATCAGTAATTTTGTCTTCCACCTCTTCGCTTGATAGCCCAATGCAGGCCTAGGCCTGCTGCAGCAACTGCTGTGGCTTATACATTTGCCTTGCGATATTATGGATAGATAGCAGTATTGGAAAAGGGGGATGTGATTAGCAGGCTGGCACAATGCCAATTGTCTATCATTTGATTTATGAGATGAAAGGATGCCACCTATCTTAGGCAGCTCCTCAGTTGTCATCGCTATGCTGAGTGGACCGTGTCCCAGACCTCCCTAACTTTTAACTTTTCTAAGTCGGTATCCGAAATTAAACCTTAGACCTCCTGTACAGCAGTAAGTGATGCTGATTGCCAGATTCAAGGAGACAATTGATAATTTTGTCCAGGGATCTCTTTTTTCAGACATGGAGTTATTTAATGTGCTGTAAATCTACAATACAGAACCCATGATGCAAGTCCTTTCCAGTAAACATATGCTTGAGGTTTTTAAAATCCAAAAGAATTATCTATCTCAATCAGGTTTAAGCCCACAAACTAGAGGAGAGTAAATAACCCCTAAAACACTGAGTCGGACTAAATTGTCGTATATTCAGTAATTAATATAATGGTTATTACTCTTTAGTAACTACATAACCATACACCCAATAAAATATTTTCTTTCACTGAGTATCCCTTTGTCATAATTCAAATGTGTGTAGTTGGAGTCTACAACTGCCAGAATTGTATTTAAAAGAAGTTGCAAATAACTTTTAAGTTACACATTATTAGTAATGTATTATAGCCAATATTCACCTGTTTCAAAATAGTTCAGTAATAAATTGATATAACCAATATCTATTTCATTGCACATAAATCCAGTTAACAAAATGTACTTATTACTCCAAAGGAACTCGGGCTTTAAATAAAAAAACTGGAACACGACTCCTCTGCCAATTGCCTGATTGCTGTGATGGTAATTGGCAATGTATGAAGAAACATTTGTTTCTTATAAAAAAAAATCAAAACATATGGTGTAAGGAACATTTAAATTTGCAATTTTATTTGAATTACAAATATTTACTTTCATGTAATAATTTTGACAAAGTAAGGTGCTCATTGTAGTTGAATGTACCCCATATAGCCTAGCAACTAGGTCCTGGCAGCCTTATTAATAACCATATGCTAGTAAATTGGACAAGTTCAATGTGGGTTATTATGCCATAACTGTTTTAAAATATCAAGATAATGGCTGACACTCTACTTACCTGGGATGAATCCAAAAGGTAATTTGTGACAGTCCTAATTTCTTGTAGTTTTGAGTTGCAGATGAAAAAGAAAACTTAATTTTGCTTGTGTAAATACTTTGATAAGTTTTACTGGCCATATCTGGTAATATAGTAGTAACAATTCCAACTCATTTTCTGATGCCTTGACAGTTCAGTGTCCCTCCAGAGATAAGGTGACAGCGAATGCTTGAGGTGGAATGAAAAAAGAACAGGGGCTGTCAATAATTTAAAAATATCATGCATTGGAATAAAATCAGTAACTTATCTTTAAAATATTTTTCTGATGTTTTCATTGCTTTCTGAATTAGCTGATCTGTTTGCTGGGACGTGTCATCAACAATAGCAATTTTTGTAATTTTATGTAAACATCTAACCCATCGTTTAAATGGGATCAGTTCTCATATTATTATATAAGTATTTCCATGTGAGAATATAGCCTATACCTGTCTTAACTGTATTTGTAGTTTGCCAACTATGTTATTTTAACAATTTCAATAACTAACAACTCAGACATGTCATCAACAATAGAAATAAACAACTGGTCTCTTAAAGGTAGGCTACATTGCTGCCACATTCGAATGGGTTGCAAGATAAAAGGACAAACCATTTTTAACATTATGAAATTTATTACATGCCTTAAGAATACAAAACTGAAGCTTGTACTATACCGAAATAAGTAGTGAAGGTCATCGGAAAAGTGACAATTATAATAGATAACCTGATTTATTTCATTTAACATTTAAGCAATTTAAGATGCCATTCTGCTGCATCCCACCCTACCTCAAGCACTGGTGACCACACATTCTACATTTTGTGTATTAAATTTTTTTATTAAAAACTTGCTTTGAACCCATTAACTTAAACGCAATTAAATAAACGCTTGCCAAGGATTTTTACAAGTATGTATGGAACAGGATTAATTTACTTGCAGAAATCTAAACACCAAGAGGTGTGTGTAATTTGTCAATGAAAGAAAAAAGTTTTTATAGATTTATGTACCATTTTTATATAGATTAGTACCACAGGGCTCATATTAGATTAAACAATGTTGTTTCGTAAGAGATAAAATACTAACCTTCATTTTGCTGCAAACCCCTACATTTCATGTCTCAGAATTCTTGTTTTGAGCAATGATCATCTGGTCACTTGCCAAGAGAAATTATTCAGTTCGGTACAGATGAAATAAGGTCTCAAAGGTTCAATAGATTAGATATGTCAAACCAAAATTGGTATTTAACAGAGAGTTGAAAATTACTAAATGTCTAAGAATGTGTATACATTTTCTTGCACATTTTCCAGATAAATTTGGTTAATATTGATGTATTAGAAATGTCTGTGATTATTAAAGAACTTCAGCATTCTTTGAAAATGCAGTCAGGAGAGCTCCTTTGTATGCTCTAAGTGCATCTCTTGCCCCGCAATGTTTTCGAGCCTATTGCTCTGGAAGTAACTTTGTTTGTACAGAATGGTGTAGATAATATTTCCTGCCAACACAGTGCAGAACAGGAGATTTGAAGTTTTAAATGTTAAGCACTGGAGAAGAAATTGGCACCACACACATACAATGTACATTTTTTTAATGTTTTATATATTGTACTGTAGCAATGATGTAGTACAGACAATTGACTATTATTATAATTATCATCATAACTGCTATACTGTATTCCTACCCTCAGCATTTACTTGTTGCCGTCATTGGTTCACTGGGCACATCTAGTGAAGATTTACAATAAGAGAGAGAAAAAATGTACCACTTGTGCAATTTGAAACCGAAATGTATTTTCGTAACATGTTTTTCACACATGCCATCAAACCAACTACATCAGAATAATGTAATGGAAACTTACTTGTTTTTTTTTTTCCTCAGTGGTAAATCATTTATTCATTCGTGATGATATGTATAATACAATTATATTATTATATAAGTAAGACTGAGGTGAAGACTTTGTAGTTAACAATATTGTTTGTAAAATAATAACAAATGGTTCTGTGTAGGCTCAGACATGCTTATGTGTTTCTTTTCTCTGACAGTAACCTTTCCTTCTCCCAAGTACAAACATAAAAGTTTTTAAAGAACCTTGATCTGCATATACTTGAGAAGTTTCTCTATATCCTCTCTGCCAATAAACATATCAGGCTAACCAGTTGCAGTTTATACCCTGCCTTTCACTCTGAGAAGGGAATTATAAAATTTTTATTTATGGGGGCTGTTAAATAAAGAGTAACCATAATTTTTTATAGGCACAATTTCTTGCTCTAAAATTTAACTTTACAACATTTTGTTAGTTAATCCATAATGTACATGTGGTACTAGTTTCATAGTTGGCACTCTCGCCTGAGAAAGGTGTGCAAGCTGAAACATGTTCAGTTCTGCGTAGAGCAAAATTTAGGTGACACACAATGAATTTTGCTTTCATCTCAACAATTATTCAGCTGAGGCTTATGCAATGTTACAGAAGGCCTTAGAGAATTTATTCTTCCCTATATGAGGGTATTCAAAAAGTTTTGCAAGTGTCACCTTAAAGTTCTAGCTAAGGACTGAATTTGAAAACTTATCCTCATAATACTTCAAAGTACTCTCGATCCCCCCCCCCCCCACAGACACACATCTGGAGATGGTGCAACCACTTGTCAAAAGCGCAATGGTTCTCAGACTGAGATATTGTCAACAGAGCTGAATTTATAGCTTGTGCAAGGACCTGCACTCATTTAAAAGGTTTTCCGGCAATGCAAGATTTCATTTAGGGAACAACCAGAAATTGCAAGGTGTTTTAGAGTGGATGATGAAGCAACTGGATTTGGGGACTTCCAGTTTCTTCAAATTTGCAGCTGTTCTGTGAGATGCATTGTCGTGCAAAAAAGCAAGGGTACCAGGAAGAAAGACAGTTAAAAAAGAATAACTGGAGGGACAAAGAGGAGATAGTGAACTTAGATAGAAGTTCCTGTCTTTGGATGCTGCTGCCTCAACTCTTCAAATAAAGGATTCAAAATATAAGAGCCTTAGTATTCTCCATTCATTGTCATTCCTTTTGGCATATAGTAAACTACTAATTAGTTCAAGAAATCAATGAAGAAGTTCACTGTAGTCATGGAATGAAATGTCTGGGAAGATGAAAGAGAATCCCATTGGACCATGGCCTTACAGCCTGGAAGACTTAGTTCACATAATTGTTGATAATTGCAGGACTGTACCTTTGTTAAAGCAATAATCCATGTATACCAGAATCCTGAGATGAACATACCCTTTTCATCACATTATTGGGTATTTTTAACTGCAGAACTAAAGCAGCTGAGGGGGCATTGAGATGCAAATGACTGCAAGTGTTATGCTAACAGCAGCTAGTGGAAAACTGCTTTTATTGACAAGAAATTATTCAGTATTGAAGAAAGTTATAACCATCAAAATCAAAGAGTGTATGCCTCAACTTTGCAAGGGTCTCCTGAAGACACCACACTGCTCAGTAACAGTTTGGTATTACCAACCTCCAGTTTTGTCAAAAGAGATTAAGGATCATTGCCAAAGTGTACAAAAACACTCTACTGGAACCTGTGATGAACAATCTGAAAACTAACAAAAGCAAACATTGGAGCTTCCAGCAAGATTCAGTTCTAGCCTCACAAGGCAAGTCCACCCAAACTTGACTAGAGATAAATGTTTATAAAAGACTACAAACTAATTGTAAAGAATCCTCTCAAAAGTTGCAATAATAATTTAACCAAAGCACTGAAGAAATTTTGTAAATATTATGCACGGTTGAAAAACAGAATCACACAGAACAATCCAGTACTCTCTGGACTTTATGCACTTCCTAAAAGTCATAAAATTGATAACAGCATGAGACCATAATTGAATCAGTCATTTCTTAAAGGCCCTTTCTCCATTTTTGTTACTTTTGAAAAAAATTACAAAAAAAATTTTATCTGTAAAATAATTCTCATAGAGCAGTGCGTTTGCACCCTGACAGATATACATGAATGCTTTCATTTTTCTCTATTCTAAAATGTTTTGTATCAATGCCATAAATATTAATATGAAAAGTTTATAAAATAAGGGCCTTTTAGAAAGTGTTTTTTTTTGTCATAAATAAAATGAATTTGCACAAGGACAGAGTATAACAAGCCAGAAACATAGCATGAAAGAAAATGCTCTATTTAATGGTTTTGAACTCATTTTCTGGAAAAAACAACTACAAGGAATTATGTTTGTTTATGGAATGACTGATGGTTTTGCCTCCATTGCTTAAGAGTTTACAGTGTCTTCATAATAAAATGAATACTCATGTGGAATATATTTTAAAACATTTCTAATGTCTTTTGCCTTTTCTGAATTAACTGGCATCTTTTCCTCTTATGTTCAGGATTGGGGAAGGGAGATGCACTGAACACCAGGTAGATCAAGGTCAAATGTATGCCTTAATGATTCTATCAATGTACTCTGAACATGAGGATGATTAGCATTGAATATAAATTCAGAGTAATTGGCAAGTGCAAAAGATACCTTGGATTTGCATGGTAGTGTTCTTTATTACATTTATTTTATGTTTCTGTATTTGATCTTTTTTTTTTAATTGGTCCTCTTCTATCTTTTTAGTATGTATGAAATTATTTTGTATTGACAGACACATATATCTCAAAAACAATATTTTATAACATAAAATACATTGAACATAAACTACAGCTGATAAACAAAGTTGGGTTTCTGCTACCGATTGAGATACTGCTGGAAACAATTTCATTGCTAAAATGCCCTCTATCCTCTAGCCTTCTAGAAGTGAATTAGAAATTTGATTCCCTGCTGTGGCTATACAAATAGTTTCGAAGAAAGTCCTTTTAGGATGGAATGTGTGTCTATCTGTGAGGATACAGAATCTACAGTTAACTCATTTTCGCAAAATAGTAGAGAAAGGGTCATATAGAAATGATCATTTCAATTATATCGATTCACCCATATACAAAATAGGAAAAAAATTTAAATGACAATTTCAACTCTCTTAAAAGATTTCAAAGCTTGAACATCATTTATTTAGTTGACTGCTGCAGGAGATACAATGGTTGGGGTCTTTTGATATAAACACCTTATTCCCAAGCACACCAAGAGAGAATCTTATGTAAATGTTAAGGAAATGATTAACCCCCTTAAATTTATAAACGGAAGATAGAAGACTTCTAAAACTTACTGACTTATGCATTCAACAAAATTTCTTTAGTTTTAACCAAACATTTTACCAACAGCACAATGGGAATAGAACTCAGGATCTCCCAAATGTGAGTCTCAAACTTTACTATCTGAACCATCCTCCTGGATATTGTTGATGTGGTTTATTATGACACTCTTTAACATCTCAGCATCCCATTCAATTCAAAGCATGAAATGATCGATAAATATTGCTCATAGGCCTCTTCTTTCAGACTTGAAATTCTTTTACATGCCATAAATCTACTTCCCTAGGAAGCCACACTTAAGATATTTATGCCTGAAAAAATCCATTGATTCTGGCTGTGGTTGAACTCGAGATCTTGGGTCTACAAGGCAAGTATAGTTACCACTAGTGATCCGCTGGGTGTGGATTGTAGTAAATTTCATGGTATTCATTGCAATTTTTTCACCCAAGCCGTGTGTTAAGTTTTGGAATCATAGTCAGATAGCAACAATTTTAAGTCACAGCTGGCTAAGCTACCATGCCTGTGTGACCAGTAATAGGATTAATTTGATTTTTCATGCAAGCCATAATAAGCTAAGATTTAGAGTAAAGTCTGAAAGGAAAAACTAGAAATTACAACCAGGATATGAACTACAGGTTTGCTTTATGTTGCCTTATCTGCTCTCCCCACTTTTAATGCCTGTTTCTCGAATAAAATGTGTGCTTATTCATTATTTATGAAAATATTCCATATTTCAGTTAAAATAAATGCCTAAACTTCAGGGCTGTGCTTATGAGTTATACTAGAACACAGAATTGCTCAAAAGCCTTAGATTGGCAATCTTAAGATATAAGTCCATATTTTCAATTGCACATCATGTTATCATGGTTATTACTTTTTATTAGAAAACATACTTCTCATTTACAACTTTTTCAGTACTAATTTGTATGCACAATTGCTACATTTTCAAACCTTGAGGAACAATGTTGTAACTGAAAAGGTATTACATTATAATTAGCAAAATATTACATTCCAAGCATAATTTTTCACTAAAAATACAAAATATTAGGAGCACATTTCTATTAAAGAAAACTGAAACAGCATATTTTAGTTAACTAACTTGTCAAGTTCTCAGAATTTTCTGGACTTAACGAAGATATAACTATTTGTATACATTCTTCTTTGCATCTGTAATATTAGAGATTCTGAATATGCATTTGGACAATGGCAGACATTGACTGGAGGTAAATTTCTGCACCAGGTCCTCTACTCTTTCTTACAATGCTGTCACTAATCCAGGCATGGAGAATATTCTGACTTAACAAGGGTAGGTCCAGGTCCATAAGTTTCCAGCCTAATCATTTTCTAGGTATGATAAAGACAAAAAATATATTTCACTTTTCAATATAGTTACCCTTTATTGCAATATACTTCTCATATCTTTGAATTAATATTTCAATCCCCTGTAAAAATAGTCAGAAGTCTTGTCTGCAAAATGGGCATAAACAATATCATCACTTCTTCATCACACTTAAATTTTCTTCCTCAGTGGTCCTTCTTGAGTTCTGAGATGAGGAAATAGTGCAACCTATATATGGGCTGTAGAATGGATGGTCGACCTCCTTGAAGCCACTTCTTCACAGCTTTCTCATGCGCATTGTCATGAAGAAGGCGCACACCACCACTCAGCTTTCCTCACTTTTTCTCTTTTATGGAAGCATATAGTGTGTGCAGTAGGCTAGCATAGTACTCCCCATTCCTCTCCTTGAAGTCAATGAAGAGTATTCCTTCACAGCCCCAAAAGATTGTGGCCATGATCTTCTTGGTTGACTGAGTGACCTTGGCCTTTAGAGGCAGTGCTTCGCCAGGTTTACACCATTCCATTGATTCTCTTTTGAACAAGGGATCATAGTAGAGAACCATAGTTTCATCTCCTGTAACAATTAACAATGGTTTGCAGAACTTCTTTCTTGTAGCCACAGCTCGGAGCTCCAAAAATGTCTGACAAAGGATGACTCGCTGCTTTTGGTCTGAGGAAAGAAGTCCTTACACTATCCTTATTCATGTTTAAATGTTCATGAATGATTCAAAGGGCTATTGTTTTAGAAAGACCCAATCTTGCTGCTTTTTCTGTAACTTTGAGCTTCTGGCCTTCCATAATTTTTCCTTCCATAAGGACTGATCAGCACGCTCTTCATCTTGAATGCTTTCTCAACCCATTGGAACTTGATTGATATGGAACCAGACATATTCTGTTATCTTAAATGAACCCTTATCTGCATGGTTTATCTGTATTTAATGTCCTCTACCTTTACATATTGATTGCCAGAAGCCTAATGTGATTATTGTAGTTCAATTTATAAAATTCATCAAATGTTCTTTTCTTATCATCTGAAATTAGTTGTTCATATTGCAAAGAACAACAAAATTGCCATAATGTGTAGTTTTAATCACAAAAGTTTAATTATTGTTATAAATCAGAAATTAGCAAAGATTGTAGATTAGTTGCAATGTTGTTTAACTTGCTGCAATTGGAGGTAATTTTCCATACACAGGCTGAATATTTTTGGAGATAATGGAGGCAGTAACTATGATAGTATTACAACATGCAATTGATGAAATTATTAGATATTGTGCAGAATCGGGGCCTAAGGATAAATAGTAATAAATCAAATAAAGATATTTAAAAAGGAAAAAAATTAAGAAAAAATGAGAAATGGTTTATAAATAGAAGTCCAATAGAAGTAGTGAAATAATTTATTTGGGGATGAAATTTACAAGTAATGGAAGATGGGAGGTCCAGTTTAAATGTGCACAATCAAAAGGCAAATTAGCTTTGAAAGCTGTTAGAATAAGCTTTTATAAAGTTCCCATATTGTCAATGAAATAGTTTGAAACTGTGTGAGGCTTTGGTTGAGTCAAAGATGATGCATGCAATGGTAATTTGGGGAGTGTCAAAGGGGTGAACAAAGATTGATGTAGTGCATAGAACGTTTTGTAGAGAGGTTCTGGGTTTACCTAAAAGTTCACTAAGAGGGTAAGTATGATAGAATTAGGAAGAGTAATAAAGAAAGGAATAATAGTGGAAAGAATGTTAAAATATTGGTATAGATATTTGAAACTAGACAATAATTATGTACTAAAAGAATGTCTTACGTACCAAAGAGATGTACTGGGAAGAGAGTGTTGGCTTGGAGAAATGGGAAAACTATTAGAAGAAATTGAAATGGATGATGTTTGGCGATTGAGTGAAAAATAATGTTTGTGGATTTTGGAAAGAAGTGAGACAGGGGGAAGAAGATATAGAGAGACAAGAGATTTGGTCTGGCTTAGAGGATAAAAGTTCCTTAGATTTATATAAAGTAGTTAAAAAGAAATTGGGGCCACTTTGGAAGAATATATTTGGCATGGATACATACAGGGCTATTATTTTTAAAAGAACTAAGGGAGTGTGAAATGATAAAAAAGTGGAGGTATAGTTAGTTTCTGGGATGGAAAATAGGACAAATTACAAAAAGAAATAGTGGCAACAAAAATGTTATCAAATAATGATAACAAATAAGATAGGGGAATTTTTAGAAAAAGTAAGAGATAAGTGGGGAGGAAGTATAAAGAAGTCTTTTATCATACATATAACCTGGTGGTTGGAATATGGGAGAGCCTCAGTTTTGGTGCTGAACTTTTGAATGTTTATGTAAATTAAATTGTAAATGTAAAGGTATAAATTTTAAACTATATTTTGCTTGGTACTTGTAATATTGAATAAAGTCATTCATTCATAATATTGGAGATATATGGACACCCCTATCCCAAATGTTTAAGACTGTCTTTCCATAAGCACATTTCTTTCTCCATTTACCTTTACAGTACCTTTTTTTGTCAGCTAGCAAGAGAAATAGTTATAGCTGGTTCACCATTTTGCTTGCAATTACTATGTTGTTATTGTAAATGCCATTTTCAATTATAAACAGTGCTACCAAAACATGACACAAACTGAAAATTCTTCTAACCCTCCACCAGTTTGGTCATGTATTCCACATTTTTCTCACATTGACCAGTTAGTTACAACATTGTTTGGGTGAGCCATTCAATTGATGCCTTTGTCTCAGAGGGTTAAACCTGGGCACGTTGTTTTGAAGTCACTCCTGAGTATTTCAGATCTTGCAGACTGCAGCATTCATTGTTGAAAAATCTAGACAATTTCTTGATATATGAAACATTTTTAATTAGCATTCATTTTAAAATCAGGATAGAAAGTACAAAGTGAGTAGAATTTAAGAAAGGGTAAATGATGGGTTAGCATTTCTTTGCCATGGGTTCACCTCTCATTTCATCATTCATCTTAATTCCATCTACCTGTATCTGTATCTTCTGTGTTTGTGATGTCATTAGGTGACTCTGGCATAAAATTTACTATCCATGGGAAACCCCTGAATGTTCATGTATGCCACATGCATCTGGATAAATAGTACCTGACAGGCAACTGCCCCAGGCTTTGGTGTGTGGATTCTACAAACAAAGGAGGTTAAAGAAAAGAAGGATAGAAGGTAGAACTTAAAAATTACAATAAAAAAAAAACTCACATTGTACAAGGATTTTAACTGCTTTCTTTTTTCTCTTTTCCGCTTTTAATTGTATTGATTTGACAGAATGAGTTACAATAATTTTTACAAGTACTGAAATATTTTTGCATTAAGAGAGCAGGAGTTATTTACAAAGGAAAAGGTACTTACATATGGCAAAGAGAACTTGTATGGTTTTGGTGCTCTAAACCTATATATAATATTTAGACAGTATGCTGAACTGTCAGAGAAATTGATTAGAATATTCTTAAGTCTTCTTTTTTGGTTGCTAAATTTCTAACAGAAGTTACTTTGGTTTTGAAAGCTGCAAAAACCAAAGGTGTGTGCAGGACATGTATTACTGATATTCTGTTTTATCATAAAGTTGTATAGGGTCATCAACAAGTTCCTCCACACCCATGTGATAGAAGAAAATTGGTACTGCTATATTTTTTGCATTCATTCCATCCTTTAAAACTAGTTTTTATATAGCAGGTAAACTAACCGCATTTTATCTAGGGTAGGTGCATGCCCTGTTAATTGAACAGAATAACCATAAACTCAGCAGTGAGTACTGCCACCCAAATTTGCTTCACCAGTGAAATCTTGGCTACATAAGGGATGCAGAATGGCTTCTCATTGACCCTTTACATGTAGTGCTTAAAGTATGCCTAATTTTTATGAAAGATAAGAAAAAAAATATATACATTTAGAACATAGGAAACTTGGGAAGTAAAAGTAATAACTTGCAAAGAATGGTAGCAATCAACACATCAAGTTTCTTATACAGCAGAGCATCGATTATACAAACTAATTGTGAACATTGCAGTTCAGTTAATTGAACCTAGAAATAATGCATTAAATTTAAAGGTTTCTATAAGGTAATGTTACCATAAAAGCGCATATTTCCTTAATAATCTCTTCTGATATAAATTTAAATACTGGGGATTTTCACAGTGAAATTTCTATAATGTTGCCTTCAAAATATGTCCAAGTAAGTGAAGCAAAACTAGTGAAATTTGAGTGAATTCCTCATAAATTATTTGTTATATTAAATCTCTTCTGGGTTGAACTATTTAAATACACTCTTTTTGACTTCACTTACTGGAGATTTACTGAGGACATGCTTCCTGGACCATTGTTCACATTTTCAGCTGTTTTTTTTAATGGTGTTTAATACCTGTTTTTACTACTGAGGCAACACAGGCAGTAGACACTGATGATACATGGAATGAAATTACATATTCGGAAAGGATTTTTTAAGGAAGGAAACATTACAGGCCTAAGTTTAGGGTACCTCCCTGGCATTTGCCATTTATGAGGACTGAGAAAAACCTGAGTTAGCGAGATTATCCTAGCAAGATTTGAACCCCAGACCTCCTGCTCACAAGTCCGTGCCTTAATGACCTCGGCCACCTGTGGCGATACATATATATATGAGGAAAGCAATTACTTAAACCAAGTAAATATACCATGGAAATGAGAGTTTGGTGCACTATCCTCACAAGAAGAAATAGAGAGAGCTGTTAAGCTTGGAAGAGTACTAAGTTGATCGAAGTCAGATGATTCACAGACAATAAGGAACTTCCAAAAAGGATCTGTAATGCATAGGTTTAAACAAAGTGTCTTCAATCAGTTAATTGAATTTGTAGGTTTGACATTTTAGATTACTGACACTTGGATAGCCAATATTCAAGTGCGTTTTGTTTTTAAATGCATTGAGAATTAAGATATGCAATAATAATTTGGTGCACATTTGTTTACTACAAAAAAAAAATCATTGCTTTATTTGTGAAGAAATCGTGTACACTCTTTGACAAAAAAATACTTCTAATTCTTCTAATAAAATAAAACAATTGTGTGGGATTAGAACGCAGGAGCTTGCACAGAAGAGCTATGTCTTCTAAACTGCTTGGCCATTACTGCTCTACCCTAATGTTCTCTTCCCAGATGCTTATGCTTGTGACCAATACATTTACAGGCAAAGATCCCATTGCAGTGTGCACTTGCTGCATGCATGTGAATACAGCATCTGTGAGCATCCTTGAAATTCTCTGATAGGCATGTAGAATCTGGCAATGACTAATTTTTTTTGTCAAAGGGTATACATGGTTGCAGCAGAAAATTGTGCTGTAACTGTTACTGTGATTTGGGCTGCTATGGGGAAAGAAAGCTAAATATTGCAAGGGCATTTAAAAGCAAAGTTAGTAATGCATTCAATCTAATACACCATCCTGGGATAGAGCATTGCAACCTGAACAACTTTCAGGTGTTTTTGAAAGTAATTTTCCTCATTCTAGAGAAGTGTTAGGAAATACTCTTAGAAAATGGATTTTATTTTTATCTACATCTTTTGATAGGAAATATTTATCCTGTAATGGATACTTAATTTGTTAAAAATTCAAATAATTCTTTTTTTTCAAATAAAGGCTATAACTCTTTTAGAATGTCATGTTTTTGGCTGGCAAACATCAGAATTTGTTGGCAATATCAACCCTTCATGCAGAGGTGAAAACCTCTGAATATGTTTTTCTGACAGCTTCAAGATTTTCAAAACCATCTAATGAATACATATTACCGTGGATTCAAACACATTGTAGCTGGAAGGGACAACACCTTGTCTGTATACTGGGTGAATCAGCATTGCATCTAATTTCTTGATTCTTTTAAATCATTCTTGTTGGGGATCAGAATATTGTACAACTGTGTAGTCATTTGAGAGTAGTACGTTCATATGAATCCAATTGTCACTTTCTGTACACTGTGTTGTTGAAGACACATAGCTTTTGAGACACAAGGCTTGCAGGCAAATGGCTAATCCTCAAGTAGTATGTATAGATCCTAATTTCTATAACTGAGAAGTTTGTCTTCAAGGTACTGTGCGATCAGTTTTGTTTTCCCTCGCATTGTTTTGCCTATGGGTGAGCATGCCACTTGTTAGCCACTTATCTGGCCAGTCAGGACTCTGTGATTAGCAGGAGGGTTTTTTTTTTTTTTTGATTGGTTTATTTATGGACGCTCTTTAACAGCTCAGGTCATCAGCGTCCCATTCAACTCAGGGCGTGAAACGACCGACAAATTTTGCTCAGAGTTCACTTCTTTCAGGCTTGAGGTTCTTTTTCTTGCCATAAATGTACGACACGGGACCCATGGCTTTACTTCCCTTCTGAAGGAAGCCATACTTAGGATTTTTATGCCCGAAAAAATCCATCGGTCCTGGCCGGGTTCGAACCCGCGATCTTGGGTTTAGTAGGCAAGTATGGTAACCACTACACCACCAGGACCGACAGCAGGTGGGTAAAACAATAAAACAAACCTATCAAACAACAATTTACAAACCACTTTAAGAGGCTCATTACTTAATAAATTATCAAATGAGGCACTGAAACTGCTTGCCTTCTTTCTCCACACATTTTTGGCATCTCTTTATTAAATTATTCATCACTTGCTGTAGTTCATTTTGAGAAATCTGGACAATTTCCTGACAATTATTATCTTTGAGTCCTTGTATGGTATGCGGGTTTATCTTGTGCATGGCATTTTTAATTACCCCAGAGATAATAATCACAGGCTGATAAATCATAGGACTGAGGGGGCCACAATCCCTATTAATAAATCAGTCTCGTAGAAACAATTTTGAATTGCTCTCATGGAATTATTCACAGTGTGAGCAGTGGCAGAGTCCTGTTGAATAAATGCATGATCATGCTTCCTGTCTGGCAATTCCCTGAAAAAAGAGGTTCATATGGCATTCACATACTAACAAATCAACTGTATACTCAAAAATATTGGACCTATGATTCCTTCACCACTGATTTAACACACATGAATTGTGCTATTGTAAAAACGAGGCATAATAAATTTTGTGTTTACTCTGGAATTAATGAGCAACTCAACACACACACACTTGGGAAGAGCTGCACTATGACTGCAACAGTCAAAAGGTCAACAAATAAGGAAACAGGCTTGTTACCCCCTCCATGGCACAGCAAACAAGTGCTATGATCACACATAGGAAAAACTCTTCACTGCAGGGTTTTTTTTTTTTTTTTGATTGCTTTATTTATGGACGCTCTTCAACAGCTCAGGCCACCAGCGTCCCATTCAACTTAGGGAGTGAAATGGCCGACAAATTTTGCTCAGAGGCCTCTCTTTCAGCTTGAGGTTCTTTCTCGTGCCATAAATGTACGACACGGGACCCACGGCTTTACTTCCCTTCCGAAGGAAGCCATACTTAGGATTTTTACCCCCCGAAAAAATCGTCGGTCCTGGCCGGGTTCGAACTCGCGATCTTGGGTTTAGGAGGCAAGTATGATAACCACTACACCACCAGGACCAACTTCACTGCAGGGGAAAGCCTTACTGATTGTAGTAGTATCTCCATCATAGTATTGCCTGGCTGAATTTGATATGGTTTAACATTAATCACATCTGTTATTTAACATATTTCTTAAGCTGGTGACTTTGTATGCAGATCTTTTCTTTGAACAAATCTTAAAATGTATGCAAATTGTTATTTTTATCATTGCATATTCTTGGTTTAGATTTTACAGAAGTTATGCAGAATATTAATTTAATACACAGAGATGTTTATACTTTTCTAAGTATTCTTTAAAACACCAAGTGGCTCAGGTTGTAACACTGGGGACTCGCATTTGGGAGGTCCCAGATACAAATTTTGTGTAGCCAGCCATCCTGACCTTGAGTATTTTTGTGTCTTTTCCTGGCTTTGTAGGCAAATGTTAGGATAGATCTTTCCTTTACATAAATTTTCAGCTCCCTCATTTCATTACATAGAGTCAAAAGTGCCAGGCAAATAGGGCTGGTGTTGTGTGCGGTGTGACAATGGCTTGCACTTTGGAAATATTTTGCTTGGGGAGACCAAATAAACATTTTGGCATCTTATTTTTTACTATAACGCATTACAGAAGTTAGATTCTAAAGATCCAAACAATTTTTAAATTGGTGATTTTTTTTTTAAAATCTATGTGTAATACTTCAGAAAAAATAGACATTATGTTCTTAACATACAGTACAATTGAGACTGTCACAGTGAAGCAAATCACCAAGTTATTAATATGCTATTATGAATCAAATTAAACACTCTTGCAGCTTCACTAACTATTTTACTGGAATATGTTTTGCAGACCTTGTCCTCATCCCAGCTTTGGCAGCCCAAAGGATTGTCATAATCTTTGGAGGATGTACTGTTTGACTCTGGGAGACATCTGACAAACTTAATTTGTATTTTCTTCCCCAGGGATATCAAAGTTCATTAGCTGACTGCTTTTGTTTATGAATGTAGATTTTTTTCCCACATGTTCAGTTTTATATGACCTTCTACTACCTTTAACAGTAATACTTTTTCTTCAACATTATGATTTTCCTCTTAAAAAACTGAAATGCCACATTAGTTTTCACTATTTGTTTATACTTTTTTTGCCTGTTGTACTTCAACTGTTGTATATTTATGTTCCTATTTGTTTTTCCAGCATATATTTTATTGTAGTCTGAGTAATTTATACTATAAATTCTTGACTTATTTTCTGATGGTATACTGTCTATGTGTTTTTTTTTATTTATAAGATATTTTTATGCTAAACTTGTTCAAAGCATAAATAGTACAAAGAATCAAACACCATAATCATTACATTAAACTTCTGCTATGTAAGAAGTTAAACAGTACTCCCCAATACTGCATGAAAGCTAATCAAACCACCTTCAAATACTGACTGACCAAAGGATGATGAATTTTTTACCCATAAGAATACCACTGTTATTACAACTTTGATTTTGAAATGCATTTAGTTAAATAAATATATGAATCAATGCTTACATTTCATTCACAAAAATATGGAGCTATTTCTTCATTTACTGAGTTTCCCTGAGAATATCAAGGACATTTTGAATTAACATGTCCTTCATCCTTTTGGACATTGTTATGAAAGTTTTAGGAGGCCTGTTTCATAATAGAATTTCTGCTTTGGATTTAAAAGGAATTCAGAAAATCAGGAAAATACTTAAATGCACCATTGTGTCAATAAAGTTCTGAAACAATGAACTTCAGATATATATATATATATGTTTTTCCAAAGCTTCTATTTTTTTTAAGTCTCTTCTGCAATGATAAATGTCTCAATGGCCTTGCACATTTTGATTAACCATATATGGGACATGTAACTAACTTTTTATGAACTTAAAACTTACGGAATCCTGGTCATTGAAATCATGCCATGTGAAATTCAAAATTGCACCATTTGCTCAAACTTTTAATTCAAGTTTATGAAGAAAGTTTCCAAAAAAAAGCCTAAATTTTAGTAAAGTATAGAAATTTTGCCTTAAATGTTATTTTAAAATTCTGAAATATAATAATTGCTAAATCCTTATAAAATATTTTATCCCTTTGAATTTTCAAGGATGACAGCCTGCAAAGTATCTCTATCTGTAAAATCCTGCACACACCTGTGGTAAAGTTCTCTTGTGTGCTGTTTGGTCCACTACAGATCAAACCTCAATGTGATCATGGCTTCTCCCTTTCTTTTGGCATATGGTAATAGCAGTCTTGTTATTTGAATTATGAACACATCAAGAAAGTTGGCAAGGCAAAAGCAGTTTTAACATAAAAATATGTTATAATAAATGTGTTGTTTCAGAAAAGGAAAAAAAATATACACATTAATACTCTGTGCTCCATACAGATATTACCTAGGAGCATAATAAAAGCATATTGGACCATTTAATAATTATTTAGTTCCTCTTTTTTCTTTTTTTTTTCTTTTTTTTTCTTTTTCTTTTTTTTTGTGTTGTCTCACTCTGCTCTACTACAGTGAAGTCTACCAGCAATATGCATCTGAATAAAGTAGACAGAGCTGGCAAATCCATACTTAAACAGAATATACAAGTCGGGCACATTTTAATTTATTACTCGTCTGAATTTTATATGGAAAGTACAACAAACAGTTAAATGCCTAAGCTATTCTGTCAAATAAAGTCAAAATCAACCATATGTTAAATTACTATTAAATGCATAATTTTTAGTCAAAGTACAAAGCAATCTTTGCACACATACACTTTTCCCAGAATATCAATACAGTACAAAGGAACATTTTTTTCTTGTTCTAAAATGAAAAGGTGGGCAAATAATTGTTAATGTCTTGCATAAACTTGATCAGTATCTTTTAACGCAGCATAATCCACTTTTCCTTCCTTCCCTATATGCTTTCTTTCCTGCTTTGTATTATGACCGTGTGCTGAAATGGCCGAATGAACAAAGCACATGCCTAGTAATAAGAACTGCATAGGTTTGAATCCTTGATGCCTTTATTTGTTAGTTTTTGCAAGTAAAATCAATGTTTAATATATGCAATAACAATCATATATACTTAACGAACAACATATATTTGAATTTTATGATTCCTCAAATACAAAAACATAAATTAATCACCACAGTTTTCAAAATAAAATTCTACATTAATGAATATGAGGAAACTAAAACGAAAATATAAATTGCCTTAATTTAAAATAATTATCAATTTTATGATCATAAATGCCATAAACTTTTGAAATTTGTTTTTATTTATATGTATTTGGTTTATTTAATATACCTAGTCATTAGTGTACAATTCAATTCAGGGAGTGAAAAGGGTGATAAAATTTACTCTTGAGGCCTCTTCTTTCAGGCTTGAGGTTCTTTCATGTGCCGTAAATCTACAACACGGGATCAACGATTTTACTTTCCTTGCAAAGGAAGCCATAATTGGGATTTTTAAAAATCTATCGAACCTGGCCGGGGTTGAATTGGGTTTACGAGGCAAGTATAATTACTACTAGACTACAGGAATGTAAAGTTATATTACGATGTGTATACTAAATATTTTACTTGCAAAAATCACATATCAAGCAATTCATACATGGGTGTGGCATTTACTGTTAATAAATAAACTGTATCATTCCATATTACCATACCTCAGGAAATACTATATTTTAAATTGATATCGACTACATTCTGGCCCTTCTGTTGGGATTCAGGTTGTACAAAATCACAGAATAGGGCAGACATAACCACTTGGCTGCGACCAAGGCTAGCGCACACAGTAACGAAAATCCATGATATACTCCTTTCACTTTTCCCTGACAGTGAGCGACTTGGATAATCACTTACTACGCTTGCGCAAGGCAGGTTGAGCCCTCGGCCGTATTATTGATAATCGTTTATCTGCTTCACGAAAACATGTTAATTCGTAAATGAAAATTAACACATACGAGCCAATACTCTAATTTTATAGCTTTAACACTTCTCCTCCTACTCTGAGACGCAGCTTCTATAGTGGAAATTGCGGTTCAGAGGAACAGTCCATGCCTGTTAACACATCGAGCACAGCCGGTGATGGCGAAAGGGAATCTCTCCATGAAACAAGATAAGAAATAATATTTTCTCTTTAGCTGGGGTAACGTTCTATATTTATAAATTAGCATTCGTCTATATCTGTAAACATTTATTAGTTGATGTATCTTAATTTTGTTTCTTTTGAAAACATTTTGTGTGTCGTGTATTATGAGAAAAAACAATAAAAACAAAACAAAATTGTATCTGTTTTACTTCCCCATAGTAAACCCCGATTATTATTGCCTCGATTAATAGCTTTTTTAAAGCTAAACGAATGTCTGCTTTTACTCGTTACCATGATCACGTTGAAGTTTTCATATAACAGTATTAAATACAAATAACGCTGGAGCACTGCTCCGTATCACCATTTCTTCCTCCCATGGTCTGTCTTCTTGACTCGTAACGTTGCTTGAAATGTTACGGAAAACAGAATAGGAGAGTTGAAGCAAGACTGAGCCGTGTCTGCCTCTGCATCAGGCAAATGTATCACATCCTTGGGATCAATATAGTTGAGACTCTTACTCGATATAGATGTCCTCGATGGGGTATGCCGTCTCGATAAACTTTGTGTAGAAGCGCTGGAAAGCTCGACTGAAACACAAGTTTAACAGCATTCTCAGTACATTAATTGCAATTCGATGTAAACTACAAGGGTGGTCAATAAAGACTGATAGTTGTTTCTCTCTCTCTCATTACACAGTGCATAATAAATCATTTTTTTCGTGAAGAACAGATTTCACAATTGGTGGGGCAATGCAAGCACGTCGGCTGCGTAAACCGGAATGGCTTCGTAACGAGTAGTACGCTGCTCTGAAATTTTGCTTCCGTCTGCAGAAATCCGGCATGGAAACGTACGCAATGTTACAGCAAGCATATGACCATAATGTTATGCCAGAATCATCCGCACTTCGTTGGTTCAAAGAATTTAAGAAGACCATGTTTCAAAGACAAAGCAGGGCGGTCCAGGTTCTCCAACCACTGCAGTGAACAAGAACATGGCTAACACAGCTGCTGTTCGGGAAGATCGATAAATAACAGCGGATAGACTGGTAGACACAAGAAGGTTGATCCATAAGTTCCGGTCTCGCCGATACGGATTATCGCCTTCACAAATGCTTGATTGGTGTCATACCTTATCTGTTGCAGATGTAACTTCCGCTCCGCTGTGTTCAGTTGTTCAGATATAGTTACATAAAGAAGGCTAAGTATAGAAGATTGTTACATGTTCAAAATGGAGTTTCGAGCTGTTATTAAAAGACGGACTTACTCCAAATGAAATTAAACAGCGATTGGACGGCGTATATGGGGAAACATCCCCTTCATATTTTAACGTAAAAGAATGGGCAAAACTTTTTCGAATGAGCCAAGAAAGCATTGAAGACGAAGAGCGTGCAGGTCGGCACTTGGAGGTTGTCACTCCTGAACACATCGCTCTTGTGGAAGGAGAAATTATGGAAGACCGGCGGCTCAAAGTTACAGAAATAGCAGCAAGGTTGGGCCCTTCTGAAACATATAGTATTTTGGGATTATGGCATTGCGTTTCAAGTATTGATTGAAATAGGTATATCGTCGGTTAAAGCAATAATTATATAACATGAATTGTTTTGCTCCCAACAAAAATATTGCTGTAATAAAAAGATTTAAGTCAATAAATAAGACCTATATACAACATATTTAGAATATATTAATTGAAATTACAATAAACAGCTATTAAAGACTTCAAGAAACATGGCATCACAATAAAAATGAAAAAAAAACAAAAACCATTGTAATTGTGAATATAAGGTACATACCCAACAGCCTCTGCTACAGGTCTAGTTGATTCCTGACCCATGAAAACATGACAGGCAAACCGTTGCAGTTGTGGATGTTTGGTGATAAAGCCGAGGTATCGGTGATCTCGGGGGTGAAAGGCGCAAAACGATACATTCTTTAATGAGTAGAAGTAATCATGGCATGGCACATCTTTTGGCTGTAACCAAACCACAACATTTAGGTTTTTTTACCTCTCTTTTTAGCTGAACTGTTATTCTAATTAATTCTTCTATTATTAACCATCGAGATAAATATTCGTTTTATCAAGAAACGAAAACATTAAAAGTGTTCCCAATTAGTTATATTTACGAGTACTGTTCAATAAAGAAGTATAATATTTTTTTTGAGAAAATACCTTCACTCATCCTCATAATTTTGATGATATTTCTATGCATTGCTCCTATCCCAGCGTCTTCAAAGACGTGCTGGAAACACTTTTGACAGAATCGCCTCAGCAGTCTTCATCACTGCTTCTGATGACGGAAAATGTCTCTCAAGAGAGTGTTTCTTCAATTTGGGGGAAATGAAAAAAGTCACACCGGGCTAAATCTGGACTATAGGGAGGGTGAGAAACACACTTCACGTTGATTTTTGTGAGATATTCAGCAACAACATTTACGATGTGCGGCCACGCATTATCATGGTGCAGCAGTCAGCTTTTTGCACGGAAAAGGGGCCTTTTGCAATTGCGTGATATGACCTTGCACAGTTTGCAGGACAACGCTGTAGTATTTCCCAGTTACAGTTATGTGTTTCTTTCATCTTCTTGTAATATCTTCTTCGATTTCATCCAAACCTTGAGGCGAACATCCTTTTATTTGGAAATCAACGGTCTTGGAACCCACCCCTGAAACACGTCTCAAGTGCAACATTTTACTTACCAATGTAGTGGCACCCAGTGAAATTTTCGGAATTTCTGAAAATATTCTTAATGTTATTCGACGATCATCTCTCACAAAGTCGGTCTTGGTGGTCTAGTCGTCAGCATACTTGCCTCGCAGACCCAAGATCTCGGTTTCAATGGTAAATGAATTTTTTCGAGCGTAAAAATCCTAAGTATGGCTTCCTTTGGAAGGGAAGTAAAGTCGTGAGCCCCATGTCGTTCATTTACGGCAGGATAACGAACATCAAGCATGAAAAAAGAGGCTTTTGAGCAAAATTTATTGGTCGCTTCATGCCCTGAATTGAATGGAACACTGATGACCTCAGATGTTAAACAGCGTCCTTAAATAAAACAAATGAATAATCAATCACAAAGACAGCAGCGATGTTAATGTTTTCTTCCGTTAGACCACATGCTGGAGCGTCGGGTCCACCTTCCTTTGCAATTGATCGTCTCCTCTCTTTAAACATTTTACACAATAGAGACGAACAAACGCTCCATAGGCCTCAGCTGAAGATTTGTTGAGACGATAGCAAAATTTCAAAGCAGCATATTGTTCGTCGCCTGTCACCTCCATTTTTCTGTAGGCAGAACTGGACATGTCTCAACTTGCACACCTCTCACAGACCGGAGCAGGAAGTGACCAAAAATGAAAATAGCATCATCTGTACATTACGCTTGAAGTTAATAAAATATTGTAAACTTAAATTTTAGCGCGAGAAATTATACTTGTCAAATATTTATCATAATTTTCTCATACACTGGTAGTTTGTTCTGTAAAATCTTTATCATCCACCCAATAAGGGGTGTCATTGTGCTGATTAGTCCATATAATTATCTAGCTGATAATCTGCAAGTTTCCTTATCTATTTTTTCTTTCATGTTCATATTTAGGTTTATGTTAGGGACTGTAAAAATGTTTATTTATTTATTCTGGCAGAGCTAAGGATATTAGGTCTTCTCTACCAATTAACAAAACTCTTCAATAATGGAAAAAAGAGGAAGAAGAAAAAAAGAAATGCTAGATATAAGTAGTTGCTTCTACTATGATAGTTATATACATCTCATTTTTCGATATATAAGATAAAGTTTTCCAGTACATACAACAGGTCACATTTTCATGAAACTGCACCAGATAATGCACCACCACACATCGCAAATGTTGTTGCTGAATATATCACAAAAGCCAAAGTGAAATGTGTCCCTCACCCTCCCTATAGTCCAGATTTGGCCCCGTTCGACTTTTTCATTTTACGAAAATTGAAGAAACGCCTTCTTGGGAGGCATTTTCCATAATCAGAAGCGGTGATGAAGACTGCGGAGGCGATTCTGAAGGATCTGTGGAAAAAATGGTTTCCAGCCTGTCTTTGAAGGCTGACAGAAGTGCTGGGAAAGGTGCAACGCATCCAACGAAATTATGAAGATGTGTAAAGGTTGTTGTCAAAATAAATTATGATAATTTTTATTGAGCAGCTGTAGTATGAACCTGTGTAAAATATGAAAGAGAGCTAATAAAGTATGCTGATATTTAAACATGAATAAACACATATAAATTTACGTAAATCATGGGATAAAAACAAATACGTAAAAAAAAAATGGCATAAATATTAAACTTAAAGTATTTTAAATTCCTTAACATATAAAACGTAAACAACGGAATTTCAATTACCTAGCATAGTACTATGTTCGGATCAAAATTAAATATTTATTCTAACAGCCCAACAGAGTAACGGAGTATCGAGCTATTATTAAGTTCTTTACAAAAGAAGAACTTACTCCAAATGAAACTAAACAACGATTGGACGGTGTATATGGGGAAGCATTCCCCTCATATTCTACCGTAAAAGAATGGGCCAAACTTTTTCGAATGGGTTGAGAAAGCATTGAAGACGAAGAGCGTGCAGGTCGGCCCTTGGAGTTGCTCACTCCTGAACACATCGCTCTTGTGGAAGGAGAAATTATGGAAGACCGGCGGCTCAAAGTTACAGAAATAGCAGCAAGGTTGGGTCTTTCTAAAACAACAGTCCTTCGAATTATTCATGAACATTTAAACATGAACAAGGTTAGTGCAAAATGTGCCTAGACTTCTTTCCTCAGTTCAAAAGCAGCAACGAGTCATCTGTTGTCAGGCATTTTTGGAGCTCTGCCGTTGTAACGAGAGAGAAGTTCTGCAAACTATTGTTACAGGAGATGAAACTATGGTCTTCTACTATGATCCCTTGTCCAAAAGAGAATCAATGGAGTGGCATAAACCTGGCGAAGCACCGCCTTCTAATGGTCAAGGTCACTAAGTTCAACCAAGAAGATCATGGCCACAATCTTTAGGGGCTGTGAAGGAATACTCTTCATTGACTTCAAGGAGAGGAACACCACAGTAAATGGGGAGTACTATGCTGGCCTTCTGCACAGACTACGTGCTTCCATCAAAGAGAAAAGGCGAGGAAAGCTGAGTGGTGGTGTGCGCCTTCTTCACGACAACGCGCCTGTGCTCATAGTTCTTGTTGGAAATGAAGCTGTGAAGAAATGCGGCTTCAAGGAGATCAACGATCCACCCTACAGCCCAGATCTAGCTCCCAGTGACTATTTCCTCTTCTCAAAGCTCAAGAAAGACCTCCGAGGAAGGAAATTTAAGTGTGACGAAGAAGTGATGGATGCTGTTTATACCCATTTTGCAGACAAGACTTCTTACTATTTGGGGGGGGGGGGGGCGGATTGACATGTTAATTCAAAGGTGTGAGAAGTGTATTGCAATAAAAGGTAACTATATTGAAAATGAAATATAGATTTTGTCTTTATCATACCTAGAAAATGGTTAGGCCGGAAACTTATGGGCCTTCCCTCGCAAGTCGGCCAGGGCTAAGTTAGCTACACTTTGTTTATTTTTTCGTATCCTTACACCCCGCACTCGTTACATTTTACCAGTTGCTATGGAGGGTCATCAGTTAGGTCTGGCTACCTGGGAACGAGTTATAGGTTCGCATTTTATATACAGCCCCGTCCAGGCGCACTGTCACTTTGCTGACTTGGAGCAAAGGAAGCTGAAGTCTAAGTGATGCAGGTTCTCTTTGTCCATTCTTTCCTATTTTTGTCAGTTCTATTAACAGAAAACTCAGCTCATAACTACGGTAGATTCTCAGCTAAAACTTGCAATGTAAATAGACAACCGCGTTTCTCACCGAAGGTTTCCTGCGGTCAACCATCCGGAGCCCCTGGTCGGACACCTCCAAGATGCAGGAGTGCGGCTTGTGCTTGGGCACGCCAGTGGTACCAACTATCTTGCGCACTGCTTGACAGACGACAGTATTTCCCTTGTGGCACCGCGTCTCTACAGAACCCAGATAGCCCAGAAGATACCTCTCTCGCTTTACTTTGGGCGCGCTGGGGTCGAAGTCGCTGTAATCCATGTCTACGGCGTACGCCGACGGGAAGATGCCTTGCCGCCCCGACCTCAGGTTCACACCTGCAACACATCCCACAAATGGTGAAGGGAACGACCAGAGAAAAGAAAGGTAATTAAGATAAATAAACCATAACTGGCCACGAAATGAATTTCTTATCGGTAGGTTTTATATTTGGTGAAAAAACAGGTCAGCACTTTTTAAAAAGAAAATACCAATTTTATTTCTCAACATAGTCTTTATCAAGGACCAAAACAGTTTTTAAATTTGTCATCACATCATAAAAAAGATCCACTGTGAAATCGGTCATTGACGATGGCATCCCCATTTGACGAATAGATCAGAGTGACTTAGAAGGTAAAACTTGGGACCACCATTGGGAGGTTCCTGGTTCAAATCCCTAATTATTCGTGGTTTCTTTGGTAGCTTAGGACACTTGTGATATATAAGATGAAATGATAAATTGGGAAAGGATATTTTTAAGGAAAGAAACGTTCCAGGTCTAAGTTTAGGGTACCTCCCCAACATTTACCATTTATGAGGACTGAGGAAAACCTGGAAAAAAAAAAAACTCAGTCAAAGAGGACGGTCCTGGCGGGATTCGAACCCCAGACCTCCCGCTCACGAGACCGCGATTTAACGACCTCGGCCACCCGTGGCGGTAATGCATGAAGAATATATTCTAGATCCTTAATATGAAGAACTGAGGCGGCGGCGTCCAAAGACAGGAACTTCAAGGTGTTGTTTTTGCACGACAAGACGTCTCCTCACATATCAGCTGCATATTTGAGGAAACTGGAAGTAGCCAAAGTCGACACTATAGCCCTGATCTTGCCCTGTGCGACTTCTGTTTGTTTCCTCGAGTGAAATCTTGCATTGCTGGAAAATATTTTAAACGAGTACAGGACCCTGCTCATACTATAAATTCATATCTGTTGACAATATCTCAGTCCGAGTACCGCAGTGCTTTTGACAAGTGTTGGCAACGTCTACAACTGTGTGTGGAGAGAGGTGGAGAGTACTTTGAAGGATTGTGAGGGTAAATGTTCAAATTCTGTTCTTAGCTTGGACTTTAAGCTGACACTTGCAAAACGTTTTGAATGCCCTAGTGCCTGTTCTTCAACACAGTTGCTGCTTAATGTTTTATTAATTGCTATCTAGTCTAAAAACATGTAAAACTGAGAGAATTTGGATAAACATTTAAAATATTACTGTAACAATGGCTGATATTTACCTTCGCACCAGAGATCGTCGGCCTCCTTCTGTACGTAGATGGGGTCGCCGATCTCCACCTCTATCTCGTCGTGGTGTCGAGGCACAAACTTGTGCAGGCCTCTGTGCGTTGCCTCTAACAGCTCTAACTGCGTGAAAGGAACTCCCCCACTCTTCTGACTGGACGGTGAACCGGAGCCCGAACCGGAGACTGGGGACAAGGAACCTGTGCCCAAACGCAAAAGTTTTCAGCTGAGATAAGTTGCAAGTTTGTATTCAAAGTCATCCACCACAATCCCACAGTTTCAATCGCATGAAGAAACGAAAATCACCTTGAAGTTTTGCAAACAAAACAGCAACAACAGCTCAGCATTGATGCGGGCTGGAATTATATGCGAAATATAAATCAATTCTTTATTTTTACTTATTGACAGGAATACCATAAAGCCACTTTTTAATCATTTGTTAATAAGTTTTTGAAAACTCAATACGCCCCATGTAGTTCATGCAGATGGGGCACCACCTCATTTTCCTCCTGCTGTTAGAATGGTTTCCAAATTAATGGATGGTTATGGATTGCTGACATCCTGAATGCAATAAAAGAGGACACCATGTTCTTTCCAAGTCTCTTTTAACAGTGTTTAACCCCCGTTTTTTCTACTGAGGCGCCACAGGCGGTGGACACTGATGATACATGAAATGAAATGATAAATTGGGAAAGGAAGGAAGGAAACGTTCCAGGTCTAAGTTTAGGGTACCTCCCCGGCATTTGCCTTTTATGAGGACTGAGAAAAATCTGAAAAAAACTCGGTCAGGAAGGATGGTCCTGGCGGGAATCGAACCCCAGACCCTCGCCTTAACGACCTCGGCCACCCGTGCGGTCCCAACCCTCATGATCTCTTGACTTTGGTGGGAGTTGGTCATCTGGGAAGACCGAGACCTATGACTGGCTCCTGGTTCAATATATCCAGGTCTCGTCAACAGCCAAGAGTCCCTCCCTATTGTTGAAACACTCTAGCATTCCCGTGCACCATCCCACCCTTGTGCTCTTGTGCCACTCACGGAGGGTCTTCCTTAGCCATTATCTCAACCCGCGACACGTTTTCTTCTGTCACTGGTCTCTTGCTCCTCTCCTCATCTTTAAGAGATTTTCTCCCCCGTTCAAACCAATGGAAAAATGTGGCATGTGAAAGAACAAGATCTCCCAAACCCTGTGACAGTTGTTCAAGTGGTTGCGCTTCATTCAAGTCACATTTGTAATCGTCTAAAAGCATGGCATGAAAGTGCTCTCTGTCAATGGCTGTGTCTTAAAACTTATCTACTCGTAGTGTCCCCTTGTAGCCGGAATATTGGAGAAAGTAAGGTAGTAGTGAAGATATGTTTGAAAGCCTGTATTAGAGAAACAGTGGTTATTTTACATTTTACTGCTAAATCTTACTGCCTTTGGCCCGTAACTCAAATAACCTCACTGTATAAAGTACCAAACTCAATAGCATTCAGTCCTAACACATATCATAGTTAATGGTAATGTCTTATAAGGGCAGGATAGAGGAATTAACAATGTATAGAATAATTTGAACACGTTAAAATATAGAAATGTGGCTGGTTTCCTAAGTGTCCGCGATATAGGACAGTCCAACTACAGACTTTATTTTTTTGAATGTGGATAATTGAGATTAAGTATTTCTTTTGAATTAATAAGTCCGAAGTAATAGAAAATGAAATAATGACCTTCCTACTAACAGCCAGACATAAATAAACTCGATTCCAAATTTGTTTACTTCATCTGGTGTAAAACTTTTCTTTCCGAGCAGCTCTGACCATGCACTGAAGTACGTTGCCATTTCACCTTGTAGTGGCCTTCACCTAGCCATATTTTGTAGGTCAACAGTAACAGTACCCTTCTAAGGTTTCTGTCGTCCAAACGTAGCTCAAAACGTTGGATTAGCCTACTTTTTAACCCACTTCCTCTTGAGCGGTGCTGAAAAAATAACCGCAAGTTGTTCCACTAGACTGTCTCAAGAAGTAGCTTGTTATTTAATTGTTTGGTGTCGGCTTTCCTGAACGCAACCATAGGCTGCTACATTAAAATAAACTCTCGATTACGGGGAAAGAATATGACGCAGATAGCTGCTAGGAAACTTGTTTATCGTCGATTTTTTCACTTTACCATTAATAAAATTACAGAGTGGGCCATAGGAACCTGGTGATATTAACATACAAAATTAGCAATTTAGGATACATGTTCAAATCCTATATTACAATAGGTTATTTGGGAACACGACCTTAATTTCTAAATAGCACACCTTGTAAGGGTCCCCATCACTTAAAATATACTGCGATTCTATATCGCTGATGTTTGGTATGACTGTAATTTCCTCCTGTATTAATGCCTCTTGATTTCCTAATGTACACTTTACGTCTTGAAGTAATCCCAAGGGAAATAGTCACATACTGATAGATCGGGAGAACGTGCGGGCAACGGAATATCTCGTCTTTTGAAACCAGATGCCATTGGGATCAATTCCACGATAATGTAGCTCTGGAGGGTTTTTTTTTTTTTTTTTTTTTTTTTATATACTGAGGAAAACTTCTGGAATCGAGTCCCAGATATCGCGCTCAAGAGTCCGCGCCTTAACGACCTCGGCCACCTGCGACGGTTCTGCAGTAAGGAAATACCCCAATATCTGAAGTCACTGTGACAGCTTTATCATTCTCTTCAATTGCTTAATTTACTTTATTTAAGGACGCTCTTTAACCTCTCAGGTCATCAGCGTCCCATTCAATTCAGGACGTGAAACGGCCGACAAATTTTGCTCAGATGTCTCTTCTTTCAAACTTGAGGTTCTTTTTCTTGCCGTAAATGTACGACACGGAACTCACGGCTTTACTTCCCTTCCGAAGGTAGCCATACTTAGGATTTTACGGCAGGAAAAATCCATCGATCCTGGCCGGGTTTGAACCCGCAATTTTGGGTTTAGAGGTTACCACTACACCACCAGGCCCGAAATTTTCTTCAAGAAAATAAGTTGCTATGGATTTGAATGAGGCCAATATCTAAAATGTTGTTTGTTCACTGAGCCATTTAAATGAAAGTGTGCTTCAGCGCTCATTAACAGGACCATGCCGTCAGTAAAGACGTTGGGAAAGTTTTCACAGATTGTCATTCTATTTGCTTGATCACGATCATATAACTCGTGAACCACAAACATCGTGTAAGGATGAAAATTTCAATTTTTATGCGGAGTTCTTCTCAAACTTTAAACGTAAGGTAGCAGCGAGTTTTCTAATTGAGTGACTAGGATTTCTGACAATTGCCTGTCTGACTATTTCGATGTTTTGTGGGGTTCTCACAGTGTACAGGACCTGGAGATTTCTTCTTCGTTGCAGGAAGTGCTGTATCCATAACCTCATAGTGTTCCTGCTAGGAATGGCACATTGACGCAGAACATTGAAATGTCGATTAAATAATCACTGCGTAATGACAGCTGAGTGGGTGTTTCCACCAAAAAAGCACGATGTTCAGCATTCCAAATCGCCATTTTTACAACAATAGCAAACACTGCGCGTGCGCATAATAACTCACGTACTTACATATATGTCATATTTGCCAACTTTTGTAATTTAAAAGTCGTCAGGTTCCCATGGCCCACCCTGTACAATTTCGTAATTTTTCTTCGTTATGTCATCAGAATTTAAAATATTCTGATATAAAAGTTGTTGCTCAAATCAAATAATAGTCTTTAGATATCATGAAGTTACCTTAGAGAGCCAAAAACACTTAAATTATGTATTAACTTCAACGAATACGAAGAGTTTGTTCAATAAAATACTTTTTTTGACAACACACCTTTAATCATCATCATAATTTTGATGAACTTTCTAAAAGTAGTCCCCGTTGAACACAATGCAACTATCCCAGCGTTTCTGCCAGACTTCAAAGAGCTGGAAACAATTTTGACAGCCTTCACTACTGCTTCGGATGAGGAAACTGTCTCCCAGAGTTTGGGAAAAAAGGAAAATGTCACAAGAGAGGATGAGGGACACTTGTCATTTTGATTTTTGTGAAATATTTAGCAAATCATTTGCGATGTGCGGCCGTGCATTATCGTGGTGCTGCTTCCAGCTATGGATGCAGAGTTTTCAGGACATCGCTGTAGTATTGCCCAGTTAATGTCCGGATTTCATCAGCGATGATTTCCTTTGAAAAAAAACTCCGCATCTTCCTGTAACAACATCTTCAAGTGCAAGAAAACCTGACGCGAACGTCCTTTTGATCGGGAATCAGCAGTCTTGGAACCCACCGAGCACCAACACGTCTCAAATGCAACTTTTCAGCTACTAGCGTGAGAGTAGCACTCTGAAAATGTTCTCAATGCTATTGGACGATACTCTCTCACAATGACAGCAGCGGTGTTAATGTTTTCTTTCATTAGAGCACGAACTGAAGCTTCGGACCCGCCTTCCTTTGAAATAGATTTGCACGTATACCTTTGAGATGCCCATATCTTCCAAAATTTCTCGCATTTCATCTCGCCGGTGATTCTGTTGTTGAACTTTCTGGTCTTCTTTACTTCGAACATCTTCAAGATTAGTATACCCATGTTTAAATTTTACTAATCGTTGAAAATGAAGTAGAAATAATCTCCATTTTTCCCCTAAAATATGTTATTCCTTGTAATTGTCTATTCAGAACATAGGGCAGAAACGATCTCTATGAAGTAAATGTCAACCACACCATGATTTACCCCTTACCGTGGAGTCCGAGTTGAGGGGACATAGATTTAGGTCCATCCGGTGAATGTGCTGTAGAGTTGCCTGAGTCGACATCCGTGCTGTGGAATCGTTCCGAGTCCGGCGAACTGTCTTCATCTGCAAGACAAAATCATTATTATCAATACAAAAATTTAAAAATGTCTTAGCTGAGGAGAGAATCGAAAGTTGCTTGGTAAATTACAATATATATACTCAATTGGAAACATAACGAAAATATAAAGTGTTTGCTGAAAGTGTCAGGGGGGTGGTCTTTTGTGAGTAAAATGATCTAATGCCTCCAAGGAGCCCAGGAATCTACTGTTAATTGCAAAACTCTTCAGATATTTAATGATGGTTCGCACAATATTCCCTAAACCCACGTCAGAATTTCAAGATAAACTCTTCTTCGTTTATAATCGTGTATTTCTACTTCTCATTGGTGCTACAGCCTGGAGTGAGACTTGGCCTGCCGCAGCGACCTCTGCTTCCTCTACCTCCGTCTTACGACTTAATTGATAGAGTATTGCAAGGGGCATATGATCAGCATGCCGGTACCCCCGGCTATCATGCGACTCTTAAGATCGAAGAACGCCACCGCTCCATCAGGCAGCTTCCCAATTGTCCTCACGAGGCTGGTGAACTCGTTCCAGGTCTTCCTAACTTAGAAAACTTCCTAAATAGATACCGAAAACGAACCCGGGCCACCCTAACACTTACCACCAGACCAAGAAGGCGGTCTTATATTGTCATTAGATAATTTAAAAATTATAACTGATCTTATCCAATGTTAAACAATGTGCGAAGAATTTCTGTGTTCGATAATATTATTATAGCAAGCCTACACTGAAATAATTTATTCAGTGGTGTGGGGTGCCCAAATGATAATAGGAGTTTTCTCGTGTTCCATATTTGGTTGTAAAGAACAGAGCAAATAATGGATCATCACATGAAAGTAAACGCAAAGGAGAGAGGACGATATATCACAAATAGATCAACGATACAATCCCCTGAGGCCGACCATTGAGTTACTTCTTGGTTCCCCTGGTCGATTATGCGAATAATAGGATGTATCTTCATTTTCCATGAATTTTCCGCGCTCCCATTTCATTCCATCTGTTCCGTTATAGGGTCGAAAGTGGCGCGCTACAGAATCAGTCCGGGAACTTTTTCAAACTTCCTCATATTTTGCGCTTTCCAGAAATGAAGTAATTCCTAGTACTCACCTCTGAGGTAACTGTGACACTTGAGCACTAGTAGTGGCCTTGTTTGTCCCCCCAAAGCGAAATGTGGGCCTTCGTTTGCATCCCCCATGAGTTCTCCCAATTCATCTGCTAGCGACTGTGGTTGGGACTGCTGCTGTTGTTGCTGCTGTTGCTGTTGTTGTTGTTGTTGTTGTTGTTGCTGTTGCTGCTGATGCTGTTGCACCATCGCCATCACAGAAGCTGAAAATGGAAAGCTTTTCATTTTAACTTTTTATTACATTTATTTCACACATAAGTAATAAAGTGTCTTTGACCATAACCGTGATCATATCATAATAATAAATAGAAGGAAAACACAGTCTCAAGATTTTCTGTCATTTGCTACGTTTTAAAGTATAAAGGTTATTTATCATTTAAATGAAACGCATTTTATTAAAATAACAACAACACTACTTTTTTATTTGCAACATATTATAAAAAAATGATTCATTAGAATATTCTTTAGTTCTTATGATAACGATCTAAATTAATTTTTAAAATTATTTAAAAACGACTTTGTTTTACATTCTATGTGGATGAAACCTTTTATTACAATAATAAAATAAGATCGTTAATATTTTAAAGTTAATTAAAAACGTCTGCAGAAAAAATGTAGAAAACAATACTTCTACTTTGATTATGTGAGGTTAGCTCTTGTTTCTTATGTAATGAGTGTTTATGTTTCTGTTTTCTAAAATAACCTCACATAATAAAAACATACAACTCGCAAAATATTTTGATGGAATTATCGAAATTTTCAGTGCTTAACTTACCCGCCGTTCGCTTCGCCCCTGATTTATGAAGCCTAGACCTTTTAATGTATAGTTTGAAATAAAAGTAAATTACGTTTGAAGTTTTAAGAGTTCCTAAGTTTTTTCAAATGCAATCTTAACAAAATGCTCTTACGTTAAAACAAAATTTACATTAACATTTTAAATTTTCAAACCTATATAGCGTAAAGACAGAAATGAAATGGTTACGTTTTACATTTCATATATAAAAAAATCAGTGACAGGATATTGCATTTTTCCCCTTCAGTACAGTCATTTGGCAAACTTGGATGTAACGGCAATAAGGAGGTAAACTAAATATGTTAGGTTAGAGGATTAGGCAGACCATAACCAAAACTGCTCTTTGAAAGTGATGGACATAAAAAAATAATTGTTTTAAAAATAAGTACAATTGTACGCCTTATCTGTAAAAATAATTTTATATTCAATCCTAAAACATTCAGTCGTGGACAACAAAGCGCTATATAAGAGCTTTAAACTCACTGCAACGCACCTTTTCCCAGAACTGGTGATTTAAACTTTCTGCATGACTAGACCAGATATATTTATGTGTATCACCAGGGCGGCTGCCAACACAATACAATTAAGGGCAATCAATTAAAATCAAAACTTGCACTTTACTTCTTTCCGCGGTTTCGTCTCTCATAAAGGCTAGCTTTCATTGCAGCCATTTCTGTTTACTGCTTATTATGTTGTCATGGTTACAAGTTACGGAAAACATGCTTGAATAGAAAAATGAGCAAGGGCGCTCCTTTTTTGTTGATGCCAGAGTATCAAACAGTAGAAACACGAAATCTGCTAAGGAGCTGTGAAAATTCTCTATGGTTCAGGGTTGCTGAATAAAACCTACGGCCGACATGGACGGGTATGGGGTCAAATTTCTAGTTTAATTAAAAAATTGTCGAAAAATCAACGCTATTAATAATTACGTAGAGTACGGCATTAGTTAATTGAAATGCATACATTAGCGAGGCAAGCGCGCTTTTCTGCCTTTAATCCGCATAACAGATTCTGCTCCTCTTTTCCAATATAACAATTATGCAGCAATATACAATGCATTAAACATTTAGCTACATCTGATGTTTGCTGCGGTGTGCAGATATTCCAAAATAATTTGGGTAAAAAAGTTTGTGATTATATCCATTTTAAGTATAGACAAAGTTTTAAGAAACATTTTATACACACTGTTTATGATTACATTTTAGAATTGGAAGCATTAGAAAACCTGAACATTATTTCAAACGTTTTATAAATTTAAAAAAGAGTAAAATTTAAATTTTTATCCTGAATTTTAATACCTGCTTTTAAGATTCATGCAATTTTTATCACATTCCCAAGACTTGAACGTTAGAGCAGTTTGACACCACGCTAGTTCACATTCCTTACGCGAATTCTCTCGTCTTGGCATTAGAATACGTTTCTGATAATTAAACTCACATTTCTTGTTTTTAGGAATCTCGGGAAGTTTACGACGCCGCCTCTCACCGCTCGGGCGGTCCACCCAGCCGGCCACAAGTTGCGTCGGAGGCGGGACCTCGGGTATCGGCGTTGTGTCCTGCTCATGATCTTGCGGCGTGTCCGGGGGGCTGGAAAGTGCTTCATCCTCCCCACACTCGCTCTTACAGGAAGAGGCCCCCGAACCAGGCGAGTCGTCATCCAATCCCACATCGTGTACCAGTCTGCAAATAGGAAACACTTTCACATAAGCAGTTAGTTGACACTAAAGGAGTTATGATAATTCATTCTTGTTTACGATCTAACATAGCGGTCGGTACCTGTCATGTCACGCCGGAAGAAACATTCCAACCAATTTATGACAATCAGTACCCTAATTAATATATATATTAAAGAAAACATGAATTGTGTAGGCGGAGTGAATTGCTTGTGAGCTCTTTGTTAACTTTCCTTATGTTTATATTCGTGTGTTTTAGTTTACTTTGCTATATTTGCCTGATCATAGCGTCTGTTATCTATTTCAGTTTATGATGTATATGTTTTGTTTTTACGATCACAGTAGGGAATGCAATAAATGTTTACAATTACTGGCTATTGTAAGCATTTGCCTTGTTGATTGGCAAATGTTGGCAATAGAAGGAAATGTCTACTAGAGATAATCTAACATCCCTTCTCAAGAGGCATTTAAAAATAAAGGGCCTGAATTGTATAAAGTCCACAATACTTTTTCGGGAAACCCTCTATAAGAAAATTGAGATCATATTTTCCGAATTTTATACTTTGGATTAATGTCCGGTGCATTTAGAACTAGAGCAGATTGACTTAAAGAACCATAAGACTATAGTGATAGCTGTTATTAAGTTAAAAGCTTGGAGAGCATTAACAAGACTTAAGAGAAATTAACCAGCAGAATACAGAGAGAAAATCTAAGTTTAAACAACAAGTTTAAAATCAGAAGGGGTAGAAAGATGTATAAATATAAATATGGAAGTTGACCAAAATAAAAGATAAAGTTGGGTAGGAAAATGTGTTTTATTTTTTGTTAATTCATTTATCTATTTTGAGACAGAGAAAACTGACAGCATATTCTAATGGATTGCTCAGGTACCGAACAGTGGAGATTGACTGCGCTTGGAGCTAAGTTTGTTAAGTTGGATAGGGATAGGTTAGCAAGTTAGGATCTGCTTTAGCAAGACAATTGGCCCAAACTTGGTTCTTTTCTATTCAAAGTGCGTGTAATTAGAAGTGTTTTGTTGAAGCACACGGGCCGTTTGGGTGTGAATGTATATATGTAATATATATAGAAAGATAACACGTAAGTTTAGTTAATCCCGTAAATCTTATTTTGAAATCGCTATGCCATCAGCTGGCATTAATGCAATTTAAACTTGCAAATATAGTTGGCAGATTTTCAGAATTTCAATAAGGGACAATTCAGTATTTCTTTTTTCTCAAAGGTCTGTATAGCTTGTTCTCTAGCCCTAAAATTGGCAACTAATCAAGTTGAAAAGATATATTTAGTTGGTGTACGTTTTTCAGTCAATTTACGCAGCACGTGCATTAATATATAATCATGATGTGTCATTATACTTGAAACTCTTATTTTGTACTGCTTTATCATTGACAGTTGGGTATAAAACCTTGACAACTAGCGTAGAAATTTAAATGTATTTAATTTAATTGTTAATTAAATTTAAAGAACTCAAGCGCCATTTACTGTCTTGTTTTATTTTTACTATTGAAAACATCTATCTACAAACGAATTAGAGCATGAAATACCTAAAAGTAAAAAAAATTAATACGCATATATTGGGAGCATTTTATGGGAATATAAATACTGAAAATTTAAAACCACTTTTTTTTCTAATAATTGAACATTACACCCATTGAATTACCTTAAACTGTCACGAAATACACAAATTTCCTTATAAATATATCAAACAGGCAAATAACATCGTAGCATGAGATAATGATTGATCAGAGTTGCTTACCGGTTCATCAACCAACCAAAATTCACATCCTCGCCTACAGTTAGTTACTGGTTACTCTTGATTCCCGCAAGTATGAAACATTTAAAAAAAAATCACAAATTCTGCATTTTTTTCGAAATAAAAGAAATAATCAAGAGACGAAATATGGATTTTTGACGAGAGGCAAACGTCAATGTTCCATCATACGTGCCCTATGAAGCGAACTTAGGGTTTCGTAAATAGCAAAGTAACTGCACTACCCCATCTTGTATCACAACATCTTGTTGAAAGTATCCTAGAGTTTGGAAACAATGGACGGTAGCTAAGAGTTTTCATCTCTTTCACTCGACATCACAATGGTTCCAACGAGAGTATTGATTGTTCCTGTTCTTAGCGGAGGAAAAAAAAAAAAAAAAAAACGGTCTTTCGTCCAACGTGAAACGAAGCAAGGACTCGCATATGGAACAGTTTACCTATTTTTAGTTTTTCCTATTATAATTTTATTAAAACTGTTATTTACGCTTATTCGAACCACTCTTAATTTCTGAACATTCTAGCAATATTACTACTAAATTATTACTAAAGACCGGATATTCAGATATTAAAAAAGATGGTGAAAGACAGGCAAAAGGTACCTAAAATATATAATACAGGAGTTAAAAAATTATACGCTATTTGTTAAACGGCAATTTTATTTGTAAAGAAAAATCACAAAAATCTGCAAGTCATTTACTAAAAAACTTATTTTCCTGTTTTTTTTTTTTAATTGTGTTTCCCGTTTTTACTACTTTACTACTGAGGCACCACAGGCAGTGGGCACTGGTGATACATGAAATGAAATGATAAATTGAGAGAGTAGTATTTTTTAAGGAAGGAAACGTTCCAGGCCTAAGTTTAGGGTACCTCCCCGGCATTTACCAGTTATGAGGACTGGGGAAAACCTGGAAAAAAGCTCAGTCAGGGAGGACGGTCGTGGCGGGATTCGAACCATAGACCTCCCACTCATGAGTCCGCGCCTTAACGACCTCGGTCACCCGTGGCGGTATTTTCCTGTTTAATAATGTTACATTAGCAATGTGCAGATTGTAATAGAACAGCCTATCCCTTGTTGAGTCTTAACAATTGATGCCGCCGTAAATTGCAAAGCAATATTGTTGTAAGTAGGTATCTCAGTAAAAAGTTATAATGGCTAATTGGTATAGTAGTTTTGCTTACATTATGACGAGTCATTTAAAAGATTTCCTTTTGTAATCGGAACCGTGCAGCACTGTCACTGCAGTGAGTATTTCTACCGAGATCGGCAGCTCATAAACGAATATCGCTCGCCCACAATGAAAACAAGACCTAACTTAACTTATTTACAAAGCAGCCAATTGCCCATAGTAAATAACTGTTGTTCTCCCTTTAATATTCGTAACCAATATTTTACGTACAGAGTACATAATCTACCAATCCCCCACATTGCCTTAAGCATCGCATTTCGCTGTACCCCTCCCAAGCAGAGAAGCTGTTTTGAAACCATCCTGAATGTTATCTAACTGTTCCATTTTACTCCAACTCCATACCTCACATCCGCAACACATTCCTAGTCTTCTCATGGCCTCGTGCATTTTTTCCATAATGCTTAACAGTGGATGCAGAACATCTATCATATGCCCCGGGCTTTATACAATGCAGTGGCTATGTGCTGGGTCCATTTACCATTCATTCTGTAACTTACACCCAAATACCAAAAACATTTTACATTTGTTAGTTCTATTCCCTGATACCTCCACCTCTCATTCTTACTATAGACGGATCCATTTTTAAAAGTTATTGTTTTGGTTTTGGCGGAATCCTCAATCAAGCAAATACGAATGAAACAGGCGATTGATTTTTCCCTCCTTGTGGAAACCTGCAAAACTGGCACATTGTTCAAACATGGTACGTTAGAGGGTGAACCTCTAAGTTAACATACTCGAATAGGGACAGGTTAGCATATTGGAACTAGGTTGTGCAGGGAGAGAATTGGTCAAAACTTGTGAGTATTTATTAAAGTGCGCATAATAGGAAGCCGTGTGTGTTTAAACAATCTTAATTGCGGTGTACAGACGTATTAAAGAGAGATTTTTTTTTAATTCGTTTTATTTAAGGATGCTCTTTATCATCTCAGGTCATCAGTGTCCAATGTAATTCAGAGCGTGATACGGCCGATAAATTTTGCTCAAAGGCCTCTTCTTTCTGGTTTGAGGGACCCACGGCTTTACTTCCCTTCCGAAGTAAGCCATACTTAGGATTTTTACGCCCGAAAAAAATCCATCGATCCTGACCGGGTTTGAACTCGCGTTGAACTTGGGTTTAGGAGGCAAGTATGGTTACCGCTACACCACCAGAACCGACTATGAACGAGAGAGAAAGTGTGTGTGTTTTTATACAATATAATTGTCTGCGACTTAATAGTTGTATATAAATATTTCCATGTATTGTAATTATTTGTGTATGTTAATAATAATGTGTTTAAATAATATTATAGATAGGTATATTGTCCGCCGATGTTAAACAGTACGGTCTCTGGACCCGTGCTATGGATAAAATGTAAATGTTAATGTACATAAACAATTAGTAAAATTAACACTATTTCTGTCTGTCTGTCTGTCTGTCTGTCTGTCTGTCTGTCTGTCTTACTCAACCTCAGTCTCATGTAGTCTTTCTAGCCATATGCAGAAAATTTCGGAAATACTTTTACAAACTTTGGTGGCGGTTTCTCACACCAAAACAAGAAAAATGGTCCCTATATGAATATGTCCGGAAATCCTTAGTTTTTGAGTTATTAATGAAAGCTTATTCCAGAGTTAAAATGACTTATTTCTACCACATTTTAATGGGGTTAGTGTTATTGCTGCATTTTACTATTAATATTTTGTCATACAAGTGTGCAATGCTGATGAGTCAAGTACATTGGCAGGCTTGTATCGGTTACTTAACAAAATGAATTTTATTTTCGGTTTCGAACTTAAGTTGTTGGATTGTACCTTGAAACGCGTTGAAGTAAACTTTGATTAATAACTCAAAAACGTAGGATTTACTGACATATGTTTATATTTACTTTTTTGTCTTATTTTTGTGTGAGGAACCCGCCACTAAAGTTTGTAAAAGTAATTCATTCTGTATAAAGGATAAACAAATAAGAAAATTGTATAGCTTTGAAAGGAGATGTATTGAGACATAATATTTGTTTTATTTATTTCTGCTCGAACTTTATTAACAACACTCATATAATAAACATGCAAAGTTGTTTCATCGTTTAGAATAACTCTGTATTAAGAACAAAATTGCTGGTTATTGAATTCTTTCTTGAGTGGGAAACGTAAGTTGGGAGTTTTAATGTACTTCATGCTTTGGGAAGGGGCGTAAGTACCAAACAGTAAATAGGAAAGAGAGAAACGTCATGTTAGGTAAGAGGAAATGAACTCATTAGAAACGGAGCTAGGAGAGTACGTAACGATTACATTTTCAAAAGCACTGCCCTCGGCAAACTATGATGATGAATGACGAATGACTCGTTTTTCATTCCCTACCCCGACGTGTCACAAAAGAGCACACGGTGACGTCATTCATTCGGACAAATCGAACAAATATCGACTCTTTGAATGGTCGCCATATAAATTTGATATCAAAAGCAACTGTCTCCGACGAGGTACGTGAATGCTTTCAGCAGGTTTATGTTACATTCCCTTTGTTTCATTTGCTTTAATACTTGAACCCACAATCGACTCATTGCAACTGTGCCACTATTTACCAGGGACTAGTTAATGCAGATAGGTGGTAGCTAAAACAGCATTGGTTAACAATACAAGCCCGGATATGCTAAATACTGCATTATAGTTTTTGACGTGCTTATAGACACAATGAAAAATAATAGTCATGTGAGAATCCTACAAAGAATCAAAACTAAAGCCTCCAGTATTTTCATAATTTATTACTTCCGGTTCCCGTCTATGAGATCTGTGCAAGTTGAGACATGTTCAGTTCCGCCTACAGCAAAAGGGAGGTGACACGCGACGAACAATATGCTGTTCTGAAATTTTGCTTTTGTCTCAACAAATCTTCAGCTGAGGGCTATGCAATGTTACAGGAGGTCTATGGAGAGTTTGTTCTTTCCTATAGCACAGCTCGAAGATAGTTTAAAATGTAGAGGGGAGGCAATCAATTTCAAAGGAAGGTGTGCCTCTCGCTTCAGTTTGTGCTCTAACGGAAGAAAACATTCACACAGCTGCTATCATTGTGAGAGAATCTTCGAATTGCACTAAGAACACTTTAAAAAGTTGAAAATTTCACTGGCTGTAAGCCACACGTTGGTAACTGAGAAGTTGCATATGAAACGTGCTTGTGGACGGTGGGTTGCAAGACTGCTGATTCCCGCCAAAGGGACGTTCTTGCAAGCAGTTGAATCAAAACCGGCAACACTATCGTGAGAATATTGAGTTAAGGGCCGGCCAAGCGCATCTGCATACTTAGAGAAGGAGTCGACAAGACCGTAATGCATGTGCAGATAGCAGCTTGTAGTCAGTTTGAAACAGGCTATTTCGGCGAGTCTGCGTACGTGTGTTACTCTGTGTGTAAATTGTGTGCTAATTGTTGTTCGTTAGTTATGCCATTACATAAATATATATATATATTCTGCAGAGAAGTGTTAAGGCGATTCGCAAGAGAATATCTTAATGTTGTTGTTCTAGGTACGGAATCTGTTTGCCAACGTGTTAAAATGCTACGAAAGACGGGATCTCTTAATGACATGAAACGTGTTCCAAACCACCGTGTTCTTACGGAAGGAAAATTAGGTGAAATACAGCAATTTCCTACGTAGGTGTCGCTTCAATATCTGTTATAACACAGATTATTAATATTTATCAATTTTAAATACAGTATCATGTTATACTTTAGTAAAAATAGGCTGGCATTATAAGGAACTCTCTGTATATTACTATCATTCTTCGTTCTTAGCAGAAATGCAAACCAAACTCTCTAAACAATGTTCTTGCACATTAGTTCCTCCGCATCTTCTGCTTTTTTTTTATTGGCAGTTGTATATGGGACCCTTTATCCCCCATTTGCAGCAGCTGTAAATGTTGGTACAGTGTAGTATCAATGAAACAATAACACCTTCCATACTTTCAGTATTGATATATCTATTTTCCTCTAACAATGGCCTCACTCTGTGAATAGTTTCCTCGTTCACAGATTTCCGAGGCCTGGGACCTCCCGAAGGCGAGTATTACCGCCTGTAACTCCGCTCAGTTTTCATTACACAGGGTTGCCCAAAGGTAATCTCTTTGTTTAATAATAAATGCTTCCTTCACGCAGGAGGTGCGTAAACTAAGCGAATTCCTCACCGAGGAGATTAACTTTAAAACAGAGTATAAAATCCTAATTATGGCCTTATTAATTAATGAAATTAAATATATTATGACATTATTGTGTGGTATTAGGGGAACATAACTAAAATTCTTGCATCTATAAGTATCAAAAAGAGAACACACATTTTTAGAAATATTGTTGTTGTTGTTAAAATTAAACCACAAAAATTAATGGTATACTATTAATTAAATGAAATACATTGACATTGATAGACAAAGCTATACTATGCGAATATTTTTAAACATTTTAAAGATAAACATGTTTATGAACTGAGCCCTTGATATCATCTTTACATTCACTAAAATAGAAAGAAATAACAGAAAGTTTGGAGTTACATTGTGTATTTAAGATGTTCATATGTTTAAATAAAACAAAAACGTGTTACTATTTAAAAACAATTGCAATGTACACAGCAAATAAAAACAATCGAAAGTTACATCGATTTTCAGTGGCTTTGAAATTTAATTTAAACGTTATTGTAGTAAAAACATGCAACGTAAACGTTTTCTGAAGGTTATTACACAGCGTTCTTACATATAAATATAATTCTCAAACATATAGTACACTAATATTTCACATTTGCTATCTTCACGACGATACTTTTGTTAAATATAAAACATATGCATCGCTATAAATACAGTTTATATGCTCATTTAATTTCTTCTTTTATTTTAAAATAATATAGAGAAAATTAAACTCAAGAGTACTTTTTAAATTTATGTTTTCAAGTACATCCGTACTCCTAAAGGTCCAATTTCCTTAATTTTCATAAAATCGTTTTTCTTGTTTTATTTAAATAGTATATACTGAACTGTGTTGTGAAAAAATCAAACATTGGTTTCACTAGAGTAATTTTTAAATTTCTGGTTTCAGGTAAACACCTACTCCTATTTTTTTCTTGTCTTATTTAAATAGTACATAGGACGTTTCGTTGCGAATATATATATAAGGTACCTCTAGAGTAGTTTTAAATTTTGAATTTCACTGATTTTCAGAAACTATTTTAATTATTTGATTTAAATGATAAATGCCGAGGTTTTTTTTGGGGGGGGGGAACAAATCTTGGTAGTGCAAGAGCGATTTTTAATTTTTGGATTTCAGGTAAACTCTCGCCCCTATGACCGGATTTCTCTAATTTTCAGTAACTATTTTCTTTATTTTATTTAAATGACATATACAGAGTTTCATTGCGAAATAGCTAATATTAATGACACTATAGCCATTTTTAAATTTGAGATTTCAGGTATCCCCCCTTCCAATAATCCGATTTCACTAATTTTTAGATATTATTTTATCAATTTATTCCAAATAAGTCACAATTGCCTCCTAAACCCAAGATAGCGGGTTCTATCCCGGCCAGGATCAATGGATTTTTCGGGTGTAAAATTCCTAAGTATGCCTTTCTTCGGAAGGAAAGTAAAGCCGTAGGTACCGTGTGGTACATTTACAACACGAAAAAGAACCTCAAGCCTGAAAGAAGAGGCCTGTGAGCAAAATTTGTCGGCCGTTTCACGCCCTGAAATGAATGAGACGCTGGTGACCTGAGATATTAAAGAGCGTCTATAAATAAACCAAATCAAAAAAATAATAAATAAATATACTATGCTTCGTTCAGAAAAACCAAAAATTGCGGCCGCTAGAATAATTTTTCAATTTTTTAAAAAATTTTCGCCTTAAGTTAATCCCTACCCCCAATTATCCAATTTTACTCATGAACGAACTTGACGAATCGTTTGTTAATTGATACCAAGAATTGTTCAGAAAAAAAATTGCGACCGCTAGAGCGTTAACACACACAATGGCTTACATTCCTTCGGAATTCGCTAAAGAGAAAAGCAGATAAATAAACAAATACATCAATTTAATAAGCGGGCACTATTTAGCAAGCTGTGTGGCAAAGAGGCTGGTCAGTCAATCAAAATTACTTCCGCCTTATACTTTATTGACAACCGCCATAAACTTATGATGGACTGACCGTACAGTAAACAATGTGTATTTACAATTTTTGTAAAGCAGTTTACTGAGTCCCGGAGAGTTTCGCAGTTTCCTCGTCCACATATTTAAACATAATATTTAATGCAATACACAAACATTTTAACTATGTCTTTAACAGAAAATGTCTTGTTTTCCTTTGTTCGTATCTGTTATAGTAAGTACATTTGAAGCAACTATGTTCTTTCTAATTATGCACATGCCTTAATTCTAAGTTAATGATGGATTGCAATTCACAAATTAAACATTTAATTCCCATCCAAGCAACTGTTGATATTTAGACTTGAATTGCAGTTATGAACTTAATGGTCACGATATATAATTTACTATTTTTAACGTAAACTTTTCTCATTTTTATCTTCAAGTACTGTAGACACTCGAGGGTTGGAAATTCAAAAGGAGGACATCTAATTATTTGCTCTCCCATCTTCGAAAAGAAGGGAAAAATGTCTATCTCGTGCTTAATGTCCCGTAATATTTCATTTTCCGGTCTGAGATGCTGAAAGCCACTTTTAAGGGAGTGTAATTCCTATGTGCACATTTTATTTCCAGGGAAAAGACACTATATTTTATTCCCGTCACGAAGATGGGGAAGGAGAGCCGGAAGAGGCGTCTCTCGTCATATCCTTCATTAAAATCAAGAGCACAACAAGCTGACGGGATGTCACCATAGCAACCACGGCAGAAAACAGCACCCTGAATGAAATAGAGTTGACGCGAAATTACGTGGTAATCATTATATATCGCGTAAATATATAAGCTACCCTGACTGAAATAGGGGCGTGATTTAATAATTAATATTTTAATAAAGTACAGTCATTTATAGAGATTAACTTTATACCGAACAAGAAAAATGATGATATGTCGAATTATATTAAAACCTAGATGTGAAAACCTATCCTATCATTTATCCCTTTCTTTCAAAGTAATTTCAATTTTTTTTAAATATGAACACCAATTCTTAAACAGATTTTGATTTTGGGCATAAAAACAAACATCTTTTGTCTGAAACATTTTTTATTAAACCAATCATTATTTTATAAAATATTTAACAAGCTTGAAAAAAAATATTAACATTTATACATTGAAAGACTATTTAGATTTAATTTGTTTGAATTTACAAAACACAAACGCAGTGTAAATACAGACATTAAATTTCTTTTGTTTACCTTTCTCATAACTGTAAATATAAAATTGGAAATTGGTTTTAAAACTAATCGCAATTCATCATTAATCAATAATATTAGAATTACAAGTGCTGGTAATGCTCTCCATTTCGTTCCATACAAAAATACAATCTATTTTCAAAAGCTCGTCTAACATTCTGAAACACTCATTTAGGAATATCCCTGCAAGCTGTACGTCAGAGCGCTCTATAATAAACCAGAAAACTTGACACTACATATTTTCACTACAATAACATTTAAATAAAATTTCAAAGCCAATGAAAATCGATGTGACTTTCGATTGTTTTTATTTGGTTAATACATTGTAATTGTTTTTAAATAGTAACATGTTTTTGTTTAATTGAAACATATGAACATCATCTTAAATACACAATGTAACTCGAAACTTTCTGTTATTTCTCTCTATTTTAGTGAATATAAAGATGATATCAAGGGTTCAGTTCATAAACATTGTTGGTTACATTTAAAATACCCACACAGTATTGCTTTGTCTATCAGTGATGATATATTTTATTTAATTAATAGTACACCATTGATTTTGGTAGTTTAATTTCAACAACAGCAGCAGCAACAACAACAACAACAACAACAACAACAATAATAATAATAATAATAATAATAATAATAATGTGGTTTCTCTTTTGTAATACTTATAGATTGCAAGAATTTTAATTTTATTTTCCTAATATCACACAGTAATGCCATAATTTATTTAATTTCATTAAATAAAAATGCCATTAATTGGATTTTATATTCTTTTTTAAAATTACTCTACTTGGTGAGGAATTTGCTTAGTTTACACAGTTCCTGCGTGACGGACTTTTTAAATATGATTCAATCACTTCAGTGAAAGTAGAACGTTCTTTTCCATGATGAAAAATGTTCTTTCTGACTAGCGGCTGACTATTACAGTTGATATATTGAAAAAAAAATAATAAATAAATAAAATCTTGTTGCTTGTAACCAACAAAAGTAAACTTAAGTACTTTAATTGTACGATAAAGACATTATTAAGCATTTTAAATACCTTTTCCCCTAATAATGAGTGATGTTACTTTCTGTTTTCACTTTCAATAAATTCCCCCCTTTAGTTTTATTACTGCCAATTTTCAACATTTTAAGTGTTCCTTTTTCTGCCTATTGGCCACCAAAATAGATGTCTAAGCTTCCGGGCTCTGATTATGTTACTATGTACCCTGACCCCATCGGAGTCGGATCGGGCCTTAGGCCTAAGCCTTGTAAATGGAGATGAGATAAATGTTTTAAAAGACACTCATTCGCAATTTAATGCATTTCTTAAAAAAAATTGCAGCCTAATTCAGAGAAAAAGAGGAAGACTTTAAAATTAAAGAGTTTTAAAATCCTATTATTTCGTGCAGGATATCTCCGTTGTGTTCATTAAAAGAGAAATACAAAATGAGAGTAGGTTTTCCATTCAAATATTAAATGCGAACCATGACATTTATTGGCAGCCGAACTGCCCAACTTTCACATTTCCTCCTTAAATGTCAGGCAGGGAAACCACAGTCCTGCAATCATCTTTAATGTATGGTTTTTCTGAGTGGACGCAGTAGTTCGCGTGAATATTTGTGCCATGGAAACGTGTAAATCGTTTGTTACTCTTGTTAAATATATTTAAATACTTAAAAGAATATATGAATATACAGTTTCTCCACAAAAACACTCCTTCATTATAAGCTGTTATAATTTCGCAATCATGTATATTACGAAATTTATGCGGATACCATTACAACAGTTGAAAGAGTTCCTGTTTTGAGCATCGCAGAATGAGGAAACGATAGATGGCATCACAATAAAAAACCTTTGTATTGGTTGCAACTTCTTCGTTTGTCATTTGTTGTTTGTTGGATTAAAGCAAATTGTGTGAATGTTTACATATCAATTCAGTTTGTATGCTACAGTTATTTAATGCGTTAACAGCGATTAGAAATTGTGGAACATGTGCGGGAGAAGTTTGTACGCAGTTCTAAAATGAATGTGCTTAGAGCATATATCTGGACCGCATCGTTAGCATCAGTTCATGTTATGTTGGCTATGCTGCGTTGCACGTTGCGACATCCCCACTGCTTAACGCTGGTGTAAACTTTCAATCTCGCCTAATAAACGTATATTAAGCTTCTGTGTAACACCTCCACGCAAAGGATTAGGTATTACTACGTGAATCACTCGACATTCTTAACTACAACAATCAATCACAGTAACAATTGCTTGATTGAAATCAGCTGCACACATAATAAGAAAAACCGGCAACATAGCAACTGCTACGTCACGATTGACTGACCGATAATGCATCTTCAAATTTGATTCCGCGTAGCGTTCCTCATTTGTTAATCTGCAGTATTGCTAACTGAAAATGTAGCTGTGACGTGCAAAGATTCAGCTGTACGGGTATAGCCTGCAGTTAAATATCCCTAAGTCCTATGTTTTCGACTGAGGTTTCATAATTACAAGCTGCAGTTAGTGCGTGAGTTGAAAACGACTCGCTTTCTGTGATCATCCCAGTAGAAATGTTGTGTGAGTGCGAATATCGTCTTGATGTCTGCTGCAGTGTGAATATCTGTGTAGTAAGCACCAACTTTACTATCTCTGCCAATTACATGTAACCAAGAATGATGTTAAATGTGTTTGTAATCAATCACAAAAGTATTTCTGTGGACGCCCTATATAACAAAACCCATATTTATAAGAATATTATTCTTGATTTCTTGTATATTTCCAGACCTGTACTTGTAGTGCTAATTTCGGGAGTGTTTTTCTTGGAGAACGCTAAAAATTTGTTCGAATTGTATACATTTTCCTCTATTAAAGCTTCACACGTTTCCTGTTTTTGTTCTGTTTTAGTGAATTCTGAAGGAATGTTAGCTATTGCGGTTGTACCTATGAAAAAATATGTGAAAATGTTCTTGAAATCTCCATCGATCCTACTTACTAGACACCAAAGGTACATGAAAAAAGTGTATACATGCACATACATATATAATAACAATATAAATGAAAAATAACGTAACACTATTAACAATGTAACTAAAATAACTATAGAATAGCAGAAAACGATAAAACACTAAGAAAAATTCACAGATTTGCAATCGATTAACGCGTAAACATTTTCTGAATGAACCTTCGGCATATAAATATAAATTAAGAAACGATTCGTCTAGATCGTTAACCAGTTAATTTGGATCATTGGGAATGGGGATTAACCAAAAGCAAAATTTTAAAAATCGCTCTAGCGGAAGCAATTTTCATTACTCAACGAAACTCTGCATATGCCATTGAAATAAAATAATAATAGTTGCTGAAAAAATCAGACAGGTTATTATGAGTGGGGGTTTACCTGAACCCCAAAATCGTCCCAGGGGTGCCAGCATTTCATTTTTATTTATTTATTTTTTGCTACAAAGCTTGTTATATGCCATTTAAATAAAATAAAAAATATTTTCTGAAAATCAGGGAAATTGGACAATTAGAAGTAGGGATATACCTGAAAATGAAATTTAAAGAGTGGGGTTAACATAAAACGAAAATTTAAAAATCTCTTTAGCGGTCGCAATTTTTGTTTTTTCTCAACAAAACTCAATATACACCCTTATAATAAAATAATAAAATGAATTCTGAAAATAAACGAAATCAGACTATTAGAAGTGTGAGTTTATCTGAAACCGAATTTTTAAAATGTTTCAAGGCTGATCCTTAATTTATAAGTGATTTTATTGTGTTCGTTAATTGTTAGCCCATTAGATATCGTTCCCTTCCATGTTTCAATTACATTAGGTATATAAATGCAGATTATTAGAAGCTGGGGAGAGGATACTGGCCTGCCTTACTACTCGATTTGTGTGCCTTTCTTCTGTGTATGATCCATTTCATATCTATCTGTTATACCGGTGGTTCCATTTGAATATGAGCATCTCCTATGCGGCAGATTTCGGAGTTGTGCTGTTGTACCTACTGAGGGCAGAGTGACAGGTGGCAAGCCTATCGTTTCCATTTCATTCTAACAGGGAACTAAGGTGAAACAGTCCATGATTTTGCGCACTTAATACACGAGAATAAGTATGAGTTGTCACTCTCGTGCAGAACGAGATCTCATCCACCATTAACTTAGGCAGATAATTTTATTTTTCTCTTGCTGGAATTAAAGGAGATTTGCCATTATACAATGAATTACTGCCAAATATTATATTTATGCTTTTTTATTTTATTTTCTGTCGGAGTCAAAGGAGATTTGCCACCATTACAAATGATTTATCAGCTTACTTTGTAACTTACAATTCCCTATCAATTTATATTTAGGAAAAGGAGGTGAGTGTAGGCCCTCTACAGATATGGGTAGATAATTAGGTACACCAGTACAAATACTCACGGCCGAAGGTTTTTTTTCTTCTTTTTCTTCTGCTGTAGTTAAAAGAGAGTTGCCACCATTACATTTAAGATTTTCTTCTTTTTTCCTGCTGGAGTCAATCAAAGGCCGATAACATCCAATTTTTCCGAGTAATCTTTAGAAACATGCCCTCTCAAATTTTTATTGCAGCAATATTCCTTCTCACATTGCAGGTAAGATCTACTCATCATGCACAAACAATAATTAACCACTGTACAAACTAACACATTCTGTTCACAACGCATTTAACAATTTGCCGCTAACGTTCAAGCGTTCGGTTTTCTCTGCTGCCAACCTTGAAATCTTATGCCTCACGAGATCGGAAGGAGGCGGACGAGATCGGTACGAGAAGACGGTATTATTGTAACCTTAAGTTTATACGCAGGAACTATTTTTTCTAAGACATGGAGTTTTTAACGTGATGTAAATCAACGACACCAGACCCACAGCTTAAAATTCTTTCCGGAGGAATTGCGATCGAGATTTTTATTCCTGAAAAATCCATCGGCTTCGACCGGCTTTGACCTGAAAATCGCCGCCACGAGTGGCCGAAGTCGTTAAGGCGCAGACTCGTGAGCGAGAGGTGTGGGGTTCGAATCCCACCAGTACTCCCTGACTGAGGTTTTTTCCAGGTTTTCCTCATTCCTCATAAACGGGTAATGCCAGGAAAGTACCCTAAACTTAGGCCTGGAACGTTTCCTTCCTTAAAAAAATTCTCTCCCAATATATCATCTCATGTGTCATCAGTGCCCATTGTCTGTGGTACGTTAAACACTATTAAAAAATACTGAAAATCTTGGATCTAGAGGAGAGCTCGCTACCCATAAACCAATTCCTAAGTTCACAAAAAAGTTTTAATCATATAAAGTTTGATTTTCACAAAATGCTGTAGGATTTCTGTACTTTCTAATGCGTTGCATAAAACATCCATTTCCAACCGGCCGAATACTTTTAGCGATTTCCGAAGAAATAGAACTATCGCGGTTGTATCCATGAAACCACTGTGACCGTTAACGCTCTAGCGGTCGCAATTTATGTTTTTTTTTTTTTCCTCAACGATACTCAGCATATAACCATAAATTAACATACGATTTGTCCAGTTCGTTAGCCATAAAATTGGACCATTGGGGTGGGAGTTAACCTAAAGCAAAAATAAATAATCAAATAAATAAAAATCACTCTATCGACCGCAGTTGTTTTTTTTTTTCCTCTCTCTCAAAGAAATTCGGTATATTTCATTAAAATAGTTTCTGAAAATCAGGAATATCCGGCCATTAGAAATGGGAGCATACCTGAAAACCCAGTGCGGCTAAACAGAAATTTAAAAATCGCTCTAGCGGCCGAAATTTTTTTTTTAAAGAAAACTCGATACATACCATTAAAATAAAACAATAAAAATAGTTTATGAAAATCAGAGAAATGAGATTATTATGAATGGTGATACCTGAAACCCAACATTAAAAAATCGCTCTAGCGGCACAATTGCTTTTCGCAACGAAACTCGGTATATACCATTGAAATAAAACGAGAAAAATATTTTCTGAAAATTGAGAGAAACCAGGCCATAAGAAGTAGGGGTATAGCTGAAAATCGAAATCTAGTGTTAGGGTAAAAGCGAAATTTAAAAATCGCTCGACCGCCATTTTTGTTTGTTCTCAACGAAACTCGGACCATTGAAATAAAATAGTTTCTGAAAAATCAGTGAAATCAGATTATTACAATATTTGTTTCTTCATAAAAAAAATCGGTACATACCACTTAAATAAAAAAAAATAGTTTTTGAAAATTAAGAAAATTGGACTATTATCCTTGAAAACCGAAATTTAAAAACGGCTCTTGCGTTAAATTTTCTCTGTATTGTTTTAAAATAAAAGAACAAATAATTTCAGCATATAAACTGTATTTATAATGTTGCATATGTTTTACATTTAACAAAAGCGTTATCGTGAAAATAGCAAATTATTAATGTAATATATATTTGAGAATCATATTTTTATGTAAGAGCGCTCTGTAATTGCATTCAGAATTGCGTTTGCGTTACATGTTTTTACTACAATAACATTTAAATAAACTTTCAAAATCAATGAAAATCGATGTAACTTTCGATTATTTATTGTTCATTGTGTATATTTGCTTAGTGCATTGCAATTGTTTTTAAACAGTAACACGTTTTTGTTTTATTGAAACATATGAATATCGTCTTCTTAAATACACAATGTAACTCGAAACTTTCTTTTTATCTATTTTAATTAATGTAAAGATGATATCAAGGGCTCACTTTATAAACATTATTGCATTTAAAAATACCCACACTGTATAGCTATGTCTAACAGTGTTCATACATTTCATTTAATTATTAGTATACCATTCATTTTTGTACTTTAATAATAATAATAATAATAATAATAATAATAATAATAATAATTGTAAACATATAGTTTATCTTTTGTGATACTTATAGGTTTGCAAGAATTCTAATATCACACACTAATGCCAATACTTATTTCATTTCATTAATTAATAAGGTGATAATTTGGATTTTAAATTTATTTTTAAAGTTATTCAACTTGGTGAGGAATTAGCTTAGTTTTTCGCAGCTTCTGCGTGATGGACTTTTGCTAGATATATGAATGGTACATGTCTATGAAATTAATGAACACTTATCTGCAGTTGCAAACTTAATCTTTCATTCAAGAAGAAATTATTGTCATGCACAAAGCATAAACTGTTCGACCTGGTTGGCAAGTTCTCTGAGACCATAGTGAATAATAAACGAATTTGAGGAATAGTTTTAAAGTTTCACGTGTGCAACGTAGCAATTATTAAACGGGAAAATATTCATACTTCCAACTGGCGACTAACAGAGTGTTTGCAGCTCATTAGCTCCGTTACTGATGCAGAACACTCTGAGATAATCATGTAACGGATATGGTCTGGATCTCTCAAGTAGCACATGCGATTACGTTGTAGATCGATATTGAAAGTGGCTTCAGGAACTACCAGAAAAAAAAAGGGGGGGGGAATGCAACTTAAAATGTCATCATATAATAACCTGAAGATGCCTTAATACTTAGAACCTCAAAGGGCATTACTCGTTTTGATGGATACACGAGGTCCGTTCAAAAAGTAACCGAATTTTTTAATCTTTTAAAATTTGGGCTTACCCCTTACGCCTCCCCTAAAAGCGTGTTTTTCGCGATTGCGTCAAGTTCTGTCTGTCAATTGTTTATCCTCTCAACAAAGAGTAAACTCCGTCCTTCTATCGTGGATTATATCTAATGGAGGTGCTAGTTCAAGAGAGTATGGAGAGCGAGGGTAGAAAAGTGGTCGTGTTTTTCGCACAAAAGCTACTAACAAGCAATGAGGATCCACGAATTGTTTCTCCTCAGCTCAGGTCTCTTCTTTCTCACGTTTATGTCTGGGTAATATCAGCAATTTTCGTGATAAATACTAAAGAAACCCGTCAACAGAATTTTGATGTTTGACCTGACCTGAAGAGATATTTTGGATATTGGTGAAAAATTTTCCACCTTACTTACTAGGCACCAAAAATTACGATACAAATGTATATAAAAGATAAAGACAAAGATTGCGTCCCTTAAGGGCAAAGACTTCCTAACAAGTAGGGAAAGTTCGCTTTCTCCTAACGTGGTGAGCTATTCCTCGCTAGTTGTTCGTATGCTGTTTAAGACACTCTGACTGATTTGTTCTTTGGTTACTCCATTTCTCGCTGCACTAGTTGCTTCTCGAGAGATTTCCATTTTTCTCTTCCTCTTGCTACTCTTGACCGCATGTTCCTTGAAGAGGTCTGTCCATGTTCTTCTCGGTCTGCCTTGTGTCCTTTTTCCTATCCGGGGTCCCACATGGAGATCTTGTAGGTCATCTATTGTCCTGCATTCTTGCGACGTGACCGCCCCATTGCCATTTGCTTCTGTAGCTATTTGTGCGATGTCTGTTGTCTGAAATTACTGTTTATTAATACTATTGGTGTTTTGTCCTTCAAAGTTATTCCCAGGATCTTGCATTGCATTTTTCTTTGGCATATTTGAATTTTGTTCTCTCTCTCTCTGTCTCTCTCTCTCTCTCTCTCTCTTGGTTATTGACCATGGCAGGCACCCATAATACAGGGTATACACAGGTTTCGAGCGCCTGGAATATGATTTTCTTAGTGTTTGGTCTAACAATGTAAACTTAAGGACCCAAAATGCTCTCCAGGTTAATGACATCCTTCTTTGTATTCCTTTTCCATTTTATCATGAAAGGAAATCTGTTGTCCTTGGTATGTATATTCGCTCACATATGTGAGGACTGTTCCATTTATTTTTATCGGGGTTTCAGGTCCGTTTGAAATTAACTGTGTCTTCAGTTTGTTTAGTGACAGCCCTGTATTTTTGCTATGCACACATAATCGTTCCAGTCTCGTTGTAGTGCTTTCGATGTTTTGGCGAATAAGACCACATCATCGGCAAATCCTACATTTGTTAGTCGACTGCTGTTTATGGTAATTCCGAAATTATTATGCAGTTCATTTTCCTGAATATATGCTCCATTATATATGAAGAGAAATGTATATACACATAATGTGCGCGTGTATGTTTTAAAGCTCTAGTGACCGCAATTTTTATTTATTCTCAACGAAACTGGGCACATGTCATTGAAAATACTAAAAATTGTTTCTGAAAATCAACGAAACCAGACTAATAGGAGTGGTGGTAAACCTGAAACTCAAAATTTAAAAATCGCTCTAGGGGCAACAATAATTGTTTTTTCACAACGAAACTCTCTATATACTACCATTTAAATAAAATAAGAAAAATAGATCCAGAAAATCAGGGAAATCGGACCATTAGAAGTGGGGTTATAGCTGAAAACCGAAGTTTAAAAAGCGCTCTCGCAGTACCGATTTATAATTATTTCCTTGTAGTAGACACGCGTGTCAATACTTCCTCCCAATTCCTGTAAATTCAATATGTAACTGCTCTGCTGTAGCGCTCTGTTAAAAATATTTCGTATACCTCCACTTTTATACCTGAAAAAATTAATAATATAAAATGATCTCGTTCCCTAAGTAAAGGAACTATACAGAGTGACAAATATAGACGCGTAAGGAAAGAACATTGCAGAGTAATCGGGTAAAACTATTGCCATAACAACAAACTGCTCATAAATTAAATAACAAATGAAGGATATTTAAATCCTTAGTATTTTCATTGGTATTGTTTAAAATTTTGTTATTGTGTTGTCACTCTACTTTTTTCTGTTTGGAAAACGCTATATTTCTTTATTGAGTGTTAGTAGGACTAGAGCATAATTTTAAGAGGGAAAAAGAAGCTTGTCCTATACCTTTCAAGTACAAATTGTTTCCGTGAAATAAAAAGTAAAGAAAAATGTTGGCGGATACTAAATTTTAAATATTGTAATAAAATTGCTAGTGATACTAATGTATTTAAATTTAAAATAATAATAATAATAATAATAATAATAATAATATATATATAAAACAAATACAACGTGTTTTACTGATGCTTGTGTGCAGAATTGTAAATTTACCATTTATCCGCACGTTCTATTGCGAAGAAGTTACTTTTTGAATGGTGTTCAACGCCCGTTTTAACTACTAAGGCATCACGAGCGGTGGACACTGATGATACATGAGAAATAAATTGGGAAAGGATTTTGTTTTTTAAAGGAAGAAAGGGTTCCATGCCTAAGTTTAGGATACCTCCCTGGCATTTGCCATTTATGAGGACTGAGGAAAGTCTAGAAAAAAAAAACACAGTCAAAGAGGACGGTCCTGTAGGGAACCGAATACCAAATCTCCCGCTTACGAGTACGCGCTTCAGCGGGCCTCTGCCACCCATGGCGACAAGATGTTACCTTGAAAACAATGATGTCTTAATAGCAAAACACCAAAAGATACGAGTGTAGGGTCCATAAGTTTCCGGCCTCACCGATAAGGATTATCGCCTTCACAAACCTTATCTGGTGTCATATCTTATCTGTTAAGTAAATAATTCCAGCTGTAACTTCCGCTCCGCTGTGTTCAGTTATTCAGATATAGTTGCATAATGAAGGCTATGTGTAGAAGATTGTGACGTGTTCAAAATAGAGTATCGATCTGTTATTAAGTTCTTTACAAAAGAAGGACTTACTTCAAATGAAATTACACAGCGATTGGACGGTGTATATGCGGAAGCAAGCCCCTCATATTCTACCGTAAAAGAATGAGCCAAACTTTTTCGAATGGGTTAAGAAAGCATTGAAGACGAAGAGCGTGCATGTCGGCCCTTGGAGGTGCTCATTCCTGAAAACATCGCTCTTGTGGAAGGAGAAACTATGGAAGACCGGTGGCTCAAAATTACAGAAATAGCAGCAAGGTGGGCACTTTCTAAAATAATAGTCCTTCGAATTATTCATGAGCATTTAAACATGAATAAGGTTAGTGCCTAGACTTCTTTCCTCAGTCCAAAAGCAGCAACGACTCATCTGTTGTCAGGCATTTTTGGAGGTCTGCCGTGGCTACGAGAGAGAAGTTCTGCAAACCATTGTTACAGGAACTAAACTATGGTCCTTTATGACCCCTTGTCTAAAAGATAATCAATGGGGTGAGTGGCATAAATCTGGCGAAGCACCGCCTCTAAAAGCCACAGTCACTCAGTCAACCAAGAAGATCATTGCACAGTCTTTAGGGACTGTGAAGGAATACTCTTCATTGACTTCAAGAAGAGGAACACCACAGTACTATGCTGGCCTACTGCACAGATTACTTGCTTCCATCAAAGAAAAAAGGCGAGGAAAGCTGAGTGGTGGTGTGCGCCTTCTTCACGACAACGTGCCTGTACACACAGTTCTTGTTGCAAATGAAGCTGTGAAGAAATGTGGCTTCAAGAAGATGATCGACCATCCACTCTATATCCAGATATAGCTCACAGGGACTATTTCCTCTTCTCAAAACTCAAGAAAGACCTTCGAGGAAGGAAATTTAAGTGTGACGAATGCTGTCCATGCCCATTTTGCAGACAAGATTTCTATTTGGGGGGGGGTTGAAATATTAATTGAAAGATGTGGGAGGTGTATTGCAATAAAGAGTAATTATAATGAAAAGTGAAATATAGTTTTAGTCTTTGTCATACCTAGAAAAAGGATAGGCCGGAAACTTATGGCCCTATTCTCGTAACATACAATACTGTAAATTTTAGTGTTGATAGATCGCGAGTGGATTGGGGATATAGTAGAGGTAATAGGCATTTCACACCATCGTGTAAAATAAAAGTTTATCTAAAGAATTAGACATAAAAAAATTAACTGCAAGATACTGACACCTTCAGAAACCGTTGAGAGTCCACAACTGCATGTAACTTTTAAGACACTTTCGGGCAGACAAAAATGTAAATCTTGATAGATTTGTAACCCTGAATGAAACATGGGTCCATCACTAAGTTCCTGAAACCAAAATATAATGTAAGGAATGGGGTCTTAGTTCCCTGAGCAATTCATGGCAGCCACCAACAGACAAGATCTTACTGCATTTTCGCATGTACAAGGTCTTATTCTGGTTGGTTATTTGCAAAGAAGAGTCACAATAACAAATCATTTTTACTCAATTTTAATTTCAAAATTGGTAAATGCAAATTTCACGGAAAGTTGAGGCAAGGCCACTTTTACTTCAGCCAATATTTTAATTATAAGTCTTGTGCTGTGATAAAGCAGGAGTTGCAGAGATTTGAAAATTCGTTTTCAGGAAGCTGCAGAAATACAGAGTGTACCCAAATGATTATAGCGATTTTAAAGTTAATTTTTTTTCTCTGCGGTATGCAACATAGTTATGAATCATAGCTTAAATTGAAGAGTAACTGTGGAAGCTTCAGTTTTACATGCGCATATTTTGTTTTGTAGCCAAGGCAACGAAATAAACAAAACATGGCAACTCGCGTGCCCAAAGTTTTTTGTGTCTAGGAATTCGTGAAACATAATTCAGTGGTTAAAAGTTCGTCGGGCATATAGACAAAGATTTTTTTTAGAGTGTTTAACGCCCTATTTAACTGCCGAGGCATCATCACAGGCGGTGGACACCACTGAAAATACATGAGATGAAATGATAAATCGGGAAAGAAAAAAAAATTAAGGGAAGGAAGCGTTCCAGGCCTAAGTTTAGGGTACCTCCCCGGCGTTTGCCATTTATGAGGAATGAAGAAAACCTTGAAAAAACCTCAGTCAGGAAGGACGGTCCTGGTGGGAATCGAACCCCAGACCTCCCTCTCACAAGTCCGCGCCTTGACGACCTGGTGGTGGTTTGTTCTTAACACCCCTTCTGCTAACACTTAGGTGGTAAAATCAGATTCAAACAACGGAATGTCTGTGTAAAGGAAATAGCCCCGGACGTGTCAGATGAGAATGTGGAGAGAGTCAGAACGGCTTTCGCGCTCAGTACTAAAAAAAACTGTGCGGCGGATGAGTGCGAACTAGCAGTTCCTACAATGACAGTGTGGAAGGTGTTAAGAAAACGTCTCCAACACAAACCGTATCCTCTACAATTGCTACAGGTCCTAACTCCTGAAGATCATGCAGTCCGAGGAACGTATGCACAGAAATGCTGGAACATGAAGATGATGAGAACCTTAGTCGTTAATTTTCAGTGATGAGCACACATTTCATCTTAATGGAAAAGTGAACAGACATAGTGTTCTTATCTATCTAGACATGCTTCAGAACTTACTGATTCCCCAACTACAAGATCGACAGAACAACAACATGATTTAGCAACAAGATGACGTCCCTAGCACTTCCTAAACGTTGTGCAGGAATGGTTGAATGCAATATTTGTAATTGTTGGATCGGTCATCATGGTCCGAACGATTTGACTTTTCTCGTTGGTCCCCCAATCTGAATCCCTATGACTTTTTCCTGTGGGAGTACATGAAAGATCGTGTGCCACCGCTACTGCAGACCTACCTGAGCTGGGACGAGGATTATTCCAGCAGTTGGATCATTTACACCAATGTGGCAAGAAATGTGCTACCGGTTGGATGTATGTTGTGTCACAAATGGATCCCATGTTGAATCTTGGAATTTTTAATGGTAACTTCCACAGTTTATCTTCAATTTAAGTTATGATTCAAAATTATATTGTACGCCGCAGAGAAGAAACATAGATTTAAAACCGATATTACTATTTGGGTACACCCTGTATTAAAAGCATTGCTGCAATACGTGGATCAATCTTCAAGGAGATTATGTTCAAAATTGTGATTAAAAAGTAATACATTTAGATGAACCAGATCTACGAGGGTAGATCCATAAGTTTCCAACCTAATTATTTTCCAGATATGATAAAGACAAAAACTATATTTCAATTTTAAATATAGTCACCCTTTATTGAAATTCACTTCTCACATCTTTGAATTAACATTTCAATCCACCCCCCCCCCAAATAGTCAGAAGTCTTGTCTGCAAAATGGGCATAAACACTTTTAGTTATAGGTAAATTTCCTTCCTCGGAGATTCTTCTTGAGTTTTGAGAAGAGGAAGTAGTCACTGGGAGCTAGATCTGGACTGTAAGGTGGATGGTCGATTTCTTGAAGTCATATTTCTTCACAGCCTCCATAGTAACAACTGCTGTGTGCACAGGCACATTGTCGTGAAGAAGGCGCACACCACTCAGTTTTTCTCCCCTTTTCACTTTGATGGAAGCACGTAGTCTGTGCAAAGACCATGATCTTCTTGTTTGACTGAGTGACCTTGACCTTTAGACGCAGTGCTTCGCCAGGTTTACGCCACTCCATTGATTCTCTTTTGGACAAGGGATCATAGTAGAGGATCATGGTTTCATCTCATGTAACAATGGTTTACAGAGCTTCTCTCTCGTTGCCATGGCGGAGCTCCAAAGATGCCTGACAACAGATGATTCGTTGCTGCTTTTGGACTGAGGAAAGAAGTCTAGGCACTAACCTTATTCATGTTTAAATGTTCATGAATAATTCGAAGGACTGTTGTTTTAGAAAGACCTAACCTTGCTGCTATTTATGTAACTTTGAACCGCCGGTCTTCCATAATTTCTCCTTCCACAAGAGCGATTTTTTCAGGAGTTAGCACCATTCGAATCGAAAAAGTTTGGTCCATTCTTTTACTGTAGAATATGAGGGGGATGCTTCCCCATATACACCGTCCAATCGCTGTTTAATTTCATTTGGAGTAAGTGTTTCTTTTGTGAAGAACTTAATAACAGCTCGATACTTCATTTTGAACATGTCACGATCTACACATAGCCTTCTTTATGCAGCTATATCTGTGATCAAGTGAACACAGCTGTACGGAAGTTACAGCTGCAATTATTAACTTAACAGATAAGATATGACACCAAATAAGGATTTCGTGAAGGCGATAATCCTTATCGGCGAGTCCGGAAACTTATGGACCTACCCTCGTAAGTAAATAAGAACGTCTTACCATATTGAACTTCATACAGATCTGTAAGGAAGCAAGGATTTGCATATAACTTTTTGCAAGAATTCAGACTCAGATTTAAACTAACTGAATTTTTCAAAATTTGGGAAAAAATAAGAAGTAGCTTAATAAAAGATATGAAAGGAATAGAAATGATTTTTGAAACCTGGATTCTCCATAATTGAAATAATGTACACATTGGTTTGATCGCAATAAAGCATATCTGAAGTTGTAACAAAAGAAGATCATATCCTCGTTAAGAAAACACGCTCTAAAGTCATAACAAAGAAATTACAATATTCGGAGTTTGAAAAAATAATAAAAAAACTCTCCCCTTACAATAAATCATCACTACCGTGACCAGGATTCGAACCTGGGTTATTGCCGTGTCAACGCTAAACCGCCCAGACCCTTTTTGTTATGTGTGCGAAATTCACTCCAAAAACTCAAAGAAAACTAATCACTGATTTAGTTAAGAAGACATATAACTATATTTTTGTTAATTTTTCAAACTTTGATAAAATCATTAGTTCAGAAAAGTACTGCAAATGCACAAAAAAAAAAAACTGCAACAAAATCACCCAGCATTTAACAGCACAAAAACACAATCTTTGTTTTATGACAGTACAATGACCATCAAATTTTCATACGTTTGGGAAATTGACTGACACTTAAGTAATTAAACTGTCGCTAAGCAGCAGTCATGACACAAATAAACTTTCTACTGATAGACAAACAATGTTCAGATACTATGGTGGTTAATGTGATTAATAAAGTAAATTCTGAATTGAAGGATCATTTACCACAGTTTATCTCAAAGAAAATCCATTATTTTCCGGATGCCAGATAGCAAAGATCTGCAGTATTCTTTTTTAATAATGTCGTTTTGAAAACAAAATATAACTATCGATGCTTTAAATTATTTTTTTTTAAGAAATAAAATTTTGAATTTCATTAATTAAGTAAAGAATGTTACGCTTTATATTATCTTTGAGTGCCCTCAATTTTTTGATAATTTCTCTTTAAAGAACAATACCCAAAATTCAACCATGAAAAGGAATCACTTCTAAGTTAATTTATTTCCAATTTGAATAATTTTCTATAATACGCCTAAACATGCACTGGTCGATCGTGATTATATTACAAGCATATATAGAACATTTGGCATTTGTAGGACATATGGCATGGCTAATGGTAGGCAAAAACGATGTAAGGCGTCAAAAATTATGAATGGTGTTTCATTTGTGCATTTACTACAAGAATTCGAATACCCAGGCTAAAACACAATTCGAAGACACCAAATGCAAATTCAATGACAAATTATATTTAGTATTTAACGTCATATAAACATTACACAAGATGCAATATATGATTATACATTAAGTGCTTTTATGAATAACGTTCTCTGTCAATATCTCTGAACATTTTTTTCTACCACAGTTGAACATTTTGACAATTTGAATGAAATACACACAAATCATGTGAAGAGGTATGTCTTTTTCCAAAATCAAACCAAAGTTAGAGATTATCCGGCTTACGTTGTTGAACCACTGACGCTGAAGATATCATCGATCCCAGCTGGAGGTTTTCCAGACATTGGTTCGACGCCCATTGACGAGCGTTCCGTCAACAAAATAAACGTTTTCTTTGCGGAACGGAGTTTGTGTTCGTCATTCATAGTAATTCTAGACAGCATGCGATCACAATGTTGAGGAAAGATGTGTTGATTAGCACGGCGGTACACTGGAAGAGGGAGGAGATACAGGTGCCTGAGGAAGATGACAGCGGGTAGATTACGTTTTTAACAATGTCATTGTACTCACGTGTAACTCTGAGCAGGGGCCTTAATGTGTTGCGGCAACCGTTCGAAGTAATGCCGGAATTCCTCGAATTCGGTGTCCGCCATGTTTGTTGTGCCTCCTGACGTGAGCCGGACCACCACCACACCGCCGGTACCCAGAAGTCATTGCGCGACGTCCAGCTGACATCTGGCGGTGGGGCGTCGCTAACTGCGTATTGATTGGGGGCGGCGGCGGCGGTGTGAGATTGATCCGGAGGGAAGTGCATCGGTGTGGGTCTCCCCATCATACAGCGCTCTCTAGTGGCTTGTCTCTGCATTATGTTCTCGCAGCTATCTATCGATTCTTGCAACACTTGTTTGCTTATTCCACTTTTCATCCTATGAATCACTAAAGCGAGCCTGCACAGTGGCGTAGGGGACTTTACCGAAACCTTTCATCACAATATGTAACAAGTTTACATAAAACCTCTAAAGGGTAGAAGTAACCCAATAGGTGTCAAAAATGTTGAGTTTCAAAATCGATGTTTTTTTTTTTTTTTCATTTGCGATCTTAACGAACAATAAGGTGGTTTGTCAAATCGGTTTCCAGTTTCCTTAATGAAAATCTGCATTATTTCATCTTTCACTTCTTCGTTGTAAAGGAAATTCAAGCGTTTTCTTTGACCAGCGATCTTCTCTCTTCGCTGTACATGATCACACCATCTGAGTTGTTAGCGAATTCCGAAGGAATGCAGCAGTTGCGGTTGTACCCATGAAACGATTTTTGAAAAATCTCTTCAAATCTCCATAGATCCTATCTTATTTATATTAGGCACTGAAAATTAGAATGAAAAAAGTATATACCGAGGGTGCCAAAATATATACACACTTTCACAGTAGATATATATTCAATATATTCCTAAGTTGAACCGAAAAACAACAGTAATGTGTAGTATGATGTTGTGTAAACATGTACATCACATACATTATGATAGCGTTGCTATGTGACAGGTAAATCAACAATGAACAAATGAAGCCAAGATTATCGTATGATATTCTGTAAACAGATGTGACTCACATTACATCATGCTATCATTGCTACAACAAAATGGAGCTAAATTAATCGTTTGAAGAGTGGAAAATACTTTTGAAGTGGTATTGGAAAATCGAGAATGTTGTTGAAGTTCTAAGGCAATGGAGACGTGTGTACAGAACAGAACCGCCTACGCGAGTAACAATTGCACGCTTTCGAGACAAATTTGAGACTCATGGTACCGTATGCGATGTTCACAAGGGCAGATCTGAGAGACCTCGCACAGCAACAACCCCGCGCACTGGATCCAAGGCACTGGATAGGACAAAGAGATCCGATTGAGTTTCCACCGCGTTCTCCGGATCTAACTCCGTTGGACTTCTACCTATGGGGAACTCTTAAGGATGTTGTATACCGTAGAAAACCAGCTACACTGACAGCACTTCGGGGAGAAATTGAAACGGCATGTGCTGCAATCGCTGAGGACACTTTCGCAAACGTTGCTCAATCAGTAGTTCAACGTACTCAGAAGTGTATCGACGCCGATGGTGGGCATTTTGAGCAACTGTTGTAACTGTAAAAGTCTAAAATGATTAGTGCTCATCATTTTCTGTTTGTGTGAATTCAGTTTTATTATGTTAATACAGTTTTTTCTTTGCTTGAAGTGTATATACATTTTTGGCACCTCTGTATATGTGTGTGTTTGTTAAAGCTAGCGGACGCAATTTTTGTATTTTCTCAACGAAATGCGTTTTACTTCTGTAAAATAAATTGATAAATGTAGTTTCCGAAAACCAGGGCAATCGGGCGATTAAGAATGGGGTATACTTGAAAAACAAGTGGGGATTGAAGCGAAATTTTTACATTTTTTAAAAGGAAAAACTCGATATATGTCACTGAAATAAAATAAGAAAAATAATTTCTCAAAATCAGGGAAATTGGACTATTAGGAAGGCAGGTTTATCCGAAAATCAAAATTTAAAACTCGCTCTAGCGGCACCAATGTTTGCTTTTCCGCAACGAAACTCTGTATTTACCATTGAAATAAAATAAAAAAAAGTTTCTGAAAAGCAGGGAAATTGGGCCATTAGGAGTAGAGGTTTCCTGGAAAACCCAAATTTAAAAAGCGCTCTGGCGTTTAATTTTCCCTATATTATTTTAAAATATAAGGGCGAATTAATGCATCATATAAATTGTATTTATAATCATGCATATATTTTATATTTAACAAAAGCATTGTCTTGAAGATAGCAAATGTGAAATATTAATCTAATATGTGTTTAAAAATAATATTTGCATATAAGAGCTCTCTGAATTAACCTTCAGAAAATAATTGCAATACATTGTATTTGTATTTTTGATATCATAATATTTAAATTAATTTTCAATCGCTAAGAAGTTTATGAAACTTTCGATTGTTTATTGTTGATTGTGTATATTTCCCCCATTGTAATTGTTTTTAAATAGTAAGATGTTTTTATTTTATTAAAACATATGAACATCATCTTGAATACACAAAGTAACTCGAAACTTTCTGTTATTTCTCTCAATTTTAGTGGATAATAAGATGATGTCAAGGGCTTAGTTCATAAACATGGTTACCTTTAAAAATGTTTGAATGTCGACATTGTGTAACAGTTGTCATTTATTTAATGTAATTATTAGTATACCATTAATATTTATGGTTTAATCTCAATAATGATTCTAAAAATGTGGTTTATCTTTTGTGATACTTACAGATTGCAATAATTTTAATTTTGTTCCCTTAATACCACACAGTAATGCCATAACTTATTTCATTTCATTAATCAATAAGGCCGTAAATTGGATTTTACATTCGTTTTTAAAGTTAGTCTACTAGGCGAGGAATTCGCTTAGTTTACGCAGCTCCTGCATTACGTTACATTTGAACCACTTTCACTTGTCTTCTACCTTTGAAGAACACTAGCTGTTCGGAATATATCAACATTTATCTCACTATTTAAGTGTTTTATCCTTGTCTGTTACCAAAGTTCTTGTTAATTACATTGTTCCTAGGGTTGCTTTATTTTAAATTTTTATTATATATAACGTGCGGATAGGGAACACTTTAGTAAAATAAATACTTCAGATGTAACAAGAACAATCAAAGAGAACAAAAGATGTATAAACCTTAGATTCGTGTTTGTAAAGGATAAATAAAGCGCACCAAGGAGGATTAAGGACATTAAAGGTCTTAGTAAGAAAAATTTACGAGGCAGTGCACTCTTAACACGAAAAACTAGGTCAAAAGAATATCTTTTATTTACACAAAGACTAAGATAGAAAGCAACCTACATTTTCAACCTCTACGGAAGCATTAAGAAAGAGTTTATTTTATAGTACACGCTTTTGAACAGTTAAAACAGTGTAAATAGCTTATTTTTGCCTTAGCTGTCTTTACTGAAACATATATTGTGTTAATGGTCATATAATAATATTCATTTCACTTTAAGTCTTGCAGCCGGCCTTAAAGGCGTAATCGCCTTCCTGTACCATGTATTGAAAATTTAAAACGGGAGAATTATTTGGGTGTTCGTTGAAAGGAACTTCCCTTAGCAAATTAGAAAAAATAACGAAAAATGGCAATTGAACCATGGTTCCCCAGGCGATTGAATAACTTTCAGGTCTTAAAATTAAAACTTTGAAATATCAAAGAGACAATGTGCAATTTTTTTTCAAAACTGAGATGTTTACGTTGACGTGTGCTATATCTCTTAGCAGGAAGTTACAAATCAATCGGGCCAACAGGTTCAATTCATTTGTGAGCAGTATTATTTCATAGCTCTTGATTAAGCGTCAATTTCAAATAAAGTTCTATTTTCCTTGATTTTATTAACGTTTAATGTGTGGGAGCACTTTCTTGTAAATAACTTTTCTCGAAATTATTTTACTTAATTGCATCATAGAGCCAAAATGGAGGCGGAAACTGATATCGGGTCACAAGTTTATTTTATTTAAAAAGGCCCTTTAATATCAAAGTCATTAGCGTTTCATTCTATTCAGGGCGTGAAATAGCCGATAAATTTTGCTCAGAGACCTCTTCTTTCTGACTTAAGGCTCTTTTACGTTCCCTAAATCTACGACACTGGACCAACGTCTGTATTTCTCTTCCGAAGGAAGCCATACTCAGAATATTTACGCGTTAAATGTTCCTTGACCGGGTTTGAACTTGCGACATTGGGACATCTTGAATGAGTTTAGGAGAATATAAAACATAAAAGAGTGGAGTGAAATTTGTAAGAAATAAGGTGAGGTTTACTGAGTGGGGGAAAATTAAAAAACATTTGGATGTTACATCATCTCCCTTTTCCCTTCTACTATTCCCTTCTACATTTTCTTTTCGTGTTTCTATTTCATTTACTTTCACCTAAATTCTATTTTATACGCATTTGGAAGCACAGTAAATTATACAGTACGATCAGTGATGCTTTCCATCGAGTTGCGGGTTTTTTCCTATGACGAGCCTCCGCTCATTTGCCGCGCCATAGAGGGGGTAGCAAGACTACTTCGTTACTTGTTGACCTCGCTGACTACCGCCGTCGTAGCGCAGCTCTTCCAGGTTGATATGTTGTGTTCTTCGCTTCTTAATTCGACAGTATGCATAGAGTGCATTATGCTTCATGGGTTTCCAACGGCACAGAGTGACTTTATGTACGATTCATACGAGGGTAGGTCCATAAGTTTCCGGCCTAAAGACAAAAACTATATTATACATTTCAATACAGTTACTCTTTATTGCAATACACTTCTCACATATTTGAATTGCCATTTCAATTCTTTCCATCCCCCAAATAATCAGAAGTTTTGTCTGCAAAATGGGCATAAACAGCATTCATCACTTCTTCTTCGCACTTAAAATTTCCTTCCTCGAAGTTCCTTCTTGAGTTTTGAGAAGAGAAATTGTCACTGGAAGCTATATCTGGAGTGTACGGTGGATGGTTGATCTTCTTGAAGCCACATTTCTGCACAGGTTCCTTTGCAACAAGAGCTGTGTGCACAGGCGCGTTGTCATGAAAAAGGCGCACACCACCACTCAGCTTTCCTCGCCTTTTTTCTGTGATGGAAACACGTAGTTCTGTGCAGTAGACCAGTATAGTACTTCCATTTATTGTGGTGTTCCTCTCCTTGAAATCAATGAAGAGTATTCCTTCACAGTCCCAAAACAATGAGGCCATGATCTTCTTGGTTGACTGAGTGACCTTGACCATTAGAGGCGGTGCTTCGCCAGGTTTACTCCACTCCATTGTCTTTTGGACAAGGGATCATAATAGAGGACCATAGTTTCATCTCCTGTAACAATGGTTTGCATAACTTCTCTCTCGTTGTCACATCAGAGCTCCAAAAATGCCTGACAACAGATGACTATTTGCTGCTTTTGGACTGAGGAAAGGAGTCTAGGTACTAACCTTATTCATGTTTAAATGTTCATGAATAATTCGAAGGACTGTTTTTTAGAAAGACCGAACCTTGCTGTTATTTCTGTAACTTCCATAATTTCTCCTTCCACAAGAGCGATTTTTCAGTAGTCAGCACCTTCAAGGGCCGACGTGAATGCTCTTCGTCTTCAATGCTTTCTCGACTTACCCGAAAAAGTTTGGCTCATTCTTTTACTGTAGAACATGAGGGGGATGCTTCCCCATATACACCGTCCAACCGCTGTTTAATTTCATTTGGAGTAAGTGCTTCTTTTGTGAAGAACTTTAATAACAGCTCGAAACTCCATTTTGAACATGTCACGATCTCACATAGCCTTCTTTAAGCAACTATATCCGTGATCAAGTGAACACAGCTGTATGGAAGTTACAATTGCAATTATTTACTTAACGCATAAGATATGACACCAGATAAGGCTTTTGTGAAGGCGATAATCCCTATCGGTGAGGCCGGAAACTTATGGACCTAGCGTCCAAAGTGTTAGTTCAGTAATGAAAGAATCATAGTATAGAGGTTATTCTGTTACGCATGTGAATATTATACTAAACTTCTTTTTCCAGAGAATTAAGCGTTAGAGAGTGTGATCGTTCATTTTGTTCAACAGGACTCTGCCACTGCTCATGCTGCGAATAATTCCATGAGAGCAATTCACAATGTTTTTCCACAAGAGAGAGTTGTTAGTAGGGATATGTGACTCCCTCGGTTCCCCGGTTTAACAGCCTGAAAAATTATCTTCATATAAATTAAAAACATTCCGTGTACAAGACGAACCCCTTACACCACGCAAGAACTCAAACATAATATTCTTCAGGAAACTATTCGGGTTTCCCAAATGAACTACAGCGAGTGATGAATTTCCTAAAGAGATACCAAACATATTTTGGAGAATGAAGGCGGGCATTTTCAGCCTTATTTGGTAATTTGATAAAAATGAGCCTCTTAAATTGGTTGTGTATTATATGGTTGGTTTTATTGTTTTACTCTCCTGCTAATCACCGAGACCCGACTGGCTGGTTAATCGGCTAACGAACTCGCCCACAGGCAAAACATTCCGGGGGAAAATAAAACTGGTCGCACTGTACAACACAAAAGAAATGTACCTACTATGTAAATGGGATTTGAAACTGCGACGCGGGTTTTAGATGATCTATTGTAACCTTCAAACGATCTATACCTATCATTTGTTAAAATGGGTTATTAAGTTTTGAAAAAGTTAATTAAAATTTTACAAATTTTTCATAAGTTCAATAGTTCTTGACACTTAAAAATCTAGTTATACTTAAAACTCGAAAAATATTAATATATAATTTTAAATGAAAAATATTGACGATAATAAAGTAATGAAATCATTGCCTTAGCAACATATTAAACAATAGATTTGATAGCAGAAGAAGAACACGCTATTTTTTTAAAAATTAATGATATCGCGATAGCCATTGAAAGATTTTATAATTTAAAATATGGTTAATAATGAGGAAAGTAAAGGTAAATTCATTTCTGAGCAATAAATGTTTTTACAAAATAACAGTGAAGGGATTTTCTATATGTAGTGCTATAGATTTCATTTTATATGTAAATTAAATTAATAAAAAGCTGAATAAAACGGAATCTTATCTTGCAGGAATAAAAAGAGTAATAATAATAATAATAATAATAATAATAATAATAATAATAATAATAATAATAACAATAATAATTTAGCGCTATTTTAACTTAACCTAGCATTTCCTTCAATTTCTGAGCAAAATTCGTAAGAAAAGCTCGCTTTGAAAGTTTTGCTGGTCAGCTGATTTTCCAGAATAAAAAGCAGTAAAGCGAGAGCAAACCTAACCTAATCTAACCTGCTTTTCCTTCAATTACTTAGGAGATTTTGTAATGCTGTTATTCGTATGCATTAAATTGAAATATTTTGCATTAATGGAAACAATAGACAGGTGAATTACGACTATTTCTGTGAAATAAGTAACGATAAAATATTTGTGGATTCAGAAAATAAATAAATCAAATTAACAATTACTTATCTATCCAGTATCCATTATATAAACGAAAAATAAAGTAAATCTTTGAGTAATGTAGCTAAAATAACAAGAACTAAAGAAGTATAAATAGAAAAAAGAACTTAAATAGTAACACAAATATTGTTATATTTCGCACCGCTCTTGTTATTCAATCATAAAACAAGTGAAGATAGTAAAAATAAATATTGAATCTCGTGAAAACATATAAAATAGCAAGGTAGGAAACATAATAAAGAGAAATACAATAACATTTAAAAAATAAAAAGATTAAAAACAATAACAATGTAGAAAAGGGAATATTAACACGTAAGATGTAAATCCGGTGTAGTAAACGCTTTATGCGAAAATATATCTGCTACATCATCTCTATCTCCAAGTTTACTTTCAGGGACATGAGTCGGTAACGCATCAATACGTGTTAAATTAAATGCTTCATCAGAATCCTTACGGTGGGACCTGCAAGGGAGACTTCGGTTTTAAAAGAACGCCTACGATTTTTCATACATAACCAAACAACAGTAGAAGCTAAGGCAATACTGAATGTTGGAATAAAAAGTTATGTTGCTGTTTAACTATTTTATATATTTCTGCTTCACTAGTTCTTTTTACGAATTTTAGCTCTGCACACAGAATGTATCAGAATAACTATTTCAAATTTTCTGATGTGATATAGGACTTGAAAGCAAGTTTTTTTTTTTTTTTTTCGTAATAAAGTAGTGTTTGAAAATGCTTCATTTTCAATATAAAAGATGAAGCTAATTACTTACCTTATGGCAGCATTTATGTTTTAGCTATTTTTGTTACCATAAACAACTGAAGTTATATGTTTCGGCTGTTCTTGTTACCATAGAAATAATAAACAATCAACGTTAGTTTCTTGTATGTCACAAAATATTTTCGGTGAGATATGTTAATTTAATTTCATGGTATTAAAGTGCAGCAGTATACAAATATTGAATTTTCAGATATAATATGCATAAGGCATTTGGAATGCCTTGCCATACAACATTTTCAACACTGGATCAATGTCTTTGAGATAGTGGCCAGTTCCAGGTAAAGAAATTGAATTCAGGAGCGAATCGAACTGTGAGAACACTATACTTTGAAGATGAGGTTTTGCAGAGGTTTGAAAATAATCCACGAACTCTTAAGTGAGTATGAAAAGCATCCATTTCGGATCCAAAAAGTACAAACATTAATCCCAAGTGGTTATCCTAACAGACAACAATTTGCTGAATGGTATTTACATGCTGTTAACAATGAACCTGATTTTGCTATATATATATTATGGACAGATGAGGCAAATTTTTCAAGAGATGTCCTTTTTAATATAGACAACAGCTACATTTGGAATGAATCTAATCCTAAAGTTGTGGAGAATCTCAGCAATGAATGGAAATTCCATGTAAATATTTGGGTTGAATTTGTTATAACTTCTAGTGGGTTTATATTATTCCTGCACGATTGAATGAACATGTTTATTGCATTTTTCTTCCCCTGCTACTTGAAGATGTCCCTATTAATATTCGGAGAATAATTAATTAATCTTTCAACACGAGGGCGCACCCGTACATTCCAGTTTAAATTGTTGGAACTATTTAAATGTGTATTCTCCGAATCATTTGATAGGGGGAGCAGTCCAGTTGCTTGGCCGGCACGTTCCCCAGTTATGACTCCAGTTGATTTTTGTGTTTGGGGTCACTAAAATCAATTGTTTATGCAACACCCATTGACACAGCAAAACATTTCTTGTCTGTTCGTTACCGACCACGATATTTCGAAGAATTCGTCGTTTAATCATACAGCGTTTGATTGTGTGCCAACAATGGCGGTCGCAATTTGTAATATATAGTTTATCAATACCATTTTCTTAATATCTGGTATTATATAAAAAAGTGACTGTGCAACTATAGAAAGTAAATAAAATAACTCCCCAAATCGAGATTCCTTCATTTTGTTTTCTTTATACCACTATAATTTGAAAAACAAAGCATTTTTGGACATTAATTTATTAAGAAAAAAGATTTATTTTCATGTTCTTTTATCGCATTAGAAAATTAGGCATAGTTATTCTGATATATCCTGTGTATGAAATTAATAGCCAAGTAACTAATGTTTGCAAGCTTTGTAAATGTGCATTTTACGTCCTAAAAGTTATTCAAGCAATTGTGGTTTAAATCAGTATTATTACTACACTATAAAGACTCAAGCTTACAGCAAAGTAAAAGGCTACACTGCTGAAATGGGCAGATGTTTTCCTTCGCGATTAATGGGGTGAACATTTCCAAGCTTTTCAACCCTCATAAATATTCGTTAGAATGTATTGGTTTCTTTCCACTGGGGTGAAACTACATAGCTACCCTATTGAGAGTATAGCGGTAAGTAAACCTTAATACTGTATCTTAGTGAATCGGGCGTTTTAAAAAAACATTGAATTAAAAAAAAAACTACAATATTGGTTTCAACATTTTCTGCAGTGACAGTACATACGAAATAGACGCCTTAAGCTTTCGGCCTAATAAATTACAGCGCAATAATCGGCAAATCTTTTGCGCGGGAAATAGCTAACATTTGCTTGTTATTACGAGTCAACAATGCCTTAACTTATGTTGCAATAGTAAGAAAACAGTTTACAAAGGGCGTACTCCGTTAGAAATTAAAAACCCCTTAGATGGAGTCTCTGGTTAAACTTTCCCTTTATTTTGAAACAAAAGAATGGGTTAAACATTCATTAGGACGAGAATACTGGAGACAAAACACGTGAGGGAGACAAACTCAATGAAATTTGGCAAGGTTGGGCCTTTCAAACACTGTTGTCTTTAGGATCTGCATGAATGGAATATTTTAATTCCATCACGCAGGAGCTGCGTAAACTAAGCGAATTCCTCACCGAGTTGAAAAAACATTTAATAAAAATGAATATAAAATCAAAATTAGGCATTATTAATTAATGAAATGAAATAAGTTATGGCATTTGGGTGATATTAGGGGAACAAAATTAGAAGTCTTGCAACGTTTAAGTATTATAAAAGAGAAATCGCTTTTTTAGAATTATCATTATTGAGATTAAACCACAAAAATTAACGGTATACTATTAATTTAATGAAATATATGATGACTGATATACAAAGCTATACTGTGTGAGTATTTTTAAACATTTTAAATGTAATTATGTCTATGAACTGAGCCTTGATATCTTTACATTCACTAAAATAGAGAGAAATAACAGAAAGTTTCGAGTTACATTGTGTATTTAAGATGATGATGTTCATATGTTTCAATAAAACAAAAACATGTTACTATTTAAAAATAATTATATAACAACAATAATAATAATAATAATAATAATAATAATAATAATAATAATAACTCACATTTGCTATCTTCACAACGATAATTTTGTTAAATGCATCATTATAAATACATTTTATATGCTGAATTAATTTGTCCTTTTATTTTAAAAACATAGAGAAAATTAAACGGAAGAGCGATTTTTAAATTTCGGTATTCAATTTTACCCCAATTTCCCTAATTTTCGGAAACTACGTTTCTTTTTTTATTTAAATGGTATACACGGAACAAATATTGGTGGCGCTGAAGCAATTTTTAATTTTTGGGTTTCAAGTAAACCTCCATTCCTAATGGCCCGGGTCTCCGATTTTTATTTCCAAATTTTGTAAATGTTATATATGGAGTTTCGTTTCAAAAAAACAAACATTATTACCTCTAGAGCGATTTGTAAAGTTTGGGTAATTCCCTCTGGTAATAGTTCGATTTCACTAATTTTCAGAAACTATTTTTTTTTTTGTTTCAATGGCACATTCCGAATTTCCTTTAAAAAAATCAAAAGTCCGGCAGTTAAAGTGATTTTTAAATTTCGCTTTAACATCTGCTAGTTTTTCAGGTAAAGCCTCATTCCCAATAATTTGATGATCTTCAGAATACTATTTTTCTTGTTTTATTTAAACGGTATTAGCCGATTTTAGTAGTGAAAATGCACATATTGGTGCTTGAGTTTCAGGTTAAGCCATAATGATCCTGTTTCCCTTGTTTTCAAAAACTAGATATTTTATTTTATTTAAATGGTATATACGGAGTTTCGTTGCGGAAAAAAAAAACTATTTTTATATTTTAAGTTTTAGGTAAACCCTCCCTCCCAATAGTTCGATTTTACTGATTTTCAGAAATTGTTTCATTTTTTTATTTCAATGGAATGTACCGATTTTTCTTTAAAAATATTTAAAATTGCTGTTGCTGCTTGAGCGATTTTAAAAATCGCTCTAATTGTATTTGGAGAAACAATGAACAGACATAGGCGTTTTCTGCATTTCACCGACGACAGAAATGAAGGTGAAAATGATATACTATAAAGATTACGCCTATCATTTAGCATTTTTCTGCAAATTTTTCAGAATATCTTCCTACAGAAGCCATAGCTCTGGATGAGCGCTTAATGAATTTCAGAGGTCGCCTTTTATACGTGCAATACATTAGATCCAAACATGCAAGACTTGGAATAAAAGTTTACAAAATTTGCGAACCTATTGTTGGATATTGCTTGCACATTCAGCAGGTACAATGTTTGAATCATTGTTAAACAGAGGGTACACATTGTATTGGATAACTGGTGTTCATCTACAGATCTGTTTAGAAGACTAACAGAAAAATTATTGCTGTTGGTACCGTAAGAGCAAATAGGAAGGATATGCCGTTAGATATCTCCCATAATAAACTGAAACATGGTCTGCAAAGAATGTGCTGTGTGTGAGATGAAGGATAACACAACCTGCTGACATTACAGCAACAGGCAAGCTGAGAAGAAGGAAAGGTCATACACCCAGGGAGGAAACCAAAGTGTGCCCTTGAATACTAGAAGTATGGATTTGCACGCCCAATGAGTAACACCTTTGTTTCCTATAGTGAGACTCATAGCTAAAGTCTACAGTAATTTTCTACCTGTTAGTCATTCAACTGTTTCATAAGATGACGTTTAAGAAAAAGACCAGCTACATGGACAACGCTCATCAGCTGGTTCAAAGTGTAACACTGCCAGAGTACAATGTCAAAAGATCGACTTTCATCTGGGAATACCCCATTGAGACAACTAGCTAAAAAATATGGGCACACTTTCCGATGCGCATCCCACCCAACACAAAGAAAAAAAAAAGTGTAACAAAAAATGTGGTTATGCTGCATTAGTGGGAAAAGAAGCGAAAGTGGTTGGCAATATATTGCCCTATATTTAGGGGACTGTTTTAAGATCTACCACACCCGACAATCATATTAGGCCATCAAAATCGGTGAGTCAATACTTCCAATATTATGCATCCCAAATTTCAGGAAATAAATTATATTGATTGGTTTTATATGCATTTTTAAACTTTAGAACACTGGCGCAGCCATACAGGGATTTAAATCATGTTTCCGAGGTACCAATGGGAGCGAAAAGCTCAAATTGTAGCGAAATTGACATGTTTTGCGAAAAGGCGAAATTTTAGCAACATTTATAGAAAATAATGAGTTTTAGTGTTTTCTCCGAAGTTTATATGGGTTAAAATGTACAGGGTAGTGTCTTGGCCAATTTCCTCCGAAACGAACGGGGAGATAAAAAAAATTGCTTCAGACAAAATTTAAAGTGTCTTAAGGGGACATAAGATAGCGACCTTAAATCGCCCTTGAAATGCCATTGTGAATGTCATTTCAAGGTCAAACGCCCCCCCCCCCCCCGCAAATGGAATGGTGTATTTTCTTTTCTGGAAATAGAAAGAGCAATCAATTTTCAGTATAAAAGTTCTAGTACATCTATCAGCTAGGGGTGATGGGTGATATGATATTGGACAAATAAGACAGCAAATGTTTTTCACTCACTTTCACTTCTCTCTCTTTTGTTTTGTTGTTGCTATGCAGATGCTCATTTGTTAACATCGGTACACAAACAAGTGCTCATCATAGCCAATTCAAACCTAAAAGAACGTCATTCTCAGTCAGTTCCACTTCGTTTTTCAATGATGGAATTTCGATACAATATCAACGAGAAGATGGATTTGATTTATATTTATGGAAAGCTCATAAGGACGGTAGAGCAGCTTGCAGCTTATACGGAGATCGATATCCTGAAAGAAGCTCCATCGAATGAGAAGTGCTACTGGGGAAAATTCGGAAGTCGCTGTATTAGCTGCAGTTGCCGCTAATCCTCTCCGAAATTCCCGTCAACTCGAACGTGATTCGGGAATCTCTCAAAGTAGAGAGATCAAGCGTCATAAATATCGTTCATATCACATTAGCTTACATCAAGCTCGTTATGGGAATGGTTTTCAGAAGTGTGTTCGATTTTGCCAACGGCTCTACTACAAATTCAATAGGGCAACTTTTCTAACACACATAAATTGATGCCAGTAAAGTGAAAGTGAGTGAAAAACACTTGCTGTCTTATTTGACCAATATCACATTACCTATCACCCGTAGCTAATAGATGTACAAGAACTTTTATACTGAAAAGCGATTGCTCTTTCCATTCCCGGAAAATAAAATACACTATTCGATTAAAAAAAATCAATTTTACCTTGAAATGACGTTAAGAATGGCATTTCAGGGACGAGTTAAAGACGCTATCTAATGTTCCCCTAAGAGCACTTCAAATTTTGTCTGAAGCATTTTTCGGTTTTCCCCTTCGTTTCAGAGGAAAATGGCTGTGACCCTATGCTTCACTCTGTATATACAGATGTAACAAAAAGATGTCAAAACTTTGGAGAAACATTCCTTGCATATAGAGGTTATATGAACTTGGGTCCGGAAATGAGAGACCTTTGTCTACAACTCCGCTTATACGGTGTTATATGCAAGCTAGGAATGCCAGCATAACGGTCCTGTGGCAATAACTGTACAACAGAACAGTACACGTTCAGTAGGTCAACATTTGCTTTTACCTAATTTAATGGGGTGAGGATGTTATAACTGCTCTTAGTTCCCAGGTTCACCGATATTGCGATCGTTCTGTACCAAATAGTCCGGTTGTTATGCTATTCACTCCATTGCTTGACTAGCACTAAGCACATAGTATCAGTTCTGTGTGTTTACGAACCTCGTTCCATGTACAGTAAAATGAGTTACTCAAAAGCGGAGTTGGCAGATGTTCACATGTTCTATGGATTAGCCGAAGGTGCTCGTATTCTACAAGGCTGTCGGACAATACGAAATACTTCAGGAATATATCAGCGCATCGAGTAGTCCATGCGACGGAGGGTGATCGATTACCAGTGCTAACGGAGGACATGTTAAATATTTCATATTATTTTCTGTTTCTCACAGTTCTGTTTTTTTGAATATTCTCTTATGTAGCACAGGTGTAGAAAAAGGATTCTAACAAGGAAATAAAACAATCCCAGACTCATGTCCGCATTGTATTTTTTTTATCCTGTATATGTGAATAACGTTTTCCCAGAGTTTTGAAAGTATATTTGCGTAGAGAACATGTCCTTAATCTCGTAAATACCAGAGTGGTTCTTTGCCTGCATACTGTAGACATTCCTTCAGATTTTAGTGAGAGACTAGGAGCAATAACATGATTTATAACTACAGGTTGCGTTCGGTCAGAAAATGCAATAACATTTGGATTAACTCAATGTATTGTATCGAAAACAAGTTCCCCCCCCCTTATGTTCAACGAACTGGAGCATTGGAATAATTCAATTTAAACGTACGTTAAATTGTAATGCCCTCAACTCTGCAAACCACACCAGTAAGTATTTAGCTTATTCTTCTTCTTCGTCTTCTCCTGCTCCTCCCCCCTCCCCCCTGTACTCGCGAAAAATTACTAAAGATCAAGTGAAATTGTAAATATTATCTTTATCAACTTTTTAACTAACATAAAATGGCATCACGGGCGACGTTGTGCCCGCGGGCGTAGCGTTGGTCAGGGCTGGTTTACACATTTAGTATGATGAGATCGTTCATAATTATTAGAAAGTTTAAGAAAATGCTAAATTTCTTAGGGCAGTATAGATGTGTGTATTCATACCTATGTTCTATGTCCTAACTGTGAGAAATATGATACAAACGTTTAATTTGTCTAGTGATCATTGATAGATTTCTTGCTGCTTGAAAGTAACCCTCTATAACCAGTAACTAGAAGTATTGTAATTGGGCTCGAAAAAGGAAGCGTGAAATATGGATTGTTAAATACATTCAGCAGAACAGAAATTTTGAGAATGACTGTAATAAATCTCACCTCGCGAAAGTAGATTTCGCATGGTAAAATGGCTTCCCATTTGACGAGGAGAGAAGATGAAAAGTTTTTTTCGCAATGTTGGCACAGTGGATGCGGTAACGCTGTCGGTCAACACTCCAGAGTTGCGGGCAATCCCAGAGACCTCCTCCGCTGCACGCCGACCATTGTCTCCGCTTTTACAATGAGAACTCCCCCCCCCCCTTTTGCAATTCAAGAAGCACAACCCCACTGCGCTCGATAGAATACGACGTTCTGAGGAAATGAGAAAACTCTGATTTCTTTGCCCCACATTTAACTGCTGCATTAAAAGCTGTGAAAACGATTCTGGAGAATAAGGTCCGACACCTGCTTGATGTGTAATGGTTTTCGAGTATTTTTGGATTATTTAAACTAAAGATTTTAGATTTCAAGGTCAGACGGGTGTATCTGAGCAAACTATACTTGCACATCTATTTATTGATTTAAATTTTGTAACAAAACATAATTAGTTAAACCACTGTACATAAACCACAAGCTAAAAGGTGCTTTCCTTCGAAATGTTAACTGTTTACTACAGCATTCTTATGTTTTATTGTTCATATCTTTACAAAGTTTGTTTTAAAAGGAAACAGTTATTCTCGATACACAATTAACACAGTTTGGAGACCGATTTACAGACGGCAGAGCATAACTAACAATTTATAATCAAGCGAAAGTTCAGTCAGCCGTTGCAAGTGAATTAGGTCACGTGATTTCTGAAGCCTTCATCTCTCCGATACCTTAAAACGAATCACATGGTGTGAGATCGCATCAACTGAGTGTCCCCTTCTTGCGTCACGTTGGCCATTCCATTCATTCAATATCTTAAGAATCTCATCATATCCAAATCATAATGAATTAGCGCCCCATCTTGTTGCCATATTAACTGCATCTCAGCAACACAAGGGATGTTTTCAAGTTACAGAAGAGTCATCTTTTGTAACATCTCAAAATATACCGTACTTATGCGAATCTAATGCGCAGTTTTTTATCCAAATGTGTATTCAAAATTGTGGTGCGCATTAGATTCGAGATTAGAGTTGAACTTCATTAAAATGTATCGTTTATTACGTCATAATACATTGCTGCAATTCTCGACTTCGTTACGTTTATTGTTGACCTATTATTGCGTACAGCGTTTGAATTGTAGATAGTAATGAAATGCAGGGCAAACAGAAGAATACCTTATGATGCTACTTTCAAGCATAAAATACAGTATTTTCGGAAATATAATACGTTATCGAATGCAATTCAAATCCTAAATTCCAAAGTTAAAATCACAAAAAATGTTTCAGCATATTGCTGTACGGCGTCTTAGAGATAAACCCGTCCGCTTCCTAAAAAGATCAAAACATGAAATTTATAAGCGGACTATTTTTACATCTTGGAATACGAGGTAGGTCCATAAGTTTCCGACTTAGCCATTTTCTAGATGTGATAAAGACAAAAATTATATTTCACTTTTCAATATAGTTACCCTTTATTGCAATTCACTTCTTACGTCTTTGAATTAACATCCATATCCCTCCCCAAATAGTCAGAAGTCTTGTCTATAAAATGGGCATAAATAGCATTCATCACTTCTTCTTCACACTTAAATTTCCTTCTTGAGTTTTGAGAAGAGGAAACAGTCACTGGAGGCTAGATCTGGGCTGTAGGGTGGATGATCGATCTCTTTGAAGCCACATTTCTTCACGTCTTCCATTGCAACAAGAGCTGTGTGCACAAGTGTCGCGAAGAAGGCGCACATCACCACTCAGTTTTCCTCGCCTTTTCTCTTTGATGGAAGCACGTAGTCTGTGCAGAAGGCCAGCATAGTACTCTCCGTTTACTGTGGTGTTCCTCTCCTTGAAGCCAATGAAGAGTATTCCTTAACAGTCCCAAAAGATTGTGGGTATGATTATCTTGGTTGACTGAATGACCTTGGCCCTTAGAGGCGGTGCTTCGCCAGTTTTACGCCACTCCACTGAATCTCGTTTGGACAAGGGATCATAGTAGAGGACCACAGTTTCATCTCCTATAACAATAGTTTGCAGAATTTCTCTCTCTCTCTCTCTCGTTGTCACGGCAGAGCTCCAAAAATTCTTGACACCAGATGACTCGTTACTGCTTTTGGACTGAGGAAAGAAGTCTAGGCACTAATCTTATTCATGTTTAAATGTTCATGAATAATTCGAAGGACTGTTTGTTTTAGAAAGGCCCAACCTTGCTGCTATTTCTGTAACTTTGAGCCGCGGGTCTTCCATAATTTCTCCTTCCACAAGAGCGATGTTTTCAGGAGTGAGCACCTCCAAGGGCCGACCTGCACCCTCTTCGTCTTCAATGCTTTCTCGACCCGTTCGAAAAAGTTTGGCCCATTCTTTTACGGTAGAATATGAGGGGGGATGCTTCCCCATATACACCGTCCAATCGCTGTTTAATTTCATTTGCAGTAAGTCCTTCTTTTATGAAGAAGTTAATAACAGCTCGAAACTTCATTTTGAATATGTCACAGTCTTCTACACATAGCCTTTTTTATGTAACTATATTTGAACAATTGAACACAGCGGGGCGGAAGTTACAACTGCAATAATTTACTTAACAGATAAGGTTATGACACCAGATAAGGATTTTGTGAAGGCGATAATCCTTAAGGGTGAGGCCGGAAACTTATGAACCGACTCTTGTACATAGGACAAAATCCATCACTCGTATTGTTGCCAGAACAGTGGACAAAGGTCAAAGAAGAAAAAATTATTTCTTATGGTATAACTAGTCACAGGTTGTCCGTTCTTCGTCCTTTCATATATGAATTCAGTGTCAGGATGTCTTCCTTTGCTAGGGTAGTGAATTTCTTCCTACTAGCTTTAGTTACAAAAGTCAGTTTCTGTTGCCGCCACAAGAGAACGTTGCTCTCAGCTACATTGAACTCTCTTCCTGCCTTTCTGCTACCAATTTACAATTTTTTAGCATAAAGAATTACTTTACACTTGAAAGTAGCATCATAAAACGTTCTTCTCTGTTTGCCCTCCATTTCGTGACTGCCTACTATTCAATCGCTCTATGCAATAATAGGCCAACAATAAATGTAACGAAGTCGACAATTGCAGCTATGCATTATGACGTAATAAACGATAAATTTGAATGAAGTTGTCGGCAAACTACAGAACGCATTTGCATTCGAATTTAATGTGCCATCTAATTTAATGCCCACTATTAGCATTAGAATTACGTAAATACGCTAGTTTGCTGGCTGCTATTACCCAGGGTTATTTTATTCTCCTGTGTTTCCACTAGTAAGCTCAGTTGTGCCTGTTTAACACGGTCACTTGGCTTCAAAGAATCTTAAAAAAGGTCTTGGTAAAGTTTACATCGCACGAGGAAGCAATTAAAACCCCAACAATTAGGTATAATGGTTGCCAACCTAACTTTCCAAAACTAAGTCACCCCCATATCGCTACAGCTCACCTTGCCATGACAATTTCGATCCTGTAACAGAACAGAAAAATCAGGGGAAACCACGAAAGAACCCAAAGTAAGAATGGTCGACCCTAAGGGATTTGAACCCGAATCCTCCCTATGCGAGTCCCGAGCGCTATCCCTGAGCCAACCGGCTTGCTTGACTTATAAGATGAGATATTGAAGTAGTTAATTTCCTTATGCTGCAACTTAACTCCATTTTCATACGTGCTAGTTGCAATTTTATATCTAAACAAGTATGTCACGCAGGGGCTGCGTAAACTGAGCGAATTTCTCAGCAAGTCGAAGCGCTAGAGCAGAGTAATTGGTGCCGCTAGAGCGCTTTTTAAAATTTCGGTTTTCAGATCTACCCTGCACTTAACCGTTAGATTTCCCTGATTTTCAGAGCTATTTTTCTTACTTTATTTAAACGGTATATACAGCGTTTCGTTGTGAAAAAGCGAATATTGCTGCCGCTAGAGCGATTTTTAAATTTTGCATCTCTGGTAAACACCCACTTTTAATGGCCTAATTTCGCTGATTTTTCAGAGGCTATTTTTCTTATTTTATTTAAATGATATACACCGAGTTTCTTGAGGAAAAAAATGCTTTAGGTTAATCCTCAATCCTAAAGGTTCACTTTTGCTGGTTTTTGAACTCAATGAATCCTTTGTTTATTGATTGTTATATACCGAGTTTCGTTGCGCCAGAGCGTTAACACACACACACACACACACACACAATATATATATATATATATATATATATATATATATATAATAAAAAGAAAAATAAAGTAACACTATTAACAATGTAACAAATTAACAGTAATTATAATAGTAGAAAAGGATAAAACACTGAGAAAAAGTCACACTCGAGATCGCTATATTTCGAACTCGTTGAGTCCTGTGGCAAGAAGACAAGTGACAAGTTTTTATTATTCTATTCTATTAATATATAATATATATTAATAGAATATAATAATAATATATAATTATTCTATTCTATTCTATTCTATTAATATATATAATATATATATTAATAGAATATAATAATAAAAACTTCTCTAAAGACATAAAATACATAAACGGCACTAAGACATTCCAATATCAAAAGTTAACGTTTAAAACTATGAGAAAACTGCAAAACGATGTTGGGAACCAGGCTCTTGCACTGCTCAGTTCGTCTTGTCTTACAGCGCATACAAAAGCCTCCTACGAAAGCATCGTATGTTTTTAGTGTTCAGTTTTGCCTTTATATGGGAACGTCTCAATGCCGTTTATATATATAAAATATAAATTAAAAATAAAGTAACCTTTGCATAATGTAACTAATAACAACAACTAAAGCAGCATAAAAAGAATAAAACATATAAATATTCACAGGTTATCGCTGCTATATTACATACATCGCTTTAGATTACCCCCACTCCTAATGGTCCAGTTTTCCATTTTTTTGAAACTGGATGAATCATTTGTTAACTGATCGTTTTATGCCGAGTTTCGTTGAAAAAAAAAAATTGCGACCGCTAAAGCGTTAATACATAAACACACGCGCACACACATATATTTTTTTTTCGTCATTTTTGGTGCCTGGTAATTAATATCCATGGAGATTTGAAAGAAAAACTTTTCAAAAATCGTTTCATGGTACAACTGTAATAGCTACATTCCATCGAAATTTGCTAATTCATTCTATGAATGGAAGTAAAGGAGCTATATAAACTGACTAAAAATATTATGCTTCTGGTATTATTATATATAGCATTATATACGCTATAAAATTAAGCTTAAAATGTAGCAAATATCATAAATCACAAAGAAATGGCAGTTAGTATATGGTCTGACCATTGGGGGGGAAAAAAAAAAAACACATGCATTTGTTTAAAAATCCGATCTGGTCTCTAATCATCATTGTCCACGCCATAGTACTTTAATGGGCTTTAAACATGACTAAAATTCTTGTTAGAAATGTCGTTTTATCAGGTATATTACTATATGGATGTTTGGATTTCCATTAAAGCGATTATAAAGTGTTATTTCGTAATTTTTGTAACTTAAACGAAAGAGGTGGAAAAGGAACAAACGTTCTCTTTTGTAGTCTATGCCCATATATGAATTCACGTGGGTTCTTTGTTCTACTTCGAGTTTGCTTCAGTTGTTACAATAATTTATCTACAATATGTTGCGCAGAGTTAACTTTGACAGAGGCCGTTCCCCTTTCCTTTGTTCTCTTTACGTTACGAGATTTCACTCCACTTGCAGCTCCGTCTGCAGATGACACCGTGTCCAGCATTATCTCCTGTGTCGTTATACAGCCTTCATGTCTAACGGTTCCCTATCCAACAAACACGTGCGAACAGAAACATGTGTATCTAGCTATAAAATTAGTTCTTTACTCGGAGCCTAGATAAATTGGGGAAAAACGGCATAAATGTTACATAAATATGCATCAATAAATTCCCTATTAATATTACAATTAGAATTTTTTATGCCTATAGCAAAAGAAAATTCTGTCTTGCATGTATACACAGTGTCCCCGATTTGCCGTATAATTTTCCGGAATAGGCAACCCACAACACACTGTAAAGGGTTGGGGGAAAAGAAATTGTTATAGACACTTACTGTAATACTTTCTTTGTAAATGATTCTGTTTCAGTGTCTGTCATGGCATAAACACTTTACCTGGCAGTAAATTTAGAAGGTCAGAATCGCTAGCAGAAATTGTATTTAATGTAAATAGATACACAAGTAGAGGAGGAAATGAACATGTGTGCGTCGATTGAATGTTAGATTTACAGGTGATTCGGCAATGAAAATAGTACAGAGAAAATAAAAGGAAATAAAAACCTCCTTACATAAAAGTCTAATTTTGTCCAAGCTTAAAACCCCTGCATGAAAATACTTGAGTTTAATTTGCAACGATGTTCCGCAAACCTGGGAC